>CM020218.1:68419410-69019410 GCA_009819775.1 Phoenicopterus ruber ruber | reverse complement strand
GTGCAGCAACAAGTTCTCATGAGAACATCCTTTAGAAAGAGGATTGTTTTCTTGTAAGGAAAGTATAAAATGGCTCAAGTGACAAAAAGGGAGAGCTGCTCTCCCTTGACAGGGTCAGATGCTGCTCTGCGCAGCGTGCCATGGGAAAATCCATCTGGGCTCTGTCCGATGCTACCCAGATGTGGGGTGCCCAGCATCTGAAGGGATTTACAGTTTACTTGCTGTCTGCATTCCTCTTCTTATTCTGTCTTAGTAAAGCAGTTATCAAACTATTTGTTGCCAGACCTTTCTTACTGAGATCCAGAGCGAGCCCTGCACTGTCTCTCTCTCTCTCCCCACCCCCTCTACCCCCTCTTCCAGTGCAGAACAGCTGCCCAGGTTGCAGTAGTTACCAAATAAAGGAGGTTTGGTTTGGTTTGGTTTGGTTTGGTTTGGTTAGGCTGAATATGTAAGGGAAGGAGGCCACATTATATGTTGCGTGGGTGTCAGTTCATTTCCAGCAGTAGCATTTGAATCCACTGTCAAACATCAGTTAGACAGATAGCAAAAATAGTTGGGCGGACAGAAATGGAAGGACCTGCCAATAGTTCTGCTGACCGTCCGCCTGACTAGATGTCACAGAAGCATCCCCTTTTCCCTGGTCTCCCCAAACACAGAGCCACAGACGTGCACAGGTCAACCTTGAGATGCGGGTTTGTAGGCATTATTCTTCACCCTCCCTGTGGGACTACCGTGGGTTTTTACCACTCTCCTACAGTTGGCCATTGCTCTTTTAGTTTTAAAGATGACCTGAAACATTCTTAAATAAGATAGTACTTCCAGCTTTGTTGGTTTAATGATCAGTTCCTTGTGATTTGGACTGAACTGTTGCCACCTTCAAGCTCTCTGCTTGATCACCCTGCCCACTCTTCTCTAAACCCCCCAAAACTTTGTTCACAGGATTGAGGTGGTTGCTAGCTGACCTGGAAGGACTTCTAACTCGTTATAACCCTGGTTATCTTGCAGTAGCAAAGCATTTCTCAACCTGTCAATGAAGCAACCAGCTTGCTCTTGAGTGTCAGCTCTGGGTTGCTTACATCCATGCCCACATTACCTACTGGTCTCCACTGCACCTGCTCCACGTCTGCTGCTCCACGTCTGCTGTCTCTGTTGTGCCGCGACGATGTGGAGATGTAGAAGCAATCTGTAAGAATGAGAAAGTTTCTTCATCAAGGACTCTGGGTTTATAATCTTTCTGTGCACTACATTGATGAAATTTCAAGTTATATGGTGTATAGTTTATATCTTAATTACCAGGCTATTACAGAGCGTGCACAATTTTCCCTAGTACTATTTTAAAATCCCAACTGTGGTTTTCTTTGTTCTAGAAATCTGCTATAAAATGGTGCTGAGAAAGCAGGGTGTAAGTTGTCTTAGGTCCCCTTCTCCTTGCCAGCTTCCTACTAACAAAGAAATTTATGACAGGAAAAAGGCAAACCTCTCTAGTGACAGCAGTGCCATGTGCTCTTTTCATGTCTGTCTGGGCCCCATCGTCAGAGTGATACGCAGAGCCTGGCTGAGCAAAAATGACTCCAGCAGGTCAAAGCTCTGGCCAGAGAAGGCTGAGGCAATGCTGTCCTGGTGGGTGATGCAACCAGAGGCTATGGAGAGGGCTGTATTTCTTACTGGAAACATCTGCCTGTCACTTGGCATTCAAACATGCAGTTCGAGGCTGCTGGTAGGTGCTCGTGTCACGGTAATGACTGTGACAGGATTTTTCCATCTCCAAGGAGGTGATGGCTGTGACATTTGGTTTGAGCGCAGCTTTGAAGCCACTGAGTTCCCCTGCTTGAGAGCAGGCAGTGAGGATGAACTCTGCGTAAGGCTGTATTTCACATCAGCCCAGCAATTAACGCTGCATCCAGGCAGCACCGTGCAGCTCTGCTGACTGGCGCTGCTAAACCTGCGTTCAGCGCCCCTACGGCAGCGCGTCCGGCCCTGCCCAGAGACTACCGCCTGCTTTGGGAGCGAGCAGAGCCAGTTCAGGGCTGCGGTCCATCCTGCGCTGTTACGGATGGGTTGGGTTTGCGTCTCATTTATTTGAAGCTCTTCTGCCTTCTCCCCATAGCTTTGCACAGAGCTACAGGGAGCACCCGACACCGCTTCTTCGGGGTCCGCACTCTCCCTCTGCTGCTTTTCCCCCTTTTTCAGGTGGAAGCCAGTGGAGAAATGGTCCTTGCTGGAGCTGGCATGATGAAAATGTGGCCAAGGCGCAGCAGCAGCTGAAGAAGACCATGCAATGCTGTAACACCATGCTATGACGCAAAGCCATACGCTTACCTGGAATACTGCTTTCAGACCTGGCCGCTGTGTCAGAATGGCTGCGACGTGTTTGGCATTTTCCCTGCAGCTTGTCAGAGGCATGGAGCTGCTGCTTTATTATGCTGGAATTACAAGCAAGGGATAGTTTAGTTTAGGAATAAGTCAATAAGGAAAAACCATGAGACCATTTGGTTTCAGGAAAGGATTAGATTAGAAAGGATTAGGATTAGATTAATATAACATAAAGGTACTCTCTTTTGTATATAAAGTATGGGCAACTACAAACTGGAACAGAACCAATACTGCAAACTCTTCTTCCCTCCCCCTGAACTACTACAGCTAAAACTCTCTGCTTCCACTGACAAAGAGAAAGAAAACTATAAGATTTGCATTTTATCTTGAAATTCAGTGACTACGAGGCCTCTTTCCAATGCAGAGGAGAGCAGCCTGCTGAGAGCCCAGTACCACCAGTTCCCATACCTTCAAACCAGTTAAATAGATGAGAGCTGGGCTGTCAGCAGTACCTCAGCACCAGCCCAGCACCTTGTTTCACTTCTGAGAAAAGGCTGTAGAGCGCGGCAGGCTGATGGGAACAGCACTAATAAGAAGGGGGGGCGTCTGCAAGCCTGCCTCCAGTTTTCGGGAGGCGCCCCAGGCAGAGGTCACCATGGTCCCTGGTCCAGACAGACTCCCGCACTGGTCAGGCTCCGAGCAAGATCAAATATAGGCACTGCTGGAGCTGCAGAAACAAAACGCGGTGGTGTCACCTGTGTGTTGGTGCATCTCCTTTAGTCATGGGACAGGACAGAGCTTCACAGTGTCCTGCAGGGAGAGTGGCCTAAGCACCAGCATGAACTCACTCAGCCGTCGGACACACATTTATCCGAGGAGGAGGACTAAAGGGCACCAAGCACTCTTTTGCCCCTCCATCTTTAATAGCTTTCTTGCACCACAGGGCCAGCCCCTGTCCCGGCGGCACCGGCACATCTGACGCTGCCTCTTAAGGGTCTGCTGGCTGAAGAAAAGCCGGCCAGACAATGGGGTTGTTACTCCGTTCCTCTAACCCTACTTGGGGCCACAACGTTGTTTGTTCAGCTTCTCCTGATGGCGGCTCTAATGATGACAAGAAACTGAACCTTAATTTCCACCCATTGCGGGAGAGGAGTTGCTGGCAGGGAGCAGGGCGAGCCTGGTGATGGCGGCCAGGGTCAGCCGAGAGGCCCGATCACCAGAGCAGTCTGCAGTGCTGACGTCTCCTTCTCGTGCGTGGGATGCACCTTCTCGGCCCTTCTGGCAAAATTCCGCTTTTGCTGCCAAAATAACTCCCCTGTAAGCATGAGAGACAGGGCACACCGCTCGGGGGGTCACGGACTAGAGAGAGCTGACGTGGCTTTGCTTTGCAAAGCTTCAGCATGGAAGGGGGGGGATGTGGGGAGGGTAACAGGGCAAGCAAGAGTCCAATCCTCCTGCAGCTCTGCAAAGGAGTCCCAGGGCGTCCCACACAAACCCCACGGCTTTCTGCTGCCCCCCCCGCGCCGCTAGTTGCCTTTGTTTTCATTGCAGAAGCTTGGAGATGTAAAAAAAAAAAAAGATGGGTGGGATAACGAAGAGGAAAACTAATATGATTAAGGCAGGATTTGGGCACTGGCGGAGAGCTGCCGTAGGTGGTGGGTATTAGCAGTAACAGCTGCTGCACTTCCCATTAGAGGAGAAAGCGAAGATCGTCCCTGAAAGGATGGGTCTCCGGCAGGCTGGGAGGGGAGCGGCGGCAGTGAGCCCGGCGGCGTACGTGTCCCGAGGTAAGCGAGCGGCGGCACCGCCGGCCCCAGCCCGGGCGGCCCTGGGGACCGCGGCCCTGCTCCCCACTCCTGAGCGGTGAAGGGCGCAGGCAGGCAGCCGGGGGAGGGATGGGAAACGGCGGCGCAGCCTGGGAAACTCCCGAGGAAAAGAGCTGCTGCTCAGAGGCGCTTTCATGCACTCCTGCGGGAAATCATACCCAGCAAGCGAGGTTTAGGTGTCCTTAGAGGGGAGGCTGACTCCCTGAGGAGGAGGGCATCCCGCTGCTGGTCGTGCAGGGTCTGGGCTATTTAGCGAAGGCTCCTGTGACTCCCACAAGCATCTTCTGGCACATAACTGGGTGGAGTGGGGCGATGCTCAGCTGTGGAAGGTTAAACTGCATCCGCCTGCTCCCTGCTTCAGGCTGGGCACGGACTGTTTCGTGTGCGATGGCGGTTTGTTAGAGTCAGCTGGCAAGTTTCAGAAGTGCTAGAGATGGAGATGTAAGCTGGACCTCCTCAGTCTCTGGTTTCCTTTGATTTATTTACATCTACTTATCGATGAAACATAACGAAAGCTAAGCCAGGAAAAGCTGCATGTTGAAAAGAAGATGTTAGAAAGAGCTACATGAGAAGCAGGGCTACCTGCCTTACGGTATCCATCACCCCTCACAATAAATGTGCTCGTTCTTCAGCTTCACTTTCAAAAGCACATTCTGAAAAAATCAGAATAACAAAATACTCCATTTAATCTGGAAATGTGTTTTGTGCCAGCCACCAAAGCTGAGAGGTACTAAAGACACGGCACACCAAATATTAAACTTCTACCATGTCAAGAAAAAATACTTGCTTGGATTAAAAATTGGAGAATGAGGAGAAATTTTGGCTTTAGCCAAAACAGCTGCGTGTTTATCTCAGGCTTCCAATGCCGACTTCAAAGACAATATTGCTGCCGTCTCGTCAGCAACAGCGAGCCCTGACCGAGGACAAGCCGAAACGCTGCTGGGTGGCCAGAGAGGGGTGGGCAGGGCTGGCACAGCCGTTCCGGCGGTCGCAAGCAGCCCGGCACCGCCAAGCCACGAAGCGAGGGCTGCTAAAGGGTGCCTTGTGCTCCCACAGGTCGGGGCGAGGGGCAGGCACGTGCTGTCCCTGCAGGGACACGGCTCTGTGCCGGCTCTGCCGCCAGCGCGCAGGGAGAGGCTCAGTGCTGGACACCAGCCCCGCGAGGGACGGGACCTGCAGCAGCTCTGCAGGCCTAAGGGTAGATGTTTCCCCCGTTGCTCAGGTTGCACGTTTGGGCCGGGAATGGTGGGGGGTGCTGAGCGCGGTCGTGCAGAGCCTTCTCCTCCTGCAAACTGCCACAAGGCTTTTTAGAGCAAATCTTCTCCGACCGCTCCCTCCATGAACAACTTTGCAAGAAACGCATCCTCTTGCGGGGCCTCTCCCCTCCCAGCCTCAACAATTTACTTCAAAATGTGAAATTCTGTGGATTACCGAAGCAGCTCCATGCACCACAGAGATCATTTATTCTCCTTCATTTAAAGGCTGTGGGAAGGGCAGCTCCGGGGCTCAGTTAATTCAAAGGCACCAGACGCGCTCACAGGCTGCTGAAGCCGCTGCTTGGAAGTGAACCTGCCCGTTGTTTTACGGCCGCGAGATGGAGGACGGAAGGAGAGCCCACATCGCCGTCGTTGGCTGGGCGTGCACAACCCTGTGCTTGGTCTCCTGCGCGGCCGCCTTCTCGCACGGCGCGAGCCTGTCTGCCTGCGCTGACATGATGCCCAGGCACCTCAGAACGCAGCTGCACAGCGCCAGCAACAACTACGTTACTCTCCACACCAACGTGTCCTTCTACTCCCCAGGCGACAAGGTTCCAGGTAAGGAACAACTTCTAATGGTGTGTCTTAGCCCAGTCATGGCAAAAGCCCTAAAGCAGTTTCTGGTTCTACCTTGTGGCGGTTTCACAGGCAGACTTTCAAATTACGTTCGGTCTCGGCTCTAAACCCTGCGCCCTGAGCAAAGCCGCTTTCTGGTCTGTGCTCCTGACTCAGAGGAGCAATTATTTAAGAAGAAACATTCCTGCACCTGAAAAATACATAACTAATCTCAAGCGATGGCATTAATCTTTGCGAGGGCTGGGAAGAGGGATAACTGCTCTGAGCGAGCTACACCACCTCTCTCGTGACGAGGAAACGAACGTATTTACAGAGGGATTCTGCTTGCAGCGCTTTGCCTGAGGTTTCTCAGGTGATGGCTGACTCCAGGTTTTCACCATGTTGCAGAGCAGCTGTTTGCCGGAGGCAGCCGGTAGGTTTGGATGCTTTGGATGGGATTAATTTCTCCCAACTGCGTCTCAACCACACCGGACCTCATCACACGCGACGGCGCGTGAGAGGCACCTCCAGAGGGTAAAGTCGCCTTCCCTGCTCCTCTGCACTGCACGGAGGGGTCTGGGTGACTCGCGTGACTCCTAGGTACGGTCGTGCAGCGTGCCCCGTCCCCAGCGCCGCCCCACCTGAGGCAGAACAGACAGCTGAGAGGCACCACTCTCCAGCCTGGCCGCTTGCCTGCTCATCCCCAAGCGAAATAAAACCCCTCCGAGGGCAGCGCGCAAACTTTTGCATACGCGCAGAGCGGTACCCAAACCTCCT
Source organism: Phoenicopterus ruber ruber (assembly GCA_009819775.1). NCBI lineage: Eukaryota > Metazoa > Chordata > Aves > Phoenicopteriformes > Phoenicopteridae > Phoenicopterus > Phoenicopterus ruber. The sequence goes on along the minus strand of CM020218.1, from coordinate 69,012,683 downwards.
TCCTTAAAAACGGCTGCGTGCTGCTTAGTGCAATGCGGTTAGCGGCTTATCATCAAGGCGGGGAAGGAGACTCAAACAAATTTTCTGTGCAGTTACATACTGCAAAGTGAAAGGTGAAGTCTGGCCTCCTGCGCCCAGCGTGTCCAAGACAGGCTGCGAGGACAAAGCAAATACAATTTTTTTGTGTGTGTGTACGGAGTTTTCTTTTGATTTCAGTTCTGCCACTGGAAACTCCATTGCAAACAATTCACCCCGTAACTACGACACAAATCCCTTCGTGTCCTGTGTTTTGTCTTGCAGTGACAGTGAGGAGCACCCGGGATTTTATGGGCTTCTTGCTTCAAGCTCGCAAAGTGTCTAACGACGAAATCACTGGCACATTCGTCTTCATTCCTCCTGATTCCAAGCTGCTGACTTGTTTTGAAGATGGTGACACCGTCACCCACTCAGACAAGTCGCTGAAGAGAAACCTGTCCTTCGTGTGGAAAGCGCCAGACCAACCCATTGGAGACATCAAGTTTTTGTAAGAACATGCTGGTTCCTAACTAGAGTTTGTGTGTTCTCAGTTAAAGGCTTGGCTTTATTTTTCCATCGTACTTGTCCAGCACAGTGGTTTATGTGTCTTGAACCCCATATAGCTAAATACTTATCCAGTGCTGCAGCGGTATCCCAGCTGGTACATAAATCGCCATTTATATCTGCTGGGTACTGCTGCTTTTTATTTACGTGGTCACTATTTTCTCAGAATAAATACACTGGAAGATGACAGCCTAAGCACTTAGGAAACAGAAATATTAAGGCATAAAGAGAGAGCTGTGATCATGTTGCCCGTCTTTCTAAATAACCCAGCCCATAGGACTTCCCTGCCCACAGGATAATCTTGTATATCACTTCTTTTAAAAAAAAATAATTAACAAATAGTGCGGTTTTTTTTAAAGTTAACTATAAACAGAATTATTCACAGTAGGGAGAGAGAGCAAGCACTGGGTCAAAACTTGGCATCCCTGCTCTGTGCCAAAGTCCCAAACTGTCCAAGTAGTTTGGTTCTGATTTGGAATGAAATTAAACATTTTCTAACTGACTGTCTTAGAGGAAGGCCAGCGATTTTTCAGTTTGGAAGATATTAAATTGTTATGTTTTGATTATACAAAACTGCTCAGAAGCTGCTTGGCCAGATCCTTGGCTGCTCCCCAAAACGTAAGCATCCTGGTGAGCTGCATGGCTTGTGCATCTCATCGTGATTCAACACAAATTCATTGAAACAAAAATATTGCTGCTCAGCATTTCCAATTTTGCCCGCTGTTTTAGATCGGGAAATACTATCAAAAACACGTAAAACTCAAGCAACCGAGTAAAACCAACCCAAAGCCAACAGCGCCTATTCCTAGCCACCCGCTCCGGTGCTTCCTTCATCCTCTGGCTTTTGACCTTCCAAGCTGACTTCTGACAGCCTCTCCCTTTTCTCCCTGTCACAGCATCTGGAAAAACTCCTTGTTAGGCTTAAAAATGCCTCATAAGGGTTGGTTTCCCCTTAGGTAATTCTCAGAAGCAGCTGAGCAATCTGAGCTGAAATTGTCCCAAAACCTCCAGCTTAAATAAGGCGCTCTGGATGAAGGGTTAAGGGCTGGCCAGGCGCGGTTTTGGCACCTGCTAAAGCAGAGGGTTAGGCGGGCTCAAACATTGGAGGGCTGAGAAGAGAGACTTTTTCTTTCCTACCTATTCTGCTGTTTGTACAAGTTACATTGACTTGTTCTAATTAGTAAATACCACTGTTGTTTCCCTGCCTACGGAAGATTATAAGCAGAGCTATTCCAAGTTTTCCAAATGTACTTCTGTCAACACAGCGAATATAATAGCTTTTTTTTTTTTTTCAATTTAAGTTCCCACACATTTTTTTGACTGACCTTAATTATGAGTGGTGATTCTTCACCCAGTAGCTTTCTTACGGGACCTGGTATCTTGTATTTGTAATATAAAACATGTGACGGGCTAATCCTTTCAAATATTTTTGTGCTGCTTCTGCCTTCGGATTAAAGCAGTCCTTGTGATTAGCTAAACAGTTGGATGTTTTACGAATGCTGTAGAGCCAGTAAATTCTTGCCTAATTATGTTTTAACAGCATCTCCATAGTCCAGTCATACTTCGTTTACTGGGCAAAGATCGAATCTGCTATCGTGGCTCAGCGAGGGCGAAACAAAACGCTTGCTGGCAGCGGCAAGAAGCCCGACCCCGTAAGCCCTGCGCCCTCGCCAGAACCAGCCGACCCACGTCCCACAGGTACGGCGAGCAAAGGCACGGGGTTTCTGACCGACCGCTTCCCCCAGAGTCGCTTTACAGCTCGTTCCGGGCAGGCGTTGAATGCAAGTGACCCAAACAAGCTGCAGGGACCTGATCTCTTCCCATCAGGGAGATCAGCCACGGCCGTGGCGAACTCCTTGAAGTCATGGGTCAGCATTGGAGGCAATGGGGCCAGTGTCGAGGAGGGTACCAGAAAGATAAACCGGGTTGCCAGATCTTACAATTTCAATGCAAACCCTAAAATACAACATATTTTACCTAAAATCTCAGCTCCTGAAGGCAAGAAAGTGCAATTAGCAATGCTTTACAAATAAAGGAATACATTTGTCTCTAAATGTGACTATAGCCCTTCAGGTATTTCCTTAGTTATACTTATGTGATCTCTGGTCAGCAAAATGGTCCAACAATTTACTTATACTAAAATCAGATGTGTTTCTCAGCATTTTTGGCATGGCACCAAGACTGAGTTTTAATTATTTTCCTTGAACATAATTTAGGCAGCGGGCTTTGCTGCTTTACTTTCCATCTGGGTTCCCACTTAAAATTAAGTGACAGGAAAATAAAATTTAAAAAAAAAAAAAAAAATTCACTATTACGATCCTTCCTGGCACACATTAGCGCCGAGTGGGATTTGAAATAAACAAACCAAAGACAATAGACTTCTGCTCCTCTCCCTGCTTCTTGTTTTGTCTCCGTGTTGGACAAGGTCCCACCTCTCCCGCGGCTGCCACCGGCTCCCCCCCGCGCACCCCCGCGCCGCCTGCCAGCCCCACCAGCATCGTGGCAACGCTGGCGCCGGAGCCAGGTTTCGGCGTCGAGTCAGCTGCCCGTCCCGTTGCCGAGCCGAAGCAGCCGGCCCGGCCTTCGCGGGCTGCGTCCGGCCGGAGCGGCGGACCCAGCGGCCGGGGGCTGGAGCCGTCCCTCGCCAGCCGAGACCCCGGCACGGCGGACGCCTTGCGAGGTTTCCTCTCCTGGGAGGACGCCTCCAGCTACAGCACCTCCGACGGGTACTGCCCCAACCCCTGACGTGGCAACCAGGTGGTGGGAAGAGCTATTTCTCCAGCCCTTGTAGGGAAGGAAAATAGTACTGGTTTCCCTGCGGATGAGCGAGGGCCCATGCAGGAAGGTGCCTGCGGCTCTGCGGGGAGGCAAGAGGGCGTTTGCTTGCCGAAATTTTGAGAAATAATCCTTTGGAGATTGCATGCGACAGGCAGTGGCAGGGAGAAAATCCAAAACTCTTTAAAACCAGATGTTGCACCCCAGAACTGACGGCTGCGATATTTTTCTAAAAGCGTAGGCAAATATTCAAAGAACCAGTGAACTCAGCAGAGCTATTTCTCCATCTGCAGGGAAAAGGAAGAAAGGATTTAAAGCAATTATGAAATTTGGGCTTGAAGACATCTGCTCAGAAGTCTTAGAGGGTTTGGGCCATGTGAGCTTTCGTGCAATGTTTTAAACCGCGGGTGAAAACAATGGGGATAGGAATAAAAGATCAGGCGTTACTAAAACCCGGCCCCGTCTGGTCTGCGTTGACTGCGTGCGTCCCAAGGCTGCTCTAGCGAGCGGCACGCTTCTCCGGCGGCGCAGACTCTGCAGGGCCTGGGGCTTCCCGTGGAGCTGCAGCGCCAGGTACCGCTTACTAACCCTGCCTTTCCTGTGTCCGTATTTCAGAGCAGGAAGCACTGCCAGCGCTGCCACCCCACGCTTGTGTTTGAGGTGTAAAGAAGATGGGCAGGTAAGCAGCGAGGACGGGCAGGATGTCTTCTCCCAAGACAGAAACATCTAAGAGAAGATGAGGATAAAACCTCTCTACTGCATCACAGCACCAAGCAGCCGCATAGGTCTCATAAGTGACTAAAACTACTTTGAGACTGCTAAGAGTTTTGATTTTTTTACTTTAACTGGGAATTGGTTATTATAGCTTTTTTTTTTTTTTTCCTTTTGAGCCCGCTGCCTGGGTTTTTAAGAGTCCCGCTGTAAAAACAATCTAAAATAAGTTTTCCGTGTGTAGACATGACTACATGCTGCTGGATGTTACTGGGCTGGAAACTCGTGTTTTATTCCCGTGGAAGGCAGCGATGTTCCTTTCCAGAGGTGCCGGATAGGTACCACCCGTTACACTCACCAGAGGTCGAAGACTTCATCTTGTCTGGGGATGGCCTCCATTTTCTGAGGCTGGATGGACCAGAAAGGCAGAGGTGGTGCTGGTGGTGGTGCTGGTGGTGGTGGTGGTGGTGGTGGTGATGGTGGTGCTGGTGCTGGTGGTGGTGCTGGTGATGGTGGCGGGGTTAGCCACAGGTGCGGGATGCACTCACCGGAGACAGCTGGAAGAGTGGGAGCTGGCAGACGGAATGAGTGGGTGGGAGCGCCTTTTGGGAAGGGGTGGCCCCAGGAGAGGAAGCTCAGAAAGGTGTGAAAGGACTGCAGCCTCGGGGGAGTGGGGTGGCTGTACGTACGGAAGGGGATGTGGGAGCTGGAAAGGGCATGAGAGGAATTAGGTAGAGAAACAAAAAAGAGAGCAAGAGGAGGGAGAGAAACTGGAGAATGCCAGGGCTGCGGAGGAGAGACGGGGATGCTCAGATAGGAAGTAGCGGAGAAGCTGGAAAGCAGGGACAGCTTGGAGACATGGGGGACTGAGTTAATAAGGGAAGCCCAATACACAGGGGATGGAGAGAAGAAAAATACAAGGAAAATAAAGAACGAGATCTGGGTTGCAGGATGCCATGGGAGGAAGAGAATTCATCTCACAGAAAATAAAAGAGGAAGGGGCTGTACAACAGAGAATGAGGCAGAAATATTTAGGAAGGAGCGGAGGACAGAGAACAAGTAAAGGAGAGACGTGTAACATGAGCATCTGGTGTAGCTATGGAGAGAAGTGGAGAAATGAAAGGAAAGGAAGAGTTATTGCACAAGACAAGACCAGAGGAGCATAATGAAATAAAAATATTGAGAAATTAGGCAAGAAAGGAGAGATGAGTACAAAAAGAAAGGAGAAATGAGGTGAGATAGGCCAAGGACTTGTGAGGCAATTCCATTTGCTATCCCAAAGTCCCAAATCCTGCAGTATATCCCTACAGTATGGCGTTTGTATTTTGAGGGCAAGTGATCCATACACACGCAGTCCTAACTTTGCCAGCAGCTACTTTACAGTTTGCAGTTCAGCCACTGAAATTCTTTTATTTACTACCGGTATTTTATTCGGACCTTCAGAAACCGCCTCTTGCACAAAGGATGCTCTGACCCTCCCCTACTTTGGTTCACAGCTTGCCAGGGCTCCTACCTCAGCTTTGTGCTCCCGTCACACTGTCTTCCCAGCAAGCTTTAGAAATCGCTAATGACGGCAGAGGGTGAGAGTTTCTCTGGTGTAATTAATGGATGTGTGAAAAAGCCTGCTGGGCTGGACAGGCTGGAGAGGCGCCAGCTACTGAGGGCCAGATCCAAATCTCAGTGGAGCCAAAGAAAAGGCTCCAGTACGTTTTGCAGGTTTTGGATGGGGGCTCAGGTGCACAGTGGGAATGGAAAAATTCAGTGGGGGCCTCCTAAATTGTACAATTGTTTCACAGTTAGTCTTGGATGATCTCTGCAGCAAAGCCTGGGTTGCAGAACTGGCATGGAGTGGCTGTCATTTTGTGACGGATAAAATAAGGTGCCTGGCACCAGGCAGAGCCCCTCGGAACAGGAGCACGCAAGAACAGTCGTGCACACTAAAATGGGTGGTTAAGCAACCCTGAGGGGCAGGGGGTTTCACACTGGCTGTGTAGACTGAGAAAGCAAGACGGGCTTTGGGGAGAGCTCACAGGCTGTATGTGGCTGCCCCCAAACCGCTGATGTCAAAGGCCATCTCAAGTCTCCTGGGTCCCTCCGCTCCACGGCTCGATCCACAGTCTCAGATGGGCGATACTGAATCCCAGTGGGTCCGGCGTGACCCTAAACACGAAGCTTGGCCGGGAAGATCACGCCTGGCCTTTCAGCATGACCCTGGCATCACCCAAGGTGGGAATTGTTTATTAAGTGATTTTTTTTGTGATAACGATGCCTATGAAAAATACCACCACCACCACGACCACGTGAGTTGCAGACCTTTAGTCAGGCAAAGCAGTGGCCTCCCTCTCCGGCTGCGCCCGTCACCTCTGCCTCTTCAGCCCGCTCTGCCGTGCCCCCGTGGGACCGGCTCCCAGGGCCTCGTCCCTCCCATGGCAATTCTGACACGGACGGAGCGGTGCTGAATCTGGCTCGTTTCCTAAAAGCTACTGAGTGACCAGGGGATGGAGCAGGGTTATTCCAAGGCCAGGGGGACACCTGGGTATCAGAAATACAGAGCTGAACTATACCGTGATGTAGGTAGTGGATGAGAATCTAATCAGGCCCCTTTCTCTTCCCTCACTGCACATTTCGTCGTGTTTTTGCTTTCAAAGCCGAGTACAGAGAGCAGGGCCACCTTGAAAACCTCCCTGCCTGCAACAGTGTCTCCTTCTGCCCTGCACGTACACACTCACCTGGGTGATGCCGCTGCGACAACAGCCTGGTTCGGCGATACCGACGCTGCCAGCAACTTGTCATCGGCTTCAAGGCAAATGGCAGAAAGAAAGCCGGCACCGCAGCCAGAGGGGGAGGCAGGCGCCAGGGGCGAGGAGGAGGAGAAGGAGGAAGAGGTGAGTGGGAATACCCTGCCATGGGTGACCAGACCAGCTCCTGAATCTGCTGTTCCCGGGAAGGGGGAGGACCCTGGCAGAGGGACCCGACTCCTAGCAGCCCAACTCGGCATCCTCCTGGTCTGCACCGCCGTCCTGGGCCTGGCGCTGGCAGCCGCCGTGCGCTGCGTCTGCGCCCAGCATTGCCACAAGCGGACGGAGGTCTCCTTCGGCGAGCCGGACGCCAGCGTCATCGCCGTCAGGGAAAACGGGGAGGTGATGCACTTCCGAAAGATCCGGGAGAACAGCTTCGTGCTGGTGCAGGCCGAGTACAACTGGGTCAGCCCCTCGAGCAGCGGGAAGAAGACGATCATCTGAACACCTGCAACACGGAAAGCAGCGCTAGAGCGGACGGTGTACGTGCAGATAGCCCCGGCCGCACAGCACAGGCTATAGGAAGCAGTAGGGTAGTTCCCGTACGTGCTGCCGTGTAGGCAAGCAAACTCGAAGCAGCCAGTTCAGACAGAGGTGTTAGTCGCAAGTACCTAAGCTACAGCTGCTAGGAAAATAGAAGTTGAAAGATTGTTGAGTGTGCTACACTTACCACAATTAATATTGTATATCTGCTCATTAGCTGTCCCTGCAGCCATGACAGACACTTCCTCTGTTGCCTCAAGGGTGTAGCCAAAAATAGAAATTCTTCCTCCGCACTGTAGTGTTGTCTCCTATTTAATCTAAAGTTTCTAGTGTTATATTTCTTTCTAGGAACTGGAAACCCCTGATATAAACCAAACCTTTCTCATTCAGGAGCTTACAGTTTTGATTCTATGCGCTTGGTGTCTCTCAGATGACAAAACATTTGCCCATAGTTTTAAAGCTTCAATTTGAAAATAAAAAGCAATAAGTCATTAGTGGAGAACATTGATCCAAACAACGCTGAATTGATCTACGGGAACGAAACACAGGGTGGCGGACACCAGCTTTTGGGGGAGAAACATGCCTTCTCATCAGGTGCAAATGGAAGAAAACCTTTCCTATGCATTTGCACCTGATGAGGAAGCTTGTTTAAGCCTGACAGCCAGCATTTACTTGGTCTTTTACTTCGAGTCAGCTCAGTAACACTCTGCGCAGAAACACGGACTGAGAAGTACCCTTCTCAGGTCACTCTGGAGATCCCCAGCAAAGGCTGCACGGAAAGTTAACAGCACCCTTGTACTCGGAGTTTGTGCAAACTTCTCTCCGACCGTGTGGTTTTCTGCAGGAGGCCACTAACACAGCCCTTGGAAAACACCAAGATCCTTGACACCTTCTAAGGAGAGGTGATGACAGCAAGGGTAAAGCTTGATTTTACTGGCTTTGAAAGAGCCAGAAATAGTCCTGATATTGCTCCTCTTGAGATGTACATTTTAGAGCCTGAAAGGCTGTAAAAGAGCAGGAATCACCCCTTCTAGTATCCTTTTCTCGGCTGGAGAGGTTCAGATGGTGCCCGAGCTGTGTAACGGGGACAGACTTAAACTTCGGCGCTGCAGCTTGTTTCACAGCCCATGGCGCTGGGGAGCGCTGAGCTGGGCAGATAACGCCGGGACCCTGACGGCTCACAGCATCCTTTCTGGTGACACCTTCCCCCTCTGTCAGGAGGGCCCTGTGGCCACCTCCAACCAGCTGGCCATCCGCAGGCTTGGTCGTCAGTCAAAGCTCTGCTCTCACGTCCTCCCTTACCTTGCCATCGGCCTCAGAGGAGACATGTGGGACACAAATGAGTTCTCCTATTCAGACCCCTGCCATGTGATGAACATATAGTGCTTCTTTTGCTAATAAAGACTCACATTAGCGTTCAGAAAGAATTGGTTTCTGACCGTACTGCTGTACGGTGATTAATGGCGTGATGCTTCGCACTACACACATGGCCAATTTTCTGTCGCGTTAACTTCTAGGCCTAGTGAGCCTTTTACAAAATAAACGAGTAAGAAAATAAGTGTACTCACAAACACAGCTTGCAGAGGTGAGCTTGATGGTCTTAACCATCTTCACTTTGAAGAGAAGGGTGGCCACACCGTGGCTCTTCCACCGCAGAGTAACCACGGGCAGTGCTGTAATTGAAAAGACATTTGTTTCAGGACACAGAAGGATTCTAGGCGGATGGTTTTATGTTCAATAAGTTGAGCTTAAGCACTATCTACTAGGAAGCCTATAGGTTTTTAAGTACAAGTCTAGGCACCGACAATTGGCGTTCCTCTCCTATGTCATGTGTTTTAGAAAGAAAGCAAGTTTCTGTAACCCAGTGTAGCTGAACTGTGTAGTGACTAAAGCAGACTGCATTCAAGCCAGCCATTGTTAATGCAGTCAGAAAAATTCCTAATTAACTGAGAAAATAGGTCAACAAACTCTTAAATATTTAAAGAACTATCACATATTATTTTAAGAAGTTTCTTATGATGGCATAGCTGTTTATGAATAAATTACAAATACCTATGTCCTCTTCCACTACCTCTCTAGGTTTAATGTTACCAGACTGGTACGGCCTTAAAACCGTCACCTTCCTCTGCCCAGCACTTTCCCCATGACCCAGCGCCGCTTCTTGCCAGGCTGGCTGGAGCAAGTGAAGACCTCGTGGAGGTGTTTGATTAGGGCAGCAGCACTTCAACGCCACTCTGCCTTGCTGCCAAACTCTGCCTTCTGTTAAATTTATGCAGCTCCAGTATTATTAGTAGTAAAACCAGTAACGGGGAGCTCTGAGGGACATAGCTCCTTTGAATTAGCAATGAGTTTTGCTACTTTGCGGACTTGGCTGAGGCCTAAAGTGCCAGTGTTCTTTTTCTTGACTTCTGAATGATGTTTCGTTTATTGTAGTCGCCATAACAAGAGGGATGGAGGTTTTATCTCATCTTAATGCTGTTAAAAACATAAGCACTGATTAATTTATTAAAAGGCAAATCATTCAAATACCCCCCATTCTTAAGTGATTCGCCTTGTATGGAAATCAATCTGTGCTCACGTTTGGAACAGATTTAGAGGAAAAAAATGACAGAATTAGGAAAAGAAAGACACAAACCACTTTAATATTTACTGGAAGGACAAGTGAAAGATTTTCCTTTCTCCCCTCTCTAGGTGCATGACTGTGTTGACGGTCTGCTGGAACTGGGGGATCTCAGTTCCTGCAGCACGGGTCAGCCTGCAGCCGTCTGCGGCCCACGTTAGGCTGCCATCCCGCAGCAAAGTGGCAGGGCTTTGGGACAGGATTACCGACAAAAGGTGTCAAAAGCAGCTCACATTCCACTCTAATGCACACCTGTCCTGAGTTTGTCTCCCCACCCGCCAAAGAGGCATCAAACGCAGTTTTGGCAGTGAAAACTCCTATGGCTTAAATACTCTGATGCCATTACGATGCTTGAGCTATCCTAACTTAAAAAAAAAAAAAGATTTAGAAGTAACTTGCATACAGACATGCCCATTCATCACGCCTTTACTTGCATACTCATTTTCCTGTCTCGCGTCACTGCGATTCCTGCTTTCCCTCTGCTCCACAAAAATATAAACCACCGCCCCTAAACCATCAGTCCTGCACGTTGAGCATGCAACACCGTCACTGACTCTCACCGCTTTTCCGTGGCATCAGAAATCAGTTTGGTTCTGCCCATCACCAAGCCCTTCCACAAACCTGTTCCCCCTCTGCTTTGGAGAGGACGCTGTCTCATGCAATGCTGCATCTGCTCTGTTAAATATGCCCGACCCCACTGCAGTTAGCAGAGGATGGCAGCCCTCCAATACATTAGCGGCACTAAACGTAACGCGGAGAGGTTGCATTAAGCAACGCATTTGGCCCAAAGCTTGGTTAAGTCATCACGGACATTTCCTGCGTTGGTGGACTCGCCACTAGTAAGCAAAAAAGCCAAACACGCACTGATTTTGTCAGCTCCAAAATGGGTGACAAGCCTCACAGGAGAAGCCACAGGGCCCTGGGGGCCCAGCTGTCGTGGGCAGCAGGGATGTGCAGGCTCAGGCTCTCAGCAGAGGCAGCGCTCTCCCCCCAGCCCTGCGGGATGAGGCCCCAGGCATTACGGGGATCTGGCTGGGTGGCTTGGCCAGCCCTTTCGGCACAGCTTCTGCAACTCCTTAGGGCCACACAGACCAAGGGAGGCAAAGCAGCGAGGCCAGGACCCCAGAGACTAAAACATTCAGCACATCCCCCCAGCAAACTGAGCACGGGGAGATGACGCCTGCGCTGCCTTGCTGAGGGGCGAGGGAGAGGACGAACCCTCGCCCCTGAGGATTTGCTCCTGCTTCAGCCAGCTCCTTGGCAGAGCTGCAGATGCACGTGTTCTTTATTCACTTAGATTTGAATAACAACGAGAAATGCCTGTAAAAAGATGAGGAGATGCTCTAACGATTCCTGCAACATTCAGCTGCAAAAAGACAGCTGCTTACCAGCAAAAACCAAGGACAAAGTAGCGACCCGACCAGCCCGGCTGGTGAGCAGCAGAACAGCCCCCTTGTTCCTCCCGGCAAGCCGGACCCCCTCCGCGGCCCCTGCCGTGGTCCCAAGGCTCAGTCTGAAAGTCATCGCGTCTGGGCAGCTCTGCAGGACTCCCCTCCTCTCCCTCCCCTCCCCGCTCTCCTGCCAGCTCCTCCACGGCACCACATCACCTGCGAGAGGGCAGAGAAGGACTGGGGAGCCACGACTGCTCAGGCATCCCTCCCGGCTCCCTCCTGCCGCCGGATCGTCTCCCCCTCACAGGTCTCGTCGCAGCAGCCCTCTTTTCTCATTACCGCGTGCGTGACTCTCTCAGCAAAGCATTTTGCTACATGATGTATGAAGGATCGTGTCGCAAACCACATTTTACTGTATATTTAAGTGCATGTTTTGCTGATTTACTGCTGTGCTAGAGAACGTCTCCCTTCCCCAGCAGGGCAGGCCCATAAAGGATATATCAGCTCTGACTAATGATTATTAGTCCATCCCAAGGTTATGTACCACAATCAAATAACGTGTAGGAGGGACGAGAGGCTCCAGCTTACTCGGCTAAGGACAAAGATCACGGAGAGTCTCTTTGAATCTTCAGATTGCAATATCCATTACAGATTGCCACCTTCTAGTGTCAAAGCGTAATTTGTCGTTGAGAAAATGTGTCGCTGTTTCAGAGGTGAGTCAAAGATCAGACTTGCTGTATATCAGCGTGTGTTGATGTACATTAGGAAGCGACATCCAGGTACCAAGGACATTAGGCTGCTGGTATAGAGGGAAAGGCAGAAGACGCGACTCGCCAATCTTTATTACGCAAACGCACGGCCCAAAGCGGAGGAATATTTAACCCAGCCAAGCGAAGCGTCACCGGTGATTCCCAGCGCCTCACAGAGCGCGACTGCCACGTGCCAGCCGAGTCAACCGCCACCTCCTGCTCCGGCGACAGCCGGTGCGGGCGGGCCGACCCCCGCCGCTGCAGCGTGCCGCGGACCGGGAAGCCGCCTCGCGGGGAACGCGCAGCCTCTGCCCTTCGCCCACCGCGCCGGTTACCCGGGCAGGCCGGTGGGCAGAAACTCGCGTGAAACGCCCCGCTCCGGGCCAACCCAGGAGGAACCAGAGCGGCGCCCGCCGCCCCGCGCGCATTTCCCATCGCGTTCCAACAGACGGGCGAAACCCGGACGGACAAACCCGGCCGGACAAACGCCCCCCGCCGCCCGGCCCCGCGCCGCCGCCAGGGGGCAGCCTTGCCCCGGCGATGGCGGCCGCTCCCGGCCCCGCCGCCCGCCCCTTCCCCCGGGCGGGGCCGTTAGCGCGCGGCTGGGGCGTGCGGACCCGGCCGTGCCCGCGGCGGGGGAGGCGGGTGGGCCGGGCGCCGCCATCTTCTCGGGGGGGAACCGCGGCGGGCAGGAGCCGCCCGGCGCTGAGCGGGGCAGGTGTGAGCCGGCTCCCGCCGGGCGCGGCCTCCGTCGCGGTGAAGTGCGCGAAGGGCCGACGCGGAGCCCCTTGACGGTCGCTGGGAAGAAGCGCGGAGACTTGGCGTAGCCGCGGAACCCCGCGGAACTGCCGCAGCCTGGCTATGGACGTGGACGGACGGACGCGGACACACGGCCGGACACGGACACACAGCCACAGACAGACACGCAGCCTTACTGCAGCCCGTAACGTCGGGCAGGGCAATAGCCGAGCCGTTATTCGTACACAGCAGTTCCTTACTGCCAGTCTCCAGGTGTGGTTGAGCTGCGAAATCCCCGTTAAAGCAGCGACCGCAGGAGTCCCGCTCCCCAGCTGGGCAGTTTTGTAACTCACTCCGGAGTTTTCTGAGCTGCAAACACACAAACAAACAAACAAAAAAGGCCGAAGACAACCATCAGTCCAAATTTGTCTCTTCGAGTCAGAGTACCAATTTGGCTTTTGATTTTTAAAGGACAACTATCATGATTTTTAAGCAGTAATAGGCAGAAGCGATGAGTAGCGCACTTGGTGATCTGCATGATTTATTTGGCAAAGCCTATTAGTTCTTTCTGGAGCAAATTAATAATCCTCAGCTGTTTGTCAGTGTGAATTTAATGTAGGCTAAAAAGTAATTGAGAGTTTTCCTCAGATGGAAGTCCATTCAAAACAGAACAAAAAAGATGAATCTGAGAAAAAAGCTTAATAAAGTCTTCTTTAAATGAAAACCACTCAAGGCTTGACTGTTAATCAAAAGAACGTTACTTACCTTACTCAGCATCACTGGAACCAGAATCTGGCAGCAAGTTTTAAAAAGGAACCCTTTTCTCTTTCTTTACAGCCATAATTTATAACAGCTGAATTATTGGCTATAAATACTCTTTTCCTTCTGCTAATGTATTGTGCTTCTGGGATTGTTCAGAGCAAACATTTTGTTGCTAAGAAAAGAACCCCCTAAATTTGGGCTTCTGAAAAAAATTCAAGCACATTCCAAGCAACAGCTATTCAAAGAATACGACTCACTATCTTAACAGACTAAATTTTGTCTTATTTTCACTAGTATTGAAAAATACTGAAATTTTTCAGTAAATTTATTTTTTAAACATGGAAAGCTGCTGCTTGCAATACACTGGAGCATATTTGTGTATAAACCAAAGCCACAAATTCAAACGGGATGAATTAGCAGAGAGAATTTGCTGTCGAAAATAAAAGAGCTAGACAAGTAAACATGTTCTTAAATATACAGAAAATATTAAATTATAGAACATAGAAGATGATAATGGTTTAATAGCCATCCTGTTACACATGGAAAGCAGTTTTTCTACATGTGATATGCACCTTACTTTAAAAAAGAAAAAGCTACCTAAAAATCTTCCCAAAAAATGGTGCCAGCAGGATTTGAGTTTTCTTGGTTTTTAATCAATGTCCTGATAGATACTTTAAATGAGATTATTTGGGAACACTGATATGTGATAGTATAGCTACCTACAGCTCTTTACGCCCTTCGTAATCAGAGAGGTTAGGCATTAGTGTTAGATGTCACTAATAAGTGTTACCTGATCCGAGACACGATCAAGTGCCTCCGCAGCCTGCACCGCTTTGATTCTGCTCCCCCGACTCACGCGAAATCTCACGTATCCCAACTCAGCTACGTTTTTACATTTGGAGGGGCCGGAGAGAGGGGATCCCGTGCGCACGGGGTGGCAAAGCCACCGGCGCCCTGGGGAAGTACTGCTCCCACGCTGCTGCTCGGCCGGCTGTGGGATTTGGCTCCGGCGTGGGGAGGTCTGTGTGCCACGCTCCCCGACAGCCGAGCTGAAGAGATACAGGCTTCCCACATTAACACGCCGAGAGCTGCATCAAATAGAGTTATCCTATTAGCTGGCTGAAATTGTGTCATACTCTTATTTTTAGTACGCCATTATGCCTCTGGGATATATTTTATTTATCAGGGAATTGGACCTAAACAGAGACGTTGTAGCGGTTTTCTAAAGGGGGCTTTAGGCAACTCGCTGTGAGGTACCTGAAAGACTGCGTGTACGTTTTGGGGAAGGGGCAGAGTGAATGTGTGAGCCAAATACCGTACATGCATCTTTTTTAGTCCTGAGCCACTGATTGGAAGTTAAAGTTAATTTTTCAGACAAACCGTGATCTAAAATCTTTCCCTGAAAGAAGATTTTTTTTTGACATTTTTATAAAGAAAAATATTGAGGTTCTCCTGAAATTTCTGTAATTTAAAGCAACATTATGAAACGGAACAGGTGAGAATTTGCTGAAGAACTTGGCAAAACATATCCCGCGGTAACACGGGGTTGCCCAAAGGACCGACAGTGACTGTAATGGGTACGGCAGCGAGCTGCGGGCCCACGTGCGCACGGGCGTTTCTGTCCAGGGGAGTTGCCAGTCCTAACGAGGAACGTGAGAACCATAACATGATGTGTAAAGTTCTTCAGCGTCAGCACAAAAAGCAGCGCCTTGGAAAGCTGCCATGGTTTCTCGGTCACGGTTATCCTGTCATGCTGCTACGGGATGGGGTCTCGAAGAAGAGAGCATCTTCTTAGAGATGCTCTCCAAGCAGATGAGAGCATCATCCTGGTGATGACACCAGCAGGTTCAGTGAGGGGCAGCTAAGTGGGAGAAGTTAAAAAAGAAAGGGGGGGATAGGAATTTAGGTTGAAGATAAGGAAAAAAGACATCGTATTACATATTTCATCAAACACTGTTGGCAAGAAGTGGCAAAATTACAGGGGGAAGGCACCAGGAAATACGATACAGTTTTGTAACGTCTTGGGTAGGGGCTGTGCAGCAGACAAAGGACACCGATGGGGAAGGACTGCAGTCACAACGCCAAGAGACGGAGGGAGCACAGAATTGCAAAAGCTTTTGTCAATAGAATTTCATACCCAATTATTGTCACGGGACTCTCAAATTTTATTTTCTGCAATTCTTCTGGCAAAAGGCCAGTTCTCACATGACCTCCATAATTTTTTTAATCCTATCAATGAAAATCGTCTTTCCTTCGAGGCAGCCCATTTTTTCCCTTTTAAGAGAGCTGATTTCCCTCAGAATTTAGAACTGTTTCATAAGAAAACTGACCACAAATAGTAATTTTTCTCTTACCGAGATGAACTAGTATCAGCATGCTAACATCTGCAAGCCTTTGGTTTTGTTACAGTTATACTAGATGGAGCCCACCCACAGAGGATGCCATCCAGAATGGGTTTTTTTCTTCTTCTTCTTCTTCTTCTTAGTTGGGTGAAAAATGGTTGTGCCAGGCGGCAACTTTGAACACAGGTAAAGAGCGGACAATACGCACCAGCACGGGATCCTTAGGAGAGGCGCGGCCTCTTCTGTGTGCTGCAGCTGTTAGGCATCGGCTGTCTCTCTGAGCAGGGATGACAATCAATTTCTAATCTCACGCCTGCTTCTGGTCTGGGCTAGCGACACAGAGTCAGAGTTGATTTGGACCTACCAGATATCCTAAGAATTAACAGGTTATTTTATTACTTAGCAAATCCAGGCGTTGGCATCAACTCAGTGGGGCTCTTTGTAACGATGCCAAAGGCCTTCGATCTACCTGCCCTCCCTGCCCAAAACTGCAGTCAGCAGAGTAGGTGGCAGGGAGCAGAGCCTGATTCAACAGCAGCTATTGCTCATTTTCTTGTCACTCTGTAGGTCACTGGCTGGCAGAAATCTCTGCGGAAATGCATCTAAAAATATTTTGAAAACTTGGCCTCTGCTGATGAGAAAATTAAGTGGTGACTCATGCTCCCATCAGCTCCAGACTTGATTACTGCAATTTGATGGACTGAGAAGCTGATATTCCACCGAGACTGCAATTTGCTTAGGGGAGCAGCCGAGAGGCCTCATTGGCACCAATTGTTTCCAACACATCTCTCTTGTCCTTTTAATCACTAACAAATTTAATTTCACTTCTCACTGAAGATCTCACTCTCCACCTTTCTGGCAAGAGAACAATTTAGAGGCTGCTTTCATGACCCCTGCTACAGCTCTAGATGCCAGCGTGAAGCAGACCTGCCCGTAGCAGCGCCTCGCACCTGCATTTCCTGGCATTGCTTTCTCTTGTCCTGAAAATATAAAGCCATCGGACAGTCCTTGCCCGTGCCGCTCCAGAAGATTACTTACCGTCCTGCAGGGTGTTCTCTGTTGATGAGAATTTTACACATAAACTGTGAAGAATTTAATTCAAAATGCTTCCTCAAAGAAGTCGCAGTCTCACGACCTCAAGTGATAATGTGGTTTAAGCAAGAAAACGGCGAAGAGGAGACAAACTCCCTCTTCTGAGATTGTTCCGATACGGTGTTGTGGTTTTGGTCTGGGAGACTGGGGCTACTCGTGGAAATGGCGACAAAAGAGATTCGGTTTGTTAGATGCTGGAAAGGGCAGGCCATCAAATCTAAAGTAAAATACTCCTCATTTACTCTCGTCATGTGCTACATTATCACCGAGCTGTGTTAGAACAATGGCAGGGCTTTTCAAGCAGCTTCCCTAGGGAGACTGCTCTGCAGCGTAACAGCCCTTTCACTGGAGATGTGCAAGTGTAACCCAGGGCAGAATTTAGGCTCTTGTCTATTTAACGTGTTTGCGAGGCACTGTATGCGTTCCTGGCACTTTATAATAATAGTAATATAAATGCATTTGGATTATAACAAAATGGAGAAACTATGATTTAGCCTCTTACTGTGTTGTAATTCCCAAATGCATCAACATCTATTTAAGTGCAAAATAGTCTACAGTTTACAAATACAGTGCTGCGATCGTCTGCTGTAAAGGTTCTGTATGAGATTATGATTCAATACAAAACACAATACAGTGTCTGAAATCTCATTTTTAATGTCAGAATAACATCAAAAAAAGTAGCTCTTTCTCCATATGCAGTCTTGCAAAAAAATGTATACCAGGGACTTGGTCCTTTCTAGTGGTTTCTACATACATAACTGCTCATCTCTTATGCACGTATGCACTTACACATAAATAAATGTGCTTGCAGACAGACAATATTTCATCTTGCCTTCTAACCTCCTGCTGTCAAGATATTTCCACAGAAAACCGTACACAAGTAAAACTAACACCTCCTCTTTCCCTGACTGCCAGAATAACGTAGGGAACTACTTCTGTAAAACCAAGCTGCTGGATTACTCTCCTTTCGCTCTGTGAACAAGCACAACTGCACAGCTTCTGCTGAGATTGCCTTTTCTGTCATATAACCTATTCGCACTAACTAAAGGATCTATAAGAAAAAACACAACCACAATCTTGATTTTAACTACATAAAAAATGATTTATCTCGGACTTATTACTGGGGTCATCAAAAGCTTCTCAATTTAGTGCACAAAAAGGGACATAAAATGTTTGAGTGTCTCAACGCAAAGTGCTAAGATTGCCGTGACCTCTGAAGTGCTCTTTCATTGTTTGGGTGTTTTTTTCCTCGGATATCATTAGATGGGATTATAGATACGTAGAAGCTAAGAAGTGTTGATGATGAAGAAAATCCTTATGTTTTAACATGGGCAAAGTTCTTGTTTGCCATCGGTTTTGCCTGATTATGTTCAATACCAGATATCTCTCAGTTAAATTTAAAGCTAAGAAACTGAAAAGATTCAGAACTATTCTAACCCTCTACTGAAAAATTGGTGGAGTTGAATGAATTAATTTTCAGTTGATTATGATTTGCAGCATTCTGAGGACTTTCTCTCCCCAAGTTTAGTTCATAAAATATTTCTGTACAGTTCATGGATATTTTTTTTTAAAGACAAGCAAACAGTTTAAAAAAGCTTACCCACAAAAGAACAAAACATAAGTAACAGAGGTAAAAAGTTGACCTAGAGGATAAGTAATTTTATCTTGTTTTCCTATTAACAAAATTAAATTCAAAACCATTCCGTTTATTAAAGACATATAGGCATAATAACAAGTCATAAACCAAACATCTTAACAGTCTTTAAACATAACAGAATTGATATGCATAATTAAGTTTCATTAAGTATGGATTTAAAATAGGTATTTCAGTTTTGCTTTATATTCCCTTTGGACCAACACCTCCAACACTCATACACAATATTTAGGCTGCCCCAAGCAATTGACAAGGACTTGTAAAGGCTCTAACAAAACTCTATCTTAAAACAGTTTGAAATATTCTTAAATGTAGAAAACATGTAACAAAGAAAAAAGGATGCGTTAAGTGGAATTTAAGCAAGTTGTTGGATGTACTGAAAGCTGGAGATTCAGTACTTAGAGGTAGCTCAGTAAGGGTATTTGCAGTGTTCCGACTATTTAGCATTGACACAACCACAGTAAGTTACTGTATGCTTGAACTCTTTGTATATATTTAAAAAAACAAGCACTCTTTCTGGGCCTGTTGCTTTGCCATTGAAAACCAACAGAAAGAGTCATCGATTTCAGTGGGATAGGGATTAAATCCTTATATACTCTGGAAGTTCAGGTTTACGGAAACAGAACAAAAAGAAACTGTCCTGAGTCTGGACTCTCCGCTGCAAGCAGGGTCTTTGGGCTCAGACAAAGGACTTTTTTTCCCACATGGAGTCAGTTACTTGTAAGTGTACTTAAGAAAGGGAAACCTTGAATTTGGCCCAAGAACACACATGGTATTGTCTCCGTTTACCTCGCAGGTTGGCCTGTTGGTGGATCTGACAATGCTATCTAGCGATGCACTGATCAAAACTGGGAGCTCGCTGCCCGCTGCCCTTTGGCAGTGAGAACAGAGCACGGCCCCGGGGGACACGGGTGGTGGGCAGCGTCCCTCAGCCCTCCCGCCTGCTCAGGGTGAAGAGCTTGATCCCCCCTCCAGGGAATGAAAGAATTCAGCAGGTTGCCACCTCACGTACCTTTGTTACATGGTCGTTTTATTGGCGATGACAGTTCTGAACAAGGTGACGCTGTCAGCTCCCAGTAGTTTCTCATACAGATGGCAACAGAGCAGCCTTGCACTGGCTGACCATCAGGTAAAGCACCAGTGATTGGTACCAGATTACTTTCCTGTTGTTCACAGGAGTAACAGACTAGCAATAACAGACTAGGTAAACCAAACACGATTTTTTTCACTAAGGCAAAAGGATATGAATTTCACGTGCCTATTGTCACACAAAAGATCTTTAGCTCGTGTAAATGGCTATAGCCTTATCGGAGCTACGATAATTTACATTTGCTAAAGATCTGCTCCTAGGTGTTTGCACTCAGTTGCACCATTAACTGCAATGTTAACCACGACACACATGACATTGCTGCATTTATATCGGTCCCAGTTTGACCTATTTCTTTCATTCCTCTTAATGTTTTAATGCACAATTGCCAGCATAGTTTTTGCAGATGGGTCTGGACTAGAGTACTCTTCTGAAACCTTAATCTCCTGGACAAGATGCAGTGCTGGCTATGTGTTTAAATATATGCCTGTATTCCTTTCTCTTCAACACTCCTCTTAGAAATACTATTTTGTATTCCTTTTTAAATATAATTTTATTAAAAAGAGTAACATTTTATTTTTAAAAAAGTTGTGACTGATTGTCAAATTAGCTAAGATAGCGTTCTGGTTACTATAAGGATCCTCTTAATTGGGGAAAAAAAAAAAAAGTCAACATCGTTGTCCTCACAAGCTATTATTCATTACCAATGCAGCAATATAGAAAACATAGCTTGGCTTACTACAATAAAGGCTCTGTTTCAATATTAGCATCCTAAATTCTGTCACTGCAGATCTCTGCACATTGCACCAGGGGAAGGAAAAGAAAAAAGAATAACAAAAATTTGTGTTCTTCAGGGGTAAATTATAAAAGATCTCCTAGCTGCAAACACAAATACTTCACTCATAACCCAACCACCAGACCATTTCTTTGAAGAAGCTTATGAGGCATTTAAGATATACAATGGCACAATATCATACAATGGAATTGAAAGAATTTTCTTAAGAAACCATTAACTTTGAAGGAATGTCTAGACAACTGTGTCAACAAATGCAAATAATTCATGCTTATCAGCTTCTATCCAATGGATGGCCCCATGCTGAGTATACACAAACTCAGAAGAAAAAGGCATGTCACAGTCATATGACTAGGGAGCGTAACAGAGTCACACAGAAATTCAAGTCAATCTTGAAAAACACCTTCAGCAAGCTCTTCCGCAGGGTAAGCCAGCAGTGGGACAGGCTTCTGGTCATTTTGGCTCGTTTAAAACAGAGACTCACAGCTCGTGCACCCTGGCTTCAACGCACGGGCAATGGAAGAAACAGCTGTTCGTCATCACCATTCACTTGGTTAGAAAAATAAAAACTAAAGGACTCCAAAATACTGTACAACCTCTTGCATTAACCAACAAAGTGGCTTCTGGAAACAATGCTTTTGCCAGAAATGCATCTGTAAGGCACTTAACAGGTATCTTTTTAATATATATGTATATATAAAAATAAAATATGCACTGAAGCAACATTCACAAATACCCAGTTGTCTCAATTGTCTGTGTGTACAGTATAGTACATATATACATTCACTGTGACACGGGCCATCTCCATCGTTATACCTTCACGGGTGCTTTGGGCTGCCTGGTTAACTTCAGTGCCTGTGAACAGTAAACAAAACAGTCACTTTTTTATATTCTTAAAAGACAACCAACAGCACAAGACATGATTTTTATTTATAACGGGCAACAAAATGCTGCATGTACTTCTGGGATGCTGAGGGAGGTGTCACCGTGCAGCTGACAGGCCACTCTGGGTTTTGTGATGATTATTTTATCTCTGATAGCCCATCACAACCTCCTCATACACAGACAGCCTTAACAGAGGAACTACAAGGAACATGGCTACAGCGCCAGTGAAGGAAGCAGAGGTGGGTCTCAGATGTCTTTCAGAAAGCCACTGTTGGGACCCCACTCCAGAAACCACTTGTGGCACAGATAGATAGAAGAGCTTCTGACCTACTTAGGGAAAGACTGTGAAGAAAATTTCTGCCAACACCTTTGTGTTCCCTGGCCTCCTTCCATGTGACTTGAAGCCTGCTCAGAGTGTTGTCACTGCTGCAGTGGTGGATGTCACGCACCTCTGATGTTTATACCTTCCTTTCTAAGAAAAGGTATGAATAAGCCAAAGTCCATCAGTCCAGAGGTGATCTTATGCCAGGGGACACCTGCCATCTTTGTAGCTTTAGTCTACTCTTACCGTACAAGGAGGAGAGAAACCACATGCTTTTATTTGATGGCAGGGTCCAGCTCTGTGTTACCCGCAGGGCTGGCCAACTATGGTAGCTGAACTATTCCGTGTGTGACAGGAGTTCAACGCCAACGACAGGTGATGTGCTCCTAGTTCGGCAGGAAGCAGCCTCTCTAACTTAGGAGGCAAATGTGACAGGCTTAAAAGGCGTTAGGTTTTCAGCTGCTGCCGGATATTGATGTGGTCACTGTGAAGGATGCCTTCTGTTGGTGTGCTCTGCACCAAAACAGCTCAGAGCTTTCTTGTGCAGGATAAATTGGCCTGAGTGAGAGGGAAATTCATGAAATTTGCAAATTCCTGAAATTTGGAACCTCTGTTTTCCTTAGCCTTCTGGGGGAAGTGCGCTGCCAGACTGACATTTGCCTGTTGGGTGAGAGACTTATCATTTCTGGAGGGTTGGCTAAATAAGCAATTTTCAGTCTGAGAGATGTCTGATGGGTCTTCTTGTTGTAGATATTAACCTTTAATATTGTACATTTAAAGCTTGTAAGCACTGCTTGAAAAATGCTCCAGCACAAGTGTAAACCCTTAAAAAAATCCAAACCTTTAAAAATAAATAGGCTATATTCCCCTCAAACACCAGCTTTCAGAAACACCAGCATTTAACTATTGTTAAATCCAGCCATTTGAGATTAGTCTTTTGGATATTATTCAGCAAGAGACTTTGGAGAGAGACATCATTCCACATTTTGTTTGGGGAAACAATTTTTTAACTTTGTAGTTTGGCAGATTCTGCTGCCATATTTACAAACTAGAAATACCTTAGTGTAGATGAACCTCTAAATATTTAAATTCAATTTCATACAACCAGATCACATGTACTATCATAATTAAGAAAGAATGTCACTGCAGTTGAGTACTGTGACTGGATAACCGTCTCTCCCTGCAAAAGAGATGCCAAAATGAAGCCAAGGTGTTTATAGAAAATAAACATCAAGGGTGATGATGACATGTTTATTTTCAAAGCGGGAGACCATTATCCAGTCACAACATTCACTTCTATTATACTTATTGCAACTGTACCAGACCCAACCTCATTGATTTTTTTCAAAGAGTAATTAAAATAACATTTGTGAATAATACAGAAGACCAACTGAAGAAACTGCTGCAACAGAACAACAATCCCCCAAAGTGGTTCTGCAGTAGCATTACAGTCTGATTAGCACAGGAGGTTTATTTGATGCTTAATGAATAAGAAACTAGTGCTGGTGAACTGTAAATCTCTCCAGTACTGGTTGACTTTTCTGATGCCCTGTTTAAAGGCTGTGTTAACTTGCAGCAACTGACAGCAGCCCCTCAAGGCCATTACTGCCCCTGAGGATCAGGGAGGTCTGGATGAGCTCCAGCTCCACTCCTGGTCTTGGCAGCAGAGAGCAGTTAGATGCTGAAGAGAAGCCAGCATTGCAAGGATCGTTCTGTCAGTGGTAGTGTCAACTTTAGGCTATCTTTCTGCAGGAATAGCACGGAATTTTCTTTATGCAACCTGTAATGTCTCCTGATAATTTCTGATAAAAAAAATTATGACTTTCAGATTGATGAAGAAATGACATATGATTCTCAAATTTCCATTT
Organism: Phoenicopterus ruber ruber; assembly: GCA_009819775.1. Classification (NCBI taxonomy): domain Eukaryota; kingdom Metazoa; phylum Chordata; class Aves; order Phoenicopteriformes; family Phoenicopteridae; genus Phoenicopterus; species Phoenicopterus ruber. Next base: position 68,989,034 of record CM020218.1, on the reverse strand, counting down.
TCAGATGCTAAGATAAGTATATTTTAACAAGGTCTGATTTCTGGACTCAGTTCCTGAAAATTGAGAGTTTTCCTGCTTTTTACAATTCAGGTAACCAAAAGTGGAGCCACATAAAATCACTAATTTGGGGAATTTTAGCGTTCAAGTTAGCAAGGTGACTTTAGTGAAGTGAAGCTAGTAAAACGGCAGCCTGTTGGGTTCTGCTGAAAATTGGAAACATGGAAGGTGTAAAAAAAAATTTCTCCACTGACAAGTGGAGAACGCAGGGTACTGCTGGCACTGGGCTTCCCACAGTAGGTCTCCACCTTCATCTGAAATGGCTGTCAAAGACTGCTTCAGTTGCCACAGCTTTGTGATCCTTATCATCTCAGCACATTAAAGACAGCATTAAAATCAGTTGCATGGACTAGCTTTCTGTGAGGTGGTTACTACTGTTCTGAGGACCTGATGTAAACCATGGCAATTATTTCATATAGATCACAGAATGGCTGTCAGATGTCAACAGCTTCAGTTTGTACCGACATCAGTGTAATTTGAATCAGTGATGTCAATGAAAAAACCTCTAGGTTATAGTCTATCATCCTACAAGCTATCATGCCATAATTTTGGCATGAAATGTGATGCACCAGACTCCTGTAGACTTCTTGCTATTGTAAAGGGTGACTCAAGTGGGAAAAAAAAAAAAGTTTTCATCCTGCTTCAATTCAGTTCAGAAAGTGCCTTCATTTTACCTGACTTGCCCAGCTCCCATGCCAGTGGACGGATCTTTGTCACTTCTCCATAAGAGAGATCCAAAGCTGTGATTATTAGCTAAGGATGGAGCCATTCTAATTCAGCACAATCTGAATTCATAATTTGAATGAATTCATAATTTGAACTAACTGTAGAAGTCTAACTTCAGGATTTGAACCTTTCCAGAGCTAAGGGGGATAAAGTTCAGCATTTTTAATTTGATGCTACTGTGACTATCGCTGTCTTAAAGGAAGTAAAGAAACAGAAAAATCCCGACCATGGGATCTACAAGAAGGAACCTGAGGAGTTTAAGATGTGTTTAGGTATTTTTTTCCTCATAGCACACTTTCCTTTATAAATCAAAACCAGCAATTCTTACCTTTTGTCTAGACACCATCCAAGATTTTATTGTTGGTACCAACAGACTGCCAAGAAGAATCTGAGCAGGATGATAGATGAGTAAGGGGACGGAAATTAAGGACAGGTGCTCATAACCCGCAAATACTATCTTCAGCATTGGAATCCCTGCAGGCAGAAAAACAAGAGACAGACTCTCACCTCAGACTTTGAGCTACAGATAAAAGCAAAGCATTTTATGTTGCATTGAAATTTCACCAAAAAAAACCCCAAAAGAAACAAAATGAAGACTCAGAAGTTTTATATATTAAAAAAAAACCCAACCCAAACAAACCAGCAAGAACATGAACAAAAAAAATACATAGCAGAGAAAGTTCTGCGGCAGAAAGGAAGGAGTAGGGGAATGCCATAAAAGATCTTTTCTAATTATGTTAATAGCTGTCAAACTCCTGCTGAAGACTTGACATAAAAGACATTCTGCTATAGCATGAACGTTCCGTTGCTGAGCATGGTCCTGTACTGCTTATTTACTGCTTCCTCTCACTGTGCTCCATTTCATGTTTTCATGATTGTCCTCCATCCAACCTGCCCGACTCCTGCTTGTAACCTTTCTTCAGTCCTTTCACCACTGGAGGAGGGTTGCGTTTTCCTGGCAGACTCCCTGCCAGTTGGTGAGTACCCAAACAACAGCCTTCCCTGCTTTGACCGATTCATGCAGTCAAGGTAGAGTCAAGTATTCTGTAGGTGAGTGCTCATGAGAGCAGAGAGAACAAAACTCTCTGCTCTACCTGTATGTTTCAGAAGAGACACAGCATGAGTGAGAAAAGGTTTAGTGAACTGAGTGAGCAATATGAAGCGGTCATGCCTATGAAGAGTTAGGGAGCCGCTGGAGTACAGAAGTTGCTAGATGTTGGAAGAAGTGAGTATTAAGAGCTAGAGATGGGCCATTTTTCCTAAGAGCTTGAATTTGCACTCAACAGTGCTAATTCTATTAGACAACTCCATGCATAATCTTCCCACTTGATGACATGATGTGCAAGATTAAATTTGGTTTAGTTTTGCAGTAATGAAACTGATTATGTTTACTTTGAACATGTTATTGTTCAAAATGATCTGTTTAAATCTTGGAACTTTGCTACCAAGCTCCACAAAGCATAGGTGTGGGCAAAACCTGCAACCAGCTCTGTCTTGCTTGACCAGACATTTGGATAGTCGCAAACAAGAGCGGTTGTGATTCCTCAGGAGCCCCCTGAGAACATACCTTATTTTCTCCCTCATCTTAAATGTCATTCTAGGAATCTTCCACCAGCATCAGCCTTGCAGCGAAGTAGACTACACAGAGTTTTCACAGATCTCATCTGTGTGTCTCCTTTCTTAGCAATGACAAAAAGCTGAGCTTTGTGGCATGTGCCCTCCATTCCCCCATTAGTAGATGTTTCAGATGAGACAAGGTTGCCATGTTTACATAAACTTTTCTCTCTGTCTTGGATAAATTCTTGTTCTCAACACCCTTTCAGGTTTGTCTTAATAAAAGTTGCCTCCTCCCTATGTGAGGAAACAGCTTATTTGTTGAATCTTTACTGCTCCACCAGTGCCCCACTATTGCTGACATATGTTTAGGCTTGCTGAAATCTTCATGATGTTTCCACAGCACAATTTCTTGTAATTGTTTTCATTAACTTCATCGCATTACATCACTAACAATCTCGTCCCCATACTAGTAGCCTTTACCTATGTGGAGATTTCCAAGGAAAGATTAAATCAAATAAAGGCCTGCATGCTTAATTTCAATATTATTAAACAATTACCTTCAAAACAACATCATGGACCTATCACACAATAGGGCTGCTTATTATTAACACTAATTTCTGGGGCTTGGGAATAGATAGTATTTGGATAGAAATTAAATGGGCATTTGCATTATATTAAGGAGTGTAATTTACTTCAAATGCCCATCATACTGTTTTTGTAAATAGATAATGGTTTTATTGACTGTTTCCAAGTCTCAATTTGGCCCTTGTGGGTCCTTTTCTGTTCTCTAACTGCAGAAAAATAAACGAGAGTCTCAAACTATGAACATGCTATATTTATGTTCGTAAGACAGTACCTGGTGTTTTGGTAGTGCAATTTCATCCATAGATCCAAAAACACTTTAGTAAGCTGAACAGGACTCCTACAGAGAATCAGAGAACACTAAATGACTAGCCTAAGATCACACAGAAAACTAATGGCAGAGACGTGAACAGAATGGATCCAGAGTGACTGAGACATGCTTTAAATTACTGTACATTTTCTGAACTGAAAGAAAAGATGAGAAATTCCAGCCTAAAAGGTAAATTCTCTAGAGGAAAGCTATTTCAGTAAACTAGGAAAAGAAAATTAAAGTTGTCAAATATAAATACAAAATACTATAATTAGCGTGACAATATAATTAGATCACTGGGTGGAAAGAGGTTCTTAATTCACAGCTTGTTTAAATACATGTCACAACAATAGGTTCTTGTAAGCCACTAATGTGCAATTAAAGTTCCTGTTATTTACCAGGAAAAACTAACTGGTGAGAAGAAGAAATAATAATAACTTTTGTAGGTAAGCATTAGTTCAATGGAAAGAAAAAGCCCTGTTGTCTTTTTATGCACTTTCTGATTTTTATAACTCCAACTTTGCCATTACTCAACTCTCTCAGAAAATATTTCATGACAAAGATCCACAGACTACCGTCACAAATGCTTGTGTCAGTAATATTACCACAAAGCTAAACAAAACAGCATGGGTTTTATTTATTTTTTTAAATGTCTGAACTTTTTCGTAGCAATACATAGTAACTGCAAGCATTAGTATGACTGCTAATGTTTTCCAAATACATAAAACTCATGCAAATTCCTAATTAGGAAAAACATTTTTAATAGTTACTTTTCCCTCTCTCTCAAAAAAAAAACCCCGCAACTGTATTTTTATATAGATACATTTATATAAAACACTTGAAGAAAAAAACCAAGCAAAATGAAAACCAAATCCCAGCCAAAAGAAGAAAAGTGACATTATAATGCCTGGGCTGATGCTGTATGCGGAATCTTAGTCCGCAATGCATTTTCAAGATGAGATTATGAACTAGCGTTAAAAGAAGCTGTAACAGACACACTGACTGAAATAGTAGTGACGTGAACAGGTGCTGCTATAACAAAACTAATAAAGTGAGTGAGATGAGTTTAAATCTTTCAGATAGATAGCAAGGAATGAAGGTGCTAAGCAAAATGGATATGGTTATCTTTATTTTGGGCTGTCCACTCCTCTTTTCCTCATCGTTTATAGCATATTGCTTCCAGTGCTAATGGAGTATGATAGCTACACTACATCTAAGATAAATAAAATTTTGCATAGGATCAAATCACATATATTAAAACCCAGATCACTACCTTAATCTTAAGTTTCCTCAAAGTACACAGCAGCTCCTCCCTCTCCCTACCCCCCAATATTACTAAGGTATTTATTTGCCATCTGGAGCATTAAGGCTGTATTCACGTATATAAAGAATAATACCTGTAAGCATTTTTCATTTTGTTTTCACAGAGCCATTAATCATGCTTATTTGCATTTCAGGGTAATTGGACTGACTTCTATGGGTCTTCATCCCAATTGACACTGGAGGAGGAACACTGGCATTATCAGTTTATATACAATCTTTTCGTTAAGTTTTAAGACTGCTGTCATGATCTGAAGGCTCACGCTACAAACACCCATTCACGTTGCTGAGGTTTATGAAGTTACAGGGTTCCAGCAGCTTGGTTCAACTCCTCTGCCAAAGACACTCACTCACTACATATCACGAGGACTGAATGACAAAGTCCTCCTCTGTGGTTTGGTGTCAACTTGGGCAGCTTTGCTCAAAGTAGGGGTGTAACAAGCTGTTGAGTTGCCAAAACCTTTTAAACAGCCTTATTGCATGAATGTGTGTCCAACTCCTGGATCAGAGCTGACCAAACACTGTGACAGGCGCAAGTCAGGGTTGTACCCCATCCTTCTCCAAAGAAAGAGGAAATGTGGTACCCAGCTGGGTGAGAAAACAGCACCTCACCTGACCAGGACTACAGAGAGGTGTAGCAGAAGGGAGGAAGCACTGAGATCATCCCACAGATATCCCATACAAACAAGATCACTGGTATTCCCAGCTTTTTAACCTCAATTTCCCTCTTCCCCTTTATTTGGCTATGTTTCTCCTATCAGTGCTCACTGGTGTTCTCATCTTCCTCCTTGCTCTTTGACTCTGGTATTCAGAGGCTCTTTTTCTCTTTCTGTTTGTATTTTCTCCCTTCCTCCTTTTTCCTCCTCTGCTCCACTCCCATGCTTCTAGCCTGCTTGGTTTTGCTTCCAAAGACCTTTGATTCTGCTCACTTGCAGCGGGGTTGGGTACTTCCACTAAATTTTGGGTACTTCCACTAAAATCACTAAGCTCCACTAAGTGCAGCGGGCACCAAAATCACAGTCCCACTGCAACTAAGAGAAGTGATATGGAGTACATTTCATTTTTCTGCCTGTTTGCGTCCTCACCCAGCCCATTTCACATAGGAACTTTGCAAACCTGAGGAAGAGCTTGCAAGAGAATAGCTGTTTATCCATGACCTTCAATAATGGCAAGGAAGACTAAGAGGATTGCTCTTATAGTCTGTTATAGGAAAGCCCTGTTTGCTCTCCGTTGCTCCAGGGTATTCCAGCTTGGCTCCGAGGCTGTGGTTTATCAGCCCTGGTCAAAGGCCGCTGTTTCTCTAGTAGCCTGCACAACTGAAAGCTATTTATCCTTCCTCCAACTTTGCACCCAGTATAACCTCCCACATCCTCTCCTTTCCCCTTCGCTGCTTTCACATTTTGTAGTCACCTTCATAAAAGGCCCATGAAAATATTATGCTGCACTTCACTACATTTAGTTAACTGTAAAATAATAATAATAAAAAATCCTAAAAGATTTGAAGGTATTTTTAAGAGAATTTAAATATAGGACTCTTTTCATCTAGCTATCACTGCAGTAATATAAATGAAGCAAATTAATTTTAATGCTCCAAGGTACTGATTCTGTGTCACTGTCACTGACAGGATCCAACTAGACTTTATGAGATGGCATTTGACTTTATGGAAGTGAGCACTATGCACGCATTTACAATTTTACAGGGACTTTAAGCTGTCATGCTGAAAAATGTTTATAAAACATTAATCAAAAAATGCCTCTTTAATACAATGCATTGTCTGAAAGATGTTAGAAGGCGCATATTGTAAATGGATTCTTTTTCTGACTAAAGTAATTTCTACCAAAAGCCTTTCCCCACTGCTATACAAGTACACAGTGTGGAGAGATAAAGAGCACTTTCTCAGCACATTACTACCTGATCCAAACACTTGGGAAATCACTAATGTACAGCATGCCATATTTCCATGTCACACATGACACATTTGTCTAAAATTACCCAACAGAGTTTGACATTGCAGCATATTCCATAGCAGAGCTTTCAACTGACATCTGCCAAGTAAGAACTTCAAGTAGGAGCTTTCTTCTTCTAACAAGCAAGTAAGAGTTTTCTTTTATCCTATACCCATGATGGAAGTGATAAAACAATAAGTACTGCAAATCAGGGGTTTTTTTCTATTTTAATATGTTTATTTTATGCTCGCTGAATGTGTAAGCTCCCCTCAAAGCACTGTTTCATCACTTGCTGTTTTCTATCACATTGCAATGGGTTCAGAGAACTTAACAGAACATTTTTATTACCACCGAAACACAGGCCATCCTCTCTCACACCCAAAGCAGAATTACTGCCAGATGCTCTACTTACTTTACTGTATAGGTTTTCTCCTTCAATGTCTTCATAACAAACAATTTATCCTAAAACCTTATTGGTTACCTTTCTGAAACACATTCCAAATCACAAAATGCTGCAGCATTTCTTCTTAGGAAAAGAGGTTTGGTGCAAAACAAAGAGGTCAGCACTAGGGCTACGGAACTACCAGGTATTCAGGAATCAGAATGCCAAACCACCCTCACAAAGAGACGGTGGCAATACTTTGAAGAAAAGCCTTAGCGTCTGCATTTCCAGTTCTCCCTTCCACTCATCTATACATTTCAGAACTCTCAACTGCCATAATCTTCAAGTGCAATACACAAAATGAATCGAGTGTATGACGGTAGCTTCTCTGACACTCTCCATGCTACTCTCTTTTCTGAAGGATCCTCTCAGGGGTTGATGTGAACGGAACATTAGTAGGCCAAATAGCTATTTCTTTTTTTCAACTGAGAAAAGGCCTGTAAAGAGGGGCATATATTGCATTAAACCCCTCCTAAGCTGCCAGAGCAGGGGGTTTCTGAGCTTATCCCTGCAGAGACAGTGCCAAATGAGCACCTGAAATTTTACCGCCAAGTTTCAGAATAGTATTGCATGTGGCCCAGCAACTGCACAGACGGAAGGGTAGTGAGATCTGGGCAAAATCCAGTTTAGAGGATTAGAAAAAGGTTGTTCATGTAAATAACTACCAGAATGGCAAGATGATGCTAATCTCGTTTGCAAACTTTCTTAAGGGTTTCCCTGTTTTTTTCCCAGGCAAATCACATTGCTATGGTTAGTTCTGAGGAGACAGAAGTTTAAATACTATGCCGATCCTCAGTGAAGGCTGGCCGGGAATAGACGATATTTCTTGCCCTTGTTCAGACTCTGTTATGACATACTGAGATCACAATAGGAGAAGATGCTTTTGACAAATTAACTAGTTAAGGATTCTTTTTCCTATATCCATGCAATCTCCAGAGTATGCACTGAACTCAAGTTAAATGCTCGGGATGAGTTTCTTTCAGGTATGGGAATAGCTGAATGATATCTGACAACCAATAATACAGATATTCGCTTGCTACTGAGTATTCCCATTTCAGCTGAAGAAAGCACCTTCCAATGTAATATGAAATCACATTAAATTGGAGGGAGAATAGATTACTTGTAGCTGAGCCTAAAACAGGCAGCTGAGCTCCTCCCCAGGTGAAAAATTCCTCAGAGGAGAATTTTGTAGTCCTTTTCCAGCCCCACTCCAGCTGTAACTCTGAGATTTCTTTTGCCCTTAGCTCTAAGAGATCATAGACCTTACAGTCATTTTGTACTCTGCAAAGGCATAAAGGCTGAGAGAAATACTAGACAACCTTCGCTACTCTCTTGTCCAGAAGGAAATAACAGTATCAAGGCCAGATTCCATCCGCAGCGGCTAGACAATGGCTTACAACAGTACAATGGTTTGTGGCGCTTTTGATTCAATCACACCTTGGTGACAAAGCCTAGCGTTACCATGGAAGCCTGACTTTTGCTGGTAGGTATAAAGAGATCATCCATCAGCACAACCACAACTGCCTCCAGGTGATACGACACTCAGTCTCGGATTGGGAAGGATCTGCAATGTTTGTAGCAGTTGAGACTACATTCCCCTTGCCTTTTTGCCCACAAGTAAATATGAAGACTTGTGCTTAAAATATTTTCAGGGGAAAAAAGACAATTTTTTTCAGTATGTTTTCATATTTCAGGTCAGTGATAAGTGTAATGGAAAGCAAAAAACAGGCTCACAAAGTGGTAAAAACAAACATCTGAGGAGGAGGTTTTACAAGGACCTAGTGAGATGTTGAAAGGAGTCTGGAAGAGCTGCAGGGAAAACTGCAAAATGGAGGGCTATTCTAGTTCAGTTTGGAGGTCTGCATGGACCCTGATCTTCAAACATTTTCACCTTCATCCCTCTCCTTGGGAAAGAACAATGATTTACCAGAATATTCAACAAGCCCTTGCGTTACATTAAATGACTTACCTCTTTTGGAGGACTAGAATTATTGGGAAGGCTCTGTAATGAATCAGAGCGATGTGGTCAAATCATGTTGGCCATATAGTTATGTTAGGATGCAAGAATTTCGCTGAGACCCACACTACGTTGTAAGAGACTGGACCAGTCTAATACTTAAGAAGAAGGAGGAGGAGAAAAGAATGAGGAATAAGATATCTCTTTTGTCATAACTCTAACAAGAATAAAAAAAAAGGAAGAAAATCTAATATGCTTTAAATGCTTTTACTAATTCTTCTTCTTCAGGTAACTGGCTCACTATACTCATCACAGAAACCAGTAACTTAAGTGCAATGTAAGTACACTTACTAGGAAACAGCACATCTTGATACTATCAAAGTTTTAAGTAAATAAAAATGTAAAAGTTAGGAGGAAGAGAAAGAAAGTACAGTTTGTCTGTCTCTGTTTTTTCAACGGGTGCGTTCAGATTGGAAGTGATGTTTAGTGAACAACATAGGCAATCTTACCAGCTGCTAACAATGAAACATTTAACACCGACAACTGAAGACTAGTGCCTTAGACTCCAAAACACCTCCACCTGTCTGACAACATGGTAGTAGTAATTAGTTAACAGGGAATTCAAGAATGAATTGAACCACCGTAAGTCATATTTTAAATGTGACTTATCATTAATTTGGCACCATAATGCAGGCATAGCAATGTTGTAAGCTGATCCTTGCACTTCAGTGCTTTTTTTTTTATTGCTTGGATATCAGTTCACTCTTTATACACGTAACATACTCATGGCACAGAGTAAATTCTTCCTTGTAATTCACTAGTAATATCTAAGGTATGAAGTTTAAACAAATGGAATTTAAACACTTCCTTCCCTTCTCTGTAATTCTTGTAGCCAACACTATTTGAAGGTTTAACATGTTAGACCTACTAATGAAAGGAATTTTGGACAAAGAGATTGACAAATGTCCTAAAAACACGAATCTGAGATTTGATTATTTCCTTGAACATTACTGCCCTTTCCACACACAGCTGAGGCTAGGATTTCTCAGCATTAAGGTTCTGATTATGTGGATTTTATTTACACATATTATTACAAAAGCCGTTATAAACATGGTTTATAGTTGTTCTTATTATATTTGTAAACACAAGAAGGAAAGGATTATGCTCCAAACTGTTTCATACTATCTTTTAATTAGATTTTTTTAAAGCTTTTTTACTCCTGAAGCCTTGATGCAAAGGAAAACATGATACACAAATTCATTATAAATGGTAATACAAGAAAACACTTACTTCTTTTCATAAAGAAAAAAATATTTGTTAGGAATACCAGTATAATTTTTGCTTTAATTCTCTCTTCATCTGATTTCTGTGGCCAAGAAAAGAAGATAGGAGGCCAGAAAAGCTTTAATGTTCCAGTCATTTGGGAAGGCATTTTGAGAAAACAGCTCACTATCTAGAAATACTGAGGGATACTACTTCTTACTCTAAAACTCTATGAACTAGGGTTATGTGGCTTGCAGTGGTCATGGCAGCTTTTAGAGGAGGATCCCTCTTTCAGATTCCCAAGACTATGCTGTAATAGGACTGTGAGATTTCTAAATTTTGCTGCTGCTGTTGATTTTTCACATCTTTGCACCCACCATTTTAGAAGTGTCTGGAGTCAGCAGCTCAGACTGGCTGCCAGAAGGTGCACTGAGAGTGGCGAATGTAGATGCAACTCTCTCAGGGAGACTCAACGTCATCTTCAATACTCGCCAGCTTTAGTATGGGTGACACTTGTAGCCTCTGCCAGCTTGAGGTAAAAAAATATCTTGAGTCATAGAATCATGGAATAGTTTGGGTTGGAAGGGACCTTTAAAGGTCATCTAGTCCAACCCCCGTGCAATAAGCAGGGACATCCTCAACTAGATTGGGTTGCTCAGAGCCCCATCCAGCCTGACCTTGAATGTTTCCAGGGATGGGGCATCTACCACCTCTCTGGGCAACCTGTTCCAGTGTTTCACTACTCTCATCGTAAAAAATTTCTTCCTTATATCTAGTCTGAATCTACCCTCTTTTAATTTAAAACCATTACCCCTTGTCCTATCACAGCAGGCCCTGCTAACAAGTTTGCCCCCATCTTTCTTATAGGCCCCCTTTAAATATTGAAAGGCTGCAATAAGGTCTCCCCAGAGCCTTCTCTTCTCCAGGCTGAACAACCCCAACTCTCACAGCGTGTCCTCATAGGAGAGGTGTTCCATCCCTCTGATCATTTTTGTGGCCCTTCTCTGGACCTGCTATAAAGGTCCTCGTCTTTCTTGTGCTGAGGGCCCCAGAGCTGGACGCAGGACTCCAGGTGGGGTCTCACCAGAGCACAGCAGAGGGGCAGAATCACCTCCCTCGAGCTGCTGGCCACGCTTCTTTTCATGCAGCCCAGGATGCAGTTGGCCTTCTGGGCTGCTCTCAATCCCTTCAGCCCCTAGCCTCTACTGATACCGGGGGTTGCCCCGACCCAGGTGCAGGACCTTGCACTTGGCCTTGTTGAACCTCAAGAAGTTCACACAGGCTCAATTCTCAAGCTTGTCCAAACGTGGATCTTCCTGAGGGTAACCTGTCAGCTGTCTGCTGAATATATTGTAGTTTCTTAAAGTAGATAAATTACCTTTAACTGTTTTTGGTGGGGAGGGAGGGGAAGGAGGGCTCTTGTGTCATTATCATTTTACAGATGGATATGTGTGTGTGTTTATTTTTTTTTTAATTATAAAGAGGTATGAGCTTGCTGTCATTAAAAACCCTCAATCTGGTTTTTAGTGTCTGATCCAATTATGTGTACATCTGGGAAGACACACAACCAAATAAATAATTGGAGAGGTGCAACTCTGAAATGACAATTGTTATTCATCGATCTCTTTCTGCAAGTCGAGATTGAGAGATGTAAACTTCAAGTGAATGAGATCTCCTGGGTGAGATTCTTCAGTTCAAACACAGTAAACAACTGTTGTCCTCTGATGCACATTTTAGTACTGCTGGAGGCAAACTTTCTAAATATTAATAAAAACCCTACTACTGGCAGAGTATACAGATGAAAAGGAAGCCCTGGGAGCGGGTACAGAATTTCTTGCCACATTCTAAGTCTAATCAAAGAAACATACGTTTCAGGTCAGAAAGGAAAGGAGATTCCCTAATTTACTCTAGTATTTCCCCTTCTGGAATCACAGAGAGGTCAAAATTAAGTACACTGCAATGGATTAGACATGCTATATTGTGAATCTTGTGATTAAGAAAACAAGGGAGAATCAGGCACTCTGTGTCCAAAAGCCACTGTAACTCACTGGACTATGCCATCTACTTTCAGATTGGCCTGCCAGCACGTCTCCTTCCTGAAAGTATAGCCCCTACGGATGCTCTGGTCTGAAGGAGACAAACAGGGGGTGCTTGCCCAGCCACGTATATGAGTAGCAAGGGAAAATAAAAGAGATGCTCTCACACAGACTATCCCTACAGCCTACTCAAAACTGTCAGTTTGACTTCTTGTGGATAGCCCCTTCGAGTGAGTGGTGGCCTTAGTATTATAGAAATGCTTACAGAGGCAAAATGGCATCTCACCTCGGGTGGCTTTGTGCAAGCAGGAAACATTCATACTATTCCCAATTACATAAACCTTCAATCTAAATTTGGGTTTACTAATATTCTGATATGGCAGCCATACTGGAAATAGCAGCATTTCCCAGGCATTCTTTGGGGTCTACTTAGAAAGAATACATGCTAATTACACGGTAATAACCTGACTGATAATATTGTTTGGTAAGAACCAAATGTTGGTTCTAGAAGACTGCCGAGCTAGGAAAGGCGATCCACCTGCCCTCAAGTTGGGCTACAAAGAAAGATGCTAACTTGGGAGAAGTGCAGTAGATCCAGGTGCTTCTGCTCTCCCCGCTATCATCTCATGTAACCCGAATCCCTCAGTTCTTATTTTCCAGAGACAGAGAGAGAACAAAGAGAAGGGGAATCACAGAGCAGAGGAAAAAGCCCAGCCAATCACTTGCGGCTCCTTCCAAGCAAATGCTGGGCAAAGACTTGAAGAGATGAGAAAAACTTTTCATTTTGGCCCAAAGAATCACAGTATCAAAACTCATGAAAGGTTCTAGCAGACACTAAATCCCCTGGGATCTCGTAAGCAGGAATGGGAGAGAGTTTCTAACTCTCTGGCAGTAGTGAGGGGTACATATTGGCCCAGGCACGGCCTCTACAAGACACGCATTCTTTCAAGCATATTCGTCCCATCAGCTTCCCTCTGCCCCAAGGGTCAGCACCCACCAATTCTAAGCAGAGGAGTAGCCAGATCATTTTCACTTACATCGCTCTATCAGACATCTGGGTAAGAAATAAGACTAAAAGTCTGTAACAGGTAAGAAAATATGCAAATTCAAGCACTAATAACACCAAGAAGTATGACATGATGCCAGCAGTAATGTCCCCTGTTCAAGACTCTCAGAAAAATTTTGAAAGTAGAAGAGAGTATCAAAAGTCTTACTCTTGAAAACTTTCAGAGAGCAATTAACCAGGATTATTTTCTAGATCTTTATGTAAAAGTCAGACGAATTATTCACACATTTATAGCTATTCATGGTAAGTACCTTGATTAATAATCACCTTAGAGGACAATTCTCTGCCAGCAGCAGAGAAAAACCACCACATTTCAAGAATACCACAGAGTATAGCCTGAATACTCACTTAGGGCAATGCACCCGATTTTAGCATCTTGCTTTCTATTATAGAATTATTCAGAGATGCCTCCTTTTTAAAATCAAAATGATCTACCTTTTATGTTAACACAAGTTAGAACATTTTGGCATTTTACTATCTAAAGGAGAAAGGTGATTATCACCACACAATAAGAAAAGCCTGTGCTTGATTAGTACAGCATTTCACAGAGTTCAGGTATAGGAAAAAAACAGATGAAGCAAAAACCCAGCTAATATTAAACAGCAGCGGTTTAGGGTGTGCAAATATATTATTTATCTCTGAAAAACTTGTAAGGAGATATCTGTAGAAAACATGAGCAAACTATAGATAGCTGTGAGCAGATTGGAGCTGTATGTGAGCACGATGCACTCTGTCACATTGTGCAGCTGGGGAACTCGGGGGAAGGTGGGGGCTGATTAATCCATAGCCTAGATGATCTGCTCAAAGACAATTGAGTTGTCTGTGAATCTACTTGTGCATTACAGCAGGCTTTTAAGAATTGTTCAGGTACAGACTATCAGTTCTGTACTTGTGCAGTAAGAAGCTGACTATTTAAAAAATAAATTTGAACAAAATTAAAACAATACAAAAGAAAGTTAGCACTTTGGCTTTTATTTGCAAAATGAACTCTATTCTTTCCTGAAAGTATTTTGTAGCCTAGAAACTTTGATTGCTTTAAGAATTCCATGGTGAAAGAACTGCTACATCGATAAATCCAAATGAAACAAAAAATGCACTGTGCATCACAAACAATACCCTGATTTTATTATAAGGTGGGGTAATTTTTGTTGTTTTGGTTTGGTTTTTTACTAATCTGCTGTTTATCATACCTACAGTACTGACATTTGCACTTGTGGTATCCGAAATAGGTAGCAGTACTCCATTGTTTTGCTGATAAAATAATTTTACATAGTAAACACAAAGAATTAAAGTGAAAATATTTCTTGACAATCCTGCATTTTACTTCTGGAGTTGTAACTTCTAGCTAGCAATTCACTCTCTGCAAAAAATAAAATAATGTTCTGTACTTGGCCGCAACTTTTGTGTAAGTGCAAGCAACAACTCTGCAGTATTTTTTTAGATGAGCCACACTGATAGCTTTGCACTTCCTTGAGGCCTCTCCTCTTCTCACTGAATGAACTCCAGGGAATGGCATCATGTCGGGCTTTCCAGATGGATTATGTGAAGCCATAGCTCAATGTCATTTTCAATAGCAAGGCTCATAATTAAAGGTCAAATAGTCACTTCATCTGCAATCAATCAATAGAAGAAGTACTAATACTAAGTACTAATCAATCAATGGCAAATGCACTAATAAAAGCCATGCATCAAATGTCTGCATATGTGTGTGCTCGCATGTACTGTGCATATATGTGAGCAGGGAGAAGGAAAGAAAGAGAACAAAGTGTGGGTGAATATGCCAGAGGGCATTGTGAATACTATATTTATCTTTGCTAGTTCTAAGTTTGGATCCTGTTTCACTCATTAAGTGGAATACAAATAAACATTATTTTTCCTGCATATGTGATGTACTGTATTCAAAAAACTGCCAAAGCACCCACCTCTATTGAGAAATATCGGCTTGTGTTCCTAACTAAGAAACACAAAGGCACCTACCCTGTGTAATTTGTCCTTACACAAACATGCCCTGCACTCTGATCTTTGAGACAAAAAGTGTGTCAACTGTTCTGTCTACAAAATAAAACCCAGCATATGGGAACAGCACTCATCTCCGTGCAGAGCAAGCACTTATTCATGGATTCAACAGTGGAAGTGGCAGTTGGCCTCATGAGCATGCACTGCATGGGAATTAGTTGGTTTCATAATATGGTGTGGGAGAAAGTGACTTATAAAAGTCTTCTCATGCCTCTCCTATTACCACTTCTAAAGCTTTAAAGCTGTCAGCTCTTCTCCCACTTTAGTCGGTGCCATTCTAAGCTCCCCGGGGAATGGGCCAGATGTACCTATTCGGAGTTTCACCTGCCAAGCTGAGAGAAATCAGTTTCAAAGTGAAAGAACAAGTGTTGGGGGGTCATTTATACACTACCACTGGAATCTCGAAGACAAACAAAGCAGAGCTCCACAACGGATGTGAAACCAGACCCTGAGCTGTGTTTGTGCTTTCGGGCATTGTAATGACAGAGGGAGAGGGAAAAACTCTCTCTGCTACAAGATAACAGAAGGTTTCTCATTGAACAGTTTATAGTAAACACCTCTGGACAAGGAGAAATGTGACAGAACAACAAAGAGTAAGGGCCAAAATGCCCATGTCTGTTCTTGTTTCTGCTAAGATCAGGGTGGGCAGGACTGTGCTGCAGATAGATTTAACTGTCATTCAGAAATGCTTGATCCTTAAAAACAAATTAGATCTACTCTGCTTCCACCTTCAGCGAAGGACTAAATGCTAGCTGCTGCGGTTAACAGCTCCTGCTTACATCATCAGTTCAGGGGCATGCCTCATTGCACTACAGCTTTACAAAACCCGATCCTCCCTATTTACATAGAAATGTGTGTTTATGCAGCTCTATCTTATCTGGACCCTGGTACTAATACCGAACAGAGTAAAATACCAATGGTCTCAAAACCAGCCAACTTGAAATTGATACACAGCAGGCATGCCTACGTAGTGTACACACCATGTAGGGGTGCACCCAAGAGCAGCAGGGCCCTTGGGCTTATCAAAGATGGGCTCCCAGGGACGGCCAAAAAGGGCATTTCCCCATCAGGGGTGCTGCTCAATTCAGGACACGCTGCTGCTGGCCCCATGCAAGACAAGCCTGGGAGCCTCAAAGAAACCTTGACAAAGCTGAGCCCCAGAGATGGAATACAGCAAGGGAAGCAGGTCCCAACCACCCAGCAATCTCAACGCAGGCCCTGAGCAGCAAGGAAAGGTAGTGCAAAGCATAAGAACAAATGACATCTTGTGACTAGCCTCCTAGGAGGTAAACTTGCTTTCCATGAGCTCTTCAAGGATGAAGGTAAAGCAGTCTGTCCTGAAGCTGACAAACGACACAGTTTGTAGCTGAGAAACAGTCCTGCAATACTGCGTTCCACCACCATCTACCTGTTTCATTTCAATTCGCACTTAGCCACGAGTCATCTGTATCAGCAGGTAAAAATATGTATGGCTGGGGAAAAGCTGTAGGAGTCCTTGAAGTAAAGGTGGTCAAAGTATTTTTGTTGGTGGAAAGTTGCAAAATACACAGCCTGATTCATCAGGCTCTGCTAATGAGAGCAGTAACTTGGAATTGGGAAAATGTGAGCCCAAAAGTCAAGCAAGCTAGGAACGTCAAACTAGGTTCTTCTAAAGTAGAAAATAAAATATAAAAAAAAGAGAGTGTACTAGCAGAAGAAAAGTGAACCAACCCAGCTGTGTGCATAGGGTGCAGGTCAAGACAGGCTGCATGAGGATGCTTGGTAGAGTGAGTAAAAGAAATGAAGAGTCATCTTTTTTTTTCTGGGTGAAGGCAAGCCCCTTTAGGACTTAAATGTCAAAAAAAGGCTTTGTGCTTATTTTCTTAGTGCTGTGGCAAGCTGCAGAAGTATTCACAGAGTGTATATAAAACTCTCTTCACTGGGGAGGGAAGGGGAGACTTCCACATTTGTGCTGTTAAATACAACAAGCTTCTCTTCTGTAGTATTGCAGTTGCGTCCTAAGTTTATACGCACCTCCATAGAATAGCAAGTATGGTAGCATGTTATAACTTAAATGTGGGGTTGCTTTCTATAAATACAAGTGTAACTGTCCTCCTGAATACAAGCTCATTTATTAGTTGAAGCTTCAGTTTCATAGAACATTTGGCTGAAAAAGACGTAATGTCATTTAATCTATATTCTAGTCCAAGGCAGGATCAACTCTAGCTTTCTAATTCCTGAGGCTTGTCTACAACGATAGGAGATTCAAGACATCAATAGGCAACATATTCGAAAGCTAAACAGTTTTACGTTAGACAGGTTTCCCTGACTGTTAGCTTAAATTTTCATCATTGTAACAAAGTCGTCCCCTTTTCAAAGTCCACTACAAGTTACTTTTTTCCTTCTTTGCATCAACCTTTTATGCATTTGAAGATCACTGCTGTATTTCAGCTGTCTTCTCTCAGCAATCCCAATTGTTTCAACCTTCCTCCGGGGTCACGTTTTTGAGATCTATGATCATTCATGGCACTCTCCTCTGATCTCTTTCCAGTTGGTCCACATCATTTTTTAATTGTGGAGCCAAAAACACCATGCAAGTGTCAAAAGACATAACACTCTCAAGCCATACAACTTTTGCTACTTCTCTGTAACCCACAGGACCTTGTGCGAAAGGAAATTAGGTTGGTTTGGTATGATATGCATTTGACAAATTTATGGGGCTGTTACCGATTTCCTTGTTTCTTCCTACACTGTTAAAATAATTTATTTAATTATTAGTCTCAGTAGTTTTCTACAAAATGAAGTTAAACTCACTGATCTATAATTCCTTGTCCCCTCCTCGTTTCCATTGTGAAAAGAGGCATTATGTTTGCCTTTTTCTTGTCTTCCAAGAACTCCTTCACTTCCCACAGACTTTCAAGGGCACTTCCTAACAGTTCTGCAGCACAGCCTGGCTGAAGCAAAGAACCCTGACATGAGTTTCGCTATATCAAACTGACTTGAAAACATCTCACCTAAGTCCTGACTTGTTCTTCCCCTGTTTCAGGCTGAGTTTTTACCTTTGTTATTGACGCCAGCTGTGTTTCTCTTTGACAGATACAGTCTTGAAAAGGCATATATTCAGTCACATATGCTTTATCAAACACGTTTTCATATTTTGAAAAACAGTAAGAAAATATTCACGTACTAGTTGTTTCACTGACTGAATGTAATGGATGAAGCAGTAGCAAGTGGCCGTAAGCATAACTGATTTAACAGTATTTTGTGAATTTCTATCCAAACATCTTAGTATCACTCAGGGGTCATAAGTGACAAATATCTCAATGATGTTTTGATAAATGAATTCTAATAAATAAAACTATACAAAATATCTGCAGACTTAAAATAAACACTATATTTTGCTCATGTTAAGCAAAACACAGTATCGTCTATTTGTGACTTCTGAATACACTACATGCTTTGATTTTCACTTGTACGTCCCAGCTTTGAGGTGTAAGATTTTACTGTAAGACTGGGCAGATATACCTTATGATGTTTTCAGTAACAAATCTGAAATTTTATCAATATTGGATTAGACAACAGAACGGAATAAGAACAGAAAGAAAAATTCAGCTTTCCATAAATAAGGTGGTCTTACTGTATAACCACTAAAATCTCAGGTGAGAAGACTATGTTGTCTGCCCTGTAATAAGCATTTATTTTATCTGTGCAAGAATATTATCCTACTATTAGTATCATACTGGTAGCATTACTTGTCACACTAAAACCAAAACCATTTAAGCAGAAAAGCCAGCAAACAACAAGGTTTTTTTTCAACACAGCAAAGTATGAATGTTACTGTTGTTTTGCTCAAAAGCTTATCTCCTGACTTACCCAGCGTGAGGGATTTGTGTGTGGAACAGAAAATGATAGCCACTGTGTCTGCTGGTGTGAAACTAGAGTTATTCCTAGAAAAGAAAGAGTTTTAATAACCTCTGATAGCAAAAACCTTCTTAAAACATCATCGATCAAATATATTACTTTGAGGATCTATATGCACGTTCACATCACTTTGATCAGGTCTAGTGACAGAAATAATTCTACCCACAAATGAGCAGTAGTGTTTGATTTTTTTTTTTTTTTCCTTAAGCAGAATTGTTTCTCAGTTGTGGCAAACTCTCTAATGAATATGCTCCCATGTGAAAGAGAGGAATTCTGAACACATGGTATGTAGGACACAACTTTATTCCAGCCAAGGTTACTTTTGCAAACATGCTATATCACAGCAATGGCCAGTTTGCCTCTGTAAAAAAAAAAAAGAGAGAATGAGCTACAATTTCTCTTCCTAGTATGTAATGTTGAAAAAATGCTCAATTTAGATAGCATATTGAGTCTACACTATGAGCACTGCTTAGAATATGTAGTTCTCTTCCACTTCAGAGAAAAACTGCATCTAAGGGTTTACACACAGAGTAAAGCCATGAAGGGTGGAAAAATGACATGCAGAGGTATATGACTGGCCAATGAATCACCCTTTGATCCAAATTAGGATTCATTTGACGAGATTCTAAATATTTGCCATACTGCCTGAGTTGGTTACTACTTACGGCATTTTAGATTTTACAATTGGGACATACCTTCCCCCCAGGTTAGGTCTAGCAGTTCAAAAGTTATTTAAAAATGCCTTCTAAGGTCAGGGTATGACCTTATCACAGAGAAATCATCTTGTGGCACTAAAAAAGCATCAGTAGTTCTAAGACATTGCACCTTTCTTTGTGATTCTCCCTTATGGACATTGTATAATTTATATAAAGCACACGTCTGGACTCTGCTGTGTTGTGGCAATTCCCATTCATCAGACTGCTGCTAAGAAAAATACTCCAGTAAGCCTAAGCGAGAGGACAATGGTGGATACTCCGACCAGCTCAAGCAATGCACTAAGCCATTGGCTGACACCATTGTCACGGTACTGTTTTTCAAGACATGAATATACAACTGTTCTTCCTGGCACATATTTAAAAAGAAAAAAAAAATAGCTCTACCAAACATTAGTTCAGGACAACTGTCTTTTACGAATCACCATATAAACGTAACACATTTGACATATACAGAGAAGAGTGAATTGCCAGGCCAGCAAATGTATCTTGAGATGTAAAAAGTCAAACTGAGTTCTCTCTCTCATATGTCATCAGCATGTCTGCAGGGCAAATTATACCTTCAGTGACATCTGTGCAAATCCATTTTTTTCAGTGGATGAGGTATAGCAGTGATTGATTGAGATTTAACAACTCTGTAATTAACACACAAGAAAGGACAGAATTCAGGTCCTGCTCTCTTAGCCTATGAAACTCTAACAGAGAAAATGCAGTAAGGACAATATGAAATACCAAAATGAGGTCACCCCTATTCAGAAACCTGCCCTTACACATTTGCATAAACTGTATCACCAAAAACAAGTATATCACACAAAACAAATATTCAAAGGTTCTGATGCAGCACATTCAATTACCTTGTAGAGAAGAGGAAAGTCAAAAACATGAAGCTCATCTGAACAGAAAATACTGAAAGAAAAACAAGTTAAAATTAGACTCACATCACGGAAGTAAAGATCACTTAAATCTCTGCAATTGCTGTGTACGTGCCTTTTCCCCCCACACAACAGGTCAGAAGCTAGGCTGGACCAAGTCTGTCCAGGGAAATACAATGAGAGGCAACTTTTAAAGACAGTCATGTCTGGAAGAACAATATATATCATTACATCCAAGAAAGCTAGAGCTAGTATCATGGCTACACAAGTTCTTCCTGAAGTAACTCTTCTGAATCAAGTATTTCTTGACACCATGAATGGAAGAAAAGTTCACTGCTGCCTGCTGCACATCTGTTTGCACTAGTTTTGCTTATTGGGTTGACAACATAAAATCTCTTGGACATGTTCTGGTTGCCAAGTATTTAAATTGAGCCCCTTTCTATTTAACGGAAGAAAGTACAATGTGTAAGCATGATCACAATAAATATTCTCACACATTGGATATATTATTCTCCCAATGAATGATCACTATTATCAGAAGATCATCACAGACATTTAATCCCCTCCAAGACAAAGGCTAATTCCTGAACTGGGCAATGTACATCAGACAAAGCAGTTTTCGTTCAAGCTCAGGCAGCTTTGTAAGTGCGGACGGTTTTGAGCATCCTGAGGGTAGCTCTCCTCTCTGCCAGCTCTTGTGACACCCTCAGGGGCTGTGGGGTGCGTGTAGCCTACCCTTGGTCTGTGGAGATGCGGGGAGTGAGGTCAGGGAAGCAGGTGGCTTCCCAGCTGTGCTGTGAGTAGCTGCTGGGACTGCAGAGACTGAGCGTTGTGCCGGGGCGCAGGAACTCCCCACATAGCTGGAGGAGAAACCCTGTGACCAGCACAGACCTTTTCTGGGTGTTCATGTGTTATGGGGGAAGGGCTTTTACTGGCAGCAGAATCTGGGGTGAGTCGTCTCCCTTCTCCTTGCAAAACTTGTGAATGCAATAAGGCTAATGTGTCCCATAGGGCAGTGCAAGCCAAGACAACACATTTGATTTTGACCCCAGTTTACAACTGGGCAACGTGGCAAGGATATTAGCTATTACCAGTGACATTTTCCATTCTCTTACATACATTTCCTAGGATGTATAAATGTCACCTCAGCATGTACTTAATTATTCCTTCCTGAACTAAGGAAGCAATCCATTGTTCCTGAATTACAAATTTTTCTGCAACTAAGTACATTAATTTAATATGCACAGAAAAAAACCCTTAATAGGTATCATTCTGTAAAGCAATAAGCATGCGTTGCTACCAATTATCCCTTGTGCATATTTTGCTGTGGCTAGAATATTAACATAAAAATTACACGAAAACATTAATCAGCAGAATAATAGATGCAGTTTCATCTCAAACTCCTTGTGCTAATTTTACATCCTGGTATAACACAACACACACATCCAGCCAACATATGCAATAGAGGTACAGAAACTTTCTAGAATACATGTGCATATCCATCTCCACAACTTCCTTGTTTTTTGGCTTTATAAATATTTTAGAAAAAAACAAATGTCTAATATGTTTCAAGCAGTTTCAATGCTTATGTTAATATTCTTACTAAGAAACTCCAGTTACGCACACTGGCAATGAAAATGTATATATAATGATTTTCAATGCATTGCACTGCAAGTGGTATGTATAATTACACATGGCACAAACGCAGAGTTGTCTTGTAGGGAAATAAAAGAAAGGACAAGAAAGGCAATGAGAGCAACCACTCTGCATTAACTGTTCAAGGCAGAACATACCTTTTTAACTACAAAAGAACTTTTTTTTCCAAAGTAGTGGTCATCACTAACATAAAATTACTTCATTCTGAGTTTCTCTGCATGTTAAGTCAGAGCTGAAGACTTCCACATCCCTCTTTTTTGCTGACAACTCTGCACTGATTTAAGTGCATCTGGGATGTGGTCCTTCTCAGGTGCCTACACAAACAAGTATTTCCTCCATTTTGAGAAAAAGCTCCTTAGAATGGCTTCTTCCTTCTTTGCTTTCAGAGTAAAGGATTTATAAAGTACCAGTTATAATTCCATGTAGTATTTCATACACACACAGTGTTTCGTAATCCAAAAAACTGCCACAATTAGGATAGAATAAGAACTAACCCACTAAGGGCTGGGGCAAATTTCCTACTGACTTTAGTGGAGGTTGGATTTATAGAAGATATATTATTTTTATTAGACAGAAACATGTGCACATACACACACTTCAAAGTAGGTGATGCATTGATTTCTCAAAATCTAACCATTTTAGAGAGTATGAGATGTGATTTATACTGTAGTATACTGCAGTTACCTCTCCCCCAAGCAAACTGAAACTCCTGTCTCTGGACAGTCTGAAGCAAGACAGGAATTCCCTACTGGGAGAGGAGACAGTGCCTGTATACCACTGCCTTTCCCTGGGAGGTAGTGATCTGCAAGTGTATTTTTAACTGATGGCAAGGATACCAGCAGTCTGTTCTCATGTGTATGTTATTTAAGGCTGAATGACTAGAGTGCTTATAAAACAAACTCTGCAAGAAATGTGTTCATCCACAGAAATACATCAACACGTTCGAACTCGCAACTAGTTTCTAGGTTTATAATACAATAAGGAAGAACTATTTAAAAGTTATAACAGTGCTTTTGAGTAACAGCTCAAACCCAAATCTTTCCTTTCCGTTTGGAATGCAACATCTGTGCATTTATGGTTGTTTAATAACAAAGAAGCCAAAACAGAACGGTCATAAACACTTGGAAGGTAATATTGTGCCCTTTTAGAAAGGGAGGACCACTGAGCAATCTCAGGCACACTTAAATAGCGGGGTTCATCCCTCTCTAAATGCTTACTCAATCCCCTAAAAGCATCCAGCCCCTAAGAAGTCTGGTAATCTGGTTTACTAGACATGTTAGAAGTACAAGCTCTAGTCCCATGCCAGTATCCCCTGTGTCCCACCCTTTCGAGTACATATACCTCATTACACACCTGAAACACAGATAAAACAGATGCTTTAAGACTGAACTTACTTATGAACACTATTATAATCAAGCTAAATTTATCAAGGTCAATATTTGGATTGGCGAAAGTATCACAGAATGTTGTGTAGATGATCATCAGGAGCACACAGCTGCTGATAGTGCCAAATGGAGGCTTCTTCCTTTCAAGCCAGTCCTTGATGTATCTTCGGACAATCTGAAACACAGAAACCAACAGGTTGCCTCTTTTCAAAGATGCAGGGAGCCAAGTTGGGCATCACAAAGTGAATCTGACAGCGGAAAGACACAAAGAGAGGAGAGTAATTTGGATGACGGCCACAGTGGATTTCAAAGCTTGCCTGCCACACAACTCTTCTTCTGGGGAATTTAACATTTGTAGTGCAACTTCCACTGGGCGTCCATAATGAGAGTATATTTTCAAGTACATTCAAATCCATCCTTAATCATGCCAAATGTTCTTTGCTAGCTGTCACTGAGACATGCCCATTAAGCCTCCCCAAAGTTTATCTCCTCTGCTGATACTAATGGATGTATGTAATTATCACAGTCCCCTTTGCATCAACAGACAATTCCAAGTGCAACTTTGGGAATCTTAAAAATCTGACATCTTCAGGAATTTCATGATGGTAGATAATCGAAAGTGATCCATGGAACATTTTAATATTTAAATAGCTAGCGATGCACCAGAAGTTTTTAATTAAATTATAACTCAAGCTTGAAAAGCAAAAGTGCATGTGTTGTGGGAGTTTAAATAATTCAAACTCTGAATATCTAGAGTTTTTGTAAATCCAAAGACAAATGCCATTTGCACGCCTTTAGAATACCAGAATTAACACATGAAAACAAGGAAACCTACTGTACTTAGCACAACTTTTGCACTTTCAGGAAATGGAATCTGAAGTTGTTGTTCAAGATTTTTTTAGAAACAACTACAGATTTTAAAGTAACTTCAACTTTCAAATTATGCCAAATACTAC
The DNA here is from genome assembly GCA_009819775.1 of Phoenicopterus ruber ruber. Taxonomy (NCBI): domain Eukaryota; kingdom Metazoa; phylum Chordata; class Aves; order Phoenicopteriformes; family Phoenicopteridae; genus Phoenicopterus; species Phoenicopterus ruber. The sequence continues at coordinate 68,964,273 of CM020218.1, read as the reverse complement.
AGGACTAAGCCACCACAGATACAATGCATCTATTTCAGCCCTGCCTAGGAAGTCACTTTATTTTTTTCTCTTTACTTTATATGGTTTGAAAAAACTTTTTAAAGCTTTTGTCATACAGCTGTGACTTGTGTTAATTTTCAGCAATCACATTATCTTGCCTAATTTCTCCCGAGACCTCCCGATGTTCTCTGTTACCATGCTCTTTCAGAAATAATAGCACAAGATCCTGAAACCCTTCTACCAGAGGGCTCTGAAGGTGTCTCGTTACCTTCCCATAGCGGTACCATTAATAAACATCACCACTATCAGTTTAATAATACAGAACATTTTAGAGGTATTCAAGATTAATATCAAAGCATCATCACCAATGCTGCCACAGGACCTTTTCACACACTAACTGCCAAAGCTGCTGGATTGACCTCGCAGCTGTCAGTTTTCCTCACTGCCTTCCCAGCTTGTTTGCAAATCTCTCAATAGGGAAGTCCTGGAAGCAGCTACCCCAGTCACCACAGCAAACAGACTTCATCAACCGCATGGCAGGGCACGTACTAAAAAATTTGGCACATGGAGTTCATGCAAAGCTAAGCAGGCTGAAGATCCGCGTTTACCTCCCAGCACTTCTAAGCTCCCTGCTGATGAAAAATAACAGATTTACAGGAAACCACGTAAGGGAATGCTCAACACCCCAGTGAAAACACTCAACTTTAAAATTTCACACTTGACAGATGTTAAAGAGAGAACACAACTCAGAATATACGGCCAAACTTCTGAGAGAGCATTCAACGGAGCTCCTTCAGCCACCTCCTTATATGCCACCAGGTAGGAATAAACCACTGCATTGATGAAAGACAGGCAAGAAAGCTGAGTGAAGATATTTAGTGCGCAGACATCAAATGGGAAAACCAGATTAGCCTAATCTGAGCAGATTTGGGATTCTGTAATTCTCAGATGCAAAAAGCAAAGTTCTTCACCTCTAGTGCGAGCGTTTTCTAAGGAAGTTTAAAAAAATCCTATTGTCCTCCAAATTAAGGTCACATTGGGTAAAAAGAAAAGCTGCTTAAGACCACCTATTTATTTATGGTCCTTCCCCCGGACTTATAATGGAAGTAACGAGATGTTGAAAAAGAAAAGTGATGGTTAATTATGCCACAGTACAACTTGTACTGGAGGTATTTATTACAAAAACTATAACCTTGTGTCTGTACAAGGTATGATTATAACATACATGACGATAATAACTTTATACACATATTTAACATGAACTGACGTACAAGAGAAAGAAAAACATTTAAAAAATGAAACTGCAAGCAGTATGTCCTCAAAACCCTCAATTGGCTGATATCTTCTTTAAATATCCACTTCTATCTAGTCTGGAATTATTGTGACTCAACAACCATAAAAAACAGTATGGCTTCTCACTGCACATTGTATTTTTAAAAAATGACATAGTCAGACCCTGAACAACTAAATTGTGGCTTCAGGAAATCATATAATCAACCCAGTGTCATGCTAAATGTATACTGTAAAAACACAGACAAAAATACATCCTCTCTAACACAGAATCCCATACAGTTTGATCTTCTCACAACGTTCAAGAAGATCTATAATTTCAGAGGTTCATTCAGCCTATGATCATTGATTCAAGGTAATCTAAATTCTGGTACAACTTAAGAGGGGAGAAACATAACCCTACAGGTATCTGTAAAAGCTCAACTAGATTTTTCACAGGGAAGCTCACATCAGCTGATTCATTTTGACTGAAAAACAATCCATTTGTTACTTATTCATGCTGCAGAGTTGTTTCAGGACAAGGATGCTTTGAAAGCCTTTTAATTCTTAACCCAATTCTATAACTTTTCAGGGTTAACATAGGACTTAAAAAAAATTGTGAAGACTTGTAGTGAAAGAACGATAAATCCCACAAATACAATAAAGACAACACACAATAAAGTACAGAGCCAGCCAGCCAGCGATCCTTGTTGTTCTGTGGTGCCGGCACTCTGACAGGAAGTCTAATAGAGGTTGAAAAGCCACGAGCAATGCAGATTCGAAATGATTAAATAAAGAAACTCATAGGTAATCTGGAGCCTGGACAGAGATATTAAGCTTCATTTGTCTGCAAACACAGCAAAAGCTAACACAATCATTTTTGCATGTTACGGCCTGTACTAAGAATCCCAGGCTCGGGCACCATACCAGTGTGACACTTCTTCATTGAAATGACAAAGTCCAGTATTGCGAAGTACATACCAGCACAAGGGGGGACAAGGGAGGGACAAGCACCGGAGAAACAAGCAGTTGAGAAAACATCTGCACTGATACTTCTGTGAAAAGATGAACTTACAGCCTGGGGTAGAAATGTGAACGACTGACATCCAAAATAGATGCATCAGACTGGCACACTGATGGAAAAGAGCAAAAGGGGAGTACTCTTCAGATGCAGTAATTCCACAGTTCCTAGTGAAAGGGAATTCCTCACATAAAAAAAATGCCATAAAATCCAACATCTTGGGGGGGAGGGGGAAGGCAGAGATGGTGGAAGAATAACCATTATGTGAAACATAAAAGCTTTTAAAAACATGCTTTACAGGGGGAAATGCTGCAGGACGCTACCATGTTGCAGAGAATACACGCATAATTTTTTAAAGTACAAATCTCAACGTACAAAGGCCTTGCAACCTGTATCCCTGCTGAGACTCCTGCAGAATTACTTCTCTGAGGAGGACTTTCAGGTGTCTCATCCTATGGTAGTGATCACATTAGGCACGATGAACTGCAACAATTTTTGTGCAGATTTAAATGCCAGCCTCAAAGACCAGGGAATTCCTGATGGCTGGCACGGAGGCTGCACACGAAAGAACGGTGCATGGTGAATCCTTCCCTCAAACTGTGGTTTAGTGGAGAGAAGAGAGGAAAAGAAGCAGAACTTTGTCATAGGTGATATTTTATAAATGACCTGCATGATGAGAGATGCTGATAAACTCACAGAAAAGTTAGACGATAAAAGAACATAAATGTGTCCATCAGGCAGCTACCTCCTGGTGACTACGTCCTGGCAATATCCAAAGGTTTTTGGAAAGGTTTCAGCTCAAATTTGCTTCAAAACGCAGTTCCAGGCTCAAACTTTCCTCTTGTCCAGGATTTAATTTTTAACAACAAAGGAATGTAATTACACATGAATTAACAGTAATGTCCCCGTGTCAATTTAGTTGTTCTACCAGAACAGTTACATCCAGTGTATTTTACCTCCAGACTACTCCGTATCCTGCCACAACCTCCTTGTCTAAACACCAGCCTCCCTAAGCAAATGGGCTAACTGCTCATATGCTTAATCCACTTAACATCCCCTGTACAAAGAAACACAATCTGCTATTCCAGGAAAGCAGGTAAATAATGCTCATCTGTTATAAGATCATACATGAAAATAGCAGAAGATCTATTATAGAAAAAAATTCACTTATCTTATTGTACTTTCATAACAGTCATTCTGTATACCCAGAGAAATCTGTCAGTAAAATATAGCTAGACTGTTTCCACCTACCTGCTCAAGTGCTGGACATACAAGATAAAAAATGCAATAAACAATGTAATTCATTAATGTTCATTATTAATTGAACTAAATAGGGCAAGGAGCTTCCCCCCTCCCCCCCCCCGCCGTCCCACCATGTGTATGGAATGGAGTAATTTCTGACATTTGTAACACAGTACATCTTTTAAAAATTATCTAGATCTTCAAATTTTTTTAAAACACATGAAGTGAAAAAAAAAAGGGGAAATTGTTATAAAGTCACTTTTTTTCTGTTTCCATTATACACACGAGTATCACCTGGTATTTACATCATTAAGCAAACTAGATTTTTCCTTATTCTATCAACTCTTTGGGACTGATGTAATCTTTAACAGAATTTACAATGGTTTTGCTGCACTTCTGCTCCTCTTGTTTATTATGTATTGGTATGTACTTCAAAATACCTGGAGAAAACACCTGGGCTTTACCATTTCAACAAAGAAACACAAGTCACTTTTTCCTTGTGTTGAAACACACAAGGAAACAAGCTGAAACTATGCTGGATTACCACTGTGCCTAAATGCAGCAGTTACCTTATTTACTTTGTCTTTTAAGGTAAGATTCCTAACTCATTGTTAACTAATATTATTACTACTTATAGCAACAGAGCTTTGCAATGAACTCTGCAATGCAAAATTTTTCTTTTGAAAAGCTTTGAGTCAGGCTAGATATTTGCAACAGTTCAATAACTTCTCAATATCCCTTATACAGTGATGGCAAACCAAGAAAGAAGACTGCATGGAATATTGAGAACTACTTCAGTGAAGCTTGGAAGACATGAAAAGGGAAACAATTGGAAAAGAAAGTGAACTAAGATGACAATGAAAACCAGTAGAAAGAATCAGATACTGGAATAGAAAGGAGACTATGTGGGTTGTAGAAATGACATAAATAAGATGCAACATCCTTCACAGATTTCTATACATAGCCACCCTCCATATATCCAAGGTCTGTATCGCAGTTCAAATGCACAGACCCTTTTCCGAAGCAGAGTTCATATCACTTCAGCCAGACCCTGTCCTCATAATTTCATAGGGACTGTACCCACATCGAGGCACGCATTCTCACCTGTTCCTGTACACTGCTGTAAAGTCCCAAACTTTGTACTGGTTCACCCACCTTTCTATACCTTCTCGGACATCAACAAATATCAAATATGTCCTTGTTTTACAGAGTGTGCAATTTAATATTTCTTTTCTGAAATGGGATGGAAAAAACCCCAACCCTAAACCTTTTTTGCAATTGGGGGGCGGGGGGGGGGAATCTTTTTTACAAGTGTTGTGTTTTCCTTCCTCAGCTTACCAAAATCCCCTAAAAGCCATCTTACTCCATTACATCAGCCAGTTTACTCCCAAGAGAGAGCTCCTGACACATATACACCTTCAAAGTCAAGCTTTATAAAACCCACATGAGGCCATTTTGAAAATTAACTTTCACATTTTGGGGTAATTTACAACTGTTGCTTAAAACATTACAAACAGGTGCAACATGGCAAAAACCTAAAGGGAGCCTGTAGCAGCAGTACATGTTTTCTTCGTATTTTGTATTTCTGTGGAGACTAGATTCGGCTCCCTGTTTCAGTGAAGCGTCAGAAGGGAGTGAACTATGGTCTGAATGCTGTTTATCTGCCATCTCAGTTTTCTGCAACAAGCTTCCAGAAGCACTCATCTCTCAGAGTACCACTCCTCCTCCCTGCAGCTCCTCTGGAGTTTGAAGAGAAAGTAGGGCTACTTCCATGTGGATTTAAGTTACAAGCACAAAAGGATTTGACACTGTTCCCTTTTTAGATCAGTTTCTTTAACTATTGTTTCCTCCCTCCTCCCCCCCCCAAACATTAGGCTTAGGTGAACAGTATCTTCTACTCCCTAGCAACTGCCACCTAGCTTTCCAAATTCTTATTCTTTAAAAATAAATACATTGCTAAGCTTTTTAGTTGCAATACAAGTTGTCAGTGAAATTGAAACGTAGCACCCTTTTAAAGTTGTGTTTATAAGCACACCTCCCAAATGCTGATAGGGTTCCTCTGGAACATTTTGAGCAACGATGCAGAAGGCACTTAAAATCTTTTACTTGTAGGACATCAAGATTTTTTTGTGTGACTAGATTCAGCACGGATTTCTGTTCAGCTGGCTTCATTTTATAGATTTGGGAAGAAGAACTACTAAGAATCATAACATTAATTTTAGCTTTAGTTAAGGTCTGTTTAATGTGAAGTGCCCACTTTACACTGGCAGACAAATTACCAATGGGGCAACTAGAGAATGCATGAATGATAATGTACAGACAAGCTTTTTATTATTTATTCATAGAAAACAGTAGGTTTTGGTGTGCTGCTTTGAAAAATGTTCAAACTAGTAGAATATAATGAAAGCACAGTGAAAATTCTATTTCATTAACATTTAATCATAAATCGCTCTTTAATATAAAACATAAAATAAAAGTCTGTCATAAGCACTTAGGTGTAGAGAATGGAGAAAGTCTGCAAAAAGGGAAAAGGAAATATTGCAGTGGTTTTCACTGTTCCTGTTATCTGTCACTTCAGAAGAAAAAATAAGCAAAGAAACAACAATCTTCAGCCAAATCTCACAACTGGTCATGAAGAAAATGCTTAGACATTTCTCCAAACCTTACATTTTGCTGGCTAAAGGTATTACCAACACCTATAGACAAGGAAACAATTATTTTAGCAAAATCACAGCAGCTCAGGAGCAGCAATCTTCATCAGAACTCTGCTACCCAGGAAAAAAATAATCGGAACTTCAAGCTGCCAGAGCAAATTAAAAATCTTTTCCATGAAATATCTATTACCGTGTTGATTGTATAAACAAGCATTCTCAAATTCCCCTTAGAGTTATACAGGAGTGGTGCACAAATTACAAGCTCTTGCGCACTACAGATCTTCAAGGCTTATAGAATGTTAGATCTTTATAAAACACTATAGATTCTGTCTTTTTTCAAGACCTCTTGTCAGAGAGGTCTTATTCTTTACTCTGTGCAATATATACAAATGCAATATTGTACTATCAATACTGATTTGAGTAACATCATATTGTCAATTAGCAAAACATATCTGTAGGCACAGAGGATGCAGGCCACTACATTTTTTTAGGTTCAGGCAACCTGCACCTCTCTGACAAAGAACAGAGCGATTCTCCTTATTGAAGACCATCTGTCAGTAACTGCTATCTGTAAGCCTCAGTGCCTTTCTAATAACATAATATCTTCCTCCTCCTTTAACAGTTCTTTCTCTACCTACCAAATGGCAGCCACCACCTGAGCAGAGGCTGTACCTGCAGCCCCTTACACATTTCAGTGTCAGCGGCCAGAAAAGCATGTTTGACTCCTGTCAGCGGCAGTCTTGCCACACACTGAAAAACTGCTTGAGAAACAGTAGAAAATAAGCATCAATTACACTATTGCAACTTCTTTCTCCCAGCCATCATTAAAAATTCTGACAAGTCAGCCAAGCAACCAAAACACTTGATACATTTTGCCATAAAGCAAACAAAAAACCCCAAACAAAACAAATCTAAAAGCACCTTCTTGTCTGCTTTGCTCATATCCCAGGGGCTGCTCAAACAGCCAGCTCTTCAGCCTGCTCAGGAAATGAGCATTTAGGCAACACAGGTTTTCCCAGAGGCGAGATTTTTTTAAAGGAAAATAAACCCCTTGGAGAATGCTTCCTTTAAGCAGCCTCCTCTGTTTTACACTGATGTGGATCGAGTGTAAAGCCTCTGTTGATCACAACTGAGTCAGGGCAGCTGAAGAAAAGCAATCTTCCAAGCAGGCAGGTTCCAAGCCCCCCCTTTTTTTTTTCCCCAATCAAGCTCTTTGCTACCAGGTAACCTTACCAGGCATTCTTCCGCTGACTTTTCTGCTGAACAGTATGACTGTGCATGGCAAGGAATTGACATTGTGGGCGTGAAATGATAAATTGGAAGTAATTGCTGAAACGGTCATTCATGAATTGTGGTCTATTATCTCTTAATGCATCTGGAATCCCAGAGTGAGCAACTTGTGATTCACAAAGCATTATTACGTTGCTGTGCTGCATGTTGTGCAACAGTTCAGTAATGAGTGAGTAGTGGCCTATGAACTCAATGCAAAAGTTCCCACTTAATTTGGAGCAGATCTATGCCACCTCTGTATGAAGGGCAAGCAGACGTATCACTGTATCTCTTGGTGTCAGTCCTTTTCTTGCTTATTGTTTTTCCCTGATTACTGCACGTTATTTTTGGATAGCCACCTTCAAAAACAGCTTCTATTCCTATCTGGGCAGGTTGGTTTACCTTTGTACCATTCTACCTAATCAAGACAATCAATGTAAACTACCCTTGACATTTTTGATCTGTAGCTATCCTTAGCATTTCCTCTCTTCCATATCCTCTGAACAGATATAATCAAGTGCAATAACTTTAGAAACAAAGTCTTTATGCTTAGAGGAACGTGAGCTATTTCTGTTGATCATTCATTTCCAGAAACCGCTTCAAACACTTTTAAAGGAGAATCATCCTCTCTCTTGTTGAAATGTATTTATAAAAACCAAACTCTTCAATAAATTTGTGATTGAGTCACACAAGCTTTGTCTTTTTTTTTTTTCTTTCAGTCTTTAGCAGAACTCCTAAATCACATCTGTTCTCAGTTAAGTCTCATCACAATTCTGATTTTGAACTTAGGATCATTCAGAGCACTTATTTCATATGCTTATTGCTCAACTCATGTTACTTAGCGTTATTATTTGGTGCAGCCAAAAAAAACCCCCAACTCCACCAGTTAGCTCATGTAGCAATTTCTTGTAACATCTTTCCAAAGTAACACACCATTATATATATAGATGAAAGTCCTCTTGAAATTCCGCAATCACTTTGTCTCACAATCTACCATCATCTTCAGACTTCTTACATTGCAGTACAGATTGCTGATACTCCATCTATCACTATAGGTTACTTTATTCCTAGATCTGCTGCCATGCTATTTGTTTCCTAGAAATTTCCAGCTAAGGCTTCCAACTAATACCTTGCAGTTTTTGGACCTTTCAGGACCAGAGGATTCAAGTACTTTTGCTTGTCCACTTTTGGTGGAGACTTAATTTAATTTTGACGAGATAAGAATGTGATACACAGGTAGGTTCATCAGCAACCCTTCGTGGTCCTAATTAATAAGGAGGTTCTTAGGCATTTAACTCAAAGCACGTGAGCAATTCAAGAGCCTTTCAGGGACACAGAAGTTACGTCCATTTTCCACGCGGTATGGTTTCATCCAGGTTACATAGGTACTGATGCTGGTGGCTACTACCATGCTTATCATGATCTTCTTCCTATTAGACTTTAATGGGGGTTTTTAACCATATAAGAAACAAACTTCACTAGGACTTTGGTAAGTTACTGTACATGTCAATTTTGAAATGTGCAATTACAGTTCGATACAAGACTGATTCACTGTTCTACATAGCACCAGCAATGACAGATATTCTTAACTTTGTCCAGGGTGCTCCTTTATAGACACCACTTTCATGTGCCTACATTTTAACCACCACTTCCATTTCAAAGTCTGCTTTAGGCTGACAAAATTCAGACAGTTCCAGCTGAACCCAGAGTTAAACTGGATGCTAGAATCAGCAACGGTACGCCTTGGGAATGAACTGGAAATCCCACTGATATTCCCTTCGTGCATTCTGAATGCCTGAGAAGGATGAATACTTACAAATATGTAAGAACTAGGCTTCGGGTGTTTTGGTTTGGTGTCCAAGAATAGTGGACACTTCTGACAACTTTTGGTCTTAATATAGCAATTTCCCACCATGATGTGGAAAAAATTAATTAATATTAATATTTGTGAAAAAACAGATACTACAGAGACAAGTGTCACAGAAAATCTTATACTGCAATTAGTATCTTTACATTCAGTGAAAGATTTCAATCATATGCCATGAAAAATAAGGCCTTGTGTTTCAATATGAACGAGTATAAAATGAAATATTGAACAGCTGCTCATTCCATCAATACCATCCATCCAGTATAAGAAATGATGGAGGAGTCATGCAGAAATAGTTCACAATTGTGCAATTAGAACCCTTATTGTAAAGCATATGCAAAATGGCTTGAGCAGCCTTAACTTTATTATTTCTTCACTTCTGACTGCTTAGCCCTTATATATTTTTTAATGTAGAGAATTTTTTATTCCTGTAATTAGTAGTAGATAGTACATAGGCAGAACTCCCTTCATCATCCAGGCAAAAGGCAAGTGACAAAAGGACTATATAGTATTCTCAAAGCTAATTTGTATGGGGCTGGAATTTCTCACAGTCTGAGCTGCCATTTTTCCCACTTTATGTTCACAAACTCCCTTCTCGATATGCAGTAGCGTATGTTTGTGGTAGTGAGGGACAGATGCTCAATCTCAACAAAGATCAATGTGGCTCCAGGGAGCACTGTAGCATCTTTTCTCTGATATTAGACTTCACTATCCTAAGGCTGTTCCTATGTGGCAGCTTACCAGCTTGCCAGTCTGTCTTTAAGATAGCTCTCTTCATCTTATTTTTTTAAATAAGAATGTATATTTAAAAGACATACCTGTCCAATAATAAGGGGGACTACAACAGTCATAAACAGCTGCGAGAAGATAGATGTAAAAGGCACAGAAGAGGATGATCCAAGCTACAAAATAAAAATATACCATTAATATTACACTTTTTCTTAGTATCTGCAAATTTCATACACAGATATCACACATTAATATACATTTTATTTTATGCATAAAAACTTGGAAGTACGTGCACAAACTTGGAATTATGTGCACACATGTTTAATTGTTAAGTCCCAATAAAGCATTTCGTATTCCACAATAACAAAACCAAAACAATCTCTGGCTGATTATTTTATAACCTAAGGTAATAGTTCCATCAATATTCATTTCATCAAAACCCTGCTACACATATATGCAAAGTAAATCATATAAGCATTTGCAGGATGATAGGCTAAAAGACAGGGAGTGAATCTTCCTAACTAAGCAGTTAGTTCAACTAACCTTACCATTTATACAAACACCAAGCAACAAAAATTGGTGTAGTTATTTCAAGAAACAAATAAATAATAAAATAGCGAAGACATTCATATGCTTTATTCCAGTGATGTTAAAAAAGACCTACTGAAAGTTTATAACTATTCTTTCATTAAGACAACTAAACAGTGATAGGCTTAGTCTTCAAATAGGTGGTCTCTTAATTACGATTGTAAATGCTAAAAGTATTTTGTAAAGATGCAGGTAGAAAAGGTAAACCAAACACAGTCACAGTGGGATTTTTGCAACCTACTTCAGAATGCTTAGGAAAATGTTCACTATTTTTTACATTCTGATTGGACTTGTTTTATGCTAGGTCATTGAAGAGTTTCATTTAATGTAATTTAACATATCTTTAACAGCAACAGAATATGCATTAAGAAATACATAGTAAGACGACTGAAATAGCATTGTCAGAACTTCCACAGACAACCGTTTGCTTCATGATGAGGGTAAATGACATAACACTAAGGATTTCACAGATCCATATTATTTTATATTTTGCACTTCACTTTAAAGATCCTCAAAACGATGACAGAATTCAGAATCTTTTCAGCTCCATCTAAACGATGCTGATTTCCTAAAACATTCTCACATACGTCATTCTCATAAATTACGCTCAGACTGCATTATACTTTTGACACTTATCTTCCTTTCAAAGCTACCTGCAGGCACGATAGACAAGGTGATCATACAATCTAGTCCATTCCTATAACTCTGCCTAGAAAAATCAACATATGGCCATAAAACCGAGTTTGGCATAAAACCAGATTCTTCAGAAATTCAAAGACAGAAAAATCAGAAATTTCACATACTGAAGTATTTTACTTTATTCAGAAACGTACAACTGCAACCTTTACCTACAGAAAATAATCTGATAAGAAAATGCTAATTATACCACTTCAGCAGTTTATGTGTATATGCACTGCTTTTTGTAAGTGCCATTTGTATATGCACTGCTTGGGAAAACAGCGTACACACCAGCAGGGCTGTCTGTATGCAAGCTGAGCTTTTGGTGCACACAGATGGCATCAGAACTGGGAACAGCACAAAATGGAATTAACTTCTGACACTAGGAAATCACAGGACTTTCTTTGAGTGTTGTTTGGCCAGCTTAGAGTTTAAATGAGTCGGACCAGACCAAGTCTAGTCTCTTTTTCAACATGCTCCACTACTTGGTTTCATATGTCCCTTTCTGAATACGCTCTAGGTAGAGAGCCTTGGGCAGAACATACGGGATAGGGCTGTTTCCTATGCATCACCTTAACTGGCAACATGAGGTAAGAGTCAGTTTGGCCATTTAATAAATTACAGCATCTCATCCATTTTGTACACATCCCCATCACCTCCAATTTTAACAATGTGAGCACAGAAGACAGCTGGAAGGGAGCTGAAGATGGTGTCATCACCGAAACTTTTGGTCTGCAAGTAGGGTGCAAGCGAGAGCACCAAGATTAAGGAGCCTGAATTTCCCATGGAAGCAAGACGGAGAAGTAAAGGCCTGCAGGGGAAGATTCAGATCACCCACATGAGTACCTGAAGTCAGGCAGTACAGCTACTCCATTTCCAAGGGACACGGGGCTCTCTGCATGATTCCTTGCAGAAAGTGGAGCATCAAAACTCCATCATACCACTCATGGTCTCCTTGTTGTTTTAATTCTTGTAAGGAGCTTCTGAAATTTTAAAAGGTTTAGTTTTTCAAACTGTATTTGGACTTATTTTTTGCTACGTGCTGAGGAGTTAAAAGCATTACTTACTGTGTATTCAAGGAAGCTTTTTCAAGTGAAAGTGAAGACTTTTAAACTTTAAAATCTGCCTGGGTCACAGAGGAATGAATCTAACCAAGCAGTCCACATGCCAGGACCCTCTGCATAGCTTCATGAAACTATGACACTTTGGCAGTGACTTGTGCATTTTTATAAAAACATTGATTGGACTTCTCTCATTACGTTAAAGTTTTATGCTCAGTGGATGTACAATCAGTTCCTAAGTCAGGAGTGAAAAACTGTTCAACAATATAACACAATTCTGAAAAAGGCAGCCATTCAAACAGCAATAGTTTCGCCAGCTTTTAAAATATTACTTCAAATGTAGTGTCTTCAAGCTGTTGTAGATTCTTAAGCACTTGGTATATATATGGATATGTTTTGATTTGCGTGGGTGTTTGGTTTTTGTTATTTGGTTCAGGTTTTGTTGGGTTCGAGTTTTGTTTGTTTGTTTGTTTTCCACAATTAGAAACTGAATTACAGATACTGTGCTAGAATACTAAACCAATTTACCTAGAAGTATCTATATCAGTGTATGGTTCTTCACCTGGTCAACTTCAACCCACCCATTCAGGCTCATCTCACTATCATCTGGACCAGCAAAAGGCTGCCACAGACATTTCAGGTAAGTGTCTCACCCTGAGTACATTTTAAATGAAACAGAAATCCACAGATCAGTCCAAAATGTCAAAATGGATAAACAAATAAATGATTCATTAACCCTCCTTTTGCCCAGAGGAAGTGAGTTCAACTACATCTGGTTTGTAGGGAAAAAACCTCTCCTTGTAGAAGTAGTCACGTTTTTCTGCTTCTAATATGACTCCTTGCCTGCGTGATCCTACGATCATGCTATTTTTGATCCTATTTCAGTTGAATCGTTGCAACCCATATTCTTCTGCCGGTCTCCAGCACCTTCATTACTTTCTACAGAACAGCATAGAGCTAGCTTTTTTCTTGGGTCCTTGAGGTCTTGACACTCTGCTACACCACACTCTGGCACAAAGGTTAGGAGCAGCGTGTTTGCTAGGCTCTGCCCTCCCTTCATGCACTGCTATGGTATTAGACTTCCCTGTCTCACCTATGGTACTGACATTACTTCTTCAAACACGCTTCTGAACTTTGTTTCCCTCCTGTATATTATGACAGTAACTTCAGTGGACTGGTTTTTATCACAATCTGTTAGACAACAAGTCTATAAACTCTTGTATTATCTTAACCTTAAATCTATTCCCAGAGAAAGACACAGAAGATAAAGGCTGAAGAAAAGAGAAATGAGGAACTTCTCAATCACACCAAAGAAAAAGACTTTTTAACCCAGTCTCTGGACATACAGTGGCTAACCATGAAGAATCACAAATGGTAAAGGACCCACAGCTAACGGATGCATAACTTGACCAGGACTGCCTCAACATTTGTAGTATGCAAACTCATCGGACTCACAAACTAAGTATCCCATGGACTCCCTGCCCATGGCAGGGGGACTGAAACTAGATGATCTTTAAGGTCCCTTCCAACCCAGACCATTCTATGATTCTATTACTCTCAGACGTTGCCTGGGTTCCAGACTTCCTTTGAACTTGGATATGTTCATCACATTCATTTTAAGAAAGAGAAGTGGGAATTGAGGAACAGAGAAAATTAAAAGTTTGATATAATCAAACCTTGCTACACATTTACCAATGCAAATATTCTGTCTGAATGAATAAATATGATTTTGCTCAGGTTTTAGTCAGATCAAGCTAAGTTCTGTGCTCCATTTGCTGTCATGAAACAAATTTAAAAAAAAAAACAAAACACACTTAGATGATCTGCGTTGCACCAAAATTAGCATTATGCTAAAATGTCTGATTATATTTGGCTGCCCTCCTTGTTATAATAATCTCCATGCCTAAAAATGAACCTTTCTTCACAGGCAAACAGAAGAAGTACTGTAAGAACAGGTGTAAAAACATCATAGAATCAAACTGCTGATTTATAGCTGTAAAAAAGAATCTGATTGGAATCTCTTATGGAAGACAAAATACACCATTTAATGAAAAAGCTATCACAAATTTTCATGCCAGCATATTGTCTATACTTATTTTAGAACATTTTTTCAAACAGAAGTTTGATATTGTAAAGTGATCATTATGTGCTATTCTGGATAGCAGCATTTCAGTTAAAGGTTTATTAATAAGACAGGCCTGTTTGAATAGACTCACTATTCAAAAAAAGACCCTGAAAAATTCTTTCTTAGGGAAAGGCACTTTTCACTTAAATAATCCAACCGATTTCTGATGGACTACTCAGATGAGCAGGAACTGCACCTTCTGCAAGCGTTTGCTGGATACTGCTGTAATAAAAGAGAATTACAGGCAAATCTTTCCAAACAATTCTGTCACCGTGCAGTACTTCAAACCTGACCTGCAGCATCCTTGTTAATTTAGTCCTAGACCTTTCTTCTCAAGAGACTGTCTGTTTTAAAAAAAACTCCTGACAAATTATTTAGTGGGTTTCTTTATGAGTTTGTGGTAGAAACATTGCCTTATCCTTAATTGATAGGATATATTTAACTGGTTGTGGTAAAAACAAAAAGAAAAAAAAAAACCCTAAACAAAAGAAACCTTCCTTGCATAAAAACAAGACAACTCTCTTCCCGGTCCAGACTGCCTCCACAAGCCAGATGCTCCATTCTCATCTTTCTGCCCGACCGGGTAGGTATCACCACGGGTGTTCCCATGTCTACAACTGCCACTGACTCCGAAGAAACACACCTCCTACCAGTCACACCAAATTATAATCCAGTGTCATACGTGCTGCACATCTTGAGCCCACTTTGGAGGCAGTTGTCCTTCGGGGCCTTACTCTTCCAGTGTTCTCCTGCAATTAACATCTTTCCTCAGGTTGTGTCTTTGTGCTCTTCGTACACCATCAGACAACTTCAGCCTCGCCATTTGTTGGGCACAGCTGAGGAAGCGAGGCAGGGGTGAAAACAGGGCAGAACTGGGGGGGCGAGTCACTGGCTGCTCTCTCATGTGAGATGTTTAATTTAAGCTTTTCTTTTCCACCTTCAGGTCAGGCTACTCTAATAGCCATCTTTTAAACTTTTGTCTTCAATGCTGTATCATCACTGCTTCCCTGCTTCTGGTTATTCTCATTCAGCCCAGATTCAGCTGCCTTAGAGGCCTGTCTGGACCACCCCACACACTAATCCCTTTGGCCCTGTTGTGGATTGACAGCCCCGTTACAGCAAGGAACTGGAAGGTGATGCACTTTTAGAAAAGAGGTAGATGGGATCCAGTTCAGTAATGAAAGACAACAAACAAGAGTGACCAGCTGAACTAAGCCCTTCCTTGCTTTGGACTCTTTCCAGAACCTTTACCCTGACCCAGTCCACGCGGTATGCTACGTTACAGCAGAAAAGTATGCACACCGCCCTCAGTAACCCAGGTACTTGGCAAATGGAAATGCTTTGCAGTGAACACACCGCAATGGGCAGTAACTGTAACGATGCCGAGCTCTGGGAAGCAGGAAGCGTCTCTGCTACTCCACAGGAACGGCGCTGGCAGGCGCCTACGAGTTCCGCAGTGCCTGGCTCTAGACTTCGGGTACAAGGTTGAAAAAGATGAAATGGTCATTCCTACGTAACATTTCACAGCAGTCTAAACAGAGCTGGCAGGTCGCTAGGATGTTCTTCCTACTCCACTGCTTTAAAGGCATTCACGTGCACAGTGTTTAGAAATCTCGGTAAGTAAGGCAGAGAAGCTGTGTAAAAGATGCCAGCTCCCAGAGATTGACCAAGAGTCATTGGTACTGAAATTGTCCACCACTAATGGGCGGGAAGGGAAGGGAAGGGAAGGGAAGGGAAGGGAAGGGAAGGGAAGGGAAGGGAAGGGAAGGGAAGGGAAGGGAAGGGAAGGGAAGGGAAGGGAAGGGAAGGGAAGGGAAGGGAAGGGAAGGGAAGGGAAGGGAAGGGAAGGGAAGGGAAGGGAAGGGAAGGGAAGGGAAGGGAAGGGAAATCACTGGGAACAGAGCTTCTATAGTAAGAGGAGAAGGAGGTTTTGGCACTCAAAAGCAAATAGGTTTCAATTTCCTAGCACTGGCAGAATCAGAGGTATCAGAAAGAATGTATTTAAATTTTAAAATAACGCTTTTAATTCTGCCTATCAAAAACTGCAAGTTGTCTCTTGCCTCAGAGAAAGGGGCTAAAGGTACGATAGAGATCATGTTCAATGGTTTGTCAGTTGTGTATTTTAACAAATAGATCTTTCGTCATTATTCGTAAAAATTAAAGGCAGATGTAAGTCTCTAGTTCTGCTAAAGAAAAGGAAAGATGTTCTGGTCTTATGGTATATTTTGCAAATTCTTGCATATTCTATATGCTTCTGTGTCCATGGGAATTGATTTGGTACAGATATAAAAAACCCTAGCTGTCTACATATGCCCTCCAATTTTGTTTTTTTTTTAAAAAAAGTAAAAAAAAAAATTTTAAAAACATTGAAGTTTCATAACCAAAATTGTGGAAAGAAAAAAAAAAAGCTGACAATCTGTCAACTCTCCCCTCTCTCCCCAGCTTGGGCAATGGGACTGTATGTTTTGGGGTTCCCTTGTTAAAGTGATCACAGATGCCTAATCCCATTCTGCGTTCCCTTATTACACATTAAATACCAAGCCAATCCAAACATGCCTGTCGATTTTAAATTAACACACCTTTTACAGAGCTGTAAAAATAACCATGGGTATTCTTGATCTGAAATATACCAGAGCTACGCTTCCACTTTACCACAGTACAACCTTCTTGAGAGCTAATGTAAAGAAATGAGATCAAGTGTACAACCCAAAGGCACCTAAATGGGAGTTAGATGATTAATACCCTTTGAGAGCTGACACTTAAGGACTAGTATCCAAAATCTCTGCTGCAAAGAAGGGACTAACTGACTAACTGGAAAGAAATAGATTAGTAAATACAGGATAATTAAGAACCATGAATATTATGTATCCATGAAAAAGGCAGCTGAGAGGTATCAGAAGCAATAAATCAATCAAGGTAGGGGATACTTGTGACATTGCACAAGGCCTGGATAAGCCCTTATGAAGAACACTGCACAACTGTGCACGATTCTTATTACCTGGGCTGAAGAAGGAATTAAAACTGGAACACATGCACAAAACACCTCAGAATGAGGAGTCTGTTTTATGAGCAAAGACTGGAAATGCATGGTTTGTTTAGCCTAGCTGACTGAAGTCTGGGAAAGGGGATAGGACTGTACACTATGTCTGAGCCAGGGTAGTAAATTTCAGAGAAGTGCTATTCAGGTGTATGATAACACTGGCAACAAAGACAAATGGGTAAAACACCTGACACAAATACTTACTGGAAATTAGGTTTCTGCTCAACAGACCCAAGTTTCTAGTATTGCAAGGGTGGAGGGAGAGCAAAAATCCTTACTTCTAAGTTGGAGCACATTCAGTCTTAACGTGAACTGGACCTCATGGAAAAGAGGAGGACTGAGTGAGTTGGGAAGGGATCCTCCTGGTATCCTGGTTCTATGATCCTGTTAAGATGTATAGTTAGCTTCTGCTGTGTAGAAGCAGGATGTGTACTTAAAAGGTTCCCCTAGCACTGTATAGATGAAAATTTGAAGAGCAAAACCAAGTAGAAAAGAAAACCCTTCACAGAAACGTTACATATTTTAGAGTCTTCTACCTAGACAAATTTACAATATTTTGCGTGTGTGTCAGGAAGAGGGAGGACCTGTTATTCTCTGTTATTTGTACGCAGTTTATATAACAAAATCATAAAAGGTGAATTTGAAAAAGGAATAAAATGATTCAGCAAATATTTCATGGCAGTCATTAAGAAGTGCTTGTTAATTGTAATGGGTTTGGATCAGATCAGAGAATTTTGTCTTCCCAATGATTACAGAGAAAGGAAACGGTGAGGTAAATAACCAGGTAGGAATAACGATGCACTTTAAATCTTTCACATGAATGAGTTGATCTGTTAACAGCTAATGCACTATGCTGCTTCCCCCCCAGCACTGTAATCAGCCTTTTGTCACATACTAGTGAAATCCATTAGCTGCAACTTCCTTACCAACTTCCAAGGCTTTCCAGCTACTAAAATATTTGCATATTTAACGATTCATTTGACTGGTATCAACTCTCATTTACTAAGTGCTTGAGAGGAAAACCAAGACATAGTGTGTAGAAATCCTGTTTAAAAAAAAGTAATGACATCTCCTTTTAATAAAAAGATGTATCTGAAATACACGGGATTGGAGAAGACTTGGCAAAAATTTGAGAAGTATCAACAACTTTTAAAACAATGTTTAATTTAAGGATTGTGAATATAGGGGAAAGCTTTTAAATTCAGTATTTCAATCAGCTTCCAGTTTCATTCATGTCCTTATTCACCAGTCATTTTATTTCAGTTTTCTCTGTGATACTTGTACAGAATTTCCTTCACTTGTCTACTCCTGAATTCTTTCAGCTGTGCTACTTTCTGGTACTTATGGCATCACTGCTACAATGCCACCATAAAAATACCTACTATAAAATTCAGAAATTTGAGAGGGTACCAGAAAAGAAAACACCACTGAATAAATCAAGAAAAGGAGCAAGCTGATAAAGCCTTGGGAAGATTCCGTTTTGACACAAACGTCATGGTAATCTTCTTTGGTAAAACAGCAAACATGGGAGCAATGCGTGACAGTTACACGGAGTTTTTTGCCAAGTGTATTTTTAAAAAATACACATGAATTTGCATTGGCTCTTTAACATTCCACATTAACTGTTTTTCAGGCATGCTTCTGAAGAATGTAAAGTAGATAAAAATGTAAAACACTTATCTACCATTTTCTTTGATGGCTTTCAATAAAGATACATAGATTCACACACCTTGTCTTTTGTTACTTTGATAGCTAACCAGCTGTGCTTCCAACAACTGAAGAGACCACATCTGTCAGGCACTGGGTAGTACCAAGAAGGCAGCAGAGCTGGGATACTGTGCCGTAAAAACTGCAGCATCACATTTGGCTCCAACAAGTGCGCAGATGACTGACTTCTTGTATTTTGATACCAAATACAATCAACAAAATCATAAGCTTGTGTGGCTTGGTAAAATTGCCAGGCCACGTCCTCAGCTGACTTCAAGGACAGAGAGGGCAATTCTGTCCCAATGAGGCTGGAAAGGAACAGAGCCATGTTCACACAGGAAAGGTCACTCTGCATCCTCTTACATGGTGGTACAAAATCTATGCTCATTCTGCTTCCAGGGCAAATCCAAGAGACATGACCTTGCTGAGGCATCAGGCTGCCCTCTGTCCTGTGCAATACAAAGGCATATGAAATCCCTCAATAAAAATAAACCTGCATTGATACATATTGCTGTTTTTCATTACTAAAGTTACAATCTAGGGACATATAAGTGTGATGATACAACTACAACTGTTGCAGAGTGCAGTGCTCCTGAAGTTCTGTCTTTCAAATGACACATCATAAAAAGTGCTGACATCTCAAGGTTATTAAAGAGATCACAGCACTATTATCTTCACAGTATGACGACACCTTTTGTTTAACTGTCTTTTAGTAATGTAAATGTGCCCCAATGCAGCATAGTTATGAATTCGAATCATGAACTGTTATTACAAATCATAAGATGTTATTACAACTACTAAAGGGAACAACTAAACTGAACATAGAGAACAAGGCATATGATAAGTAAAGATGGACAGTACTGGTTTTATACCCAAGTGACTAACTTCCTCAGGCATTACTTAACCTATTCATAGTCATTATTTATTGATAGCAATAGCAATATAGTTATTTCCGAAAGCAAAATTTAGTCTACACTGCAATTTCTAGTTGGTGTTTGTGGTTTGGTGTTCGCCCCCCCCCCCAAATGCCTTTGAGAAAATAAAACTTATTTCTCTGCTTTAAACATTTTCATGATCAATCTGTTACCCCTGGCTTCAGCTAAGTATATGACCTGACAAGAGGAAGACAGACAGCATCCTTCTCTGAATGCTTTGGTACACAGCCTCCTAATTATCATTAATGAAACATTGCAGAATGTTGCAGAGAAATGTGAACAGCATAACCCCGTGTTAACTTGAAACTGATGTATCTTGCAGCACTTTGTTTCAACACTCCCACTCACCACATATATGAACTCTAATCAATTATATATAGTTTATGGGACATTGTCCATTTATAACACCATTGCTGGGAATATAACATATTAACTGTTAATAATAAGAGTTAACATGAGGATGATGATATTGCAGATTAATGCATCTGGAAGCCAAGATTCAATAGCTTCTTATTAAGTAAAATGTTAATCAGAGGTATCCATGGTGAAGGCAGCTATTCTTTAAAGTCTAGCTATGCATCCTCACAAGGATACAGTCCGGTAATTATGTGCACAGTATTTAGGGTTGCATTAAATCAATCAAAACCTCTTAGAACTCTTTTTCGGGGTAAGCTTTACACCAAAAGTTTCATAGTAGGAATACAGTTTTCAGAAATGTAACTGACAATCTTATGTTCAACACCATTCATTTATGACAATTATTTGCATTAAATGCATTATTTATTATAAGCTTTAACATGTCTTTATCAATGTTGTTAGACAATTTATATTTACATTACTAGGCAATTATGAACAGAAAGGGCTGTTCAGAACATTATATTCTCTGGTGCACACAGGGCAAAATTTAAACCATAACAGCTACCACAGGTTAAGCTATATAACAAAACCAAGCTAATGGACAACAATTTATTTTCTTTCTGGCAGTGCTAAGGGTATTTTATGCACTGTATACAGGGAGAGTAACAAATAGGATCACTAACACATATAGCATTCAGACTATCGTAGTATGACTCTGTGGAAGAGGGTAACGCTCGTGAGTACCAAATTCAGGAATTAAAATTCACTGAAGGCATTGACTTCAAAGGTCCGTGAATGGTATTCAGAAGCCCAACTCAGCTACTGTTCAGGTAAATGAGAGTTTTATCTTGAAACTTGAAAATTCCACCCTTTATTAACTAAGCACTAAAGCTAAGTTGCATGACTAAACTAATGAATAGTCCAGAAAAGATAACCAGGAAATTACTAGTCAGTGTTCTCACTCCACAGTAACTACACAGTACAGGAACAGTGCAGCAGGGAGTGCACGTTTAGCTTTCACTATCCTAAATACCTGCCACTGGATAAACTGAACCTTCAGAGAAGGTGGACCTCATCTTAGCAAGATGTGCTGCTGGGCTGACTAGAATGGCTGCTCTTCATGTGTCAAGTCCTCAGCAAAGATCTCAAGGACTTTTAATATTTATACACCCCAAGAGAAGTCCTCAAGTTTTGGGCTTTGTGACAAAAAAACGTAGCTTTTGTAACTCCCTCCATCCCCAGACTAGTTTGTTTATCACTCCGATGAAAAAATAAATTCATGTGTGTATTTTCCTCAAGAACAGCTCCAAGTCATGTTACAAACTGCAGAACAATTAATGTGCATTTTACACACTTCTCATACAAGTGCCTGCAGGGCTGGTAGGAAGAACGGAAGCATACACTTTGCCTTCCTGTTCTTGCACATATAAAGTTTTACCACCTCTTTTGAGAAGTAACAGTGAGAACTGCCATTTACAGGACATCTTGTTATCTGTCCATAAAGTCACCAAAAGAAAGATATTTATCTTGCTTGAAAAGGTATGCAGATCATTCCTTAGCATTTCAATTTCTACAGAAAACAGTCCTTTTGGCTATGCAGAGCACCAAACCTCAGTGAGGTATAGCAGGGTGAAAGTTGCCAGTGAGCAAAAGTAAAAAGAGCTGAAGTTTCAGTCACTTGGAAACAAAGGCACAGGTCTCTGGATGAATGCCTGTGGAAGCAACACGCTGCATACAGGAGGGAAGATGACAGGAAAATAGTGAAGCAGACCATCTGTAATCAATGTATTCAGTGCAAGAATAACAAAACACCCATTTTTCTTAGAACAGTTATCTTTTTCAATCTACAGCAAGTCTATGGTCCCAGGTATATCAAGAAAGCTTTGCTGGTGTGTATTGATATATAAGATATGGTCAAAGCAGTTCTTTTGTAAACATA
Organism: Phoenicopterus ruber ruber; assembly: GCA_009819775.1. Lineage (NCBI taxonomy): Eukaryota > Metazoa > Chordata > Aves > Phoenicopteriformes > Phoenicopteridae > Phoenicopterus > Phoenicopterus ruber. The sequence goes on along the minus strand of CM020218.1, from coordinate 68,941,792 downwards.
GCTACATCACGTGAATTACAATTTGCTACGGTAAAATAAAAATCCTGTAAAATAAAAATCTTCCCACACAGCTTTACTGAAGCAGTAGTTGATAATGTTACAGCTGCTCTCACAGTACTATTTATCCCAGTTTAGTATACACTGCTATACTTGTATACAGTACATATGCTGCTTAAGCATCCGTACTATAAACAGCATGCCACTTGCACGCCACTTACAAATTGTTTCAGACTAACTTCACACTTACCCCCCTTTCCAGGCTGCTGGCTTACATACGATGCAATTAGTAAAATAAACATAAAGACATCTACCTCTCCTGAAAATCTTGAAGTGCTTCAGCCTATTTCCTTGCTCTTCACAAAGCCACACTCCTCAGTAACTTGCACCATACCATACCATTTGTGCCAGCAAATCCTCCACAAGCATCAAGACTTCCTAACTGACAAGGGAATTACTAAAGCACCGTTACCCATCTGTTAAGATCTCTTCATTGTGTACTGACTAATATCCATACCTTTACAAAACATGAAGATAAAACTTGGTCTTCTCTCCCTTTTCTTCTACCATGAACTGTAAGGAACCAAGGCCCCTGACTGAAGACTAACAATTGAAAAAGAAATCTTGAACTAACAGGAATGAAGCAGCATCACATTAGTGATACACAGCGGCTCCAGTAATTGTCTTGCTGCTGCTGATCTCTCACTAACCTCTACCACAAAAATACCACGGGCTTAGTTGCCCAAGAGTGAGGCTCTGTTTATCTGAGTGGTGCTTTCCCAATTGGCTCGTAATCCATTTCAGATCATTACAATCTTGTCCAGCTCCTGCATGTGAAAGCTCTGCAAGAGATCTCCTAACTGAGCGATCATCTTACTTGGCAAGTGTTTGTATTTACCCAGCCTGACTAATAGCATATGGGTTTGTGATTCTGCAAGAACAACGGGTTTTGGTCCTCTTAGAATGAAGCGCAGGTAGTGTTACATTCATTGCAACACTTTGATGGCCTTTCTGGGAGGCAGCTTATTTCAGATACCGACCAGAAAAATCTTCCTCATTATTAAGCATGGTTAAATCACCCAAATTTATGCCTTAAATATGCCAATAGGTGCAAGATTACCCAGTAAAAGACATCTTAAGATCAAGATACTTACAAAAAGCAGAAGCAGAAGTGGAGTTATAACAATGCCCTGGAAGAAATTAAAAAAAAAAGTCTGTTAGTCAGGGAAGCCGAATGCTCTTTACTTCCTTGTACCTTAGTGCATGGAAATACACAAACGTCATTCAACATCATAGAAATTAAGTGATGAGAAGTTCAACTTTTCTCTTCGCTGTGTACATTCTTTAGCATCTGTACGTCGATCATTTATAAACTATACTCAGTACAAATTATCTCTTTTTAACTTTCCCCATTGTGCACCTAAGCCCCTTGTTCTAGAAGATCTGATACACAGAAATATAGACAATTATTTAAAAAAAATCTTAAAGCTCTCCCTCACCGTGGCTGTACCTTAACTCCACTAAGCTGCTCCTCCTTAGGGGGAGACTTGTGATCAAGTCCCATGCTACCCAGTCCCAGGTCCTCTTCTGAGCAAAGCCGCATCAACCGTGATGAATTAGGTGTCGTGACTGTGTAATGTAAACTGATATCCCCAAGGAAATGAGCTGAGATCTCAAAACTCATTTCACTTGATTAGACTTCACGTCTCACTGGTAGAAGGCAAGTCTTTCATCTAATTTAATCACACAGGACCACCTCAGCTTTCCACATCCCCCAGGCAGATGCAAGCAAAAAGATTTGTTTCTTCACTGACAAGGAACAGGTTTAAAGCTGATGATTGGACAAAACAGAAGATTTTAGTTTCATGAGAGCAAATCTTAAAATGAGTTGTTTGGGTTGGGAGTTAACATGACATGCATCAGTTTTCATAGCTGCAAATAGCAATTCCCCATCATCCTTCCATCTGACCTTCAACGTTTTATTATTGCTCAATAAAATGATTCTATCATTTAATGCATGCTAATTCACAAAGCTTGCTCGGAACTTCTTTAAGCCAAGACTATTCTTCATCCAGATATTTCTCAAGGATAACTAGTCCTTCAGCTATTCACGAACTTTATTGTTTAAAGGACAAAACTCCCAAACTTCCTTACATCCATCTAAAGTACGCTTATTTTCTGTTTGTTTTTAGCTCCAAGTGAAAAACAATCACACAAAAAAGCGTTGTCCCCTACTTTTCATTTAACCTTGAGTAATATAGCTTTACTTCAATCTTCTGGAAGCTAATCTAAAGAAAAGCCTTATACAACTAGTTTTGTATTTGCTTTCTGGGTCCACAAAAAGTCACAGATTCACACTGCCCACTAGGCACAGAGAGTTCCTCTTGTGCTCTTAAAACAAAATGCAACAAGTAAATGCCACAAATGATAGCAGACAAGAAGGATTGAGGAGGCAACAGTTAAGCTGTGCAACTTGAAGGCTCTGCAGAATTTAAAAACATATTTTGAAATAATAATATATGTCATATCTGACTGCCCTACAGCCTAGCTATCCATAATCATTTATCTTTTTGCAAATTTCACAGTTGAGATAGATCATAAAAGACTAAAAAGAGAAGAAGTAGAAGCAATAAGAATTGCTTCAGGGAATCACTCACTGTTTACAGGGAGGCCTAGACCAAAATGCAGATAACAGTTATGAAGAAATACGGGTGTTCAAGTGTATCAGCTGTAGAGGAAGAAACAAAAGTTGAGGAAGGGAGGAGGCACTAAGAGCTGAACTGACACTTGCCTACAGTAGCATCTATGATGCTAGAACAGAGAACTGACAGTAAGATCTGTATAATGTAGGTGCAACACAGTCACTTCATCAGAATGACTAAACTCCAGCTTTTATGAACTACTACTAAGAATATGTGAGCCAGACTTCCCCTTCTTCCCCTTTCCCCATTGGCAACTACGCTGCACACTCAAACATTACCAAGTGCCTGAGTATTCCCCAAGCATCCTGTAATTTTGGGATGGCAGAACAGCATTGCAGCAGGGTTCCAGCTTCAGATCTTCCTGGGCATGAGTGAAAAGGAGCAGGAGGTGATACACCAAAAGCATCCTGTGTGTACTGAGTGTAGTAGAGAAGCGAGCACACTGCCAGCAGGTGAATACAGCCAGCTCACCTCTAAATCCAAAGGAACTCATTGATTCAGCACCATTAGTCATTTCTTACGCACATCATGCCTCATTGCATTCCACATTGCTTTTATATATTACAAAAAAATGCAAAGGTAAAAAAACCAAACTAAACCACCCTCCCCTTTATCTTGTTGATAAATAAAGATGGTGTCCTCCTTCTTTAGGATGGGACCTGTGACTTGGTATGTATTTGCTTTGGAAGCTTGGTGATACTAATACAATCAGCAACAGCCTGCTAATTCAAAGCATATGATGTCACAAAAGGAAATGTTACCTCTGTGACAGTAACACTTCTTCATAATTCTGTAAGTGGAGAGGAAGACGTTCCCAGTATACATCATAAATAGATTCCTGACTGGGCATGTTGAAAATCTAGCATTCAAAGGTCAATTCTAGCAATTCTTTACAAAATTTTGCTATTAAACCTGGTGATCTTAATAATCAGAAGCAAGTTTCCTGTTGCCTCACCACAGAAAGGATTTACGAGGTTGAATTTTCCCATTTGCAACATATATGCAATCCCCTGGGAAGCTAAACAATTACCTGACAGAACAGACAAGTTCATATTAAAAAGTAGATGCTGTTGCTGAATCAGAGTAATTGATGTTTATGTTTTATTTTGATAAGGAGAGCCAGTTTGAAAACCACAGGGATTACCTTAAAACCAAGGGTTTTTTTTCAGTCAGTAGTGCTGTGGTGACTATGATGGTTTACGGATGCAAGCAAGGCAAGACTAGTTAGGGGAGGGAAACTCTATTACCAGACCAACTGATGGAGTTGGAAAAGAACAAACTTTGGGCACATAAAGCCCATTTATGTGTTACGTCGACAACACTGACGTGCTTTTATGTGCAAAAGCCTTCTCTTCAGGTTTCTGTTCCACAGCTGAAGAAGGGTTTACATGATTAAAGTACATCTGTCTAACAAAGGTATTACCTTTCCCTGCACACACTGCCTCATTTCAACGCATTACCTCTTTGTGCTCCTCAATATGCTCATAAGCATTATGTGACGCATCTGAATTCATACCTACTGAAGGAATAACATATAAAGCGCCTGTGTCTAAAACCTACTGATAGAAAATACAGACGACAATTAGGTTTTGAAGGTAAAACTTTGATTCACTCAGAATAAAGATGAGGCAGAAGAAAACAGTTGCTCTACATGGTCCAGCTCACGCACTAGCAGAGGCTTAACAAAGACGAGCATATTCTGACACTGGCAGTGTGGCTGCTTTCTGAGACTACGACAGGCTGAAAGCACAAAGGAAGGTAAAATTAAAATAAAGACTATCATTTCTAAGTCCGTGGGACATTAACGCCATCACGAGAGGAAAAGTAACTAATTGACTTACGCTTTTCCCTGCCTTGCTTTCCAGGCAAGTGCTGTCAAATACATAGTGTATGGAGATAAACAGATTGTAGATTAGCACTTCCAGCAGAAGCTGAGCAGCTGCCCTTGAGACAGCCAGGTCATTACACAGTTTTAGCATCTTCAAAGTTTGGGGTGGAGTGTTAAGCTTTCCGACTGCTGCCCACAATGGAGTCAAAGTTGTAAAGTGACTTGCCGTTTGCTATCAGCAGAAAAACTTTCAAGAAATCCATTACACCTCTGATGTGAAAGACTGACTGAATATATTTCAATGATTTTAGTGGAAATGGAAGAAAAAATCTCAGCCTGCCCTGAGACACTGAGACAACGTATGAGTCTGAATAGTCATATTAGATACCTGTAAATGCATTTCTTTTTACAGTAAAGATCATGAAAATGTCTTAATTAACAGAGTTTAACTACAGGTTTGTGTGTGCAAGCATATGCATAAACATACACTTTAACAGGAAGGACATTTAATTGGTATTTGCCTTGTATAGATAAGGTGTTTTCTATAGGTTTTCATCCAGTCCAGCATGCTGTAGAGCAGATGTTAAAAGGTGTTTATTCTCCAAGAGAATACGTAGAATCAATATATGTAATTGGCTGCCAAATCAGACAGCAAAGGAAGTAACATAATGAATTTGAAACTATGATGACAAATCATTAAGAAAGAAATTATGCAAATAGTAAGAGGAAGGTGGGCACAGATCCAGAGGGACACATGGTAGAAGACGAGTAAGGATTATTGTAATGAGGCATGAAATACATGTGAACTTTCCTTCGTTTCCTTTACCCACAATTTCCCATGCAATTTTTCTTCATTCTTACAGGTCATCAGTATGACACGCATGTGGCAATTACTAGTGAAAAAAACCTTAACCAAAGTCACAATCTGATTTGTCTTAAGAAGTAGGGCTTAGAAAGAAAAACAAGTTTTTTGTAATCAAGGTTCTGAACAAATGTGTACTTTCTGAAATCAGTTACTTACTCTGTGCTTAAAGCTACAGATGTTCTTGAATGCTTCAACAGAAAAGCACACAAAAGGAGCAAAAGTGTGAGCAGCATGAAATTATAAACTGAATAAAGGTTAGTAAAAAGTTAACTGGGCAGCATTTCCATTACTACTGACAGGGTAAGGTGCGAGAAAAATGGCTTATGAACTCTGGATAATTTTATCAGAAGACAAGCATAAATGAGAACTGAATTCAATCTTCAGCTGTGTACAGCAGTATTTCTCACATGTTTTTATTTCAAGAGTCACTGGCACTTTTTGGAAAAGAAAGAGCAACTAAAAAATCCAGCCTGCCCGCCTACCAAAAAAAGAAAAAAAAAAATCTCTGCAGTTTTGTCTGATTACAACATGAGAAATAGACTTTACTTTGAAACATTTATTATTTCTGTTTCTTCTTATGTCTTTTGTTTCCTTGCTTTTGTGCTTAGAAGTGTGGGGTTTTTTTTTTTTAAATATTTTTTTCTTTATTTTGTTTTTGACAAATTGCAGATAACTTTATAATTTTTTACATTTCAAAGAGAGAACCCTGCCTCTAGACAAATAATTCTAGGTCTGAATTAGGTATGTTTGTGAGCAATACAGGACAGCTAGTACCAAAGTTCTGACAGAACACAGATAAACAGATCTGGTACCATCACAAAGGAAAAAAAGTAGGCTCTCCTAAAGGTCAAAAAGCTTATTGTTCAGCGTTTTCAAGAATATGATAGAGATTGTAAAGACCACAACAGCAATCAAAGCCAACTCTCACTCTATTCAAATGAAGGAGTACAAGACTTCCCCCTACCCTCACCCTCAAATTGGTCACAGCTCCACAATTCCACACTGCGATATGACGCCTCTGTAAAACGTTTGCTTATTAGCTGCGATACCACATTATGCATCCTTTCGAATAAACTGATTTAAAGTATAGTCCCATGCTGAACTGCTTTGCAGTAATTTTAGTTTTAGACATTATATAAAGAATGACTCCTGCTGAAACAGGGCACACACCTGGATAACCAGCCAAAATCCTCAGAAATGAGTTGCCTTCTCCTTTCTTCTACCTGTCCCACTTACCTTCTTTGGAATGACGCAGAACCTCTTGACAAACATCACAGAACAAGTTAAAAACCCCTATGCTAATATACTACTTGGTTTGAAACCAGAAGAGCAAAAACCACTAAAGTCAGGTTGGGATAGCCTGTGCAAGTCCTTGTGAAACCAGGAAATCTCAATTTTCGAGTCCTAAACCATTTTAACATGATTTCAAGTGTCTAATGGAAATCATTTGGAAAACATTTCAGTGCATTAGTATTTGGATCAAGTGCTGAGGAGCCTATTTGAGACAACCTTTTTCTGGGTTCTTTAAATGGTTTTTAATATTTGTGTAAGCATGGCTATACAAACTATGCTATTGATTTGTTCCTGCTTAAAGACCAACACTGGAGCTGACAAATTTTTGTTGAATCAGATGGTTGAACTAGATTCCACAATAAAACATATGTTTTCCCCCCTTTCAAACTTCATGTCCATCTAAATGACATAAATGTTTAGTTTATCTCTTGGAGTCTCAGACATTAAGTTAAACTGCACTTTCTGTTGTGTTTGTAATTTCATCATTGCCCATGATGCAACTTCAACGACCTTGTGTTGCTCCCTCCTGGGCATCACAGAAGCTCCTGATGCCAAATAATCACTTGCCTTTTGTTTTCCAATTTTATATTTTCAAAATTATTTCATGTGCAAAACATAGGCCTTTAAAAGCCTCCTACCATACATCCCTTTTCTGTGAGCTACTCCAATGACATTGCTGGTGTGAGAAGGCTTATACAACTGTAGGACTTCAGAATAAAATACGTAATTTAGCTCTTTATTGTACTGTTTTATATCAAATGACTGATCTGAATGCTGGGAAGAACAAAGGCTTTATGAATTGATGCTTTTTAGGATGCTAAATACACCCATCCTTCCCATAATAAATAATACAAAAATCTGAAAAGATACTGAAAAGAGCGTAAAGTTAAATTCACACATTTCTTTAAATTCATAAACACTGTACAACACCAAGGCAATGAACTACAATACAAAATTGAAAATACAATTCTACATAAGACTAATTCAACTATAATTACAAATAAGTACCACAACAATAGCTGCAACTCATCCAATTAGGCCAATATTGGATTTTAATAACAAAACCGTTAAAATAGAAGCACTATGTCAAAATGGCTTTTGTTTCATTGGAGGGAACAAAATAAACCAGATTTCATATCAACTACGAGATTATGCATATTACTTGTGAATTGTTCCAGATGTTGCACCACCTTTGTTCTGTTGTGTCAACCTAGTGGCCTCTACCGTGGGAAGGAAAATTAAACAAAAAAAAATTAAAAAGCATACTAGCATCAGATAATAGTAGAAATCAAAGCATTTCCACTATTTGTTAGTAATTACTAATTGCAGATGTTCCCTCACTCCTATTTTATGCAAGTATGAAATCAAAATGGAATAAAAGGAATGCAAGCAGCCAGAATTTGGTTCTTCCAACACAAGAGAACCTAGAAACTAAGAAATAAAGTGATCTGAACTATTGGCAGTAACACTACTACACTTGTCACAGATTGAGTGTAAAGAATAAAATCAAAAGGAGAAAGCATTTTTTTCAGTAAAGCTGAGAGGTGAAGTTCCAGTATGGATTGAGAGTTAAGTCAAGAGTATGACAAGAGTATTTCAGAAAGGCAAAACTCCATATACGCATAGTTTGCCTGGCTTCCCAGCAGAGGGCAATCTTCAACACATTAGAAATTTTCTTCTTACAAAGCAACAGAACTAGTTCAGAACACACTAGTAAGGACCCTGAAGTTTTAAAGCAAACTATAAAAGCTTCTTGGGGCTTCGCAGGCAATACTGGAATAGCATCTGGAATGACATGCGAAACACAAAAAGTCTGAATCAGAGTTGGAAATGAATGCTTCCATCAAACATCCTGAAACTTCATAACCTATACTAGCAATATTGTAAGAGTAACTGAATGAAATTCAGTTAGATGGGAGCTGTCTGGCAGAGTGCGGAATAGCTCCTACAATAGGTGGGGGGATGCTGCTGGGGAAACTGCTTCTGGGCATACTTCCCAATTGCTGCAACCTCCTGCTACTGCCGCAGCTCCGCAGCACTGTACGCGACCAAAGGACATTTTGGTGGGCCTCTGCTCACGTATCTGGAACGCGATCAAGCCATATTCCCCACTCAGACTAGTGACACCTTGCAACTTTTGTTGTCTCTCTCCTGTGCAACACGTTCAAGTCAGGTGTCTTGTTAACATCTTCAGTGCATTCAGTGATACTGCTGAGCCTGTAGCTCTGACTGTTTCCCATTTCCTCTTCAGTTGATTTTGCTGACCATCATTCTGGCTTCAAGACTTTCTTCCCCTCCTTTACTTCCCACTTCAATAAGAATCTTTTAAATTGCTTCATACACACAATGCTTCTCCTAATTCCAGCTCACTAAACCATTGTCTGTTCCTATTCAAATTTATTCTCATGTGGTGTCAGCGTGAGAACAACATCACTCTAATTCTGTATGTCAGCATAGGAACTGAATTTGTACACTGCCATTAGGGGGGCCTTTCCCTAGAGGAGGCATAAAAGGAAGAAAGGAACTTCTCAATCATCCACACCCATGCATTTTTTCAGAGCGATCCCCTTGTCTTTGCAAAAATCATTTTGACATAATCCAGTAATTTCTTACAATGCAGGCAGGTTCCCACACCATATAGCATTGGCGTCAGTGGGACTGAGGAAGAAAGACACACAGGTTGGTAGGATTAGGGTGTCTGTAGGTGTAAGCATGGCCCTTTCTCAATAATGAGTTTAATGTATAATAAGGATATAATAAACTTACAGTTACATGCTCTGGGGTGTACTGTTAAGTGCAAGGTATGTGAGTGCAGTGGTAAGGATGCACTACACTTCCTCCTTTGTTTTGTATGTAGAAAACAGAAATGCAATAACATACACATTTTAGAAGAAAAGTTATTTTCCATCTAATTTTAAAGTCTGTTTTCTTGCAGAAGAAAGTTACAAAGGATCCAAATTTCTCCTGTATTTGCATCTAGTTAGAGTAACCAGCGAATCCTAATTTAATTACTAAGATGACATTACTAGCAAAACATGCCAGCCTCGGCACCTCTGCTATCACAAGCCCATCTGGTAATACGAAAGAATGGCACACTAGATGGTGCTGTGGGACCTTCCAGGGAAAAGAACCTCCTTCTAAAACAAAAGTTGTTGTACTGTTAAATAGCCATATAGTTGATTCGGTATTTTGAAACACATTAAAGAGTACAGAGTCAAACAATAGAAATTGGAACCACAGAAATGGAAGGAATAACTAAGCAAACATTCTGCTTTGACTGATACTGCTTGTTAGAATAGTTAAGTGCCTCTCTTCCACTGGAACGGCTTCTCATCTCTCCTTCCCAAAACAAGAGAAAGCAGTTTTTATGCTCTACATCAATCTATTTTAAAGAGTTCTATATGTAAATCAGAACTGAAATGGTGATGTCCAAAGTCAGGGATCCAAGACAGAGCAAAGTCCCTACAAGCCTTTTCTGTCCTTCCTTGTGAGCTGGACCTAATCACCCTCTAGGACTTGGTATTTTATTCCATTGAGTGTTTAAAAAGTATTTTAACACCAATAAGCTTTGAATTAACTAAACTGTGAATTAACTTTTCCTGCTGTGATAATCAGCTGCGTGAAAGAAAACAGAAGCATAAGGGAAAAAGTACAGAAACCTGAGAGAAAAGCTATGGCAAATATTACAGAATAAGCAGTTATCAAAATTGATTCTACTTATTTCTTTCTATAGCCTTCCTTGTAACTGAAAGTATTTAAGTAGAACAGTTTCTGTATAAATACACCATCAATATACGAACCAAAGCACGTTTCATTTTGTTAACATATACACTATATTTAAATAAACTCTCTCGTTTTTCTTAAAGCCAGAACCTCAAACAGTGCAAGTATGAAGCACTGTACAACTCTCTGACACATGGAAGAAAATAAAAACATTATATAATGGGCAAGAGTGTTGTGCCAATAAAAAACCTATACGGATTAATTACGAATCAGGAGTAGTAAACACTTCCTTAACATTGTAAGGTCTCTTGGTGACCTACTATTCAGAAATACCACTGAAAACATATCACTGAAGTGCTGGCATAATTTTCACACTCACTCAAACTGTGGGTTTGGTATGTGGTATCCATGAAATAAGATACCATCCCCTCAAAATCAAACCAACAGCATGCTTTGTCTATAATTATTGTTAGAGATAAATTAGCTTACACTGGTTTTGTCAGGAAAAGGTCTCATCAGCAAAGGCACTAACTACACTCTGTAAGGTGAGAAACGTCCTCCAAATCCGCCGGTGTAAATGATGCTCAGGACCCTCAGGATCATTCCCAAGTCTCTGGAAAGTTAAGCTAATAATAATAATAGTTTTAGAGTGAGCTCACTCTTATAGTCTTTTTTCCTTTAGCCTAAGTACCCTGAATTATTTTATTAAAATAAATCACAAAGCTCCTTCAATCTATTTCCACTATTATTCCCAGACATGATTTCCTTTCAGAATTAAGTATTTCAAAGGCCAAACTCAAGCAAAATGCACACACACGTGTGCATGCGCAGCGTATACACAAACCCCCCCAAAACCCAGCCCCCAATATGGTAACTCTATATTGCTTGTGTTCTGTGCTGCCTGCCTGGCCCCAAGTCATCAATAATGAATAGAAATGTACAGCTACAGCAGTAGCCTGTGTCCATGGGCTTGTCAGGGATTTTTGAAAAGGAACAAAACACGGGTTTGCCATTTGATTGTATCTTCTTTTGCAAACACAAGACAGACAAAAAAGGGGGTATTAAAAGGGGTAATATGATTAACCTTTTTGTATCAATTGACGTTTCTTCCACCATACAGAATGGAAAATTATTTGCTTGTAATGCAACAGTATTCTCCTAGGCCTGGGAATTCAGCAATAATGTTGATTTCGAGCACAGGGAGGGGAGGTTGTTTCTATTTTAAGATAGTGAATACATACTCAAGAGGAGGTCAAATACCATGGTTTAAATAGAGGCAGGAAAAAAATGTTTTTGTTTTCCTAGGAACTCAGCAAGGTCAGTCTCAAATAAAACTGTTCTTGAAGAAGAAACTTAATGCATGCAAATATACATACACATAGTCAATGAAAGCAACAGCATTATTAAAAATATGCAGATCCTAATGAATGAGTTAGATAATGTTTACAAAAGAGGTGGTTCTTATATCTATTATTTCTTTTCAGTGTTCCCAAATACATTTCTACAGACATTAGGACTGTAGTCTTACAGGAGTGATTGTCTCAACATTTACAAACAGAACACACCAGCTGGTATACTACCAATCCACCCCCAGGGAGGGTGGGTGGCAGACTACAAAATGTCTACAGGACACGCACAACTAAACTGATCGAAAGCAGTTGTAAACCCAAATCTTTCTTGCTTTTCTGCATAATTTCCAGAATAGTCCTGCATTAATAAAATTAATTAATAAAACATGAACTTAGGTAGTAACTTCTGTAGTAGATGAGTAAGTATTCTCCACTTTGGAAGATGTAACTGAAGATGCAGACTTGTCTTCAAAAGCCCTGAAACTAGATAATTTGTATAAGAAATGCAACTATATAAGCATGTACGTTCAACTGGGCATCAAAAGCAAGACTTCTCAATTCAAATTACGTTGCCAGGCCATCTTTTCTAGAAGCCAGCAGCAAATAAAGCACATGGTTTAAACACAACTGAGGAAATCTTCACAAAGCAGCAATCAATAACATGATTTAACAGCCTACCCTGTGTCTTGACCTAATGTTATTCTGTGATAACTTTTTTAATGGTTAGAATGGGATATTATAGTATTCAGCTAAAATGAACTGTGCATAAATTGCTGAATGTTCATGGGCGGAATATGTTATTAATGACTGTGAATAAGAAAAAAGGACCATAAACCACCTTTCTGTGGTAGATAATAAAATAACTGCCTCAAAAATTACAAGTACACACCATAGCAACACTAAGGTTAAAAAAAATCCAAACCACAGAAATCATAGAATAGAATCATAGAATCATTTAGGTTGGAAAGACCTTTAAGATCAATGAGTCCAACCGTTAACCAGCACTGCCACGTCCACCACTAAACCATGTCCCCAAGTGCTACTTCTACACGTCTTTTAAATACCTCCAGGGATGGTGACTCCACCACTCCCCTGGGCAGCCTGTTCCAGTGCTTGAGAACCCTTTCGGTGAAGAATTTTTTTCCTAATATCCAATCTAAACCTCCCCTGGCGCAACCTGAGACCTTTTCCTCGTCATCCTATCACTTGTTACTTCAGAAAAGAGACCGACGCCCACCTTGCTACAACCTTCATTCATGTAGCTGTAGAGCGCAGTAAGGTCTCCCCTGAGCCTCCTTTTCTCCAGACTAAACAAGAAATGTGAGTCTGTTTAAATTAACTGATTAAATTAAGATATTTTACTTACAAAGAAACTTTATTCTGTTCAAAGAGTTAACAAATTATTTTATAGCAGAGAAGTTGTTTCTCAATTCTAACTCCAAACATAGTTCAGCATGACTAGATTGATTATTATTCATTTCACCAGTTCTATACAAGCACTAAAAACTGCTTCTTTTCTCCTACTGACATGTTTTTGTCAGTAGGTTTTGCAAGTGCTCTGCCACCGCTCTTCTAGCCTACTGTCCAAACACAGGGTTGAGAGGCAATGAACTTCTGCATTGTTTTGGATATCTCCACGGAGCAGACAATCCGCTTAATCACATTTAATGTGCTCAATATGCACATTTGCAACAAGAAAACGCAGGGTTTTGTTCATATGTAGTAGAATGGGCCAAAACCCTGTCTTGTTATCAATGCCATATGAATCTCGGAATATCTTGTAATTTTATGTATTTTTTTAACCATCTGCTTCAAAGATGTTCATTTTTAAAATGTTATTCACTAGATACAGATGCACATCTCACATTCAACACAAAAGAATGATGCATTTGCTCAACTGCATGCTATCACTCAAGTCACAGATGACCTATTGGGCTAAGGTATTGCTTATAGCAGCCTGTCCCTCAGCAGAGCATCCTAACTCGCTCATTCCACCTGCTGAAGAAACTGACAATCGCTTTGAAGCACACAGGAAACCGGTTGAATCTACAGCACTGTCACATCAAAGAGATCTGTCTATACTGATTTTGAGCTGGCAGGCCGAGGAAAATTCACCTCCCCAAAACTCACCTCCACAAGTCATACTGCTGCTCACGTCTGCCATCTGCCCTCCCAAGGAGACCGGAGTGCTGCCTAGGAAGGCTCTCAAGCTGCCCAGCGTTGCCCACGTCACTCAAGCACAGCGAGAGGCGGGGTACTGCTGTGAGGTTGAGCACTGGCAACAAGCAACCGAAGCCCACGTCCACTGCAGTGAGCTTTTTGCGGAGCGTTCTCTGACAAAGATGGCATGTCACGGTTTACCGGGAATGGTAACGTCAGTGCACTCTGGGTGTACCGGAGCAGGTAAATTGTAGAAAGTTAAAACCCAGGCAGAGGCAGCCTAAAGAACTGTTTAAGAGAGAGAGAGAGAGGAGAGAGAGGAGAGAGAGAGAGAGAAAAGGCGGCAAACAAAACTTGGCTTTGTACTCAATTTCCTGTACGAGTTATGCTGCTCAACCTTGCCGTCAGAAGAAGGAGCCTGCTTTTCCCCTGTCTGATATGAATACTGGTTTTGCATTTAATCATCTGCCCTGAAATGTGGATCTTTGATTCAGTAACATAACAGAATATTTCCAGAGGGGGAAAATGTTTTCTGAAAACAAAACAGTCCTAGTCTAGCAGAGACTGCCTAGGCAGGGAAGGGAGCTGGCATGTGAGACTGGAACCAAATGAAGAGAAAATATTTCCCTCACAGCCCCCACAAGAAAGGCTTTTTTTGATTTGAGCTCCCAAGAGCTCAAATGGCAAGACAGTATTAACTTGGAAGGTGTTTCCTACTTTACAGAAGGTAAAACAAGGGAACAAACTAAAAGATGTAGGCAAGATTCTACCTTCCCCTTTTCAGGGCAAGAGTCTTCAGTCTACTCTGTCCTCAGGGACATCTCAGCTCCCTGGGTAGCTCCTTTCTGACAACTTCTCAGCTTTGCCCCAGCTCTTCCCAAAGAGCCACTGCAAGGCTGGAAGTTCACAGTATGGGATTAGATCATTTGTGTACTTAAATTTCCAAAGTCTCCGGTCCTCTGTATCCAGAATAATTCTCATTCTACAAGTAGAATACATTTCTTTTAAAGTGAAATCCCTTGTAATTACTCAGTTAAATGACATGCCACACATTCCCAGAACCTCATTAGCTGAAGGGAAAAACATATCCCTAAGGCTCTTAATTTTTACTGAGGATTTCTAGGATTTTCTAACCAATAAGAGAATTGCTTTTGTCTATCTTGCATTTCATAACTGTTTCACCTAGTGGGTGGCAGACAGGACTTCTCCACAGAAAGTTGCAGAATAAGTAAATCACCTGTTATCTCTACCCTGAACATGGGAATTGTGGAGAGAGCAGCAAGATTTAACCCAGCCTAAGATTAACAACTGACCCGATTTTCAAAGTAGTTCTCAGGTGCACTGTTTGCCTCATTGATTTAACAGAAATGAAGATATGCAACCTAATAATTAGCGTGACATTTCATTGCAATCTACCAGCTGTAACCATTTCGAAACTTAGAAAAAACAACCCATCATCCAACTCAGTATTAGCTGTTAGTAACTAATAGTTACCCATTACAGGGCAGTTTTAATACCTATAACATGGAAGGGTTAAACAGCCTCACCTTGGTGTTAAATACAGTTTCTGCTCGCATTCTGCAGACAATTCCTTACAAATGAGAAATACAACAGCTCCTGACTGCCTAAGTATGAAAAGTATGTTTCATCGGACAGAGGATCCTTACCCATTAGTTTATTATCACCACCAGTTTATTATCAGCCCTTTTCATTCTAAGTGTAATTTCCATGCGAAAAAGACTCAATTTTCTATATTTTTTCTGAAGTTTTGCTGCATACGCTCACACAGGTGATAGAGTCAAAAAATAACTGCTTTGGTTATTTACAATTACAAACTGTTTCTTTCACCTATAAAGCAATTACAGGCAATGCAAATGCACAGAATGCAGGTTTGCATAACACTGCAGTGGGCAAATCAAGGCCCTATTATTAAAAGGCAACAATTCCATCATCCTCTCATTCTGGGTCAGACACAAAGGACATCAGCCTAGCTCATACACAGAGCAGAAATAACCATCCTGTAGGCTAAAAGTAACAATAACTTGGGATGGTCGTTCCCAATATTGGTGCTGTGAACGAGCTGCAAGCTGTCTAAAGACTTCCAAAGTTTCTTTTAACCACACTGTTTTCCTGAGAAGCTACATGAACTAAGGAGTTCCAGGATCAGTTTGCCAGATGCCTACTAGAGCTTTACACACACACACACACACACACAAGAATGACATAAAACTGCTGGGTTATTTTTGATCTATCTTATGTAAGAGTTCTTTAAATGTAAATATAATATTTAAATTAGCATTTCTGGTTTGCCTACAATCAAGAGCCTCTAACATCACAAATCATGACAACCAGGTGGCCTAGCAACCCAGACAGACAGACAGAGAAAGTTCAGTCAGTCAGTAATAAAAAGCTTTGTCTGGCTGGCTTCAGGGAGAAGAAAATTGCTTGGATGATCACTTCAGTACTCTACTAGGTGATGCACTATTTTATTCTTTCTGATAGCTGCAGTTTAAAAAGAACTCGAAACAGGAAAATGTACATGTAAAGGCTGAGCAAAGATGTGGACTGAAGCTTTATTTTGTTTGGTTTCAGATTCACTTTTGATAGAGCCTAGGGAGCCAGAGAGAGAAGAAAGGAAACTGTCCCTGAGCGCCTGACAGTACCAACAGTGAAAACAGCTGCTTGAGTTGCAAGCTACCTGCGGAGTGGGTCTAGGAGCAAGGGGCTTTGCTGGGGGACAGCCTTTGCAACGTTAGCAGGTGTCACTGCAGTGTACCTGCCAGCGAAACAAAACCTATTTCTCAAGTCATGGTCACAATTAAATTTCTTACTGTGATTCACCACAATACAAGAAAATGCACTGTCATTCTACTCACCGGCAACTTTGTGGTAATTTTACATTGCTGCTCATTATGGACCTAAGCCTGAAGATGCTGAGCATTTACAGCTCCTCCTGGGAAAACAAACAAACAAAACCCGACACAACCAACAAACCAGGTATTCTGCACCCTGTAGAAAGGTTGTTTTAAAAAAGAGGTGGTGTCAGGGCTGAAGATTTTTTTCTCCATCCTTCTTCATTCTAGGTGTATCCAAGGCAGTTGCAGAGCTAAACTCTATGCTACTGAGAAGCTTTAAATTCTTCTGTCAAGATGATTAGCTTTTCCCTTCCCCAGTCTTTTCTAGGCTCTTTCCTTTCTGTCCCTCTCTTTTCTTTCCTCCCCCCTCCTCAAAATCTTTTCCAAAAAGACTAAAAGTACGACCCTCCAAAGAGCTGACTTCCAAGTGGATCCAACATTTAAGCCTATATCCAGCAGAACACTGACACTCTCTGCATTTTTGTCATAGGTATGTTTTTGAAGAACTCTTAATGAGACCAAGAAACACCTTCTAATTTCATTACTAGTAGCAACATTGAACAAAAATCCAAATATTAGCTTGTCTTCAGTCACAACTGCTGACTACTCGCTCAGACCCTGAGCTGCGATGACAACGGGCAAATAAATCCAATGTGGTCATTTATCCAGCAAGCACAGAGCATCAGATGAGCATTTCCAGATTTGACAAGTAATTGCTGTATTAAATACTGCACATGTACGTTTCTCAGAAGTTGATGGCCCATCCATAGAATACTTATTACTAGCAGCAATAACCATTCAGGATAAGTGACTATTCTCTTCCAAGGGTAATAGCATCTGCTTACATAAAGGGATATTTTTGGCACATTCTCAAGGTCTTCTTTCTTCTGCCCTGCTGTCAGAACTCTAATCAGGTATGCATGGCACCTACAGCACTCCTGCATACTCCAGGTAATTAGCCTTTCCACTAATCAGAGGCATCTCTCATTGCTGCAAATGTACAGTATGCTGCTTGTTCCTTAACCCTCAGGTTTCCTTTCCTCATTTCTTAAAGAATTGACTGAACACTGGTTACCTTGAACTACTCTTTCAATGCACACCATTTAGAGCTTTCCAAATAAAATCATTTCTGAGCATTTTGCTAGGAGCTGAATTTAAAGACATGAATTATCGATGTTTCAGCTAAAACGTATCCCTGATCTTTCCCTCCTAATAGTTAAGAAAATAAAAGCTCACAACGTGTTTCCTTGTGACCATCTTCACATGCCTCTCTGCTTGAGAAATTGATCATCTTAGATAAAAACTAATTTACGCCTGTCATTTATTAAGACAACAAACTTGTGTTTAAAGGGAAAAAGGCTGCAGTAAGTGTCTATGCTCTGACAAATGGCAAAAAATACCGCTGATTTAACAAATGAGTGCACAATCAATGATGCACTGAGGCACATGACAAAGGGAAGTCAAAATCCATTACATTCAAGAACCTCCTTTAAATTCCACTTCAGTGCACTGACCCTGTTGCTCAATATGCTAAAGACTTTACAAGGTTTTCGGAAACATTTAGAAGAGCTTTTGTTTTGGCATTTACTCAGCTGCACCTCACAATTAACACTGCCAGACTCCTTTCTAATCAATTATTCATTAAGATTATAGCATATCTTTTGAGCGCCTTAACTTCACATCAGAAGTGTGCGAGGGATGACACATGCATGTGTACTTTACAGAATAAAAGGCAGACTCTAAGCAGGTTTTAACGCTAAATGAGAACAAGGCTAAAAGAAGCGAAATCAACACTTTTAGTCAAAGTTGAGCTTCAGGCGAGCTGCAGGCAGTGCACAGCATGAGAGAATTTGGCTCCAGAAAGTGCCCATGTGTTGACAGCTGAGTAAGAGTTTGAAGGCTTAATGGCAAGAAATGTTCCGTCAATGATAACGTTACACATTACTTACTCAGTTAACTACTCATCTTCTGCAGCCCTGACAGCTAATGACGCAAATCCCATTCGATAGAAGTTTTATCATTCGCTATACAAACATGTTTATTGCGGTTACCATGGCTAATTTTTTCCAGTCAAACAAAAAGAGAGAAATAATTTTCAGGAAATAACTATGAAACACAACTGTGCTGAGAAACTAAGAACGCAGAAAAATCTGAAAAGCTGCTCAAACTATAGAAAAAATACAAATTAATTTGTGTCTACTTCCACAAATCTAATATATGTGCAAGATACATTATTATTGATTTATATTATGGTAGAACCTACTCTGTTAAATCGAGTGTTGGCGGGGAAGGATATTTGTACCCCTTAACCTTAAGGCATATAACTTAAATATATAGGTGAGGAGCCTGGGCTTTGTATTTAAACTCCATCAGAAATCTAACTCAGGCACTGAAGTTATGTGGTGTAAGTACTTCTCCCCGCAGTACACAGAAGTCCCCTATTATGAAGTTTTCAGTCCTAGTTCGTATCCACCTGTTTTACCTGGGTCATAATGAACAGCCAGCTACGATACTAAATACTAGCGAGATGAGCCTAGTCAGTGTAACACAGCCAGGGCATGCAGAGCACTGATTCTGCAAGACCTGGGTACAGAGTTGGCCAGGGGGTTTTGTGTTCAGCTGCATCCCAGGTAGTACTATGCGATGTACATGCGTGCATAGCTCTTCAGACAAATATGGCCTAATGGCCTAGCATTTGTGCATTTTCTAAACATCATAGCATGAGCAAAGTCTAAAGCAAAAAAATAAAAGAGAAATAATAAAATTACCAAAGACAATCAAAGGATAGAGCCTTAACTGTTCAAGTGCCTACAGTGCTCTCAGAGCAGAATTGAGTTTCCTGAATCTGAAGTTGCATTTGATAAAATCTCATCATCTCTCTAAGTGCGAGCAAGGCTGTGCCTGCCAAATAACATGTCAGTAAAATGACAGAGGTGCCTAATATTCCTCTATTCTGCATGCCCACAGCTGCTGCCATCTTGACTGAGAAGAGCACCCTTGTGTTTACTTTCTACACACAGTGATGAGCACTTGTCTCATCAGGTCATTTACCAAAGGATGGATATTGTGTTCTGGTACCTGTTTTTACATTACAGAACCAATAAAAAAAATTCATCAGCAGTTGGAAGCAAGAGCCAGGCAATGCCTTTGAACAGCTGCCACAGATCCAAGCACTTGAAAATTAAGTGAAATGATCCTCATCGTGACCACACGTAGCTCCTTAGATTATCAAGGATCAAGTGGCTTAGATGCATAACTCCTATCAACTGGAATTTTTGATGCTATTTAGTTGACTAAGGACAGACAGAAGTGCCTAGAAGCATTTTCCAAAAAAAACCACCACCCAACAAACAAACAACCAACAACAACAAAAACCCACAAAAAAACCCCAAACAACCCCCAAAACCAACAAAAGAAAAGGGGGGAGAGAGAGAATAAGGGGCTTTGGAGTTAAACTCCCATTGAAATCAAATGAGGTACTTTGGAAAGTTTTAGCTACCAGCTACCTTGACTTTGCAGAGCATACAGAAACCTACTAATGGATACTTAAAATGACAACTGTATTCCTGAACTAATATTATCTCACATGCTGTATATATCTGCAAAAAGTCTCAGTGTATCAAGAAGTACACTTGAAATCTTGACAGCAAAAGAACTTACTGTTACCAGACCAGCATTACTACTGTCCCCAAGCCAACAATGAAGGTATTTAAATTGCCCTTGGAAGAACCAACACTTACAGAATTATTTAACTGTTCAGTTCATTTTGAATGTACTTCAGAAACAGAGGTAAACAATTAAAAGACAAATCCAGCCCTGGAATTACTATTCCGGGCTCTCACTGGAGTCAGTAGGAACCATTCATATACAGCTATGGGCAAACAAATGAAAATGTATGTTTCACTGTAGTGATTTTTAAAAAGGGAAAAAACGAAGACTCGGGGAACTACGGCCCAGTCAGTCTCACCTCTGTGCCTGGCAAGATCATGGAGCAGATCCTCCTGGAAACTATGCTAAGGCACATGGAAAACAAGGAATTGATTGGCGACAGCCAACATGGCTTCACTAAGGGCAAATTGTGCCTGACAAATTGGTGGCCGCCTACGACAGGGTTACAGTGTGGTGGTTAAGGGAAGAGCAAGTGACGTCATCTACCTGGACTTGTGCAAAGCACTTGACGCTGTCCCGCACGACATCTTTGTCTCTAAATTGGAGAGACGTGGATTTGATGGGTGGGACCACGTGGTGGATAAGGAATTGGCTGGATGGTCGCACTCTAAGAGTTGTGGTCAATGGCTCAATGTTCAAGTGGAGATTGGTGATGAGTGGCGTTCCTCAGAGGTTGGTATCAGGACTGGTGCTGTTTAACATCTTTGTCAGCGACACAGACACCCTCAGCAAGTTTGCTGACAACACCAAGCTGTGTGGTACAGCTGACATGCTGGAGGGAAGGGATGCCATCCAGAGGGACCTTGACAGGCTTGAGAGGTGGGCCTGTGCGAACCTCACGAAGTTCAACGAGGCCAAGTGCAAGGTCCCACATGGGTCAGGGCAATCCCAAGCACAAATACAGGCTGGGCGAAGAATGCATTGAGAGCAGTCCTGAGGAGGACTTGGGGGTGTTGGTTGATGAGAAGCTCAACATGACCCGGTAATGTGCACTCGCAGCCCAGAAAGTCAACTGTATCCTGGGCTGCATCAAAAGAAGTGTGACCAGCAGGTTGAGGGAGGTGATTCTCCCCCTCTACTCCTCTCTCCTGAGACCCCACCTGGAGTATTGTGTCCAGCTCTGGGGCCCCCAACACAAGAAGGACTTGGACCTGCTGGAGTGGGTCCAAAAGAGGGCCATGAAGATGATCAGAGGGCTGGAGCACCTCTCCTATGAAGACAGGCTGAGAGAGTTGGGCTTGTTCAGCCTGAAGAACAGAAGGCTCTGGGGAGACTTTCTAACAGCCTTCCAGTACCTAAAGGGGGCCTACAAGAAAGCTGGAGAGGGACTTTTGACGAGGGCGTGTAGTGATAGGACAAGGGGTAATGGCTTTAAACTGAAAGAGGGTAGATTTAGATTAGATAGAAGGCAGAAATTCTTCACTCTGAGGGTGGTGAGGCACTGGAACAGGTTGCCCAGAGAAGCTGTGGATGCCCCATCCCTGGAAATGTTGAAGGCCAAGTTGGATGGGGCTTTGAGCAACCTGGTCTAGTGGAAGGTGTCCCTTCCCATGGCAGGGGGGTGGGAACAAGATGATTTTTAAGGTTCCTTCCAACCGAAACCACTCTATGATTCCATGTTCCAGCTTTACACCACTGTAAAAACATTGATTCCAATGGATTTAGAATAGGATTGAATTTGAATCATGGAGTGCTGAAGCTAGCTCTATCATATTATTTTTAGTCACCAACTGTACCAACTCTACCAAAAGTTACGAATTTTCCATGGTTCCCATGATTGGGACTGTACACAATATTAGTTTTTAAGATGTCCCTCATTCCTGTTAAACTTCCAGTGATTTCATAGGATTTGGCTACTCAGAAATAATTGTTTCAAGCTGAAATGAAATATTACGATATCTCCCAGCAAATAGACTGGTATCCCAATTGAAGTACAATCCAGATCCTGAGCGGATTTCCTTTACTACCCTGATTTGTTCAAATCATTCAGAGGTAGCCCTTAACAGTAGTATTACACTTGCACAAGTTACCTCTGCTTTTCAAAGAGAAAATCATCATTTAGATTTATATGTACATTCCACATTCCTTCATGAATCTTCACAGCAATCCATGACAGACTGTACAGTATTATGATCAATATACGGTGTCTTAGGGGGAAAAAAAAAGAGAAAAGACAGAAAAAGTCCTCATAAAAGCATTATCAATATTCTGCTTAGCATCAGAGGCCTGAACACAAACTACAGCTCTGCAATGTGTAAAGCAACCAGCCACCAGCCCTTTTGGACTGCTGTAACACAAGAGGTCTATTTCAGTGATCAGTTTTACAAATGTTCATTGTCGAGCTCACCATCATCTGTAAAACAGATCAAATGGTACCACTAAACACCCTCCCACTCTGTTTATAACTCTGTATGTAACTCTGTCCTCAGGGGTATATGAACAATGTTTAAAGAAAGCAATATGAACAGCTGATCAGACCAGCAGCTGATCAGTATTTAATCATCAAATCCAATAAGGATACAAATGAGGCAGAGCATAGGGGTAGAAAACAAAGGTGGATGGAAAATGTTAAATGAGCCACCAATTTATGGAAGATAAAAACACTCTCGGAAACAATTTACAAAACAATTTTCTTTTTACACATTTAATAAACATTCTGTCAGAGTAAACGAAATCTCAGAAGCTGGAAGTTTAAAAAAATCAATTAAAATGAAGTCACAGGGAATGGTGGGGAATTGTTTCTGGCAGTTATTTGATATAGTATGGTTAATATTTCTAGTCAGGCAAATTAACAGTTTTGCTGCTGTAGACTCACACTCACACAATGCATAGCCTCTGAGGGTTTGTTCTAAAAGTTAAAAAATATATGCATAAATATTTTTATATAGCTACATTTTAGATGTACAGTAACAATCATTTACTCCACAAACTTTTATACAGAGGAATTCTACACTGCTAAAACCAGCTGAAAAAAATGTCTGCATCTAAAAAGTAACAAAATACACAATTCATTCCATGGGGTCCCATTTCACTCGTAAAGAATACTTTGAAAGCTCTTAGATAAAAACCTGTTCCTCTAGCCATCTGTACCAGTAGATAAGCTTTTCTTTAATACTGTTCTACTGTATAATTTGTATTGTGCCACACTCACATTGATTGAAGCAAATTCAAGCAAGGCAGTGTCAGTTTCTATTTCTACAGGGAAACCACTGAGCTGAACAGCGAGGCACGTAAGGTCAAATCAGGATTCAACTTGCTGTGTTACTACCTTAAAATTATACATCGCTAAGGAAGAAAACAACGGTAGGCTTTGCAGGCATAGTACAAATACCAGTAATTCAACTTTTTCTTTTCATTATCCTATTCATGCACCTTGAAAAACAACATTAATTAAGGTTGTTACTTTCCATACCCTTTTCATGTATTAAGTCATTTATATTTGCAAGCAGAAGCTGTATTTCTTTGTATGCTTCAAGCCAAACTTTGCTTTCTCTTCTGTGCTGTCAAGTGCGGCCACAGAGATAAGTTCAAGTTTACTAGCTTATCTCGACATTCTGCTTAGAAGCTGCTATTTCTCAGCTTCTGCAGCTCATGTTTGCATTAGAGATTTACCCACCTGGACTTCAGGTGCAGGAAGGAAGAGAGAAAGCAGCTTATCTTTATCACAGTGCGCTTTGCAAACACATTCCACTTCACATGGATGGTGAAGGTGTGACTAGGCAAGGTGATGCAACCTTTCCTTGTTCAGAGGAATGGAAAGGGAAAAAAGTGCAACTGTTTCACAAGCAGAGTTCACTTTCATTTATGTTTGACCTGTACAAGGTGAACAACTTATTCCGGGCTGTCATGGGCTCCTGCAGATAGCAGAAAGTGGAATACAGAGTACCTCTAGCCGATGTATTCGGACACCCAAGTGAGTCGGCAAGAAATGGGAGTTTTAGTCCTGCCCAGTCTTCAAAAATAAGACTCCCCCTCTGCTGAACCTTGGGCCCTCGAAGCCACAGCTGTACTGCGATGCTTGGGCATCCCCTCATCCCAGTTCTCAACCTGACTGCATACATGCTAGTTATCTACTCTTCTGGATCAAAACACTGTGCTAATATCATACTACGGGGATTGCCCATATTTCCTGAGCCTGGCACTGCCTATCAGCGACACCTCCCTTAACCTGCAAATATCTCAGAATTACATGCAAGTTTATTAACACATAACTCAGAGCCAACCAAAACCACCAAACAATTTAAAAGCTTCCTTCCTCAATGTAGTACTATACCATACATTTGCTTACACACGTTCAGGCTTTCAAGCTCTAATGTAATGTTATGAAAACTGAGCTGACAATACAATGATACAACAAGGGAAATATATCAATAAAAACTGTTGTATTTGAACTAAAGAATGTGCAACCTAAAGAAAGTTTATGTTGGCACAAGGTATTTCATATAAGCCATCCTCCTTTTCCTCTCTACAGATCACACAAGATATTTACGTGAGTCCTGTTAGTGCACACATGCTCAAACTAGTGAGCATACACTGAAAGGACCAGCAATGATTTTCAGTAAGCACCGTGCTTAATTATTTCTTATTTTTTTAGTGACTGCTAGATGGAAAAAAAACCACCACAAACCTATTATCTCAGCTTGCTTATAGCGTCCCAGAAAGACTAAATGAGCATGAAACTGAAAGGCATCTCCATCCCAACAACAGTAAGAAGAATGTCAGAAGTAATGCAATTAAAAGAGGATCACCTATTGAAATAAAACCATCTCTGAACTAGTTAACTTTGACTTAAAAGAGCAAAATAATTTAGTAGAGAACAATGCACACTTGCTAACCTTTCATACCATATTAACATGTGGCAATGCATTTTTCTTTGATGTTTGTTATAAACTGAGATTCAAAGAGCCCTCTTAGTTAATTCTTGGTTACATTTGTATTCCCCGCTTCTATCAATAGCTACATTAAAAAACAAAAGAAACTCCCCACACATTTTTAACCTTATGAGATAAACCTGTCAAGCAATGCACACAGGCATTTCTGTAAGCACACACAGGCATCTTGTGACTTTTTTTAAGGTACAACTGAAATTACATACTTTTGACTCCTGAAAGATACTGTTTTGCACAGAAGTTTTGTTTGCAAAATCAAAATACACAGCTGAAATTATCAGAAGGGATATACTCAAAGCAACAAAGGGAAAAAGCAGAGGAGGGACAGGTTGCATACATAAGCCTTTGCCCGAACAGTTCCAGTCTGTTCCTTATCCCAAAACCCAAACTTTGGACCAGTCTCCTGAAGAGAATGATCTCCTCAGTGAATGACAGTCGTAACCAAGCAGCAAACAAAAGTAAGTTTTTCTGTCGCCCATCTCAAACTAGGTATTAAAGCTGTGCCTTGCTCCTGCAGGTAGGATTTTTTATTTTTGAAGACTTGCATTCAAAGTGATATCTGTTTTCCATTGGGTGTGTGAGCCACTGAGATAGCAATACCCTACTATTCCAATAAAATACCCATAGTAGCAGCTAGTAAGCACAGTCAACATATGGAGAAATGGCAGAACCTTCTGGTTAAACCTAATAGGAGAACACTCATTCCAGACATTTCTTTCCTTAAAACTATTTATCTTTTACAACTGGATGCATGTACATGGGTTGAAGAGAAAACAGGACAAGTTGACAGAAGATAAACCTGTTGAAGTTTATTACATACGCACGAAGTATAACTAGCTCAGGAAATACAGAGCTGGAGAGTGTGAGAACTTTAGGGGAGAGTGTCATATACGAATTCCCTGAACTTTAAATACAGTGTTCCTTAAGTTCCTTAAGCTCTTGGCCACTGAGAGAGAGAGAGAATATTTGGCCAGATAGACCTTCAGTCAGTCCCAGTATGACAGTTTCTATGTTTTCTGCAATACAGTCTCAGCCATCCATGTATAAATTTATTTTCATCAAAAGAATATATTCTTTGTTTCCACCCAGACTCATAATACAACCAAGCAGCCACAGAATCTCTCTCTGTTGTTTATTACCTACACACTAGGAGAATTTTAGAAATCAAGAAGGCAAATTAATTACAATGTACAATTCAATTAAGTCTTTGAAGAATAATGGATCCAACAGAAAGCTACCTAATAATTTGCAGATTGAGCTATGACAGAACAGTGAGTTCAAAAGATAGGCTAAAAGGCCAAAGTGACACAAAAGCTCCCTTTCCACTGAATCCATCTTCTGAATAACTCAGGCAAGAATCTAGAAATAAATACCTTCACAGTACAAGCCTCGGTGAACATATCTGCAGCTACAACCTCCAAGACCGCTCAGTCAGTCTGAATATTATTTGAGATATGTCATCTCTGCTAGCAATTAGATGCTTTCTGCCGATCCGCTGCCCCAGTGCAGTGCATCAGCTTCTCACGCAGACAGCTAAGCCACCATAACGGACACTGCTCTCTTTCTGACTGAACATTTCCAGGCTACAGAGAAAACAAAGCCGACCCATTCACTGTTTCTAATGAATCAAGATGTACCGCTGGTGGCTGAGGGATGTAAAATGTCCAACAGCTAGGAGAATAGCCCCAAGCTCTTGCCAAATTACGCACTTCAGTATTACAGATCTGCTAGCAAAATGTATCAGATTTTCCTCCAACATGATATTATTCTTTTGGACAAAGAGGACAGATAAAAATAAATTGTTGAACAAAATCTGATACTCAATGGAATAATAAGATATTCAACAGCAGAAGGTTTTCACACACAGCAAAATAGTAGAGAATCTCAGATGACCAGGACACACACACAGTAAACGCAAATGCATTCACTGACATAAAGTAGTATGGAAAACTTAGAAAATAAAATTCATTAATATTAACACAAAATCTTGTTCTATTACTGAACCTGCCTGAAAAGTTAACTATCCAGGTTAATGGGTATATACAAGGCAAAAAATCCAAACCACCATAATTTTCAAAAATGGCATTGTGAATCAGACATGATAAAAAGTGCATTACTTTATTGAAACTGTATGACCATCCATGGCGGTGTGGTTTAACCCCAGCCGGTAACGGAATACCCCGCAGCCACTCACTCACTCCCCGCCTCCCCGGTGGGGTGGGGAGGAGAATCAGGGAGAAAGGAAAACTCACGGGTTGAGATAAAAACAGTTCACCAGGACAGCAAAGGAAAATATAAAAATATATTAATAATGATAATAATAATATATAAGGATAATAGAATATAAAACGAACGATGCACAATTTTCTTACCACCCGACGACCGATACAGCCCATCCCGAGCAGCAGTCAGGGAGCAGGGATATTCCCCCCCAGCTATCCCAGAACAGCAAATTCCAGAGAGAGCAGGCGAGAAAACAAACAGCCGAATGAACGAAAAGGCCCGAATGAACGAAAAGAAGGGAAAAGAAGGGAGCAAAAAGGGAACCAGAAGGGCAGTGGCCCACTGGCCGACCCCCACTTATACTGGGCATGACATCTACGGTACGGAATACTCTCTTTACCCAGTTTGGATCAACTATTCTGGCTATACCCCTCCCAAGTTTTCACACCTGCACATCAGCAAAACCTGGGAAACTGCAAAATGTCCTTGATCATTTAGCAGCAACCAAACAACACCAGTGTACTATCACCATTCTTCACACACTAAATCCAAAACACGGTAGCTCCTGAAGGCTAAACTAGCTCTTTTCCAGCCTAAACCAGGATACATGGTCACAAGATACACAGAACACAGCCATCTGTATATTTTATTTGTTTATCCCCATCTGGGGACACGCTCAGTCTCAAAATTAAAGACAGTAATAACTTGTTTTGTTGGTTTGGTTTTTTTTTTAAAAAAAGGCAAAACCCAAACAACAAACCACCCCAGTAACAGGAATTACAGAATCAATTAGTTCTATTTTAGTACATCTGGATTAGGGGAAACTCTGCAGATGGATGTATGTGCATCATTTTTACTGACATCAACACAATCCCATCCAAAAGCAGGATTTCACTCATCATATACTTGCAATCATTTGAAGGGAAAACCTGTAAAGAGTTCTCTAGTAGTCATCTGTCCTTCTTATGTCAATACAGTGTAGACAATTACAGCAGTATTCCTTTCAATCTCTCCAACAAAGTACATTAAAAAGGTTTGATCAAATCCTCTTTATGCAATGTATGTCACATTCAGTGAATACAAATGATGACCTTGCCCTTTGCCCTGGCACACTCTCTCTGTCTTTCCTCTACGAAATAGCATATTTGAACACAGTGTTTTCTTAAATGTTGCCTTGATTACACATGGAGAGAACACAGGCAGCTAAATGTTAATTAAAGCAACAAACAGGGTTTCTTAAATGCTCTTGTCTACAATTTTAACACTCTCTCACCTCAAATATTACATGTATAATGAAATGGCAAAAAGGAATCTTATCCAAGTTGGTTAAAAAGAAATGGCACAACCTCAAATTATTTAATGGTACAGCGAAAACACTCCTTTTTGTACCAAAGCACCAACAGATTATCTTTAAGGGAATACAATAAACTCTTTAAAAAAATACCAAGCACAAATATGTTTAATAACTTACATAGCTATAGGTAATTCATTAGGCTGCTGTGAGAACAACTTTTTGTTCAGTTTACCGTGCAAACGGTTGTCAAACAGGGGACTCAGCACTAGAACTGAAGTTACTTGCATTATTTGTTTTACAGTAGCACTAAATGGTTAGACAACCCAATGTGCAGCAAACTGTATGTATTTATCAGGCAGTCTCTTCCTCCAAAAGTCTACAACCTGGCTTATGAGACATACATTAAAAAAATCCTGGAGGACAGAAAAGAAAGCCAAGACACACACAGATATGAGGGGGTTTGTCTGGTTTGGTTGTCTTTTTTATTTTTTACTGGATTTTTAACAGAAATCCCTAAAGAGTCACAGAAGTTAACAGTAATGGCATGAAGCACACCTATCTGTTCACGCGTTCCAGAACAGAATGGATTCAGTAGATATTTATATAGTGAGTTCAGGTACAAGGTATTGATCTAGCACAAGACGAGACTTTGCAAAGTGCACACCCAGAGTATTCAAAGCATTTAACACAAAAAATGTGTGTAACAGGCTGGCAAAGACGATGGATTAAGAGGAAGTGTTAAATATGCATTATTTTTGTGCTGACTGTCATTGCTTGAGCACTAGGAAGGTAAGAGCTGGCATTTAATAAAGGGCTGGTTACTAGAAGGAGAAACAAAGAACATTGTCTGTGTCACAGGCATGCCACAGTTCATACTAACAATGAAGAACACAGAAAAGACTGGTTTTTTATTCATCTTTCAGGGGATAAGAAGAACATGTACATAAATAAATGAGGACTGAAGATTCCCTCACTTTGCTTCATCAACCAGCAGATAAGACAGATAAGAGGTCCCCTCTGGAGCACTGTAGCCCACACTCCTGTGGTGGGTTGACCCTGGCTGGATGACAGGTGCCCACCAAAGCCGCTCTATCACTCCCCCTCCTCAGCAGGACAGGGGAGAGAAAAATATAACAAAAAGCTCGTATAGTTGAGATAAGGACAAGGAGAGATCATTCAGTAATTACCGTCGCAGGCAAAACAGAACTGACTTGGGGAAATTAGTTTAATTTACTACCAAACAAATCAGAGTAGGATAATGAGAAATAAACCCAAATCTTATAACACCTCTCCCCACCCTCCCTTCTTCCCAGGCTAACTTTACTCCCAATTTCTCTACCTCCTCCTCTCCAGTGGCACAGGGGGATGGAGAATGGGGGTTGCGGTCAGTTAATCACGTTGCCTCTGCCGCTCCTTCCTCCTCAGGGGGAGGACTCCTCACACTCTTCCCCTGCTCCAGCGTGGGTCCCTCCCACGGGTGCACTCCTTCAGGAACAGACTGCTCCAGCATGGATCCCCTGTGGGGTCTCAAGTCCTGCCAGCAAACCTGCTCCAGCATGGGCTCCTCTATCTCCATGGGGCCACAGGTCCTGCCAGGAACCTGCTTTCCAGTGTGGGCTTCACACAGGGTCACAGCCTCCTTCGGGCATCCACCTGCTCCGGCGTGGGGTCCTCCACAGGCTGCAGGTGGATATTTGCTCCACTGCTAACCTCCATGGGACATGGTCTTCATCACGGCTGCAGGAGAATCTCTGCTCTGGTGCTGGAGCACCTCCTTCCCCTCCTTCTTCACTGACCTCAGTGTCTGCAGAGTTGTTGCTCTCACATCTCACTCCTCTCTCCGCTGCTGTTCCACAGCAGGTTTTTTTCCCCTTCTTAACTATGTTATCCCAGAAGCGCTACCACCGTCACTGATGGGCTGGCCTTGGCCAGCAGTGGGTCCATCTTGGAGCCGGCTGGCATTGCCTCTATCGGACATGGGGGAAGCTTCTCACAGAAGCCACCCCTGTAGCACCCCGCCCCCCACCCCGCTACCAAAACCTCGCCACAGAAACCCAATACAGCTCCACTAATACAACACAAAGGGCATTTCTCCTCTGATTTCTTGCACAAAAGCCAGAAGAGTTCAGATTCCATCTGATTTGTGTGCTCTAGCAGGTTTTTTCCAGACCCTTTCCTTTAATATCCATGCCCCTCAGAAGCATTACCAAGTCTTAACTTCACTATCAAACTGTGTGACATCTCACAGATAGTAAAAAATACAACTGGAAGATCTTAAATAACTTTGAAGAAAAAAGGCAGTGTTGACAATATATTAACAGTGCTACTTATACATAATATCTATATCCCCATTTGGTACTATTTTGTATCTCAACTCTTAACTTTAGCATTTGAAAAGTAAGTGATTTCATGTAACATTGTCTTAAAAATATTTGCAGATGTTCCATTCAAGCAAAAGGGGTTTGAAAGCAGAAGGATTTCTCCAGCTGGAAAGACATTCATCCTAGTTATGGAAAGAAACAATATTGTGTACATGATTTGTCATGTGATCCAGAGAGGGAATCCAGTAGAGCCATAAGAAGCATATTATCTGAAAGACTGTATAAGAGTAAGTATATGAGCTTATAGCATTTCCACTTTTCTAACAACACTCAGATCTCAAGACTGGAATGAAATATGAGCATGATTGTTGTTGTTTTTCCTTGCTATAGCTTGGAGCACTTCAATACCTAACAAGATAAACTTCAAAATACACTACCAAAAAACTAAAACCAAACCTCCAACCAAAAAAACAAAACAAACAAAAAACCCCAAAAACACACACAAGAAACCACCACCAACTTCTTCTAACCTTCTGTTTTGTAGCAAAACATTAATTAAAGAAACCTTGCACTTTGACACCAGAACAGCCTTTTCCAATTTTCATGAGGGCAGAATTCTACCTTTTAAGTTGGCACAAGGCACAGCTTCACTTCAGTCTCCTTAGCAAAGCTGACTAATAGATTGTTATTCTTAGCGTCCTCTCCTTTGGCCACAGTTAACCATCTCCTCTCTTCAGGCATACACGAGACCATTTCTAGAATGGATCACAGACATGCTCCAAGTCGGGGAAATAAAACCCAGGTTTTTGGTTTTAAACTCAGCTCATTTCCCTGCACTGGTATAAAACATGGCTCTAGAAACCAATATGTTGGCACCTTTTTTGCAGCAGAGAGCGGAGCGGAAAAGCAGGGTTGTCACCTCTTAAACTGACTTTGTCACCAGAGAAGTCAGTGAGGAATTGCACCTCAGATTAAAAAGAAAAAAAAAAAAAAAAAAAAAAAAAAAAAAAAGAAAAAAAAAAAAAAAAAAAAAAAGAAAAAAAAAAATCCCATTTTGCTGGATCACACTTGCCTTTCAAAAGTGCTGTAAAAAAAAAAAAAGTGGCTGTAAAAAAAAAAACCCTGACACTTGCTGGACAGGAACATTTGTCATTCTGAGCACCCTGCCTCTATCTACCAAAAGAACTCTCAAAAAAAGGGTAACTGAAATGAACCAGTAAACATATTTAGGAAAAGCTATCCCTTATTTGAAAAATGTAGTATAATCCCACACGACTGTAGCATTTGAAGCACATTGTTTGCTTAATCAAAGCAGCAGAGCAAGCAAAGCAAGAAGTTTAGTGTTCTTCAATGTTGCCAGGCATCAGCAACAAACTGTGAACAGCTGGGATGTCATCACTGAAACGCGTAAACTGCCTAATGCCCATTTTGAGTCACTTTGGAACCCATTTTCCTGCCCCTGTTTTGTTTGGTTTGGTTTTTTTTCCAAACAAGATTAGCTCCCAAATCATAACATTTCTTTTAAAAGTCAAGTTCATTTTTGACCTGTTTGATGTTTTTCCACTTTTGTAGTTCCATTCACCTAAAGACCTAGTGAAATCAATGCATTTCTAATGATCCCAAAGTCATGGTAAAGTGACTCTGGTTTGACTTACTACAGAAACTCTATCTAAAGCATCCCACAAAACACCCCTCTCCCAGCCATTTCATCATTGTTCAGGGCTGTACAAATAAAACTTGCACCACTCCAGTCCCTGCAGTACCCCACAGAAAGACCTTACTGTGGCAGGTACCATAAAAACCAAGTCTGTGACGTAACAGCCTATAGTTACACTGACAAGCTTGAGCAAAGGATATAACCTCAAACCAACTCACCAACTTGTTTCCTGAAATGGCTACCATATCTTTGTTAGACAGAAACAACTTTTAATTACTCCACAGTTAAAGGCTTGACAGCTCCCTAGAGAAGACATGAGACATCCAAGATGTCATTTCTAGCAGATAAGTTTACTAACTCCACTTGTGACTAATTTGGAAGTGTGTCGCTCTGGTTACATTGTAAACCCCTGCATGCTTTTCACGCCCAGTTTTACCCTTTCACGCACATTTTCCATCCTCCTTAAGAAGAACAACTTCTATTAACCAAGAAAAAAAAATAACTCATGTGTATAAGCTTCAAAAATAAATTTTCTTCCAAATACTATGTTGTCATACACAATAACTCTCCCAGTGGTTCTGTAGTCCTTGTGATACCGTTTTTGCCCGTGCATTAGGGATGATCATGAAGAGAGCTTCAATTCACGATCCACAGTGCTACCACAGTCACGCTGACCACCGCTGCCCTCTGCCAGCACCGCCTCCCCCTGCTACAGAGGCCTGACGCCAAGCAGATGGTGCGGCCACAGAGCAAACAGGACGCGCCAGTGCGGAAAGGCTCCTCTCCAGTACAACAGCAAGTTTTCTGCTAATCGAGGCATGGACTTTGAATTACATAGAGGTGAAAGGGTTGGGAAGAGAATACTGGAAACAAAGACGTGGCTGGGAGCTGAAACCACCACCCAATCTGCAGCACATAGACTTGGAAACCAGCCAGTTTTGAAAGGGCTGGTTCTTTTGTAAGCAAGAGAAGTCAAACAATGCCAAAAAATATGCCCACTGAGCCAAGAAGGCATGAAAAACTGCTTGGTACAAATGCAACACTCCCAGAAGCAGTGACGGAAGAACAAGGGAACTGGAGTCTGTGGTTTTCCAGGGGTAACACTCTTGTTGCATAAGACTTGTGAATAAGAAAATAATTTTCTGAAGTCCATGATTCTTTGCTTTCCTGACAAGTGGTTCCTGCTAAGGGTAATTAGAAAATTAAAGCCTCATCACTAGATAAGGGGAGGAGGCGTGCAAGATAGACTAGAAGTAACGAGCAGAGAGAACAGGTTGGTTAAGCCTGGGCCAAAATCCTTGTAATGGTGTTCTCCCAGGCTGCATTTCCACTTTTGAAATCGGAGGCTAAACCCGCTCACAGAGATGCGAGTCTGTTCAGAAACTCAGCAGCCCAATCTCCTTTTTAAGAGCAAGACGCTGATAATCCTATTTTAGTACGAGGTTCTTGCAATTTCTACTAATTGCGAGTTTTACTGGGAAATAGAAACTGGAAGCTGTCACTTTTCACAGACAGCTCTTAAGATGCTGTGCCTTCCAGCACTTGACCTGTGTGTGCCACTCGCATTCTTCTTTAGCACCCGTGTTGTGTATTGTTGATCTCTGGACTAAGATCCTGGTTCCATGGCCTGGGGGCCAGGTTTCCTCTACTCAAGGAGGAGATCAAGCATAACCTGACATGTAATCGAGAGGTCCTCTGCTAGGAAGCAAAACTAATCACAGTCGACACCCAGGGGTATGAAAGCCTGTGGGATTCAGAGACTGGATCCAATCACAGCAGGCTGGTGTCTGCCCATGATGATTGCAACCCAGAT
The DNA here is from genome assembly GCA_009819775.1 of Phoenicopterus ruber ruber. Lineage (NCBI taxonomy): Eukaryota > Metazoa > Chordata > Aves > Phoenicopteriformes > Phoenicopteridae > Phoenicopterus > Phoenicopterus ruber. The sequence goes on along the minus strand of CM020218.1, from coordinate 68,907,154 downwards.
CTGTTCCATTTTAGTCACAGGCGCAGGTCAATCAGCCTATACCACAAACCACAACGCACGTGTGCCAGTCACACAAGTATTTATGAACCGATGCCTCTAATTTCACAAGCTGCTTCTGAAAACTGTGCCACACAGTAGAAGAGTTGGCTCCTTCTACTGGAGACCTGAACTGACTTCATGAAGGCCTTTCGTTACCACATTAGCAGAACTAGCAAATAAACATGAAGTACACATAAATATTGTTAAAATACTGAGATCAGACTTAAGGCCTCAGGGTTTGTAGACCAGAAATAAAGTAGTATACAGACAAATTTCTCATGGTCTGGTTACCTAAGTGTTGCCTTCAGCTATAAATGAGTTCCAGAAGCTGCCATTCTCTTCTCCCTTCCATCCAACCTTTTACGTCTGTTCCCACATCCTGGAATAACGTCTTCTCACTTAAGACAGCTATATGATAAACCAGACCACTGCCATGGTCAGGATTTAAAACGTAACAAAGCACAAGAAAGCCACAACAAACATCGAAAGGGTTATTTTAATACCCAGACCAGGTCTGTCTTCCAGCCCAGTCCCACTGCTAGTTGCGTTAGGACAATGGAAGGCACGGCAAGCTGCAGGGGATGTGTGGGAATGAACAAGTGCTGCTAAGAATTCTCATGTTCTCTTCTTTTGCTTCTCTGGAATTACAAGAAAGCTTCACTTCCCATAGCAATACAAGACTGCCAGCAGCAGTCACCAAGGCAAAGAAAGATACCCCTAGCCCCCCCAAAAACTAGTAAATGAAAGTGAAAGGGGGGGGGATATCTTTTAAACTGTCTCTTCCTCAGAAGTGTTAAACTGATCTTTCAATTATTGATAGCTCACTTTCTCAAGTGACCGCTAAACTGGAAGGTGCCCAAATCTGTATTTATATTTAAAGACAACAGTCAATGAGAACTACGCTCATAGCCTTACCAAAAAAAAAAAAAGTGAGCAGGCCCTATGTAAAGCAACTTTGCAATCTGGGTCTGTGAGTGGACTTACCTTTTTCCACTACAATTAATCTAATTGAAAACTGGAACAAAGATTAAAGCTACTCCTATTTAAAATTGACAGCCTCGTATTAAAACGCCATTTATACCAGTATTAAGAGAAAATGAAGCTTTTGTAAATGTTTTTGCTTAACATGGCAGTGACATATTCAGTGTGAAGTAGAGTTTTATCTTGTTATATAAAACAAATGCAACTTGTATAACATCGTTCCAAATACTAAATTGCTGTGAAAAAGAACACGTGAATGTACAAATTTGAATTCAAAAATAAAAGCACAGTGAAAAATTATATCTCTTGAAGTTAAATTAACTGAACAATAATTCTCTGTGGCTACACTTTAGCAGTTTCACCAGTCAGCCTATCAGTTGTGAAGGCTGGGGGGAGAAAGGAGAGATATTGCATAAAGTGAAAATAAAAGTCTTCTCTTGTAAAAGTCAATACATCATCTTAAGCTAGAAAAAATGGTCCCTAAACATCCGTAACTACAATCAGTAATTGTCATTAAAAGCTCTCATTATATAGAGTAAGTGTAATTAGAGCATCTTGCCTGCACAGGGTGCAGCACACAGAGAATGCTAGAAGGATTCATAAATTAGTGCCAAATCAGTCTCATTCCCATCTACCACACAATCTGCTGTAAAAGAGAAAAATTGTATTTACACATTAAGGCAAGCCCACTGGCCTCTACAAAATTAGCCTAAACACAAAATGGAGTTATTTGAGGGACTCCGTATTTCATTATGTGTCTTTGGAATAAAGGGATAAAGTTTGCCATCAATAACGCTGAACATATCTGCTGAACCCCGCAGATTCCAGGGCATTAATAATTTAAACTCTTATGGGAATTTTGTCATGGTGGAGATAGGACTTGTCTGCAAACGGAGCTCAGGGGATGTTCAATATGATCTATTCTAGTATACACACACAATTGCTACATTTATCATGATGCAGAGGAAAAGAATGGTTCTTTCTTAAGGACTTCAGGAATGTTTCTTCTGTAATTCACACAATAAAACCTCAGAGTATTTCTAATAAAAAAATCCCAGGTTCTAAAAAGATACTGTCATGAGAATTATACTGAAAAGGTTTCTTCTCTCCGTCTCTATTACTCATGCACATACAGTGGTGTTCAAGGCATTATAAAATGGGATAGGAAGTCAGCAATCCAGCTCCTGATAGTAGTGTCGTCTACACAAGATGCTACTGTAAGCACAGATACTGTATGAGATTATGGCCTAAGCAGATAAAGCTGTGTGCTTGACTCAAGTATTTACACTTAAGTGCAAATCTAATAGCTCCATATGTAAAAGTCAGTTATGTGCACAACCACTATATCTCACTGCAAAAATCCCCTTTTGTACATGCCAATGGTAAATACAGAAAGTACATATACTTTTGAGACCTTGTGGTATTTGTGTAATACAGACTGAATTCAAGTATTTGTGCAATAGCTAATCTAAGGTAACTCTAGATGTGGATATATTTATGCCGTAACAAGCGTATTTGTGTTCTAATTCAGCGTAACCGTTTTCCATACTTTTGTTCTAGAACAGAAGTAAGCTCAAACGGAGTTCAGAACAATTAGGCAAGAAAAACCTTCCTTTCATAACCAAGCGCTAATATTTAGAATATAATTTTCAGAAAAAAAAACCTTCAAAAAACATTTCCGTCCGCATGCTTTTAATACATCCACATTGCACCCTCCCTGTGCCAGACACACACAACTCAATGTGCATCACAGTTCCCAAGTGCGAGAAGGACCAACGCTGCATTACAAAGCTCAAGCACTGGTGAAGCTAATGCAGTACTTATAAAGCCAGGAAAGTGCCTCAAAATGTTTCTTTAATTTGCTACACCTCCGTTGAAATAATATTTCAGTCAATGAATTTATAGGTGATTAGAAAGAGAATCTTAATGGCACAAGGCATGCCTCAGCATCTTAGTCCTGCTGATTAGCTTTTCAGCATGATTTAAAATATTTCATGTAAAACCTGGAGGAGAGTGTCCAAAGGCTCTACAAGATTACTTCCTGATATCCATGAAAACTGAACTCCCTATGAGTTCAGTTCAAGAGCTTTATTATATAATGTCATAAAACAATTATTTTTCTATTGGGATATTTGTAACAGAATCGGTCTGGAAAATCTAATTCAAAAGTTTATCACTATAGCAGCTTCTTCTTGATGTTAACACCCTGAAGAGCTATGTTCCCATCTAAGCTTAAACGCGTTATGCTAGTGTCGGCTCTCAAATGATTACTTGGATGAGGCCTCCTGTAATTCTGACAAGAAGAAACCACGGGATCGGCAGAGGATGCGTGGGAATCGTGCAGAGGGAATGTGCAGGCTGTGTGGCATGTGCACCCTCCTCCTGAAACAGGAGCTCCTAGGCAGGGGCTGCCTCAGAGTAACCCCAGTCCAGCCTGACCCAGAACTTGCTGTTCTTCCTTCTGCACCGAAGCAGCACAATCCAAGCACTCCCCAGAGATCTGCCAACCCTCTCTCGTTTGTGCTTCTCCAATATATCATCTTAATTTAGACCTCCCACTCTCCAGGGCTCTCCTGTCCCAAAACTCTTCTCTGTCACAAAGCTCTCTTTAACCTGCGTGGACATGTCAGTGCTCGACTGAACTCTGATGACTGCTGGATCTCTCTCTTGCTAGCTCTCCAAAGAGGAAGAAACTCCTCCTTACTCTGACAGAGCTTTAAGAAATCCATGCACGAAGTATATAACCAAAAATTTATCTGGACAGCCTAGAGACAGTGACTACCACTGCAGCAAAACATACCTAGAAGTCAATCTATATCACACTCAACTAGGGTGCTTAAACAGCTTTATGGAACAGATTGATAAGATCGTAGTGTTTTTTCTGTCAGTGATGGCCTTTTCTGCCCCTAAAAGAAAGCACAATAATTACCTGGAAGAGGCTGTAGAGCGTTTTTAATAGCTTTTGAAATAATTCCAACAGCAAATAAAACAAATTATACCACCTCCCATATAGTACAGATGATATAATTTTCTGTATATTATTTGATAACACTGGCTTGAGATGTTCTCAAGTTCAGTTGGCAATGAACTGTGCTGTTGTCTGAATTAGCATAACAATTTTAATCCCAAGAGTTAAGAGAAATCAGATTGAAAAATAAAAATGGAGCCAGCATAATGCTTTGCAAGCATTTATGGTGCAATAATTATGCCACAGCTTGATGTAGTAGGACTCCAGTAATATATTTTTCCAACGTCTTTGGAGTGACATATCCCATTTTGACAGATCTTTATGAATGAGGGGAGGATCAGCCCCCCACTAACTCTGCTTCAGGGTAAGCAAACTGAGATAGTAATGATGAAATTCTATTTTAGTTCTCTGACTTGAATACATATACACATTGATCAGATTTTGGAACTGGAAGACAAAATGGCTACGACCAAGACAGGCGGGCCAGCTTTGCTGGGAAGCCCACACTGTAATTAGAAGGGGACAAAAAAAAAAAGAAAGAAAAAAAAAGTGCCAGCAAAACCATACTTGTACTTTTACTAACGGAGTGAGTAACTAAGCAGTAAGGCAGTACTCTATAAATATTAGGCTTCATCTACATTTTATTATTTTGCAAGGTGTTTGTGTTACAGTGATGCTCTTAGCTTGTCTTAACTACCTACTAAAAATGTGGAAAGCCATAGTAATAAATACACTGTACACATGAATTAGGTAACAGTTCTTTGTTGGCGACACTACACAGTCTATAAGATGAACTATCTGTACTCTTTGCCTGCTTTTAATTGGGCCTGCAAAATAAAAAAGACAGATAGAAGCTGTTTCTCAAGTCAATGATCAGAAAAATCTTACCAAATGCTACACACCAGTTAAGGCTAGAGTAAAATTACATTGTATTTTGCTAACTACGTCATTATAGTGCATTATCTGTATTATGAATGCACCAAGTGGTCTTTTGGGGGACTTTATTTGACATCATATGATTATGCACCCACTGTAGGAACTCAATTCTGTAGCCCAGAGAAGATACAGCGACCGTCACTGAAGGAACAAAAATGGTGCCTCTAAGCATCAGTTATCAGAAATGAGAGAGAAACAGAGGTAAGTCTAGGTGCCTGTGGGTAGAGATGCATGGAAAACAGTGAAACATGTGGGATGTATTTGTTTCTTATGGAAAAAAATAAAGTAGATACAGGCAAAACACTTATAACCATTTATAGCTTTTTGAAATGACTGGTTTGCAGGTGCTTGCTGTCTATCTCCCAGGAAGCGCTGGACAGACACTTGAATAATCTGTTCCACTCATTACAACCAAGTTTTCTCAACCACATACAGGATATTACAGACTATGGACTAGTTCCTCCAGTCAGAGCGGAACTGCTGGCAATGCAATGCCATACCCCATGAGCTGATGGACAAAACAATATTGTCTATTTAAAGAAAAAAAAAAAGAGAAAAGGCCGTTCTTTCATGACAACATAGTCTTAGAACTAGCAGACCCAGGGACTACTTACTAAGAAAAAATCCTGCAAAGCTGTCCTTCCTCTTGCAGTCATTCTCAGTGACGGAGCACTGTGCCAGGTCCCTGTTACTGTCTCTCCCGCTAGCCAGATGTTAGGCTATTGCAGGGATCCTACCACCCTCTTCTCACAACAGTCCAGAGTGAGAAGAAAATGGACTGTCCTTCGTGCTGACCAAGGGCCTTAGCACTGCTGCTCACTTTAAGAGATTCTATCTCCCAATCCACTTCCAATTCTAATTTATCCGAGAATTAGACCTCCTACAGATTGATTACTAGCTCCAGGCACTTGATAAGTCATGACAAAATTAAATTCACAGGCTAGTACAGTTCATTAGTAGGTTACTGAGTTGCTGGAGGAAAAGAAAACACCCTCACCCCTCTCTCCCAATGCCCTCCTACCAAAACCTTAACAAGCCTCACATCTCTACACCAGTAACACACCTGTGTATCATGAAGAGTAACATCCACACAAAGCCTATGAAGTCCAGAAGAGAATGACCTGTAAATTAACACCTTACACCACTTTCACAGTAGTCTGCTGAAGGATCAACCCCAAATTTCCCAGTGTCTGTCGATTTGTACAGCAACACTACTAACAGTCAGTCCCCTTCATTTATAGAAATTTTATTTACCCACAATTGTGTTTGCACTGCATGTTCCCGTAAAACACCTAATCAGCAAATAAACTTACATTATGGATATATCTAGCTGCATTATGTACTCTCCTTCCACAGCAAAACTTACACAGTGAAGCAATTCTGTTAGTTGTTCATCATATACCGTTAAAAAGATTACGGGGAAAAAAACCCCATCATAAATGCACAAGGACCTTTTCCCTAACTGACTGCACTATCTCACACAATAAATTAATAATTTAACTATCTGAAACTTCACATGTGCAGGGCACTGCAAGTAGACCAGTGGCATTTTCACTTCAAATTTATATAGTCTTTAGTCAGTATACTTAATCTGCATTTCTAAACACCTGCTTCAGTCAGCTGTGAAGTGCAATGTTATCTATAAAATTTTCTTTCATCTTTGTACTGTCCATCTAACAAAAAAATTATATGATGGTGGATAATTATTTGACTTTAAAAAGGATATGAAAACTTTTCACATGTTTTTTGATCATTTCTTGAAAGACATGCTCATATATCTGACATTCCATTTTATTAAAAGGTTTGAGTTTTTTTAAAAACCCTGGCTTTCACATTATTCATGTTATCTAATCCTATGTAATATATTTCTCCTTCAAATAGTTAACATTCACTTTCCATACGGTAGTACAAATGTGGGAAAGAAACTAGACCACAATTAAGCAATGAGGCATGACAAGGTGTGCATTTTCAGGCCATGAGTACATGCCGCAAATGCACCAGGAAGAAGAAGCTAGAATGACTCTTCCACTCAGGTGGGCATCAACACTAGCACCTGTATCATACCACAGTACAAAGTGATATATAAAGAGTATGCAAAGGGAGTGAAACTGCATGCAGCTTTCATCCAGTGGGTTTATGTCGGTCAAAGAAGCTGCTCCCAGTCATGCATGGGCTTAGTCAAGTTAAACACTAGGAGAATAATGGTATCCAATGAAAGTGTCCATTATGAGCTTTCAAGACATTGGTTGAAAACCAGAAGATAATACAAAGCATGGTTCTATAAATGTAGAAACAAACATCCTATCTTCATATATTACATACAAAATTTTCCACTTGACACGGGGTGGTCACCACATTTAGATACAAGTCAAAAAAGTTAGTTTTATGGGAAGTAAAAAATAGCAAATTTTCAAACTGCTTCACCTTGTCAGAGCTCACGTACAGTCTTTTCAGGGTGTGACCCTGCTTTGTACAGCATACTGAGTTTTTCATAAAGTCAGATGATCATCTAGTCTGACCTTCCACCAACTAACAGGGAAAGGACATCACATAACCGTCCTTGCAACAAGCCCTTACACTGGAGTTGACCAAGAAGGTACCTTCAGAAATTTTTTTAGAAAGGAATTTTGTGATACAATCTTTTTTAAAAAGTAGAAGCGGCAATAAACAATTTACTTATTAAGGAAGTAACTGGGGGTAGATGGGTGGAGAATTAGAATGAAGGAGGAGGAAAGAAGATGCTGGGAGGTAAACAGGTCCTGAATTGCTCACATGTCATGCCAGAAAGTGACAAACTGTACAAGCAAGCCCGAGTCTCAAGGCAGGTGAAGGAATTATCTCCAAGATGGTTTGGGTTTTTTTTGGTTTACATAATGTCAAAATGAAGAATCTATTCCACTGACAGAACAGGGTTAAAAAGCAGCCAGGTAATGACAGACCATTAATTAAAATATTTCTCCCCCTCATTCACAATAACCGGTATTTCCAAATACGTGCCATTAAGGATGAAAGCTGTAGGTTGTTTTGATACTTTGAAAGAAGCTAAGGAAAAATAATAATGAAGGGAGCCTCTCAGCAACAACACAAATACAGCCATTCAAAAAAATTCATGAACTACTGCTGTCTCATACTGAAGTGACATGATGGTTTCCCAAAACTGCCTTTTAAAAGGCCAACAATAAATAATAAACACACACAAATTTCCAAAGGAAGTTCCAGTTTTATGAGAACTATGCCTTCCTCGCTAGTTGAGCTAAAGACATTGTGAAAGCTTTTGACCTAACCTCTGGCACTTCCACTAAGACAGTATTTGTCACCCTGACAGCAAGGGGAATGGTTTCCAGCCACTCAGCTTATAGTAATAATGATGTCCCTCTTGTTTTTACCCCAAGAGACTGAGGACTGCTGATACACAGACTGCCGAGTTTTCAACAGACACTGCTAGGTCAGATAAAGAACCACCACATAAAAAACCATCCAAATCCAGGCAGAGCTTTAACTTGTTCTGGGCCCAAAATCAAGAAGCTTAATAAATGAATGTGTTTGGGATATTCTTCCTCCCCCAACGAGTCAAGGTTTGCATAGAACGACACAGCACTGGCATTGCTGTTTGTAAGGGGATGTCACGAAAGAGGCATACAGCTTTCTAGAATTCAACTCTTGCTAGCTGCTGAATCCACATTTGGTGGACACAGGAGAAACAGCTCCAGGCTCCATTATGGATTAGTACATTCATGTAGGTGACTCCCTCAGCATATCAGACTGTATTTTATAACAAACAGAGATGCCAGGTGAAGCGACTCCTCCTTGTGGCAGCACTACTCCAAAGTGCTGATGAAGCAGCAGAAAACAGGGGTTTAAATACCCCTGTTCCAAATTAAGGGGTGATTTCTCTCCACTCCCTGTCAACCAACACGCACTTTTCTCATGCAGGTGACTAAAGGCTGCAGGACGGAGGAAAGATCACTGCTCCACTTCAACCAGAAGCTAAAACTTTGGGGGAGAACATTAAGAGTAGATTCTATAAACATTTTCATTTCCTTTTGATGAATTTTTAAAAGGGAGGGAGAAATTACATATTTGTGCATTTCCAAATCTTTCTGCAGGGAACATTTACCCTTAAATCAGGCCAAATGACTACATGTTTGTGTACAACCACAGCCCTAGAGGAATATAGTTTTGCTTCTTCTAGTATTAACAGATGCTACCGAGAGGGCAAAATAAAAACCAAATTGTCTTTCATACTGCCTCCCTTCTCAATTTCTTCTTCATCAACCAACTTACTCAACGTCAAGAACCAATAAATTCAAACATTTGGTTCCCACAGACACAACTAATTATTTGCAAGAATTTTAAATCTCTTATTTTACAAATAAATTGTTCAAAGTTTTGTAGTGTAAATTTTCACCTTTTTAATCAAAGCATGCAAATATTTCTCCAAGTATTTGTCAGAAACAAATAGAGCAGCTTTTCAATGCAATTATTTTGTAGAAGTAATTTCAAATAAGTGATATGACATCGTCCCATGATACAAACTTCAGTGACTTAACTAGAAGCCAGACATCTTGATCTTACTTTCTAACAGAACTAGTGATACATCTTCCTGTTAATTTTACTTTCTTTGTCTTGGAGTAAAAAGACAGGAAATCATTGCAAAACAGAAGACAAGAAAACATCAGAAGCTAGTACCAGGACCTTTTCAACATTATGATCTGCACACAAGTTCCGCCCTAGTGCAAATGTTTTTTCCAAGTCCTGACCATTAACGAAAAGTAAGTAGAACCAGAAAAAATAGCCCAAACCAAGTATATTCTTTTGACAAAAATGCTATATTTTCACAGTAAAGAGGGCAAAATGATGAATTTTACAAATTATGACAAAAGTCATCTTAGACAACAAGCTGATTTTATGCTAAAACTGTGTATCAGCACAGATGTGATTTACATACTAATCCAACAAATTGCCTGATTATATAACAATATTAAACCCATACATTTCCTCATCTAGATATTCTACAAATGATAGTTACCAAAGATACACACTCTTATGACTCTGTTATTCATTATCATTCATTTAAAATGCAATCAAGCTTTTTATGTATTTCCAGTATTCAATTTCCATTAACAAGAGAGATGACTGTACCATAGTCAGTCTGAGGGCACTTTCATCTCCAGTTTCCCCACACTATGTGATCAGAAGAAATATGCCAGATCATAAAATTTAAGGTACTTTGAATGCCCAATTTAAGCTCCTGAAACTTCATTCCCTTCTACTTTTCAATTCATAGATGACAATTGGACTGGAAGAATAATGCTGCTTGAACTCTCACGCTATCCTTCCGATTTGCAACAAACACCCTGAATTCTGCCTCTGAATTTTCTCCAGCAACTTCCACTTTTGCTGCTTGTTTTACTAACTCAAGAAATGCTACTACACATATGTCCTCAGCTATTTCTTTCTCTGAGAGCCTGTTAATCCATAAAAAGAGTAACAATGAGGAGGGGGGGACTCAATGTACTGTCTCAAAAGCAGTCATCAAGTATCACGCCAAGCAAGAGCACTAGATGGGGTTGCTGACCAAAAAAGTAGGCACAAGAAAAAAATCCTGCTTACTGTTAGCTGTCATATGTAGAAGTAGAAAAAGCAGAATACCCAAATATATTTATCTTTAAAAAGATAACAGTTAACTATTTTGGGGCTGCAAAGAGAATACAAAGAGATACATTTAATGGCCTACTTATTGCTACCTTTAAACTTTTTTTGGAAGAACTAGCTGCTTGAGTTCCATAAGACTGAGGGAGATGAATTAAATGCTCAGTAGCAAAAGCTAATGAGAAAACTAAGAAAGCACCAAGACCCACTGCAGCCCACATATTTATAAACATTTGAACAGCTAATGTTTCATTTTTTGTTATTATGTGATTTCAGTGCATTTTCCTCTTAGCAGTTGAAAAAAAACACAGGAACTAATCATTGGCCATAGAAGATACTCTTTTCTGAGAGCTTAATAGCACATTTGTTTCCTCTTGGTTACTGTTACCTTCCCTCCTTCTCCCGAACATTTCAAGATAACCAACAGCAGGGCTGCTATTTGTTAACAGGTTCTCAGTCTGTGCTGGCCAGCCATGTAAATCCTACTGACTTCATTGGTCTTTTCAATCAACTGTGTTATTGAACAGACCACACACTACCTAGGTGTTATAATACTCGGATTTCCAGTACCCCATACCTGATTTCTCTCAGTCCCTTGGCAGCAAGGTATCATTTACTTCTTTTTAACTTTCTGACCATCGGTACCTTTATACTTACTCCTTTTTTATTTTAAAGAAGTTCAGCATTACTCAGAGACAAGCAGATTTTTTTTTTTTTTTTAATTTTGTAACAAGTTCTGCATCTGTTTCTAACTGACACCCACTCTGTAAGTTTGGCTTTTGGAGAGAGAGAGAAAGAGAGAGAGAGAGACAGAGAGTATACTGGGATGGGTGCACATGCCTAGCCATCCCTCAAAATAATCATCTGTATCAAGGGCTCTTTTCTTACGCCTGTACTAACAGTCTCTGTCACAGAGTGAAGCTTTGTTACTCTGCCTTGCTTGTACGAAAATAGCACAAGCTAACTCAAACTTCGGTATTAAACTGAGCATGCTATACACTGGAAGCACAAGTATGCAATAAGAGTGAAGGTCTACATGTTATAAAATGTTACTTGGCAGATCTGGAAACAGCTGATGATGCCCAAACTACATTGAGATTTCAGATCAAGCTAGCAGAATCAAAATGAGGATGTTAAATAACAACGGGAGAACTGAGCACTAGCCACAAATAAGAGAAAGTTACAGTAAGGCAACATAAGTGGCTCCCAAGATTATTTAAATTCCACGGAATCCAAACTCTTCCTGCCGTCTACATAATACCTGGTCCAAAGACTCGTCTGCTGCCGAGATCTGCCATCCCCTTCCACTCATGCAAAAACCCATTCTTCAAGCTGAGGTGGCTTCCCAAGTGGCTGATTAACAGGGAGAACTTGCTCAGGATTTGGAGAACTACCCGAATCAAATTCGGAGCACAGACCAGCAGCGCCACTGTACTCCTTCATAGAGGAAGAGGAGATCACTTCTAAGAGTGCGGTGGCACACTATGAAGCAGCTTGGCGTTGAAATTAAACAAGACTGAATCTAGAATTCAGCACCTGTTGTGACAGACTTCTGGCAAGATTTTCTTGTAAGCAGCTAGTACAGTAAAAAAAGGAATCCCAGATGACTGTTCTGCCCCTTTTCATACTGTGAAGACACAATTAAGAGGGAACAAAGGGGTATATAAACATTTGCCCGATTTTAGAGAAATGTTTACATGTTTGTGCTAGAAATCATTAAGCCAGATAAGGATATTTATGCTACAAACAACTAGATTTAAAAAAAGGATAATTTAAAAAAAGAAAAAAACACACACCAAAATAAACCTAAACCATTCAACATCCATTAAGATAAAAGAAAGTAAATAAATTCAGCCAATTGGTTATTTCCATATGGGTGGATTTCTTTAAATAGTAATGAATCATTGCTAAAAATCCATTGTTATTAAAATAAAAAGTTGGCTCAGCCTACCAAAATTAGATTTGTAAGTTGCTGGTCATTCCCATAATTAAATCTGTGTCACAAATTTGCAAGAAAAATGGACACTATGACTAATGCATTTACTTGCTGCACTAGTGCTGTCAGGCTGCGTAAATCATTATGCTGCTAAAGCAGAGTAGATAAGAACTCCATACATTTTCATTAACCAACTAGGCTTTGTGTATATGTGTGAAGCTAACTTTGATATTCCCTGTTAGCTTTAGCTTTCATTTGGAAGACAATGTAAATAAAAACACTAGTCTTGATTTCATAAGCCAAGTGGCCCCTCCAAAAATTATTTGAGTTTGTGAACAATGTGAACCAGCTCTGTCCCCTTAGAAAGATGGGTCAGGTAAAACAACAAAACCATACATACCTAATTTGGACAAAGGAGATTAATAAAATGATGGGCACCTGGAATAGGTTCCTTCCTTCAGACTAACTTAGGTAGCCTGGACTTATGCCTTATTTCATCCTATATACAGAGGAAGCTAATCCAAGATAGCGTTGTAAGAAGTCTCAACCAACACTGTTTTTTCAGGAGTGCAACAGTCACCAGAGCAGAGTCCTCCAAATCCTCTCTTTTCCTCTTGATTTCCTGTCACCACGGACCTTCAGATTATGGTTACAGTTCTTTGTCTAAGGTGAAGCTGATGGTTGTTCCTTTCATACTCACTGCTCATAACGCCAAAGCACCAAAGAATCAGACGACATTCACTCACATCACAAGGTGGATACTCTCATGAGTTTCCAAGCGCACTGGCTCAAGCAGAAAGGAGATTAATGAGAGGTAGAAAGAGATTAGACCGGGCTCTTTCTAGCAGAGTAGTGCAGAGTATTTGGGAGGATATCCTCTTCTAGACTTTAGGCCCTCTCCTTCCATGCACATGGCATTATATTGTCACTGCAACTTGAGCTTAGCTCATGTGTCTCCACTTCAGTGCAAGAACAGCCTCAATGACAGGCTATGCCTTGGTGAACTTAAAGCCAAAGTAGCTGAGCCACGCAGGCAAACGCTGTGGAACAATCATCAGCATAGCTTGTTTTGCAGTATCCTGCCTATTGCTCAGCACTTTGGACATTAACACGCATTATTTTTCTGTTGCAGCACAACTTTTAGAAGCAGAAAAGAAATGCTTACGAAGCATGGTAATGCATACAATGTTAAGAATAACAGCAGACCCATACTTAACATCCCAGACAATTTCTTTAGCCTTTAGGTGCAAAAGTATCCTCTCCTGCAAGTGGAAGCAGCTACCTCAGTGCTTTCTGTCTCAGCAGATCTTAGCACGCATTTGCATGCTTTACAGCAGCAACCTTGCTGATAACCAACCACCCAGTATTAGTAAAACGCTATGAAGATTTTATTAAAACTCCATTAAGCAGAAAAACTGAAATCACTTACTATGTTCCACAATTATTGTGAGCCAAACTGTTTAAATAAGGGGAAGAGATAATGATATTAACTACCCAACCCAAAGCAATCCTCTGTGGTATGATTCTAAATATTCTCTTGGCTGAAATTTATGTAAATTGAATTCATCTATCGTTAGTTATTACCAATCTAGCTACATAAAACCACTTTTCTGTAACAATTATTTCTTTAAAACCCTGTGTTTTAATTAGACCTGGGACATTATTAAACTAATTGTAAATATGTAAAGTATCATTCCATGCATTGTTTTGCCTGCATTTACAGGAATATGGGCTTTGGTGGAGTTTGAAAGGAATTACTCTGTGGTTAGTTGGTAGTTTTTGTAAATCTCCAAATGCTTAATCTAAGCGTATTTCTACTCATCAAGACATATTTGGCATCTCTACGTTCTGCATATCAAAATGTGTTCCTTTTCATCTGAATAAGCTCATCTCAGTATCATTCTAACATTATGCTGAGTCTTTTCCTGCAGACATTTTGTTTCACAGTTCATTTTAATTTAACTTCTCAAGGACCATTTTAGTCTTAAAAAAAAAAAACCCAAAGGAAAGAAAGAAAAGAGTTAAAAGCATAGCACATCTTTCAGCCCTTTTAAATCAGCTAGCTTCACACTATCATACAGAGGCAGTGGCCCCACAGGGCATAGTCTGGGAACAGACAACATACTGTCCTCCTGGCTTTGTCAGGGCTACACGCAAGTGCAGCAACCTGCCCATGTGCTACACATTGCAAGACAAGGAAGGTAAGAAAAACTGCAGCCTCACCAATGGTCAGATCCTTCCAAATTATCTCCAGGACATGTATATGGTTATGGTCACAAAGGTATATAACTATATCTAAGCCTATCCACAGACAGCACATCATCAGACACTAGTAAGAAAAATGCAAATGTGATTTAGATTCATTATGAAGATATAGGAAACACCTATATCTCCACCTATAGCTGCCAAGCCTGTAAATTAGGCACCAATATAAACCAATGGATTTCCAAAAACACCACTAGGACCTTCCATTATCTTCTCAGAAACAGGCCAATTATTTTCATATTTTATAGAACAGTTTTGACTTCAAACAAGTTTAGTTTTGTTTTTTATTTTTTTTAATGCTTTGCCAGTTGTTCATGGAAAACTTACAAAGTGACCACATGCTAGTGTCTTTCAGGAACCACTCAAAGGCCATGTAGACCTACGGCACTGTGAAAGTGGTGAACAACTCTGGCTACTTATTATAGTTGCCCTACTATCACTCCACTGCATTTTCAGTCACAAGGTTCATCCTACCAACTTCATAACTGGAAAAGTTTGTAAGAGCAAAGCTTTCAGTAAACATATTTGTAATTTATTTTCTATCATACATATATATTCTCTACGTAATCATGATTTCAAACTAGGATACCACAATAAATGTCTAAGTGTTTGTATATATTTGTGATTTAATAGTGGCCACTTTCTTTCATTTTATTTAGAAAAATCAGTGATTAGAAAAAAATCAGCTGGTACTGTGGCTTGATTCTAGCTGATCTTTAATATATTTGAAAAATCTTTCCTAGGAATTTTTTTAACAACATTTATCACAATGCTGCTCCAAGATTTCAAAAAAAATCTGAAGTGCCTAAAATGTGAAATGAGGTAATTATATGTAAATGAAACTTTCCAATGATCAGTTCATGGAACTAAGAACAAAACCAAAACCAGGAGTATTACATGAACACACAAACTAGCTCAGCTTCCTTAACTGAGATTTCTTCAAAGAGGTTCTAGAAATTAAAATATGTATATGTTGCCTTACTAGAATCCGGCATTGTAGTCAGATGCTCTGGGGCCTAAATTCTTATTTGAAGTCAAAAGACATTCTCCTAATGACAGCTGAACTGAGGCCTTTGGGTATTCGAGGAAACCTCTTGAACTGAAAGCTAGGGACATCAGAGAAACTGTAGCTCATGCCAAGCAACAAGAGAAAATGCCATGCACATACACACACTTAAAAGTTGCTCTAACACTTGGATTCCACAGTTTGAGGCAGAAAGTACCTTCTTCCCATTGAAGGGGGACATGACAGGTGACAAAAAGCAACAAGTATGTGGAACTGATATTTGAAAAATGTGAATGGTCATCTATACCCACAAAACTTCCATCCACCCTCCTAACTTTAACCTAGTCCCTCAAAAAGGCAGAAGCATAATGTATAACTTCAAAATGCCATGCAGCTTTCTCTCTTGGCAGTACAGCTTTACATACTTGAACTCCCAAACTCTGGCTTTTCATAATACAAATATGCATAAAGTGAGTTATTTTTTACTTGCACTTTTGATTTTAATTTCCTAATTTGAATTCTTTTGTCATTCATTCATTTTTTACATCATAGTCCTCTTTCTGGGGACACAAGATAGAAGTATGCATTTGCCATTCCAAAACATGCACAAATTTTAGTAAACAAGAACAAATTCAATTATTAGCTGCCTAAATAAATAAAACAGTCACTGTAGCTTGCCTACAATTAAAATAATTTGCATTTAATATTCATTAATGTCTCTCTAAACAACATATCAATTAAAAAAATCTATTCTTCCTTTCTTCATAAATATATTTATTTCGTGTTCTTTACAGTGTCCTTTCTGAATCTTTGTAGACCACCAGGCCCACAAATACTGTTTTAGCTTTTTACAGAAACTGTTATATTTCCAGCTGGATTGATTGCTTTCCCATATCTAGCTATTTTAGTGTGTTCCTCAGAGACATTGAGGGGCTTCACTGACAGTGAAATATGCTAAACAAATGACATGTCACTGAGTAAATTAGCATCTACTCTCTGATCAGCTGGGTCATGTTTTCTTTTCAAAATCCATGGCCTCTTGATAGAAAATAATGAGTATTTGATGGGCCTTATTAGAAAAATCAATATATTGATGCCCATGTCTGAAACATCTGCATAGTAATAGATTCTGTTAACCCATTAAGGAGAAAATTAAGATGTGTTTACAGATTATTAATTTACCATGCGCAGAGACAATTTATTCACTACTTTCCTCAAGAGTTTAACAAAAAGAGAAGAAATTGTAATATCTGTATTTAATGGCATGGTGAAATAAACTGAAAGATGAGTCAAATTTTTGCCAGCTAAATGGCACAATTCCACCAACACTAATGTAAAAAATACAAACACACCAACGATATTGTTAAAAACAAGACTATTAAAGCACTTGCTATAAATACTGCATTACTTACCAAAAAACTTCCAAAAGCGGAATTAAATATAGCAGCTGCCTGAAGAGAGAAAAAGAAAAATATCACCAATGGTAAAATATCTATAGTACAAGAATAAAATGTTATTCCCCCGCCCAACAAGCTATTAGATCCTCCAAATACACACATACATAGAGACCATTAGGCAGTTAGCCACTGCTTTAAAAATTGCCAGTGGCCTGTAACTTATGAAGACTGATAGGTTCTAGTTTATGCATTCATAAATAATGTGCTGAAACGGACAAAAGCAGGAGAAGAAAATCCTTGCCAGTAGACTTAAGAGGAATATCCACAAGAACTACGAATATTACACAAAAGCTCGGTCTCACTGCTTTTGCTCTAATTTGCTAGGAATTTTTTTTACACATTGACCTATTAACTAAAATAAATATAATCTGATTTAACTAAAACACTGCATTTTCATAGACTTTTAACAATCTTTAATGGAATATTAATCAATCCAGCAAACTAATTTAATTGTTCATCATAATAAAGTATTGACAAATTCAGAAGTTTCTGTAGTTTGACCAACAAATTTAAAATAGGAACAACAAAAAACCCCAACAAAAAAACAAACCACAACCACCCCATACTTCTGAGGCCAAAACATCTAATCTTTTTACTCCATAGTCTTTTAAAATAAGAAAATAAGCAATTCTGATAATGACTTTAGAAGTCTTTGTGCTTACCTAAATATCCAGGAAATATAAGGCAGCAGTATTATTTCTTAACATTAACTCATTAAATTCCAGGAAGTTAAAACTTGAGTCTTGAATAGCTTTCCCCAATTACCAAGAAAGAACAGAAACTCTTGTAAGGCAGCCAGTCTGATGATGAAAAGCCACACAGCAAAGGTAAGAAGAAAGGGAGGAGGGAAATCTACCGTTTACATGAAGATTTAGAGCAGAGTGAAATTAATCACCCTGGACACTTCCAGCCACAGATTAATAACAAGTGGATGCTAGCGAGTTTAGCAAGTTTGAATAAAGTCCAACATCAGGGTAGGAGCTGTAGCTGAACCTGCCTTCTGCTCCATAAGAGGATGCAATGAAAATGAATGGGTAATGAGATCCTTGGCTCTAGAGAGCTTAGCTTTCTTATTCAAGTTCATAATTAATTCAAAGCTTTGATAATTTCATTAGATTCCTCCTCTGCTGGCCCTATCAATAAAAGATGGCACTGGACCGCAGCTCCTCAGCGGCCCAAATACAAAAACAAATGCAGACTGGGAAACCTTTGCTGACTTGCTTACTAACAGGGACAATGGCATATGGCACTCCATGTCGCGGAGGGAGCATCTGAATAGATACAGTTAAATAAAACATTATAGTTGACAGTTGTAAACTACAGTAACATATTTTAACACCTCTTCCTCATCAGCATTCCTTTTTTGAACATAAAAAAAGAGGCACAAGTCCAAACCGCTCCTCTTGCCAGAGATCACAGCTGAAAGCAAGAGTGAGTACTACTTAAAACAAGTCTTCAACAAGTGTGAGTTAAACTGGGATTTTCTACTTGTATTTGAAGCTGTACAGCTGATACTTTCATGTGGCGAGAGAGACAAACATTACACCCATGCACACAAACCTACTGCAAGGGATCAATTTCAATACAGAAGATGTCCTTGCAGGTATCTTTTGTTAACATATCCCTCTTAAGGTCCCTATTATCATCATATTAAAGAAACGATCAGGTTTATCAAGTCTCTCTGGTATTTGTTGGACATGTGCCATTCTTTTACACAGACTGATTGTATTTGACCACTTCAATCTGATAAAGATGTAGAAAGGTCCCTTTTAGTACAACCTGCCTCTGAATCCATGAAGGAGGATCTAGACTTCCATTTTTAAGCACACTTAAAGATCTCTTCCTTGCAAAACGGTCTTTGCTGTATAAAACAGTGTAAATCAACTGTTAAGATCTGAAAGACAGAAGCATCTGAGCTTCACTTCTGCACCAGAAGGCTGGGAGGAAACTTAATGGTTCCCTCCTCCCCATGCAGATTTTGTGTGCAGAGTGACAGCTACATTTCTGTCTCCTGCAAAGAACCGTATCACTCGTCCTCTTCAGGAAAGCTAGTGAAGTCCACATAAAATGGATAGAGAGTATAAGAAGTAGCTGTTCCCTCTCTAATATGCTAAACTTACCTCCATGTCTCAAAAATATCCAATCCTACCAGAAGCTGGGTTCAAGCCAGGCTCTGCTTACAGTGCAGGTGAGCCTGCCAGACCATGTCTACTGATGCAAGAGAAATATCTTTAGTGCTAGACAGCCCTCAACTGTTTTCCTGGTCATTTCAACAATGCACAAAGAACAAAGCAGTTGTTGGCAAGAACCGATACCCTTAGAAGGGCACTGTGCATCTAGTTTTAGCCACATTGGTGGCTGCCAATCCTGATTTGAGGATCATCTAGAGACATGAAAATTATTTACTTAAAATACGCTGGAATTCCACTTCCAGGAGACATTCTGTATCTGGAAAGGTGGTAAGGAGAGATACTGGATGGTTCTGGTGGTATATATTTTGGCCATCAACAAACTTTTCTTTCTTCCTTCCTGACCCACAAGGAAGATTTTAGGGGTATGTTAATTTGCAATTTTTAATTCCTTTTCTCCAAAGTGTCAAAAATTGTCCATGGCAGATGATTAAGCACTCATTACAGGCAAAAGAAGAAAAAAAAAAAAAAAAAAACAAACAGAAAGACCACAAATTAAGCTACAATCATTCAGATGATTCACTTCAGTGAGGGAAGACTTACACATGTTGATTACTGTATTTGTAGTTTTCTTTATAAACATTTCTCCTGCAAAATAAACTTAGAAGTAAATTTTTCTCATACCCACAAACCTGGGGCTTATATTTGTGATTCTGGTTCAGCTTAAACAAACTGGTAGTAAACTGAATGAACTGCTCCAATTTGTAATTAAGTGTACCTAGTAGCATGACCCTGTAGAATTTAAACACACTGTGCTTCCAACTCCCTTCTATCAAGAGGCATAATATTGCCTACATACCTCACAGGGCATTGTCAAAATTAATTCATTGCTTAAAAAGCACTCTGAGATCCTTAGAGGGATAATACAAATAAACATTAGTGCTGACACATGATACAGTTAGTCTCTTCATTTTCTATTTGAAACATTTATTAGTTACTATTATTGTATAACTTTTTTAGTGTTTGCTCCTTTTGTGCTTCAACAGATATCAGATCATCTGCAGTCAGCTTAAACGAAACAATAAAACATGAAAACATTTAGATGTCCTTATAATACTACAAGTTCAGATTTGCATGTGTTTGCAAACCGTTCATTGCACTTACCATTAATATGAGGGGAAAGTTCTCTATAAAATCAATGATAAGATCCTTTTGAAAGGTAAATGCATAGCCACGTATTGAAATGCAAGGTCAGACCACGTTCAAAAGCAGCAGTAGTAACAACCAGACCAATTATTCAATTTTACATCAACTCAGAGACAGCAAAGACTGAAAGTCACTGCCAGTACTCTGAACAGCGCTAGTACAGAAGAGCATGTACGTCTCCACTTGAGTTTCAAATAGTACACACTAGCTTCACTACACAACAAATTTGCTTAATATTAAGCAGGTACAATTTCAGTCAACTCAATGGCACTGGGCTTGAGGGAACTCTCTCGCTGGTCTGCATTTCAAGGGAGGATCGGCTGGCCCGTAGAACTTTCAAGTGAGAAGTAACCAGCCGCCCCCCGCCCCGAAGGAAACCCATCCGGCAGTTCTTGGCAGAAACTTTCCTCTTTCCATACCTGAGCCTAGCACAAAGCTTCAGCCCTTCATCTCCCACCTTATCCTGGAATATATGTACAGAAAACACTACTAAGATTTGCAACAGTGACAGCAACAAGATCCAAGACAGTTCTCATAGCAGCAAAGGCTAACAACAGAAGAAAAAGGCAAAGCCACAAGCCAGAGACTGAGCACTTCCCCGTGGGTGGGTACCCAAACGGAGTAGCATGTACACGCAGCGTTCAAGTACATGTGACTGGGCAGCAAATCAAACAAGCATGCTCAGGTTTCGATAGAATTAAATACAGAATACATTATGAACTCTCTTCTATTTCCTTTTATTTTGGTATCAAACTAAACTATCTTAGAATTTATTAGACTAGATATCTTTTGATAATAATGTAACAGGACTACATTAAAAAGAAGAAAAGATACACTGGCAACATTTGGAACACCTGGGTCAAAACCCAACATTTTATCATTATCGGCAAGAATTGAATGAAATGGTTATGCACAACTCAACTGGAAGTACAATTTCCTTTACTGCAGAGTCACAGGGAAACAATGGTGCCTTACAGCTTTACATGTGGACCACAAAGTAAAAGGCTTTTTCGACAATATATATTTTAACACTAAACATTTGATTCTTGAGTGTCATTTGGCAGCCTTTTAGGGAAGGAACCTTCCTAACGGTACTTAACCCTAAGCTTATGCAGGACCCGCGTCCCCCAGGCACCCCACAGCTGAGAGAACACATGCTATGCACCCTAGGACCTGTTCGGCCCCAAGCCGTCCCCAATCTGTGGAAAGGACGTTCCAGGGCCAAGGCCGCAGATGCAGAGTAATGAAACTAAACGGCCTCAAAATGTCTCAGAGGGAAGTGGTCTGGACATCATACAAAGCTGCCCTGTGTATGCCTGCAATTACCTGTGGTAAAAACCTTATTTTCAGACATGCACTAGTGGGATATACAGCTCAAGGACCAGGCATAAGACTAAATATCCTATTTAACACACAAGGCACAATGAAGAAGAAAGAGAAAGACCCAGAAGAGTAGAAATGATCCGGAGAAAGACAAGGACTCTAGCAGTACTACTGAAGGATTACGCAGTAGAGGGCAGAGAACACAACGTGGTAGTATAACATTTTACAGTGTCTATGTTATTAATGCAAAATTTCATAGATTCACATCTCCTATTTCACAGGGAGGAAAAAAAAAATTAAAAAAAAAAAAGACTGAAGAAAGAGATAGAAATGGTTTGACCAAAGAGGACAGAAAAGAAAATTTTATCTACCCAAAGAGATCAGTGTAGTTCGAGAAGGTGGAGGAAGAAGGCAGGACGTCAGAAGTAGCTTGAATGAGTCAGCAGAGTCCCTTTAAACAACTCCTTCAATCTCCTATTTAAAAATAAAATCTCATGTGAGTGTTACTGCAGCTCATGTCTTAACTGCTGTTTCCATTAATAAGATGTTACAGCTCTGTAGAAAGCTATTTGCCACAGCACTGTTACTGCAAACAGAATATAAATATACCTAATAAGGTTTAATCTGTGTTGCTGTTCATAACTATTCATCTGAGTTCAGACAGGAAAAAAATATATATATTCCAGTTCCTGTTTTTGAGCACTAAATTGAATCAGGTGTCCTCTTCTCTTAAGAAAATTAAGTTGCTTTTGTGCAAGAGTGTTTTAATGAGAACAGAGCCTGCCGACATTGATAAATGGGAATGACACCAGAGAGAGCATGTAAGCAGGACAATATGTGCATGTTACAGTCTTACAGGCTATTTTTCACTGACTATCCTGAATGACTTCGCTGTTTCTTTAGGGGCCTATTAATCTCAAATTTAGTTATTACACAACGTTTATTTGAACATATATTCTGCGGATGATGACAGTTAATAAAGGAAATCTTTTACAAGCTGTATTTTTACATATTGTTCCAACTGCAGCTCCCAGTCATTCTACTGTATTGATGGAATAACCTAGTTATGATGCAGCTCTAAAAAAAGGCACATATATTCAGATTCTTTTCTAAGCATATGGGGACTCTTAAATAACTGTTAAAATGCATATAAAAATCCTGCTACAGCATGGCAAAAATAAAAGAGGTAGTGTTAACTGCTCAACAAAATCTCTGGCTGCGCAGTTGCCCCCTCAAAGGCAAAGCACATGCCTTTTGAACACTCCATCATCATCTTTGAGAAACAAATAGGGCCTGAGATCTGACCCTTGGAGATGTATATACACTCCATATTGAATTCAACAGAAGTTGTAGTATGCATCTTACATGAGTTTGGCCCCATGTGTTGTACATGTGATAGGGCACCTCAACAGTGGCATTTCATTAAAAAAAACCAAACAAAAACCAAAACAACCAACCAAACAAAAAACCACAAAACCAAAACCACAAACACACAAAGAAAACAAAAAAACACCAACAAAACCAAACCAAACCCAACTAAAACCCAGACTTTGATGATAACTAAATCTTGAGTTCAGAGAAATCTTATAAAAACGTGAACTGATGTTTGAAAAGTGTCTTAAAAAAATACTGAGTTACTCTGATTTTTTTAGTGGAGTGGAACTGTACACATCACCTTATCCTCTTAAAAAAAAAAAAAAGGCCAAAAAAATAAATTAAGACAGACAACAACAAACCAAAACAAACCCCTCAACACCAAAAAACCCCCATACCACACACCACACCCACCAACCAAAGAAACCCCAGAACAGCAACAGAAAAACCCACCAAGATATGGAGGGGATTATGTTTTTATCCACTGCCATGTTCCCTGTGGTTAAACACAATTTGTTGATTGTGAGAAAGGTTTCACCTAATCCCCAAACTGCCTCTAGAGTTGTGCTGACAACGTGAAAACATTTCTTTATTTCAACAATATTCAATAACCATCAGTTTTATGGAAACAATACTGAAAAGGCACCAGAAAATGAAACAGAATAACCAATATGCTGTGTGTTCACATTTCGGCGGGGGAACATCATCCAGAGAATGATGTTCTCTAAAACACCTTGTTGAGCCATGGATCCAAAGCTGCACACACTACAGACTTGTTCCAGGCTGGCAGAGGTTGCAATCACCTGAGTACAAGTTTGTGCTGCTTCAGCCAGGCTCATTCTGCCACAAGCAGTGCACGGAAACAAGCTGGGGGCTCTGCTGGCAGAGAGTTATTGCCTCCTACCTCCTACTAGCCAAGTTCTTTCCATCGAAAATCAGCCTTTCACTCCCCCATTTTTGTAGTTCCTCACAACCATCACAGCCTGTTGGTAATAATATTTACAAATACAAAACCATCCATCAAAAGGATGTCAAAAGGCAGGCTTTTTAGACACACTTAGTTTATTTGGTGCTCTCCATTGAAGGATTTCTCTGTTTCACCAACAGTTTCAGCAATACTGAGACAGAAAAAGAAAACTATCTCGCTTTCTTCCCTTTCGTCAGAAATGGTAGCTTCTCTCTACTGTGAACAACTGGCATGACTCAAGGGAGTTCTGGAGGGGCAGCATGGTATTTCTCACTCAGAGGCAGTAGGAGATGAAGACTAAAAACCAGGAGAGTATATACATTAAAGGTTTTTTCCAGAGAGTAAAACGAGAATGTAAACATTTGTTAACAATTCAAATAGCAAACATTAAGCATTCAGATCTCAGCAACATTTATGTGTCAGTCTGCAGTTTTCTACCAATACTGATATATAGATTAGTAACAGGAAATCCATGTTGAGCAAAGGTTGGAAAGCAACACTGTCCTGTATGGCTGGATCATTTTCCTTCAGATTACTTGTATAACTGAGCAGAATGAAAGCAAAAGCCTTTGCCATCAGTATCAGAAAGATCACATGAAGGAAGCCAGGAGGGAGGAACCTCTGTCATGAGTTAGAATGTCCATCATCCACATTGAAAGAACCAAGACTTGGTCTCCTCAGGTACAGAAGAGATAAGATCCTTCATGAGACACACTGCACAGTGCCTGACTAGCCCAGGCTATCAGCTGTACAACGCTGAGCCGCTTTGTCCGCAGTTTCTTTGCTTTATCCTAAATGCCATAGATCCAACCATATCAGATGCTTACATGGCTGTGTAGCATACAAAACTGGTGCAATGCTCACAAGGCTTACCAGGAGAAAAGGCCTACCTAGGCCCTATCCAGAAACACAAACATAGGCAACACACACCTTTTGCAACCTCAAGTCTATCCCTTCAGGATACGAAGGCGAAGAGAGATTTCTTCCTTCTAACAACCATGGTCCATTTCCCTTCGACAATGAGAAGGGCTGCCAGCAGAGACAGCCACCAATACTCTCACCTCATCCTTGCGTGAGACAGTTCTTGACCAGCCATACCCCAAGTCCAGCAGTACCCTGAAGCTGTAGCTTAACCTTCCTCTCCTCCCATCAGCTGCAGTAGAAAACACAAAATCATACTCACAAGACACAGTGCCTTCCAGTGTTGGTTCCTACGTCATGCACCCCAATGGAGCAGTAACCTGAACATCTACAGTGGACTTTTGAATACCAACATGAATAAACAGAGGCAGTTTCTCTTTCTCTCTCCTCTACTTAAAAATTGTAAATGCAAATATTAAGATTACTGCCCAGTGCCAGTGTAAACATTCAAGCAAGCTGTGATTTAAAGCTGACAGACTCATAACAACACACGCTTTCTCATACTGAGTACATATGTGCATAACTATCTGCAAACTCTGCTCTAGCACCTGACCTACTCCAAGAACTTCATACAGCTCTGCCATGCCAGAAGGCTCTGGGTTCCTGGGAAGGCATGTAGCCAAACTTGTTGTACATATTTTTTTCCCAAAGGGAAAGCCCATTTCCATAACTTTCCTATACACGGGGGAACAGAAGGTAACTTCCCCCTTCTACCTACGTACTGTGAAGTATAAGCCTTAGCAGCCATACATCTGACCTGTGAAACAGACCATGCTACACAATTAGAGGGCAAAAAGGAAAGAATCTAACCAGTCACTGACACTTTGGTATAAAGACTACCCACAAACCTTATGCACATCATGTATTTGTTAGTGACTCAAGGCTTATTACCTTAGCAGTGAAGACACTAGCTCTCACACCAGAACAAATGGACTGCTGAACAATGATTTAATAAAAGAGGCTCGGCTGAACAGCAGTATACAAGTAACTCTGCCAACTTGATCCTCTCTTATGGTCAAACACTTCATAACTGTAAGTGACTTTCTCTCTAAAAAAAAAGAAAAAATACTGTAGAAGGTATCCTCAAAAGGATACAGAGCAATAACAACCTCCCAAACATACTTTTATTTAAGTTCACATTTTCTGAGATCTTAAGCTGTGATAAAAACACTTAAAGGTCTTGTCCCCTGATTCTCCTGGAGACACATCATCCATAACATGATTAGAGGTCTAGTTAAACAATGCATCCCACAACTCCAAAGAGTATTACTTCCCTGCTGAAGTGAAATGAAAGCACAAGGCCACTTTTTAAAAGGTGCCCTTTGCATTAACTGTAAGGCTGTGCCTGCACCAGTATTTTTCTATAAATATCCCACTGTCATATTGCTTCCTGGGCAGTTAGTAGCAGAACCAGACATTTTAACTGCTATGCCATCCAAACCAGCTCAGAATGGCATTGTTATTAAAGTCCCTGTCACTACTACCACTGGGAACAGCTTCACTATTAGTAGTGCAATGCCAGGAGATGGGAAATAAAACACTAGTATAAGGAAAGCCACAGTATGGGGAGGCTGGCTGAAGTGCCAGCTTTGTAAAATAAAAGGTAAAAGTGGCCGACCACACAGATCCATGAACACCAGTCTCTGGAGCTCATGTCAGAACGTGTCACAGGTCACAGTTAAAAGATACGGAGATTTTAATGTCATCAACAAATATCTGTCTGTATCTCAAAGAAGTACAGTTACTTTCCCCCATGCCACCTTCCGCCAGCCCAAAAGTTAGGCTTTACTGTAAACCATTATTGTATGGTACTGGAAATTCCCTTTTTATGAGCCCAGCCAAAGCTCGCCATGCTGTAGTATTGTGGCAGAGGTAGAAAGAGAAGGGAAAGAAAAGGGGCATACTGTAAGGAAGAGACCAGCACTATAGCCACTGCCTGCAAGTAAAAAAGGAACAATCTTGACGCACGTAACTGCATTCTTTTAAATGCTGCTCAGATACTTCTGTCATCTAAATTAACAATTCATGTAAGTATAACTAAAGTAGTTATATACATACACAGAGCGAGAAAGTGCATAAATGTGCATCTTTACATATTACATATCCCCAAAATTTGCCCACAGAGTTCAGCAGCGGATCAGTAACAACCGAAGCTCCAAATTTGTTTTCAGAGAAAAAAAAAGCTAACTACAACATTGGTATTTACCACCACCCTTCTTTTGAAGTGTGTCGAAAACATCTTTAAATTCTAATCAGTTAGTTGCCCCCATTTTCCAAAACCTGCTATACTCTCTAATCCAAAAGGGGGTAGGGGGCATAGTCTTCATTAAAGTGTAAGGATTAATACCCAAATGCCAATCAAGGCTAGGTAAGGGACTTACTTGGCGAGCAGTAGGAGTACATTATGAACAACAAAAATGCTGAAACTGTTCTTTAGAATTTTTATTCATATATATATATATATAACATAAACATATATATAAAATACATAGTGACTCAACTAAATTAAAGATTTTTATTACTTCCTTGAAGTAATTTAATTTATTCTCTAATGGGATAGAATACTTTATAACCACTACTTCTCTGAAGAAAAGGTGGAGAGAAAACATTAAAACTTATGGGTTTCATGTACAGAATTCTACTCACATTCTGTGGAGAGCAGAGGCTCACCAAGAGCTGTGCTGGGTGCTAACCAAAGAAATGTACAAGCTTGTTTTACTGCAAAAGGTCACAAACTTGCCGTCTGTGTTGAACACGCTCTTTGTGGCAACATCCATTGAGCTTCTACAGTTTCCATTCACATCCAGAGTTGGCTGAAAACTGGAATATAGAGCATTAGGGATATTCCAGTACTTAAACATTTGCTTTAAACCTAAGTTTCCATCCTCTAGAATCACTACTTCTCATACAATGATTGAAATTTTCTTTAACCGTTTCATTTTGGTATTTTGCTGCTTCCAGCTGAATTGCTGTAGTGCCTCGTGGAAGATGGCCTCTGTCCATGTTTGTCTCTGCACAAAGCTTTTCAGCTGGTCCACAATGCAGCAATGTTATTAAATTCTTATGACGCACTGAGAAGGTACAGCCAGGGAGATCAGTTTGTCAAGCGAAATGAAAGCATGGAGCACCTAAGTTACACCAAAAAAGTGGAAGATGTCAGAATGATTTTTTGCAAAACTGACCCACGTTAGTCTGACCTGAAACAAAATATTTACATACAGATTTTCCTGAAAGAAAGTGGAAACATTTCTACAAAGTCTAAATTGACTTGCCCACAAAGAACTCCAAGGAGAACTCGATAAAAACATAAGTAATTTTGCGTTAAGTACAAAGGCTCCAGCAGAACACAGATACTGCTGCTACCTATTTTGTGACGTTTACTCATCATGGGCACCCAATGAGGCAAGGAGCGTGGAAGCAAAATTGTACTCTATCATGCCATTTAAGCCCAGAACATCCTGTATCCACACAGTCAGACCAAATTAAGTTTCCAGAAGCAATCTAGATCCAGAATTCTTTTCCACCTTAAAGTACTTCAGTAACATAAGATACCCTATGATACGTAAGTGGACAAGACTGCGTAAGTACATTCACGACTGCCAGGTCAAAAGTGCGAGAGCTGCCAACTTTCCTGCACAGCAGGAGGTCCCGACTCCAAGACAGACACCTCTTCTTAATAGCAATGCAGAGTAGCAATAAATACGAACACAAAACTAAGGAACAGAATTGGGATATGCAAACAACTGTGTGAAGAGCAGAAAAAGTCACTTTATATACTAGAAGCAATCAGAAATCACATCTTAAACATCAAGTACCAGATGTACAAGGAAAGCACCTCACTTACCAAACAACTTTATATCTGGCACATCAGCTGTACTTCATAAAAACAGCTCTGACTTTAAAAAGTTTAATTTAGGTTAACAGCTATTTGTTTGAGTAGTCTGTGATCAACACTTTGGGAGTAAAATAGACAAATAAGGATGTCAGAAATCACGTCTGGCTGGTATTTTGAGTCAAGTTTTGCCACTGATAGAAGCCTGATAAAAGGTAGAGAAAGACTCTGTATACCAGGCCATCATCATCACCATCATCATCAAGCGGGGGAGGAGGGGGGGAATCTGTTTATGGAACAGATTTTTATCTCTCTCGCATACATTCATTCTAAAACTGAGTCACTGTTTAGTCAATTCCACTGTAGAAAAGACCCTAGAAAAATACCACAACATAGTCATCACCTTATCGAATCAAAGTTCAATTTGCTCTAACACCATAACAAATATATTTCTATAATCTCTATCTATCCCCTACTCTTGTGGAAGTATCAACAAAATTCAGAGTGATATACTTATCTACAATATATAAAACAATCATATCACCACTATAAGCTGTAGTGTAGCAATATAGTGGCAGAGCATGAAACAGTAATCAAAGTCCTGAAAAATATACCATTGTCAGCATTGTACACTGGTACCAGTGTATTATAGCACCTTGGTTTAAAATAAATCAACCTAAGTGCCTGCTTTGGTAAGCACTTCGAGTTCACTGTACATCAGCATTAGGAGGGGTAAAACACAAAGAAACAAATCAGGAAATGGGACTTGTAAATAACAATTCAATTAGCAGATTTATATTACTCATTTCCTAATAAACTTTCTACCCGCACCTACACACAAACCCTCCGACTGCCTTCCCCCCTTCATTTACATATCTGTGCAGGCCTGCTCTTTTTTCTTGCGAGCCCCTTTGCCCTTTCAATCATGAAGTATATTACTCCACTGTCAGAGCAAAGCAGTTCCTAACAACAGGGAGCCCAGCTGGGATAGGAAGAGGGCAGCAGGCTCAGGCATTAACATAATAATCCAACTGTGTTCCCCCAGGCCCTTAGGGCAGACAGCATATTAGGTAGGCCTCCTGCGCCGGCCCTGGTGGAAGCCGCCGGATCACCTGCCCATCAACCTGTGGCGGTCGCCCCCGCCTCGGCCGCCCCAGCGCCTGCCAAGCCCCGGTGCCCAATTACCTTCCCACGCAAGACGCAAATCCATTTTTCCACGTCTGCTTAATGTACCTGCTGCACATCCTTATTTACAATTTGAATGCACCTTTCTGCCTCATTTCCAGTGGACTCGCTCCTTGCCTTTTAACTTCTGGGAAGTCTAGGGTTTTTAACAGGACCTACTGCTCTGCCAGCAGGAACCAGACCTTGAAACAAAATTTGAAATACAAAGCCCTGCTCTGCAGATGTAACTTTCAGCCCCACCTAGCCTCTGGATTTCTCCCTGAAAGAAAGAGCTGGAAAAAACCCAAAAAGGCAGACATATGCCTTTGTTATTTCCGTGCCATCTCATGCAAGAAAAGCCAAGCTCAGGGTTGGCTTGCTTATTCTTCCTGGGGTTTGCAACACTGGAGGATTTTCAGCAGCAAAGCTACTTTACAGTCTTTGGTACAAGGCCTGCCACCACGCAGGACATAGCTACTGATAGAGCCCGTGAGGAGGTTTCAGCTGTACAAACATGCGTATGAGAAATTTCCAAGAATCACCATATAATGCTGATTTCAGGCAAGACCCATGAAACCATCCGATATAAAGGTGGCTTATAATTGTACTACTCTTCCCAACTAACATTTCTTAGATACTAAGAAATATTCCTGCATTTCTCATGCTTTGGGTTGCAAACTACAACTCAGAATACTAATTTGCATGTCCCCTCTATTGAGCCCTTTCAATAAAGGAAATGTTTACATTTATTATGCAGTGTATTTCAATGTGGTTCTCTTATAAACCCTTTTATTTACAGTATATGTGCTGCTTGTACAGAGTACAAGCTCAGCTACTTAAAAAGAAAGAAGAAAAAACAAACACTCTTGCCAGTAAAAGATACTCTTTTGTTCATATTATACAAGACAATCCCAAAGACTACTAGGAAAAAAGACTTTGGTTCTAATACAACTTTTAATTTCATTAAAAAAATACATATTCTCTAATTACCCTTTAAGAGTGGAAGGCACAACAGAAATGTAATACAGTCTTATTAAAATCACGTTTTGTAGACTGTGCAAAGGAGGATTTTCTTGATCACTTGTGAAGCAAAATTTCCCTAACCTCATTAATTTTCATTTATCTAGCCCTCTCAAAGAAGGAAATATTCAGAAGCAATTTCATATTTTATTTTAAATGCTTGGTTGTTATATTATCAGTACAAAGAAGTGTAATGCATAGTAATCCATGTCACAATAGCCTGTCAGAGAAAGACCACTTAAAATAATGCTAGCTATGTAATTTAAATATTTCAGAAAGCAATTGCTACGGAAGTTCTGCCTATTACTATTCCTTGACTACATAATGGTAACAAAAACTACACATTATGACAATCGTGACATGCTTAAAAAAAATTGTTTACAAGCAATTAATTTTCACAGCGTAGACATTCTCTTCAGCTACCGCAGTCATGATAACTTGTTAGCAGCATGCCCCTCCGAACTGGGAAGAGAGGCGCAGTTAAAAATAGCTCTTTGCATTGCATTTATTCTAGGTCACAAGGGTCACCGATAAAACACTAGGATAACCTAGGGGTTTGCAAAATATTTTAATATAGTCAAGAGTCTTCTTACACAGCTACAAGCTCATACATCTACTATGACTTGATTTAGACTTTTAGAACCTGCAATTTAGAGAGGAAAAGCTTTGTCAACTATCTTGCAATCCTTCCAACCATCTCCTTTGCCCCACAAAGCAGCTACCATCACATTGGTGACGTAAAATTGAATAGCACTTGGAACACTAACTGCAGATTTTCTCCCTCAACATCTCTAAATATAAATGACTTTGGTTAGCCATAAACCAGGAAAATGAGCTGACATTTTTAATTATGAGAGATTAGAAGAAAAATCCCTTGAACACTCGTAATTTTCTAGAGGTTTGTTCCAATTAATTTCTTTCCTTCTCCAAATTAGAGGTCAAAAACTCCACAAACTAAAGTAACTGCAAATTGTACCAGACATGCTGGAAAACCAGAAATTCAACAGCAAAAATTCTCTACCAATAATTTGAGTATAATCAAGTCATCAAGTAGCTTTTGCTGTTGGTGCTGAATGCTTTGTGCTTACAGACACATTGCTAGCTGACAACAGAAAGCTGCAATGTTAGTTACATTCATTATTTTTCTTGTGAATTGAAATGTTGTGAATAGAACATGTGAACGGAAATAAAGTTGTGAATGGAAATACAGATTTTTCTATTTCTTTCATGGCACAATCTTTAGATCAGTCCAATGTCTCAATGAAGTCAATAAGAGCTTTTTCTTTTTATTTCATTTTACACAGCCCAAGATCAGAACATTGCAATGGCTCAGATAACTAAAAGGGAAGTTGTAGCTTAAGCTTCTGATACAAGATGTGCTTGGGCTGTGATAGGCTGTTTAAAACAGTGAATACTCCTGAAATCACTAAATGTAAAAGTTTCAGTATGGAGGAAAATATATACATGTTGTTTAAAATATAATTCATATGCCAACATCACCATAAAAAAACATATTTCCTTGAAATAACAAACTATTAGGTCTACACTGATGATGTATTTTAATTTCCTGCACTATTTATCCTTCAATTCAATGACAATTTTCTTTGCATTTGCAAGAGACACTCTTCCTGACTACTTGTACAGCCCCTCCTCTTGGATAACTTCCTATGGTTTTATTCTCAAATACCGGAGAACAGACAACTGTTTTCTTCCATACATAGTGGTGCCAGTAGAACAAATATCACCCTGCAACCTCCAGATGCCCATCAACACTAGCTGGAGAACATTGCCCCCCCAGACTTGTAGGGGGCAGTCTCTTTAGTTCCTATATTTTTCCCTTTACAAAAGTTATTTCAGATTCATAAAGGCTCTCCTGTAATGGAAGTACCCAGAATTAAGGAGTATTCATTAATATGCAATATAACACCTTGATATACAAGCTGCATAAATTTGAGTGTAAGATATTTACACCTATTTCTGAGTCTACTCAAGCACCTAAATTGCTCTAAAGTCTGTTTTTCCTTAAGTCCAAATAAGGTATTATTTTATAGGTCCCTACCTATTCTTGGTACACAATAGAAATGCGCTACATGAACAAGAAACTGAGTGACAATCTAATTGCAGAAGATATCAATAATTTCACCAGTTCCAAACTCCAATTACTAGTTTAATAACAACTAACGTCTCATAACTTCATCCCTCAACATAAAAAGTAGCTGGCATCTGCCAGGGAGAAGTAGTTCTGCAGTGCTTTGCTTTGCTCCTGCACTGCATTTGAATCTCCTGCATCACCTCAGATCCAGTCACTTTTCTGCTTAAACTGGAGAGGTGGCACTAGTGATCAAAATTTATATGAGAGTTTTATCTGCCTGAAAACAAAGAGGGAAATGGTAGTGCTTCTACTTCCATACACTAATCTAGTTCTTACTTGCCCACAGTAGCTGTGGCATGGTTTCCAAGAGCTCTAAGCAGATAACAAAAGAGAATGAAGTGAAATGCATTTCGGACTCAGGTATGCTGCAAATCCATCCAGTAGTGCTCTCCCAAAACCCCAGCTATGGATTCACCACCTTCATGGGAAGGACCTTGCTGCCTGCGTGAGGTAATTGGAAAGAAGGTCATACTGGCCACTGCAGACACAACTTCATGGACACTTGGATTTTACCTATTTCAGTTTTGATTGTGCAGTGCACAATCAACAAAGCAGTGCAGACAACCAAAACTGCTGCAACGCCTCCCAAAGGGACAACTGAGAAGGAAAAGTAAGGAAAAAACCAACACACAAGGGCTGTGCAAAAAGAATCCAAACGTTACGAAAAGCTGGTTTCTTTATGTTAGGATAGCCAGCCAGAATCTTTGGAGCAGCATGTGGCTCCCAAGCAGTTACAGTGAGGTCCCTGTGCCTGGATTATGGCACATGAACAGCAACAAATGACCCAAAATCTGGAGTGGCAACAGCCATTTCCTGCCTGTGAACCACCCCTACAGCTCCCCCTTCCCTCGCATCTCTGAGAAGCACAGTACCTGTCTCCATCCTATGAAGATTTTACTGAGATTAATAACATTAATAAAATGATCAGCTACACCTGCTGACAGCCATAGGGCCTGAAAGGTTAAATAACCCTGCATCACCAGAAAACTTTGCGCTCACATTTCTTTAGATGCTGGATTTTTTTAAACATCACTTTGGGTGTAGAGCAATACTGATGAAGTATGCAACTGGAGTGGGGACAATAGAGCAGCAGTCACGGCCGTGTTAGAAGATGCAGACAGCAGGCATACCTGTGTCAAAAGTGAAAATGTAAACACACAATACCCTTTCAGGCAGGTCAGCTTTTAGGGTTTCTTGCTCAAGCAAGATGTTTTGAAGAGAGACTGTCAAGACTGAAACAGATAAATCAATTCAGTCCTTTAAATCACTCCAGGGGTCTTATCTTCACTCACTACTCACTCAAAAATGTCTCTTAGAATTGTTAAACACATGTAATATAAGCAATAAACTGAAAACACAGTGTGACCAGAAATTCACATCCTCCCACTCAAACATACACATGCAGTATTTACCACACATTTACGTTACATCATGCTAAAGAAAGTGAAATTGTAGCAGTCATAACAACCAACAGGTATCTCTGACAACTACAGTTTATTATGCAAAAGCTAGGAAAAATTGTTCTGAGTCTTCAATTCTACAACAGCAGACAATGTTATCACTTAGTAAAGCAGACATTCCACTCACAACCTGGGTATTTTCACCTGGAGGATAAAAGAACACAGAAAGCTGCAATCAGGTTTCTCTCTCTCTCCTGGAGCCACTCATTCTAAAAGCACTACAAGAATTGAGAGACAGCACTTACAATCTTAGTCTGTTATTTCAGAGTATCTAATACAAAAAAAGCGTTGATCACTAAAAATATTAATTAGCATTTCATTAGAAATATCAATATGGGAAAAAGCAGTGACATGCAAACATCCTGCCTCTGGGATTAGATTCTAACTCATTTTAGGAAGCAATGAACTAAAACCACTACCCTGCCAAGTTAACTATTCTTATTGACACAGTTCTGGATAGGAATAACACCAGCCTTAAGGATGGCACAGTAAACAAAAAGAAATCATACGAACTTCTGACATTTACAAATGACCATGATAAAAAGGATCTGGATGGGTTACATAAATTTGCTACTATGAGAGCGTTGCAATTTTTTTTTTTTTTTTGGAAACTAACATCTACTTATGTAACAATACCAAAAGGAACAAATAGTTATTACAGACAGGACTGTACTGGCAAGAAAATTTAACCAACAAAAGGGTTAATTAGGGATACAAATTTTCTCAGACTGTTAATAATGGGAATGACACATAGTATGTGCCCATAAGTAATTCTCAGGTATCTTTGATCTTCAGCCCCAAGCGATTACTGTTGCCTACCATACCCTGGCCTCTGGGACTCTCTCAGAACCAGACATCTGGCTACTTTGTTGTTTTAGACTAATCTCATCCCAGGAGAGCTCAAGAAATGACACCAGGCAAGGAGGGTCCTGGCAAGGGAAAAAACATTACAGTATCAGCAGATTTTTGAGTGGACTAGAGTATCAAAATTATCTTCAAATTTCTATAGGGATCCTGTGGCTTCTCTGCTCTGCAGCTCCGCTTTCATGCGGAACACCAGAACGCACATGATCCTGTTTTAAGGAACTGTTAATCTCTTTGGAGAAGCTAATGAATGATAATCCAGCAAAGAACGTGTGACAAAGGCAAACAGAAGTAAAAAAACTGCAAGGAACGGGTGGATTTAATGAAGATTTTATTGAAAGGTCAACACACTGCATGATCAAATAATGTTTTTAAAAGCCTACAAAAAAAAAAAAAAAAAGACTCCAACATCCAAACACTCTATTTTTGACTAATTCACTGTCATAGCATTATCCCTGAAGTATGACCCTCTGACAACTGCAACAGATTCAGCCGAGTGCCCCGCTGGCTGCTCTGGGCTTAGAAACAGGGCAGTTCACAATGCACTGAGCCCACAGTAAGGAGGGCTGCTAACACAGAGAAAGGAAGGTTTAATTCTAAGGCCAGGGCCTCCTGCCATCAGAGGCTACCTGGGTTTTGTGGCAAACTCTGGTCCATCAGATTCCCATCCTCCCCAAACCACTGTATGTTACATCTGATGTGACACTGGCAGCTGGACGAGAACTGTTGCAGGCAGCCCTGCAGGAGAAGGCCCTTTTCCTATACCGATGCTCCTACGTCCTGGGTGTTTCCAGTACAGGCTTACTGCCTACACTCGGCAACAGAAAGAACCAAGACACTTAGACCTGGAAGAAATAAAAATCTCACACGTATTTTTTGAGGGCAGTAAGCACCCCTGTACTATGAACATTATCCCAGCCATGTACTTCCAAGCAGCATTGTTTTTAAAATCCAGGGGTGGCAGATAACAATAGCAATAAGGAAGAGATCGCTTCTGTGTGGGTGTCCTTTTTGTTTCAAGTCAACCACCACACCTTTTCTTCCCTTTCATTGGCAAGGGCAAGTTAAAAAGAATGGACACTGAGTAAATTCAGATTCTAATCCTGTTCTAAGGACAGGCCCATATGATTCAACTTTGCCTCATTTCATGACATTTTCAAAGTGTTCAGAACAGAGCTTTGGAGAAACCTCTGAATAATCTGCCATATCACATCAGCTCCCAACGAAAACAAATCCCTGCCAAAACCTTTAAAAAGTGCTACAGACAGAAGTAGTTTGAAAATCACGCGCTAAACTTTACTAGGGAGCATACTGTTACAGAGCATCCTACTTTCTTTTTCATTTCTCACAGCACAGCTATCCTGCTTTCTTCCAGCCACAACATTCTTCTCTCAGTGGGAGAAATTATACTAAAAAGTTACCCCAATGTATTTTAGCAGCTTCCTAATGCACTGTAACAGTTGGATCAAGAAGAAAAGAACCCGTGCCTCATTAGCTTTAGGTACATCATATATTTTAGGTTTTAGGTACAAAACTTCAGAACAATTCAGCATACTTCTGAGATACTCAGAAAGATGCTATGCATTTTTATTTTCTGAGTATGACTGAAGCAAGTTCTCCTTCGTTTTCTCATCAAGTAGGTATGTTGCTAGAGTGACTGTGGATTAGTCCAAACAATTAAAATTTAAAATACCAGCAGCATCAGGACAACACAAACTGTTTTGTATGCTCTCTATACAATACTTGCTCAACAAATGTTTCTACTAAAAGTTTTGCTATTATATCTGTTACAGGTTAATTGATGACTTCTGTGACTGCTGCAGCTTGCAAGTAGCTATGCAGCTTTACACAACAGAAACAAAAAGTCATAAAATATTCCACATCACCACACTAAAAACTTATATTGTATTTATTAATACATTGCCTACTGCAGAAAAATCCAGACTGCAGTGTAGTAAGAAAAGCTTTGTAAGGTAAAACAGGTCAAACTAGTGTGTCTAAAAAATAGCATGTGATTGTATCAGTGGAGATGGCATTAATACAAGTAATACAAAAAAAGTAAAGACTAGGCGGAATTTTAATTCTGGTATTTTGTGCACTGTAGGTGCTTAATTATACACCCTCTGTCTTCACTTGCCATAGAATTTGAACGGTGCATCCCACACATTTACCTTCCTCTCTACTCCTCCTAAATCAACAACAAACCATACTCCACATATGAACATGTAAGACCTACTTCACAAAATACACTGGAAATAAACAGTCAATAAAGCAAACAAACCCCACACTAATTCTATATATTCAAGATAGAAAAATACAGAGGCTACAGATATAGGTTCTAACAAACATTTCTCACAGAGTCTAAAGGCACATTTTTGTAGGATTGTCTTGAATACTACAGTTACAGCTTGGACATAAATATTACAGACTTATTTTCAAGGCCATATGCCATCACCAAGATTCCAACAGCAAATAAGCAAATGCTACAGAACATAAATACTCCTCTGTTTAAGTATTGATTTATGTTCTAGGAGTATCCTAACACCGGTAGCTAAGGCTGCCTTGCACTACCTATTACAAAATTACAGCTGTTCAGTGAGGTTTTCTAACAGTAAATAAAAGTCCCCACAGCCATTCTCCAAAAATTCAGCAGCTGGAAGAAGCGAGCACTGTAGCATGACAGGAATGTCAACATATCCATACAAAGGCAAATCAAATATGAAAACAAATTCCAGAGACAAAAAGGTCTTCAAACAAAATCCATGTTAACACTTCTCCTAATTTAGAAATGGAATGGAGTTATCTCCCATTTATTTGTCATTACAGTGGAAAAGAGAGAGGAAAAGCCATTTTGGACATCAGTAACAACATCTTGAAAAACATCTGGAACTCCTCCAAGAACCTAGTCAGTCTATACCAAAAAGAGTTAATGAACAATATTTTAAATGACATAGTTCAAGCATTAGTCTCACTGCAGAACCATTAATCCTGCCCAAGTACTAAATTCTAACTATGACTCCTGATTTCAACATATACATGAAAGGCAATATATACAACTATTACGTCTTTGTTGTTGTTTCCTAATCCAGGACATTAAACAGTATAGCACTATAGTTCACTGCTGACTGTATGTATAATATGTAGTTCTTCATGATTTAGATATTTTATTTCTGTATGTATGAACAAACCTAGAAGAAAACATCTATAAACTACTTTGATGAAATTCGCCCGGGTTTTGGAGGCTGCCTTTAACTCCAGTGAAGGCTGGAGGAAATAGGCTTTTGAATGGAGATGGAAGAACTCCACCTTTCCTCCAATGAGCAAAGCTCTGTTTCTTATCTTGTAATTAAACAGCTTGTTAGCTGATAAAATGACTTTATACTCCTCTAATATCTGCATAAGGAGATAGTAGAAGGAAAGCTTGGTGACATTTCCTGATGAACACACGTTCTAAAGAAAGATAAGTATGATTACTCTAACTTCAAGATAATGACATACACTTAACCCACAAATAAAGCTCCATCTTTAGAAGCATTTACAGCATGAGCAATACTGATACTTGTCTCCACTTTTGTATTTTAAATTTATAGGCACAGTTTCATTTATTTGAAACAAATACCATATTTGCAAAAAGACAGTACTTAACATATGAGAATACAGTGGACAAAAATGCAGTACCATACTTACTTATATATCTACTTAGCATTTTATGTCAACTGCACACTTGTGCATAAGGAGACCAGCTAAGACCAATTACTGCTTCTGGAATCCACCTACTACAAATCATACAGACCAAATTTTCATTTGTGACTCTTACCTACACTTACCCAGCCATATTCTTCTGTTGATTTCAACAGAAGAATATCTGATTTACACCAGGATAAAGGAGAAGAATCATGCCCAAGTTTCCAGGTACCCTCACTAGCAGCACAGGTGTTCTTTTGCTGGTAGCAGCTGGCATGTGCTAATTAGCAGGAAAACCAAATTCAACTATTTCTAGTTTTGTAAAAATATCTAAGAAGAGAGATGGCTCACGATAAAGTCAGCATATTACAATACACTCCACAAGAGGAAATAACCTGACAAAATGAAATTTTCCATTACTTTGCATTACACAATTTAGAAGGAACTTGAAGCTTGAAAGATAGGAAATCTCCTTAAAATCTGCTTGTATGGCAGATCTGCATTAGGTTGCACAAAATTATTAGAGAGTATGAAAAGACACTCTTGCCTCCCACCACTCACAAAACAACACAAAAACCACGCCACAAGAGCTGGTAAAGAAACCATGAACACAGCCTGCTGGAACTGTTGCTAAATGAGCACTCTACCTCACAAGATATGTATGATAAGGTAGCATAACAAGTGATTCACCTGAGTAAAATAATCTCTTGAAAGTTAGAAGCATTGACTGCTACTAAGACCAGGCAGTCTGGCAAACAGAAGACTATTGCAGATTTCAGTGTGATTTTGTATTAGTAAGAAAGAAGACAAATATGATGGAACTGGCTAGTGATTTGAAAGAGGAGGGAAATTAAAATCAGCGTGATCACTTAGAGACATGACAGGATGCTTACACAATGGGCACAGTGACTTATAGCATGCAAAAATACTGGAAGGGAGAAGAACTGGGAGGGTGGTAAGCATAACTATACTGCTAAGACAACGAGAAAGAAATTTTACTCACTCTAACAACAGAAATGCACAGCTGAATCCTGTTCATAACTCAGAGAGAGTTCAGCTGTCAGACTGACAAAGTACCCGAGTTGTAAAGTGTCATTACATTCTGAGATTTCATATTTACATAAAACAAAGTAAAACAGAACTAGTGCAGAGGCTACTACTTTGAATGTATATACATCTAAAAAGAGAGAAAATTGTTACCTATAAAACTGAACTAATTTCAATGTAATAGTCTAGATTTAAAGAAAATTGAAAAAATGCTAAGGAATCAACTAAAAGAAAGACGACAAGGGTACAAGTCAAGTATTTTGTTGTTATTTGCAGACAAAGATGACTACTCTGAGTTTTATCTGCTAGGAGCATCAGGAAGGTTCAAAAAACCAAATGTAGCAACATAGGCACTTGTTACTCAAGCAGTCATGACAGCAGACCCCTTATGAAGCTGAGATCCCTTGGAGTGATTCATTTTCAGAAGGGATTTGAGGACACCACTTTACTGCATGTTTTTTCTGGGGATCCCATACTTACAAATAACATCTACAGTTCGGAGTTTCTCAGATCATAAATTGCAGAGAATCAAGCCATGCAGCAGTCATCGACATGGGTGTCACAAACAGCAAAAACATGCTAGTATCAATAGGTCACAGAAGTTTGTGACTATGCTTTGAAATAGAAATGCCTCACAACTGTACAAAAGAGGTTGCACTGCTGGTTGAAGAGAAAACGTGTAAGAGAGGCCATTGACTAAATTATTAAAATATACACCTTAGAGAACACAACCTATATAGAAAGTCTCACTCAATACAAATATTCTGGGCCATTTGGATAATGAAAGTACAGCAAGTATTTCTGAGATAACACATATGACATTAACATTACAGAAAAAAAAATTTATAGGATATATTTTCTAAATTGCATGATCACATGCCATTTTAAAACAGAAGCATAAAACACATCCATAGATCAGAACTGAGATTTTATGTCCAACTTTAATGCTGTCATTTCTTGAATTACAGGTAACCTATCAGTCCAGCTTATGCTTCCTCTTCTCCTAGGACTTTTAAGAAACCACATATATTGAATACATGAAAAGTTTCCCTAAAAACACATTCATTTTGAAACAAAGTACTTTGCTTAAGTAGAATAAAACCTGATAGCCACTCTAAGAGCTGACTTTCTCTAGTTCCAGTTACAAAATCTTCTTACTGTAGAATTAGTTTATATTTTTATATTTTCCAAGAAATTAAAATATCACTTGCCAACAATATATATGTACTTGTTATTTATAGTTGTAATTTGGGGAACAAATGCACCTTTTAACAAATATCTCTTCTTAAAGCAGATGGAAGGATTTAAGAAAACAAAACACCACAACCTGAAATTTTACCTAGAAGTGAAATGGCATGAAAACAGGACTAAACAGACACTTCCAAATAAAATCCCAACAGCTGAAACTTTCCTGCAAATGTAATAACCTTCATGACAGTGAAAGCACAAATATGAAGAGATTCATTCTTGCCTATAGTTGCTTAATATTCTACCTTTAAACACAGCACATCACTGGCAAATTTCAACACTTCTACAAACAGATTGAGCACTGTAAACTCTGTGAACAAGTGAGTGCTGTTATTGGCAGGAATATTTGCAAAACCATTCCCCAGATGCAGGCACAGAGTTCAGACTCTTTACTAGCGAGATTTCTATTGCTCATTGGTACCACTGAAATGCATGCATGCAAAATCTAGCAAAATGTAAAAGTCTGCTGAATAAACAGACAAATGAACATCCATTTGCACTGACAGGATAATAGTCTGGGTCACTAAAAACCTTAGTTCTGCTTATGCTTTTCTGACACATTTTCCTTCAACATTTGTTCTTTCTGGTTTACATGAACTATTAACAAATAAGGACAGGGATACCGTATCACTGTACGCACGCGTGCTTTGATTAATTCATTAGGGACTGAATATTGTTCAGGTTTACTAAATTGTATTTCTATAGAAGGATTATGTTATTAACTAAGGAAGGTATTACCTGTATGCTATGACAGAGACTGACACAGCTGAAAAGCTAGGAATTTTTTCTAAAAGTCTTTACTATATTACAAAAAAAAGTGGGTTTTTTTCATCTAAAAAGGTTGAAATAAAGCCACAATAGAAAGCATTAATTACAATTATTCTGATCTTCAGTATCCAGCTTAGAGGCTGTAAACTCCCCATCGATAATGTGAAAACCTCAGTGAATGTTTCATGCCCTGGTATTATGTCTGAGAAAGAACTTTTCAGACTCCATTATGTCCGCCATGAACTT
Source organism: Phoenicopterus ruber ruber (assembly GCA_009819775.1). Lineage (NCBI taxonomy): Eukaryota > Metazoa > Chordata > Aves > Phoenicopteriformes > Phoenicopteridae > Phoenicopterus > Phoenicopterus ruber. The sequence continues at coordinate 68,864,509 of CM020218.1, read as the reverse complement.
GATCTTTCACCTCTCGTGAAAATCCTCTTATAACTATAATTCTAAAGTTAATGATGAGAGATTTCATTTGCTTTCCAAGCACAGATAAAACCTTTTTGAAATACACTCTCACTGCCATGACCTTGGTCTATGACTTAAGAGTTCACCACATGTAATAATTTACTCTGCCCCATGGGGCTCATTGAGATTTCCTTTTAAAAGGTTTTGGATATGCAGTTGGAGCTGAAACACTCACACAGTATGTATCAAAGTACACATCCACATATACATTACGGACATTTTGCAACAATATCAGCAAACAAAATTAATTTAGATCATTACAAAATATAACAACAAAAAGGTCTAGCTAAGCAAAGTCATCCACACACTAGAAATTCAACATTTGGGGAATTCTGCTGCAATAATACACAATATCTGCTAGAACAGGGAGTTTCAAAATTTCATGGAGGAAGTAATGTATGTAAATTGGCAAACTAATTCAGGAAATATACTGTTGCTTTGGACTTCACAGCTCAAACACAGTTCAGTTCAAGCACAGCATGTTTCTCTTTAGTTTATGTGCCACATAATTACCAGAATTGCTGCATTAGACAACCTAGTTAGTCTATGGCTGCTGCCTTCTTTGCTGGCAAGTAGTGCACTAGCTTCTTTATTTGCTCATGTATTTCTTACTAAACATCCCTTTATTATTAAAAAGAAATAGATGAAGTCAGAACTACTATATCCACCTTAATATAAGGCAAGTTTTTTGTTCCCCCGTATCTCGGGGAAAATTCCTTCAGAAACATTATTTACCTTAAATTCAAGCACTGACTTGCAGCCCTAGTCAAAAAATACGTAGCTACCGCCTCACGGTGTTAAGCGCACATCAATGGATGATAACATACTGCCAAGCGCGACCGTGGCTCCTACCAGTTCGCACTTCGCCTCTGCCTTGTGCTGTCTTGCAGAGTGGCCAGGCAGTCGGTGCTAACTCCCTGGGGATGCGTATGAGCGCCTGAGGCAGCGCAGGATTCGGAGGCAGACAGCGCGGACTTTGAGAGGTCGGGCTGAGGGTGGCAAGGGGGCATGGAATGCCAGAGAACCAAACGGTCTGGAAATGTGGGTTGTGGCGGGGATATGTACGATGAGGTACTGAATGGGTTGGCAAAGTTTATATTTAATGGTAAAACTTCCTCTCCCCCCATCACACAAAGGAATAATCGGGGGCTGTTGTGCTTTCAGGGCACCTATAGTAGAGTGAACACACTAACGCTCCTTTGCCAGTCTCCTACCCCTCAAAATTTCCTAAACACTACCATCTTCTCATAGGGGCTTCCCATGTGAGTACAAGAGTTTAAGCCTCTGTTACAGCTACTCTGAATGGTGGTGTTTCCCCTCCATCCTTGTTAATTTAAAAGTGCCAGCAGAAGTAGTGGATTTCAGACAGAAAAGGCCATATGCACAAGGGAACGCCTGCAAAAATCCTAGCTGAGCAGGAAAGCACCTGGCTGTGGGGACTGCATGTCTGAAAAAGGGTTCCCAGGAGGCATGTGGCTTTTCTTTAACATGTCCAGAAACAGTTTACCAGCAGCTTGCTGTTTTCAGACTTCAGAATGGCGCCAATATTTTCCAGAAACTGGAGTCTAAGTAATGCTTTGAAATCAGAGAAAATTTGCTGCTCTACTGCTCTCCACATTTTTTGCCAAATGCTCTAACAAATGAACAAAAAAAAATCAGTTTAACAGAAAATTACAAACTGGAAACACTTCTAAAATACCCTATCTTCTTATATGAGTTCTATAAAAACATTTTAAATAAATTTGAGCTTGTTTATTTTTATATAAATAAAGGAATCTAGAAATATGTTCTGTCTCTTCACGCAGATAAGGTTTTACTCATAGAACATAAGACACTTTTCTTAACATGTACTGAATATAATAACTTGACAAACAATTTAGAAGGCAAAAACCTTCATGATATTCTTTCATAATCATAATGATGGAAAAAAAGGAGAGTAAAATAAATTTAATTTCCTTGAAAAAGAATGAAATTTAAAGATAATAGTAATCTTAACTGTAAATCCTGCTTCATGTTTTACAGCTATAATTTCTACAAGTCAGGAATGAATCTTGCACACCCAAAAAGGGAGCTAAAGAAAACAACTTATAGAAATGCTGAATTTGCAAGCCTGATTGCTTTCTTTCCTATATATTATTATTTGCCACTAAGCAAATATATTCATGCCAAATAAAATTGCGCTTGCATAGAAACAAAAACTTTCCCAAGTGAAATACTCGAAGCTTTGATTTTAACAAAGGACAAATTTAAGAAAGGAGAAACAATGTCACATTATCTCTTTCCAAGCCAGTGCTCAGAACTTGCACATTTCAGGAACAGTAATGCTATCCTTGCCTAAATCCACCAAATATATTCCTAAAGGGCACTTTGTCTTCTCAATAGACATGTTTAATTTGGATTTATCTGCAATGAGCTGCAAACAGTCATATTTAAAAGGTGTTTTTCAGATTTCAAAATGTTAGCAACACTCTACACATTATCATTCCAAATCATCTTTTTAGAAAGAAATCCTGAATTAATGCCATTTTTGATAATCAATCTTGCTGCATATTAGCTTTTACTAGTTTTATAAACACATGTTCTCCTTCCCAGTCACAATGCTGGGGCCACCACAGCCATGCTGAACCATATGCAGTAGTATCTCTTCACGCAAGAGGGTTCAGGTCCACAGAGACGGGTGAACACATGAACAGACGTCAAAGGAAGCATCTTTATTGTTCATGGTAGAAAATAAACCACCTACATGCAACAGACAAAGCTGAATAGTTTCTATTCTGCTGCATCAGTGATTTAACACCAATCCTAACATATGCAATGGTTAAACACTTCACTTAGTATTAAAATTAACATTAAATTAGTGTTTGCTTTGTAAGCCAATAGGTGAGGGACAGCAGAACCAGAACCCGGCATATCACCGGGTTTCAGTGCCAGCAAACAACTGCGCTGCTCTGCCAAAAGAAAGCCATTAGAAAACAACCCTTACATTGTGAATTCTGGCATCGTGCAGGCATTCAGTGGAATTAAGACTGCATAAAACATTCCACTGCAAACAAATCACTTGTAACTTTTTGAAGCTGTCACCTTCAGAATAATATTTCCAGTCTTCACTGCTCTCCAAAAGATAGCCTTTCCCTTCAAAGACTGAGGAAGGGAGAGCGGGTAACACACTTCCCTTGCTAATAAAATATCTGCAATCTCCCTTTCAAACAGCCATAAAGATTAAACACCAGAGAGTACAGAAGTCAAATTGGAGGTGGGCAGTAGACCCTACTCTCTGCAAATATTTTAATAGAAGTATTACTGATTTGTTCAAACAGTTAAAAATGCTTGCTCTGCATAGGCAACGCATTTCATACAGCACTCGTGCTAAATAAAGGCAGCTCTTGCACACTATAATTTTTACACTGAATTAACCTGCCGACCAAGACAAACACAAAACCACCTTGCTTTAAAAGGCCATTTTTGTCAAGCGTGAGAGCAAGTCTCTCCTTCTGTCCTGGCTTCTTTATGCCACAAACAGCTTTCAGGGTCACCGAACGTCCCATAGCAGACAAAAAAACTGATCTCCCTGGTCAAGCACTATAGAATAGTGACAGCAAAGCCTCTGAAAACACTCTTACAAAGTCTGATCTAGGACAGTTGGGCAAATACAGTTGTAAAAACACAATGCTATGATGATTCCAGGTAGTACAGTACATAAAGTTGTGCAGTTAAGAGATTTAATACATTTTCTTGCACTTCCCTAATCTCTTCCGCGCAGCCTTTGCCTATCATCTCACCCTTACTTTGTGAGCTCAGTGGGATAGAGGGGTTTTTTCAAACCCACACAGGGATAGAGACAGGGTTCTCACAGTGACTGGTGAGGAGGGGGGAAAACTGAGATCTATCGGGTTTATACCCACAAGTACAGAGGCATAAAACACAATCCCAGAAATTCATGACAATGTGGAAAAAAAAAAAAAAATATCTCAGGCTCCCAGGAGTGTAGGAGAGGGGCTTTTTCCACTGAACACCTTATGAGACATATGAAAGACACTGAGTTAGAGGTACTGGCAATCAGGGACAAAATTAAATCTTTTATCACAAGTCTAACTCAACCACTGACACCTTAGGGTAGTAAATCAGCTGCTTTTCAAAGGTGTTGGGAAAATCTGAAACTTTGTACAAACTGAAGTAAGGAGTTTGGAGGTGAAGTGCTCGAATATGGGGATTTTGGAAACCTCACCGTTAGCCTGAATTTGCTTCCACTGAATTAAGAGCAGAGCTGAACACTTTTGAAAATCCCTTCCATTCTGAACAGTTTTAATAGTGGATCTGTATTAGAACCACTAGTGATAAATGAAAGGAGAACAGTGAGAGAGGGGAAAAACCCAGACGGTTACACAATTGCTTTGGGTTATAGAAGACTTGAGAAGATGATGAGGAACTCTAGAGATATCTAATGGAGCTGCATGACTGGGACACATTACAGTGATGAAATTCATATTGTAAGTAATAATTTGGGCTAGTCCTATGCATTGATGGATATAAAATGCACTCACCACTCAGAGAGGGAAAAAACCCTAAGTGTCAATAAATAGTTCAATAAAAAACCATCTGCTCAAAGCACAGTAATGATAAAAGAAAAGTAAACTCTTAGGATACATAAAAAATTAGACTGTAATACTGGAATACAGTGGGTGAATTTAATAGCACAACAGTTCCTATGCACATACAAGGCTTATACTGACAGAGTTAATTCTTTATATTTGTACATGTGAAGTACAGACATTTTCCCTAAATTTGTCCTTTGACACCCACATACATTTCCCAGAGACTTCAGTGTAGTATCTAATGGTAGAATTAGTTACATTTTCATCTAGAACTATTTAATCTGTGTAGACAGACAAAATTTATTACTTAGGAAATAAAAAAACCCCAACATTTTCATTATAGGTTTTTTCCTTTTACAGTATCGAATTTAAAAACAATAGAAGAAAATGACTTACCCTTCCATAAACAAAACCTAAAAATATTAAAATTTTAAGTGCAATTTGGAAATCAAATTTTAAACAACACTACTGTAAATTTTGAGCTATACGTAGAGAAGAAAAAGCTGTATTATAGAAGACAACTAAACTTCATGACACATACAGTTTATTTGAAGATCTTAAACCATTTTGTTTCATAATGTTCATGTGTTACCTTCCAAGGGTAAACACTCTTGGTACACTGGTGCATCAGTGTATGAATCACGAACCATTAGAGCTTGTACTTCTTCTTATTCATTTTATTCTGTTTTTTAAAAGGTTAATGTACATGTATACACAGTTCAAAGAACTTCAGATATTTTTAGAGAAATCAATATCTTTCCTGTGACTTTACAGTAGTGTTAGGGTTCACTTTTTTGTTTTTACTGAAAAAAAACACCACTCAAACAGAGGAATTTTCCAGTGTTTATTTCTCAGTAAGAACTCATATGCTCTTTCTTTTAAAATACCAGTTAAAACTATGGCATATAATTTGTTGGCAAAATGTTACTACTCTCCCTTGATTCTTTTCCAGAAAGGCTAGCTGTGATACTTGCAAATTTATATTCAGTTTTATGTTCCACATCTGCTTCAAAAAACAAATCTAAAAGTCAATACTAGAACTCTTTCTTTACTTTATATCTTATTTCATAAATAGCTTTCTACATTATTGTCTGGTTTATATTTCAAAATCGTCTTGCATATGCAACACCTTGTTTTACAAGAAGCATAGCAGATCCATATGAAAGTTGCAAAAAAAAAAAAATCACCTTGATTAAGAGATTTTGTACAAGCTACAGCTTAACTGAAAGAAAAAAAAAACCACACTTAATGGTTTTGTTGTGTATGAGATAGCAAAATAGCCAAAGTATTCTTCAATAAAATGAACTGTCTGCCACGATTTATCTGTACAATTCCATCACAGCTCTTGCCTGTTATGTTACACTTTTCAAAAATATGTCATTAAGCTGCCATAAAAGTCATCGCAAATTGTTTTTTCTCCCAAACTGATAATAGACTTATAGATCTAATTTTCAATCTCTTTTCTTCATTACTTTGATTCTTAAGGAGAGTATGACATTTGCTGTCTGAATACTTTGTAGTAATATCTGGCATCTCTACAGCATGTCTGTCTGAGGATCTCCGAGCTTTGAATAGGTTTGTCTTTACAGCACCTCGAAATGCTGACATATTTATTTGTCTTTCTCTTGCAGAAATGGATACTTAGAAGCAGACTTTTAAAGAAATGGGGTTTATGATTTCATTGAAAAATGATAAGACTTTTTGACAAAAAAAGACACAAAAAAGCCTTCTGTGCTGTCAGACGCTATAATGTCATTAAAATCCTGACCCTTCATGGCTCAACAAGAGTAAAGAACAAAAGTGAGGCCTTCTGTTTCTCATTCCAATTTTTTTAACTACATGGACTGTCCTCTTCGCAAATCAAAAGACTTCATAAATGTTACTGATGACAGAAATAACCAAGTAATTGAGAAAATATCACCAAATTAAAAATTAGATTTTGATTTCTCTTGGTGATCTCTCCTTATTTTTTGCCAGTGTACATATGAACATTTTTTTGTTTATATAGGGCTTCACATGCATCAAATTAAATTCAGTACATGAAACAGGCTTTGCTAATGAATTAAATGCGTGTCCTGGTTTCAGCCAGGATGGAGCTAATTTTCTTCCCAGTAGCTACTGTGTTTTGGATTTAGTATGGGGATTTGGTATGTGAAGAACGTTGATAATACACTGACGTTATTAGCAGCTGCTAAGCGATCAGGGACATCTTCCAGTTTCCCAGGTTTTGCTAATGTGCAGGTGCAAAACTTGGGAAGCGTATAGCCAATATAGTTGACCCAAACCGGCCAAAGAGAGTATTCCATACCATAGACGTCATGCCCAGTGTAAGTGGGGGTCAGCCAGTGGGCCAGGCCCCTTCTTTTTCCCTTTTTTCATTCTTTCAGGCCTTTTCATTCATTCATTCATTCAGCTGTTTGCTCCCTTGCTCTCTCTCTCTGGAACTTGCTGCTCTGGGATAGCTGCTGGGGAATATTCCTGTTCCCTGACTGCTGCTCAGGACAGGCTGTATCGGTCATCAGGTGGTGAGAAATTGTGCATTGTTCATTTTATATATTCCATTATTCTTTTATTATTATCCTTATTAATATATATTTGTTATTATTATTATTTTCTTTGCTGTCCTGGTGAACTGTTTTTATCTCAACCCATGAGTTTTCCTTTCTCTCCAATTCTCCTCCCCACCCCACTGGGGAGAGGGGGAGTGAGTGACCGGCTGTGTGGTATTCGGTTACTGTCTGGGGTTAAACCATAATGTATTTGCAACAAAAGCTAGGAATAGGCTTAGAAAGTTTTTTGCAGGGTTAATGAAAGTAATACCATATAGGAAGAGATCACAACAGGAATGATGGAAAATCAGGGTGAAGAGGGAGAAAGAGAGAAGGAACAAGAGTTGAAAGCTGAGAGAACAAACCACGCATCACACAGAGACCAGGGAGAGGAGTTGAAGAAACCCAAGAATGGGTCACAGAGTCAACAGGTATGAATTTGTAGCCCTACTAGACAAGTTGTATTTCTGCTCATCATAGCAATACCAGCTACTTCCACCAAAACAAAAGAATAGCCATTAATCATATTCCTCTCCTCCAAAAGCCAAGATTTTCAGAGAGCACAGGGAGTTTCCCTCCCCACCGCTTACATCTCTCATTTGCCCACATCTCTCTGCATAGAATGATACAAGCTCCCAGCTAGTCTGAATTATATAGGCAGATCTTTGGACAGAAATTTTAATCTCCACCATACATTCTTCCAACAACCACAGCTAAATGTCTTACAATACTGCATATCAGACATTTTTAAAACATGGTACCTATTACTACTAGCAGTACACAAGTTATTCTGAAGTGGTACAGAAACACTGTCTTGAACAGCTAAACACCTCTGCTGCTGCCACTGCCATCAAGGGTATATGTAAGGAAATGAGATTTGAAAAGTCTGCCTTAAGTCTCGTGTAACAAGCAGTACTGAGAGTGAACTAGTCACTTATGACTGAGAGTGAACTTATTTTCCTTGCAACTAGAATCTTTTGTTTTTCCATTCTGCTAATGTCAACACTAGATTTCTCCTCCATTGATTACAGAAAAAAAATCCAATACACCTATAAAATCTGCTACTGGTTTTCAGTCTGATTATCTCTTTGTTGTCTTTCCATTTCTTTCTTATAAAGCTACAGAGATCTTTCCCCCCCTATAATCCCTATGACTTGTGAAGAAGGCTCTTTCCAGTTCCCTAAAACAAGCCACCCAATCACTCACACAGAGCTAACTGAAGATGTTAATTTTCACCCTCAAACACCAAAAGGCACGGAAGCCTTTTGGCTTCCAAATATAATGCTTCTCCCCACCATAATGCCACAGCTACAGCAAACAAAGGTGCTAACTGGCTTGATTGTCCTCCCTTATTAATGGAGGGCTACTGCTGACAAAGGGCTTTTGATAAAGATTTATTTCCTTTGGAATGCCTCAACCATCAAAACCAGCTCCCGCCTGCTCATCAACCAGGCAAACTGCAAAGTAATACAAATGGCTAATGCAGCAGAGCTTGGAAGGCATGCCTAACAGCTGCTAAGACTAGAAATTTGAAAGCGGTATAGATCACAGGCTTGGCGATCAAATGATGTATATGAAGGAGGAAGATTTATTTTTGCTTCGGACAATTTTACATTTGCACTCTTGAGCAACTGTTCAGCTGTTGTATTCTTATACACAGATCAAGAGGACTTAAAAGCTTAGATACACTTGTTTGATATATCATGCGTTTGAATCATCACGAAAACAAACACTAGTAGATCGTACAGTTGCTATTAAACACTGACAGTTAAATAATGAAGATTTTTAGTCTACCTGGTTTTGTACTTACAAGCCCAGAACATTAACTTTTTCAATGAAGAACACAGTTTAATCAGAATTCTTAGTATCAGCTTTGGTGACCACACCTTCCTTAGACAACAAAAGCAGAACATTATTTTGTGCCTTCAGACATGTATCAATTAAAAAAAAAAAAACCACAAATCAGATCCTTGCAAGATTAACAAAATGTCTTTTATCATCCCACAACCAGATTTTCCAATAGATATGCAGCAAAATCCCCCATCCAAGCAGCTTCTAATGATGTAGACTCTCCTTCTAAGCACTTGACCAAATACTTAATCACCATGTCCCAGAATAGTAAAATAGAGTTCTTAAATAAGGCTTTGCAGCACTGATCTTTAAACACTTCACAAAGTTGCCATTATCCATTACTGCTAACCCCAGCAACACAATATCCCACTCTGTTTTACCCAACAGGTTAATGACAAAGCTAAAAAATAGAATCCGTGTCTCCTCAGCCCCAGCTGAGCGCTACTTCTACCATGCCATAGTGCCTGATATTTCTTTGAGAATAACCCAAGTCCAAACTGACATTCAACAGTCACTTCTACTTAGATAAAGAAAACCTAAACCCCTCTAAACTGTCATAACAGTCAACTATCACAGCGCTCACGTGTTGTGTTTCAAGAAATCCAAAGAGGTCTTCAGAGCACTCATTTAGGGTACGCCTGTACTCTACAGCAGCAGGACACTTCTCAGACTAATTAGCTCATGCGGAGCTCCCTCACTATATTGCTTCTGAGAAAGCTCATTTATCTTCGTATTACATTATGCAGTGTAGGTACACCCTCAGACAATCGATTTCTCTAGGTAAGGGATACACACTCGATGAGGCAAAAACAGTTTAAGGGACGTTATTATGAACAAATGCTCTCACAGTACAATCACTTATATTTCCAGTTGACTCCTAGGTTTAAATTCTTCTTCATGTATCAGAATAGATTTAAATTAAAATGGGAAAAAATGCATTGTTCTGCTCATGTCAGAAAGAGAAATATATCAATAACAGCTTAGGTGAAATTTGGCAAGGAGAGATGAAAGGCTCTTCTACCCTAGCATGAGGGATGTGATTTGCGGTTCTTCAGAAGAAAAATTAACAATGATCTGAATGACAGAGAAGCACCAGATTCCAAAAATGAGTTTGCATTGGAAACTTGCTTAAGTTTGGCAATAAATTTGCCACACGCTTTGTCTACACTGAGCATGTTTAAAGGGTGTCTCTCTTTTGCATACCTTCCTAGAACCTGACTGAGAGCTCTCAATTTGCAAGACCTAATTCTTGATTCACTCTGTCTCTGCTGTCAGGAACTATCTGTAAAAATCACTAACAAGGTATGCATTTTTACATTCCTCCAACACCAATTTGGTATGGAAGAATTAGAGGCTCAAGCTTACTTTGTCAGTGACGTATACAATTACTTGCACAAGCCTCGCATGATAGAAAATTTCCATTTTTCAGCTGGTATAAAATACACACATTCCCATCACCCCAGAAGAATACTACTATAGAAAGGTGAACTCTAATGGTCAAGAAACTAAAGCCTCTGTCACTCCTGCACACAAATGCCATATAATATTGCCTTCAACTAACCAATCACTTTTTTTCAGAGGATCTTTTCCTTGTTCTGAGGATAGGACAGACAGTGCTAACACTGAATAAGCACTCATTCAATACTTCATTTGATCCTCACAGCTCACTATGTGGCATCTTTGTATAATTTACAGCACCTACATCTAGAATCATAACTAGAGAACTTCTCATTTCTCTGTTGATCACTGTTGCGTATCTGAATTATTTCCTTATACTAATTACTCCACTTCACAGGACCTCCATCAGACAATTTTATGATCCTTGTTTTCAGGTAGCAAACTGGGAGACAGTGGTGTGCATCAGGATTGCCCGTAATTAGAGATGCTTGCCTTGAGATGCTTTGGGTCTCTCTTCAGAGGATAGAGCAATTAAACAGCACTTTGTCAGTACAAAGTACAACTTCAATCTATTTCAGTGCTATCATGTGTTTTCAAAGCTGACATTAATCAGTCCCAAGAGTCTGAACTCAGAAAATGAGACGTACACAACTAATGGCCATATTTAAAAAATGTCGTTCAAATGACTCACCCAATCTCATGCAGGAGCTCTATGGCTGAATTAAGATTTGGTTCTAACCCTCCAGAACAGCACCCCAACAGCCCTAGCTTTAAAACCAATCTCTTTTAGTGTTATTCTCTCCCTTCCTCACCTACTAGGTCTCATCCACCTTCAGCAGTTATGAGGAAGCAGATCTAAAGAAAATGACCTCATTAATTAGCACACCTGGCTTAATTTCCTAAATGCTGTCTACCTGATCTTCCTGAAAATAGCAAGTGTTTTGCAGATAAAGAAAGAGTCCGAAATGACATCAGTACGTGCCATTTTAAGGCAGAAATATAACATAACCAAACTGAGTTTGCACAAACAACTTCAATTCTGGCGTTTCCTGTCTATTGAGAACTTTACAATACATCACTGTCGGAGAACTCCACGTTCCCAGAGTTTTCATTTCATGCAGCCTCAAATAACAATATAAGATTTAAATTAATTTTTGTGTCTCCATCATCTCACTTACTACATTTACAGCTTCAAGCTGGAGGAACTCCTACTACAGGGCCTTTTAATACTAAACACCATCCAAACAATCACTGCAAGGGCAGTTCTTCCCACAAAGCTAATGGTCTATGAGATAACCAGTACGCAGCATATAAACATTATATAGTTAGGAATTACAGTGCAGCAACAAGCAGAAATCTCCTAACACCAACTTCTTTCTATCACCTCAGAAAGCTGAGCTTCTTTCAGTTTGACCAGTGCCAGTAGATAACACGTCACTATATCTCTTGTTTGAAACCAACACAATACCCAAGCTTTAATTGTGTAAGTTTTTACAAACCACAATAGCATCACATTGCAAGCAGTGTTTTGCCACATGAGTTCATCACAAATAAATACTTGTGTGAACTTCTGTTTAAAAAAAAACATTCAAGAACAAAATGAAAACTCACCTCATTTCCACCAACAGCTTTGGTTAAGATTACTGCAGAAGACACAGGAGGTGGCATGCAGCCTACTGTCTGCAAGCTGAAAACAACAAAAAGAAATGTTACATTCCTCACATGATGCAAACACTATTCAACCTAAAACCTTGAAATACCAAATAGCTGAGTAGAAACAATCATCTTATCACCTGTGAAACCCAATCAGTTTGTGGTAGTTACAGCCCTGCACCAGCTGGCGGGATTTCTATGCCATCTCTTACCAACCACCACAGTGAAGAGTGACATCACCATTTAAAAACCTGAACACTTAACCTCTCTGTGACTCCATTTCCCCATCTGTAGTACTGCATCTACCATTCACAAAGATATCTACACATCTATCACAAAGATAACTGCATCACATGTTCTGATGCAGTAAAGCTTGCAGTGTGTTTTGAGATACCTGTAGCTATTTGGAAAAAAAGAACATAAGGATGTAAACTATTTTCTTGAAAAAGCTGTTCAGTGTTTACTGCTAAGTAGAAGAGTAAGAAGAACCATGCTCACTATTTCAGGTTCCCAATATACTTTGGTTTTCATCAAGCCCTACTTTAAAAAAAAAAAAAAAATCACAACTAAGCTTTTTATTTCCTGAACATTAAAAGGCCATCAAATGTTTGATTTTTATGCATGTTTTCACTTCCTGGTAAAATCACCTGACTTTCATTAATCAAAATGTCAAAAGCTTTCTCCTGCATTTTAGAAGTCTAAAATACATTATTATCTGTCATTTTTTCCATCATTTGTGCAGCAAAATTATCAACATATATAGTAAATGCTGTTGCAAAGTAAGAAAAAAAAATGGTGAGCTTTCTTTTGTTTTTAAAGACAGTCCACAAAAAGTGGTTATTACAAAAATCAGTTGTACCAAATGTGTATTTAGAAACAACAAGAACATACCATAATAAATTACAATTAAATTTGGGACTCAGTAAAATAGGCTTTCTGAAGAAAAACTGTGTTGACTTAAAAGGAACAGTAAGGCATGAAATAAAATAGTCTGCGAAACCCCCAAAAGCATGGAATCTACATATGTTTTCAAGCATTGGAGTTGAGACAGTATTCTAGTTCAGAACAATCAATTACTAGTGGTGAACTGCTTCGCGCTTGTAACTGCGTTAGTCCACCCCCGAGAAACGCAGTGTCAAAAAGCTATAGCAAACAGAAGCATTAAACTGAAACAACAGGGAGCATACTGTAGTGCAATTGATATGCTGCAAACATACAAAAAGCTTAAAGAGAAGAAACAGGTAAATGACAATGACAGTATTCAGTTTGTCAGCTACAGACACTGTGGAAAAGGAAAGAGGCAACCAATGTAAGCATTATATAAATCCAATCACAAAGTGCCAAACACCACCTTGGAAGTATATAGTACCTTTAGCTTACAGCGAAGTCAGCTATGGAAGCAGAGAGTCATCAGCACTTAGCAGGATAAGATCATATCGAAAAGAAAAGAAATACAGGAAAAAGAAATGGTGCAGAAAGTGTGGAAAAATATACGATAATATACAGCAGACAAACACATGGCAACTCTGATATCCATCCCCCACACAGGTTGTGATACTGTTTTCTCTCTTCTATGCGGTCTCTTCACAGTCAGCTCCTTGAACTCCTCACCTGCACTAATAAGGGGTAGATTAAGTTCAAAGTTATCCAGAGAGGTATGAAATGTGTGCAAGTGCATTCATTTCAGCTGGCAGGGATTTTCCACACTACAAGAGAAAGGTTTAAAAACACAAACTCTGTGAACCCTCTCGAATTTAAAATAATACATTTGGAATTAAAAAAATAAAAATCACTGTCAAGCTATGGTTTTAAATATTCTTCATATAAAAATATTAATCTACAAAAAAGCCTGGTACACACTAAATGGAGATACTTTTAATCAGGTATATTGAAACATGCACTTGTCAACTTTTTTTCTTGCTTTGAATCAACTACACGTAACACTACCAATATGCAAACAAATTCCTCTAATGGCCAACAAATTACTATAGATAACAACTAACTGAAACATTCACTGGTTCAGGCCATGCTATAAGCACTAACAGCAGGGGTTCAAACACTTGCTGAAGGGCAATAAGTAATACCTGTTCTACTGATATACATTATGGACAACAGAAGTAGGGTCCGAAGTCAGATATTAGATATGGAACTATGAAAGCCATATCTTCTACCAGATCTTTGCATCTCTTGCCTTACCACCCGTGCTGTAAACGCCATATGCTAAGAGAGGCAGAAGAGGTGAATCTGTGCAAACATTAAAAAGCTGCTTCATGCTCCTTTTCACAGAGATCCTGCCAATGCAAAATCTAGTCAGCTAACAAAAAAATAACTTAAAAGATGCTTGGGATGATGTCAGTTTCTCCTCTATTTTATATATTTTAAAATAATACCAAGACAACAAACCTCCTAACATCATCCCAGACAGAGAGGAAAAAAAAAACCCAACTGTAGAAACACAGATGAAAAGCTGGTACCGTCTGAACCTGCCTCTCAGCCTTTAGGCATAACATTGTGCAGAGAGTAGTGGAGAACTACAGTCTCCAGGGGAGCCACCCTGCCAAAAGGGTGCCACATGCCCTTGGGAGCATATGCCTATTTTTCCAGGCCTTTGTGAGGACTATCAACTAGCTCCCACTACAAGCTGTGCTAAACACGCGTGATGAGGAAGTAACTTTGCCAAAGCCTGTTTTGTTCCCCTCTGTTTTCATTAGGGTACTTCAGTGTTTCTAGGGAATAAAAGCTATAGCTGTGGGGCATTAGGATGAACTTCTGGTTACACAGGGCAGCCAAGGCACAGGCAGTTCCTCACATCTGCTCTTCACTCTCCTTTCACGTACCCATATAAGGACAAGCGAGTACCTGCTTTAAAATGCGTTATCCTAGAATTAGGACAGAGCTCAGTATCTTCTGCACCTGCATAGCACTGAAGGTAAAACTCCCTTTGCAGTGGATGCCTTCAGAGCCACACAATGGCTGCTGCTCTGAGAGTGTCCTCAACAGCGGTATTTATCAAGAAAGCACTCTTAAATTAAAAAAAAAAAAAAAAACAAACCAAAACCAAAACCTTCATTAAACTCCCCAATACAACATTCTTTGAATGAAGTCTCAATACAGCAGAGTTACTGCACTGAAAGATAAAACGTGGCCAAACTAGAAATAGTACTCAAGGAACAAGTGCTTGCAAGGCAGCTTGAGACATATGGAAGTATACTAGCTCACTGGTAAAACACAGACACACCTCCATGAAAAATGAGGCTGGTTTAGGCTCCATGTTTAGGGAGATACATATGTTTCTTCTTTTAAAAAAATACATACATACGTAGTTTTACACACAGTTTCACAGGTGTGTATGTAAATACATACACATA
The DNA here is from genome assembly GCA_009819775.1 of Phoenicopterus ruber ruber. Taxonomy (NCBI): domain Eukaryota; kingdom Metazoa; phylum Chordata; class Aves; order Phoenicopteriformes; family Phoenicopteridae; genus Phoenicopterus; species Phoenicopterus ruber. The sequence continues at coordinate 68,849,038 of CM020218.1, read as the reverse complement.
TACTTGTGCATGTAACAGAGCATGTCCCTTGAATACTATGAACCAAAGTGGCATAAGAGGCACAGGAAAGAAGGGACAAGAGGAGCTGCAAGGAACAAAAAGCACAAAAATCTCTTGTAGCTTGCACTTCAGAAACTGAGACTCCTATGGATTAGGAGGGAATTTTGGTTCACTGTGGGAAATCATGTCTCTGTTCCAGCTGATGAAAAACTTCACAATGATTTTACTTTAAAGAATAACCTTTACTATGAATAGCCAAATGCAAATGCACATTGTATAGCAACCTTGTTATTTCCTTGATGTACTAATACTGGTAAGCAAAACAGTGCTAACTTATAAATTATGTCTCAATTTCACCTTCTCAGTATCATTTGGACCACTTCACACTTGGTGGAACACCTGGAGAAGCCTCTTAAAAACAAAACAAAATGCTCTTTTAGGTTTAGGCCTTGTAAAAATGTGTGAACATGAGCAGCTTTATCATTAAACTTTTAAGACAGAGAACTCTCTCCAAGCAATGTTTCACCAAGCAGTAAGAAACAATGGGGATTCTTTGAGTAGCTTTCTAAAATAATTGATTTTTGCATTCAAACATTCCAGTATAGCTGCATGGTGCTAGGTATTGACCTTTGATTCTGAAAAAAGCTTCTTATTTTTTGAATTTTTCATAACATCTATCACTACTGCACCATCAATACAGCTTTGGAAGCACACATCAGCAGAGTACACCAAAGACTTAAAACACGTTGTTTTCATGGTAACATAGCTTTACTCTCGTCTAGGAGCAGATAAGGAACCCCAATCTGGACACATGCAAGAGATGCTCAATACAGACCATAAAAACAGAACGGAAGACCAGTATGTTGCATACACAGTATTCACTGACTTGTGTTTTTCCTTCCCTTTCTTTCCTCCCCGTCCTCCTTGAGACTCAGCACAGCACTTCAGCTGTGTTTTGTGAAAGAGAAAGCTAACCTATTGCAAGCTCCCTACATACAAAACTAACTGACCAGACTTTCTAAAAATGAGACAGGTTCCTGAACGGATAATCTTGTGCATGTACTGTGTTTTCAACAGCAAAGTGCTGAAGCACAAAAACAACCAGCAAAATGCGTTCACAATACAAGTCTTAAAACACCCACTGCAGGATAAGCAGCCCTTTAAGACGACAGCTACAAATATATTTCACTCCATTATGCTTAAACATACCCTTTTAAAAGCCATTCATTTATAGGTGTGATTGATAATAGCTGAAGAAAGAGCCATATCGCTGTTGGGAAGAACACAAGTGTAAAAATCTGGACAAAAAGGTGTAGTTTCACATGCATCAAAGCACTTGTCAGCTCCTGCAAAAGAAAAAGAAGAGAGGAAGTTGCAGTCATAACAGCTGAAGTAAGATCACGTTTGTGCTTTTAAAACTAGGATCATTATAATACAAAGAGAGTGCATGTCAAAAAGGCACCTTTAGGGATCATCTGATCTCCCCTTTAATAATGAAGTACATCCAGACAACACAAAAGCTCTGTCTGCTCCTGGGCATTTTTCCAAAAGAATTGTCCACCACTTCAATAATAGTGTAGCTCTTGTAACGGTAGCTTTTCAGCAGGCAGCCTTAGCACTTTGTCACTGCTTCAAAACCTGTGTTAACTACGCTGATGGCCTGTTTACTTTATTGACTGCCGATATCAAGAGGAAGGGAAACTTGCAGTGTCCACGTGACTTCAGGTTTCTCTAGTCTAAAGAGCGCCACAAACTGTGATTCTCACTTATACCGCAGAAAAGGGATGCGTACATTACAGTCAGTCATCATTTGTGGTGGTTTTTTTTAAGCAAAGACTAACAAACATAAAAAGCAAAGTAATTCGTAGTAGATTTTGATTATTTATTGTATCAACAGATAGGAAATTCATAGAAAAAAAATTAGGCTGACAAAGAATAGCAAAGAAAGAATACCAAGACCATAACAAGCTAACAACAGTTAACCCACAAAATTCAGAGAAATAAGGTGCAAAACACTGCTAGGAACTGAGGGTGGAAAAAAAAAAAAATAATTTTAAATAGTGTCTTTCCTCCAAAGCAGTAAGAGCACTCCAGAGAGGTGATCAAGTATCCTTACACAATATACTCTTCAGTTAGCTAAGTGTCTCTCTGTTTCTGTCTTTTCGAGCACTCCAAGGATATTCCACACAGTTTTTGAGTACAAGGAAAAAGCCTTGTACATTTCAGCTCATTTCAACTCTCAGACTGGGAAGAAAAACTCCTTTTCCTCTCTCTCTCAAAATAACTTGCATTCTTTTCAAATAAACAATGCAACAGGAAAAGAACTGATGGCACTTTTATTCAGAACCTAATTTGCTCAGATTCTCCAGCTATCTGACACTTCAGATGCATTAAAAAAACCCCACAATATAAAAAGAGTGTATTTCCATGTACAGTAACGCAGCAGCCGATCTTCAAATGCCACCCTCTCTCAGCTTCAAAACAGCTGAACTTCTATGAAACACAACCAAATACTGCATTTTTGACCATCCAAATGCACACTGATGTAATTACACATCTGGAAGTACTAGCAATTCAGCATTGTATCCTTGTTAATTTTATTAAGAGAAATAAAGTATCTCCCAAATTCAGGTTAGGGAAAAACACCTTCCACAAAAAAATACACATCCATTCATACCCTATTCTTAAAGTTATACAAAACATGGACTTGAAATGTACGTCTTGATCCAGTTTTACCAAGAAAGTATCATTGCATTCAGCACTTGGCTAACTGAATGAAACACCTTTTTTTTTTTTTTTTAAAAAAAAAAAGACAGCTCTCAAGCAGGCTAGTTTCAGTCTGCATGAAAAAAATAGGCCTTCTTCACACAAAACTTGTCACAGCACCTATGGTGTCATGAATAGCTTCACTGCAGTACTATTTCATCTTATCTCAAAAAGAAAGCAAAACCAAAATGCCTAGTAGTGGAAAAACACTCTGGTGTGGGAAGAAAAGATACCTGGAAATACCTATATAAAAGTGTACGTTTTAAAAGTAAATAATACAATTGAGAAAAATCAAAGCAAGTGACTTCTTTCAGCAAAGCTGCTCATTCCTCCTTCTTTCCTGCCAAGTCACCTCCAGCCCCAGATTTCCTACTGGGCCAATCTCTGAAGGCATCATCACACACACAGAAGCGCAGACACTGGAACCAATGGCTATATAAAAAACATGGCATTCTTTCAGTATTGTACAGTTGTTGCCCATTTTCCCTTTTAATTTAATATTTTTACAATTGGAAAATGCCTTAAAAACAGATGATTTGAAGAAAATTCTGTGATACTTTCAAAAGCAAAATCCAAGACAAAAACTTGGGAAAGGTTGGTTACAGCTTCCAGGGAACAAGGAAGGCGATTCCAACACAGCCAACCTAGCACATGAAGGAATGCTGTATTAGTGGAACAGGTCTTTGCAGATCTAAATTACCAGTCTTTAAAATGTCTCCAGTGATTGTCTTTTAAAATAGTTATTCCTTAGACTATATTATCACAGAACAAACATTGAGGCAAACAGTCTTCACCCTCTTAAGCAATCTACAAGGGCTTGTCCCAAAATACACCCGTCACTGTAGCCCTCAAAAAAGCACAAATCTCAGAAATGTAACTGGAAGCTGCTAGTTATGACTCGGTTTCTGCACAGCAAGTAGAACGAGTTCCCTTGTCTTTCCCAGTAATTCAGACCCTTCAGAGAGCTTATTCTAGTCTCTCACTGGTCAGTGTGGGTCCCTGTTGCCATCCAGTCACGCTAAGATGGTCATAGCTGGACTCCTCTGGGTAAATACCCACACAGAGCACACACTGTTTTCAGTGGCTTGCCAAATTCCTCATTGAAATGGATAACTCAAATACACGATTTTATTTCTGGGGCCCTACAGGAGGGTATTTGCTTCAAAAGAGCAAGCTATCCAGTCACTGAAAACTGAAAGCGCATTATATTAAGGTGCAATCAAATGTTCTTGTCATTCCTGGACACAGACTATTTCTACAAACATAAGAGGACCTCAGTCACCTCTAGATTTGAAAACATAACCAGGCCAGGCACAGACAGGCTCTTCCTGAACACTGCCAATTATTTTGTAAAATGCTTTCTGAATGCATGTTAGCAAATTTTTTTTTGAGCATGCACTTTCACAGCAGATAAAACCAGAAGTATAACCTTAAAAGAGCATCAGCTTTTTCTAATTTTGTCAGACTTATCGGAAGGCCTCCGTTAATACTTACACAACTTTTTATCATTTCATAAGGCATACTGACCACTGGTTTCAATCTAACTAATATATTACCCAAAGTAGAACAGCCGACACACAGGTCAAGTACTAATAAAGGCAAAAGCAGAAACAACTTACTTTGCAATCCAATAAAAAGATATATCAACTGACTAATAATACCAACTTTAGGTTGTGCCTTAAACAATTAAAACATGCTCCAAAGTATTTTAACAATGTCATGATGTGTTGGTTTTGGCTGGGACAGAGTTAATTTTATTCATAGTACTAGTTTTGGATTTGTGCTGGAAACAGTGTTGATAATACAGGGATGTTCTTTTTATTGCTGAGCAGTGCTTACAGAGTCAAGGCCTTTTCTGCTTCTCACACCACCCTGCCAGGGAATAGGCCGGGGGTGCACAAGAAGTTGGGAGGAGACACAGATGGGACAGCTGACCCCACCTGACCAAAGAGATATTCCATACCACATGATGTCATGCTCAGCAATAAAACTAGGGGGAAGGTTGGCCAGGGGGCTGTTCCTCAGGGACTGGCTGGGCATCGGTCAGTTGGTAGTGAGCAACTGTTTTCATTTGCATCACCTGTCTTTCTTGGGTTTTATTTCTCTCTTTGTAATTTTCCTTTTCATTACAATTTTATTATTATTTCAATTATTAAACTTATTTCAATTATTAAACTGTTCTTATCTCAACCTGCGCGTTTTCTCACTTTTAGCCTTCCAATTCTCTTCCCTCCATTCTGCTGGGGTAGAGTGAGCAAGTGGCTGTGTGGTGCTCAGTTGCTGGCTGGTGTTAAATCATGACACACGACCTGGCCTCCTAACGCATTTAAGGATTGTTTTTAACATACATTTTAGAAAGTAATAGCACATGGTACAATGAGTGAAATGTTTTTCTTCCTGTTTATCTTCCACCCCCATGGCAGAAATTCAGAAAAGGCTTAGCTTCTTGATGGAACACAAAGCTGGATGTACAGCACCAGTCCTAACTGATGCGTCCAAAACAATCTGAGATAGCTAGCTGGACATAAGCATAAGCTCCTATAAAAACTTAATTTACATCAATACATTGCTTTTTAGAACCACAGATGAAAGTAAGTTATACAAGCACAAAGTGGGACACGACACATTGCCAAGGAACCCGTCAGTTATGTCACCTTAACTGGAAAAGGTCAGATGTACACTAGTATTGAGAATCTAATCAAGACTTTGATAATGCTACTGATTCCACTCTCACAGCTGCTTTACAAATACAAAGTTTCAAGGATACAAACTAGTGAAAGTTTTACATTTTTTTCCTCTGCATTCCTAACCCTGAAAGCAGAAAACTCCACTCCATTAGTACTACTCAGTCTTTGTGTTTCAAGTTCTCTTCTCTGTGGAAGAAAGTGCCTCTCCGCAGACTATTTCCATTAGGATGAATTACTATCCCAGGCAAATAGACAACATGGTTCTTCCTGCTTCCACATAAGACCACAAGGCTCTAAATAGCTGCTACAGAATTGACTAAAGTTATTCCCTTCACTTATACTGTATCCCGGCAGAACTGAGGCCCTAGGGCCAGAACTGCCTGCAGATACAGAAGGAGAGGGCTGCCATCAGTTCAAATACCACCTCCATTTGAAACTTTATCACTATAACCATGATACAGGTACAGAAACTTTTTTTGTTGAATGCATGCTGTTCATCCAAATCCCAGTTTGCTGAGAAGATAACATAATAATGGACAACATGATGATTCTTCCAGGCATTAGTATCATGCAACATATGAATGACATTACCTCTCAGCACAGCCAACAGCATAAAAGGAATCAAGAAACTAGACTAGCAGGGACACGCAGTGTTTCCCTTCAACTCTGGTTGCTCCTTCTCTTCTTGGCACGTAGCCATCATTTCCTCCATGCCTGCTTTACACATCACTAGGAGGTTTTCCCCTTCATCTCTTCTTACTCCCAGATTGTTCCTCTTTGGAAAATTGTGCCATTCAAAATTTGGAACAAGCCTCAATGTCTGTAATATGCAGCAAAGTGTAGGCACTTCAAGTCCACCTGTTCACAACTAAATCCTATAGGAAAAGATTGCCAAAACTTTGTACCTGTATATTGGCCTTGCATCTGCAGAGGAACCCTTTTGTGTTGACATTAGCTGCTCTCCTATGCCTACCCAACATCGTAACTTAAAACCACTGGATCTTTGCTTGCATAAATCCTGTAGTGACTAGCCTAAACAGTTTTATTTAGAGAGTACACCAGCAGGTGAGTTGAAGGAGAGAAGCACAGAGAGCTCACATCTCTCTGCGAAGGGTCTCGAGCACAAATCCTATGAGAAGCAGCTGAGGCAACTGGGGTCGTTTAGCCTGGAGAAAAGGAGGCTGACGGGAAACCTTATTGCTCTCTACAGCTACCTGAAAGGAGGTTGTAGTGAGGTGGGTGCTGGTCTCTTTTCCCAAGTAACAAGCGATAGAAGGAGAGGAAACGGCCTCAAGTTGCACCAGGGGAGGTTTAGATTGGATATTACGAAAAATTTCTTCACTGAAAGGGTTTTCAAGCACTGGAACAGGCTGCCCAGGGAAGTGGTGGTGTCACCATCCCTGGAGGTATTTAAAAGACATGTAGATGTGCCACTTAGTGGTGGGCTTGGCAGTGCTACGTTTACAGTTGGACTCAATGATCTTAAGGGTCTTTTCCAACCTAAACGATTCCATGATTCTATGATGTTCTCTTCGTGTCCTACAGAGGCACGGAGACTCCACATAGCCCCTCTCTGCCTAGTTCTACCCTAGGATTTGCTCAGTTTTCTGGCCTGTATCTCAACTGAGCAGTGGGGAAGCCAAGGGTGGCAGAAGGCACATGCTCGTGCGCTCCTGGGTCTCACCCTGATTTGGGTTTGGGACACATCCAGGGTGCAGATCCAGTTTCAAAGTTGTGCTCAGCACTTCCATTTAGTCAAAGCCCTGTAAAGTCAAGCAACCCACCCTCTATGGATAGGTGAAATTTATTCACACTCTCCTCATCACGTTCACTACTTTGTGAAGAATTTTCTGAAATCAAGGAGAGGTTATTCCATAAATGTCTAATATTTATCTTCTGTTGTTAGCCATTCTCCCAGCATGAACAACAACAGCATAGTAATGAAATATTCCAATTACATTCAAACCTGATCAAAAACAACACAAAACTTTAAAAGCAAAACAAGAATGAAGCCATGAGAAATTACAGTACCTCAGTTTTCAAGGAGAGTCCACTGTTAAAGAATATAGCTGAAACAGCAATGTAAGTAATGGTAATTTCTGGTTTCAAGGGTCCTAAAAAACACAGACGGAGAACAAAGTGAACTACAGTCGAAGAGATAATGACATGCATGTATTACATCAAAGTAAATGAGAATATTTAGAAAAATACCTGGAGAAAATCTAATCATTAAAGTATCTTTAGTAAAAGGAGTAGAGTTTCTATTAAGTTACAGAAAGCATGCTATTCATTTTTAAATAAAAGCAAACCAGTGAGCGGAGGCAAGGTATGATGTCACACAGATTTGGCTTCCACGATTACAGGCCACTGGGAACTAACAAGTAAATTCTGGAAAGGTGAAAACAAGCAAGTTTTCAGAGCTTTCCTCTGTCATCAGAGTACCCCCACAGGGTCAGCAAACTCAAACAGTACACTCAAAAATATTAGCTGCTCCCTCCACAGGGCCATTGACATCATTCACATACATACCTCTCACTTCTTCCCCCACAACACACACACCTGCCTAGCTGCCTGCACAGAGGAAACCAAATTGTACCTTGCAATGATTTCCTTGGGGTGATACAATTCTGCATTATTCCCCCACAATAGGGCTGTAGCAAAATGGTTCATACCAGCGCTACAATAACACATTTCAGACACACTGCTGCAGTGAGATCAGCAAGGGCAGATGACTGCACCTCCAAGGGTTCCACTACATTAAAGGCTTACATTTGTATATATTTATATACTTTTTTTCAGGGAGATTAAAATAAAATACTTTTTACACTCCTATAAAAATGATGAATTCTCTTAATACACTTTGCCTTCAGAGGCCACCAAGCACAAAATGGATATACTCATTTTTTCACAAGCATTCAACCAGTTATTTTATTAGAAAGAAAATATTAGCAGTCTACTTAGGACCAAAGTAATATCCTAACTCTGTAAGTGACAGTAAGTTGTCATGAGCAAAACTGCAGCAACAGCAAACAAGCAAGTCTTTACTCGACACTCCAGAAGAGACGATCCTTTCTGCTCTCTCAGATGAATGATACATTGATGGTCACACTGGAGCAAGGTCAGTGATCCTTAAATTAGAGGGATTTGATCATACACTGAGTCTACTCCAATTTGCATCTCAAGTCATTTAAATCCAAATCCTACTCTCAGAGAGGACTTTGTTGAGGAGACATTAAAACTGTGTGTGTTAAATACAAAAAACAAACCAAACAACCTAGTGAAGCATAAGGTAAAAATAAGCCAGGAAATGCAAGAGTCAAAGTTGCAACAAAGCACATGGCTAGTTGCAAAATTATGGCATGTTAACTGAATAGCCAGGGGAAAAAAAAAAAAAGAAAAAAAAGAAAAAAGAAAAATTACATAAGTATATCCCGTTACACAGAAAAAATATATATTTTTTAGATAGATATAGAATTATATAATTTTTTGAATCTTTTAGAATATTAGAGCATATATGTATATGCACACACACTGGGCAGACAGGCAGTTGGTTGATTAGTCTGGCTAAGATAGGGGTTCTTCCAGGACTCAGTTTTTCTGTCTTAGAGCTTTTCACTGGGCTACCTGAACTCCTTTACACAGGAGAAGCCTCTACCACTTGAGCAACCACAGGTTCATGCAGCACAGGGAACTCTGGTCAGAACAGAGTCCCTCCATCTCTTGTGCAAAAGACCAGTCAGGAAAGCTCTTTTCACAAAGGAACTAAATAGGCTCATTCATCAAATAGGAAAACCCACAAAAAGGGCTTGGCTTATGCCTTGAAGGTGGAAACAGCACAAATCTTTGTTAGTTGTGGCACAATGTTTCACTGCTATGGATGCTGGACCATCCATACCATTCAGTAAGGCCCTGCAAATTACAGTGCATGATTTTGTCAGCTAGAAGATGACAAACAAAGATTTTATCATATGCTGATATTTCCCACCTCTCCACCTCTCTCTCTATTTTTTTTTTTTAATTTTAAAATGAGCACCGAGAGCACATAGCTTCAGAAGAGGGATACCCCTTTGGAGAACACGTGCTCACAAGTTTCAATCAATGCTTACAAGATTTTTCAAGCGTGTTGTCCCAGGAACAATAACCATGTCAATGCTTGACATATCTTTGCAGTAGAATAATTAAATGAAGTGCTCCATCACAAAATGCAGGAAGTAAGCTGAGGAAAAAATATCTCGTATTCTAATTAAAAGGATCTCCCAGATTGCTGCTAACAATTAGCTTAGAAAGGGACAAACCACCTGATACTATCAATTTAAAGTTGTCTTTAAGGTCTGCTGAAGACACAGCATGGATCCTGCAAGAAGCTCCACGTGGGTCCTATTCACCTATGCAAAACAGCACACGGATGTTAGAAGGGATTCTTGCACAGCAGGAATTTGCCTACCCCAAACTCCATGAAGTACTGGAGCCTTAGTTGCCACAGCAAGTGTTCAGAGCCATTTTTAAATCACTTTCTTTTTTCCCAGAACCTAAGGGGGGGAAAAAAAGTTGGCTCCTCAGTGAGAAGCTGTCTATCCTCAAAATTCAGCTCTATTAATTAAAAAAAACCTCAAACAACTATCCATATAAAAACACAACTGGATTCTCCACAGGGAATTGCTAAAGGAATTCTGTTGTTCTACATCCCTTTTCTTAAATGTTCAGGATCAATTAGGAAAAAAGAAACATATAAAATTCAACTTGTTCCTGAAGGTTGTGAACATCTGGAACTGAAGTTACAATGGAAACTAACCAGAAGATATTGCCAGCATTTATACTTAAAGATGCATTGCTTATTTTAAAATAACACTGGGCATTTCATCAGCTCTTGTTACAAGAAACATACAAGACATCACTGAGTAGAAAAGGACAGCTATTTCTTCTGATTTGTTTACTGTGAGCATTTAACACCATTTTGCACAGAATCATTTTCACTGCTTTCCCTCATCTTTCATGAGAAGGCAAAATGGGACCAAAAAAAAAGCTATCGTTAAAATACAAGTGTGTTATCATAAAGTAAAAAAGTCATCTGGTTTACACACAGCACCTGAGATTTTAACACAATATACGTTAAGCTACACGCCTTGAGAAGCTCAGATGGCAGACATTCATACACTGAACTGAAATAACTTTACGCCCTTCTTAGAGTTCTTAAAGTTATCACTTAACAGGCGTACATTCAAAGTTGCCACTCAGTTTTCATTACCACTAATCCAAAAAGAGTAGGATATTATTCAAGCAACTGGTACAGCGCCTAGCAAAGACACACACAGGAATCCACTTGGAAATACTTCGTGGGTGCCTGAGAAATAGCGACTGACTAACAAGCTGCTGGAGGTGCAGGGACCACAGGAGGGCCCGGCGCAGTCGGCTGTGCCCTACTCCCGGCAGCTTGACCTCCTCAACCCCTCGGCAACTCCAGTTTCGAAGTTTCAGAGCGGACGCCCTGACGGCCGAGGGGCGCCCGAGCAAGTCTCAGCATCCCCGGCAGCAAAGCGACCGGCACCCTCCGCCCGCGGCCCCCGCGGAGAGGCCCGCAGACTCTCCCCTGCCTCCACACGCGCGCAGCGAGGCAGCCCGCTCCCCGCCCTGCCGCCGGCACCCGGGCCGACCCCGGGCAGCGCCGGGCCCGACCCGCACGACCGAAACGCGCCGGGTGGCGGGCGGGGTGGGGGGCAGCGCCGGCCGCCGGCAGTTGACAAAGTACCGCCGAGCCCCCGGGGGCGCCCAGGCTCTCGGGCGGCGGCTCCGGGGGCCCCCGCGGCCGCCCCCCGCACGGCCCCTCACAGCCCGCCGAGCTGGCGGGGCAAACCGGCCCCCGCGGGGCAGCGGCCGGACTCACCCCCTTTGACGCCGACGGCGGGCTCCAGCCGCGCCACCGCGATGACCAGCACGATCCCGAGGATGAACCACTCCTTCCGCAGGCGCTCCAGCAGCCCCATGGCGCGCCCGGCCCGGCCCGGCGCAGCACGGCGCAGCGCCGGGGCGGGGTGCAGCCCCACCGCCCGCCCGCCCGCCGGCAGGACCAGCCCGATCCGCTGACAGGAAAAGTCTCACCCACCGCCGCCATCACTACCACGCACCTCCTAATAGACACGCAGCCGCCGCCCGCCCGACTGCCCGCAGCGCCGATCCTCCGCCGGCGTCGGCCCCCACCGCCACCGCCCCGCGCTGCATCCCCGCGCTGAGGCGAGGGCGCCGGCGGCCACCGCGGGTCGTGGCGGCGCGGGGAAGGGGAGGGTGGGGGGTGGCGACGCCGCAGCCCCCGTTGCTGCCGTCGCCGGTCGGGCTGGGGAGCGCGGCCCTAGAACCGATCCCGGCGGGCGGCGCGGCCCCTGCGAGCGCGGGGCTCGGCGGGCGCGGTGGGGCGGCAGGCGGTGTGGGCGTGCGCGCTGTTTTGGTACATTACAACGGTTGCGTGACGCCCAGCGTTTGACGCGCGGGAGGGCGGGAGCGAGCTGGCGGTTGCGGCCGTTGGGTGCGCGCAGCGAGCCGGCCGGGCTAGAGGGGGGCGCTCCGCGGGGCGCAGGTACACCCCACCCCCCCCCCCCCTTTCCCCGACCGCAGGCCGGCCGCCTCCCTCCGCCACCCGCGTCAGCTGGGAACCGCCGGCCGGGGAGGGAGGGATGGAGGGAGTGGGGATCTGTCCGTGAGGGCGGTTTGCTGTGAGGGCGGGCGCGGGCTGGGGCCGGCAGGAGGCTGTTGACAGTGAAAATATTGACAGTTGAAATCCTGGAGCCTGTATTGCGGAAGCGAGGAGTTCCGGACCGACGGCGGCTGCTGTGTCACACGCGTGGTGCTTGTGTGTACACACACGCGCGCGCGCGCCTGGTCCCGTTACTGCGTCGAGGCGGCGGAACGACAGATTTTTCATCATCGCCTCGGAGTTCACCCGTGTGTCGCGTCACTGCCGTAAGAAGGCGCCTGCCTGTCCGGCGTGAGCCGACTCGGAGGCACCTGCCCTGCCCGCAGGAGCACCTGTCGTGACCTGCCGCCCGCCTCGCCTCCTGCGGCGCGCCCGCTGAACGAGCCGGCTTCCAAACTTGAGGCAATTCCCCGTGCGGAGGTCGGTGGGTTTATTTCGGTGTTAAACGCACCTCCATTAAAACAGAGTATCATAACAACCTCATTCTGGTGCTCGACCTGCGCTTTCCGTTTCCTATTCCCCTCTTGTCTTCGCTTCCCCCATGGATTCATTAGCCCAGCCTCTGCCCGGCCACGACCTCCTCTCTCTAAATCACATTAACAAGGAAATGATAAAGTATGAAGCGCCCTGTCATCACAGCTGCTCACGCCAGTACTGCCGCGGCTGCCTTGCTCTGGCAGGTTTCAAACACACAACAGTTCTGATGTGTGATTTCTGAATGTTTAGGTAAGTTTATACTTCACAGTCTCTGTGGACGTATTCAGGCTTCAAAGAATAGCACTGCCACACGCTTTCTGCTCTCTGCTACCGAGTAAATAAATGTTTATAGCTCAAAGCTCAGCTGTGATCTCAGCTACTTGAGGAAGTGTATACTGCTGTATGTCCTGTGAGGTTCACTTGTGTAAACATGTATACATCATAGCCGAATTTTTTTAATATGGAGGGAATGTGCCTTCTCCCACCCACAAGGGGATCCAAAACATGCGGTTTAAAATGGTTGTACATTTCACTACTTTACTACAGTTTACTGGAGTTTATATTGGTCCTTGCTCTCTTCTCAGATACAAACGCCAGACTGAAAAACCTCACTGCCTTTGCCTGTGCGACTGCTACAGGTTGACTAGTTTTGGAGAAAATAAATGCCTAACAGCTGTTCTTCTAGAGCAAGCTGTGATTATAATAAGCATAGGATTTGATTACCGTGCTGGAAGGCTAAGATGAATCAACTAAAGATGTAAAGTTGATGTTTATCATACAAATTATATTAAACCTTTGTGTACTCATTCACAGGTGAGGTGGCCCTAGTTGTATGATGCGGTTTTTATCTGCACCGTTCATAGATGGCAGTGCTTAAATCTTTTCCTAAGTGGGTCTGAAAGCACAGTAGCAAGAGCATGGGCCCTCTGATCTGAACGCAGCAGGAGACCAGGCAGGTGTCCAACGTTTCCCAGGTCATTTTGTTGTGAACGCATACGCAGCCCTGGAGGTCCTAACCAAGACGGGCAGGAGGTTTTGCACCCTCTGCCTGGCGGTTTCAGCCGGCTGCTTCGTTACGCCATGCAGAGGCCTCACTCTGCACCAGCAGGGCTAGGAGGCACAAACAGCTTCAGCACAATTCAGGAAAGCATTTTTACCAAGGAAAAGCAAAATAACAAATAATCTATTGACGCCAAAAGTTAAGCACTCAGAGGTTAGAAGCAGGCACGTTTCATAGTGAATGAAGTTGCTGCAATGTCAGTTGCTGCAGAAGCTGTAGACAGATGCAAAGAAGGGGCAGGTGCGGAGGACACTTGGTCTGGCAATAAAATTGAGTTCTGCAGTGAGGACAGCAGTCTCTCCCTGCTTTTGCATCATAGTTTTTACATGGTACTCATCCTGCCCCTCGCTCTTTGCAAGTGGATACTAATTATGAATTTCTAATCTTGCCCACTGCTCAAGTTAATTCTAGGTTCACGTTATCAACAAGTTTCAGACGTTTGCTCACAGCAAATCTAATCGGCAAAAGTTAGAAACCTCAGGTTCAGTCCTAGGCTGTGGAAGATTCTTCTCATCTTCCCCTCCAAAGGGTCACTCCTTGTGCACTGTCCCCAAGCCTGTCTCTCCTTCTCTAGAGAAGGATGAGATATCTCACTGTGTATTAGATTTAGAACAGTTAAGAAACATAAAAAAAAAGCTAACGGTTTGCTGATGATCATCAGATACACAGAAAAAAGGTTAACTTTTGTCTGTACTCAGTAAAGATGAGCTTTAACAAGGCTCTGTTGCTTTGAGCGGATGCTTTGCCTGGAAATTTGTTTCCAAGAAATCTGAACTCTGTGGTAAACATCTTTTGCCAACTGAGTTACAAAATACATGGATTCATGTGGCTGTTGTCTTCTGTGATCTTCAAGATTGTATGCCGATATTCTAAGCTGTGTATTGAAAGACTGGTACAAAGATATTTTAACTGTTTTTGTTTAAAAGCTGTTCTTCAATTATCATGATAAGCATATAGGTCTCTTAGATGAAATAGATGAAATTGTTACCACTTTTAAAAACGAGAGCACTCTGTAAGCGCTGCCCTGCCCTGCCCCACCAGCGTGGAACAAGAAGGAAGAAAACACTACAAGTGTATTGTATAATTGGCAGGACTCTCACGTGTCCTAAGTTTGTTTGCAAGACAGCATCACCATTGCTATAAGGCAGTTTGTCATCCATATTGAGGCATCTGGTCAGTATTAGAGAGGGACAATTCAGCATCTGTCATCCAAAACTATTTCCTGTAACATTTCACTTTCCTCATCGGGTTCCCATAGGATACTATACATATCCTAATTAACGACTGGGACTCAACCAGATCCCAGAATGGTCTGGCACATGTGTACGTGTATTCTCCATTACATGGTACAAAACTATTTTGGGATATATTTAGCTGTGGCTTAGACACAGCATAGGAATGAGAATTTAGCTTCTCTCTGATTTCACATGACCAAATTTTCGTTTTTGTTCAATTGCAAACATACCTCAGGGCTTCCAGATGCTTTCCTGCCTCTAAAGGCCCTCGCGCTTCCTTCTGCATAATATAACAGCTTCATGACATGCGTAGCTGCGTGACACCAAATCTTCGTTGCTCACAGGTAATCTGTTGAAATCACCAGCACTGTTCGTGTGAGCAGTGACCAGTTTTCATGTCTGCAAAGGTGCAGGAGTGGACCGGACGTTTCTGGGCTTCACGTTATGAACAGTCTTACGTGGCTTGTAACTGATGCCGAGACGTTGGCTCCCCTTTGTGCCATATGGAGCCCATTACCCAGCCTCTTATCTGCACAACATACCTTGCTGTCTAATAACTACACAGTTATTTTAAGGAATGTGCTGGGATTTTTAAGTTCCGTAGTAGCAGATGTCATCTGATTATGCATTTGGACAGGAGAGATTTCAATATAAAGGAGAGGGGATCACGAGATAAAGGGAGCTTAAACGAGAGGAAGAGATAGTATTAAATAATTTAACTTGAAAAGAACAAAGATATTCAGAATGAACAAGATAAAGAGAGGTGTTAATTATAAATAGGAAAGTTGAGGAGAAAAAGTGGAAATATATGGGAGACAGTTTACAACACATTTATATTTCTCACAAGTACTTAGTGGCATGATCTCAGATTTTCTTAGCAGCTTGAAGAGATCGCTATACTGATCCCATTAGCTGGTTTTCCTTATGGAAATGGAGTTCACAACTCTTATTCTGTCCTGGCCTAGGTGCTTATACTGTTGCAGGCATCTGCAAGGGATCTTTTGGTTGTTGCTACTGGATATTATTAAATGCCTGTGAGTGCTTAGGTACTGCCAGCTGCAGGACTTACTACCATTAGCGTAATGCAGTAGTAGGAATTATGTATAAGTTCAATTTAGAACAGTGCTTAATGGGACTTAAACATGTGTATAGGTATGCTTTTCTAAATAGAAGCTATAAGATGATAAAAGGTTTTGTGAATCTTTAGTTTTATTTCTATAATGGTATGATTTTCTTTTTCCCCAAAGACTTTAAATGCATAATGCTTTTTTTTTTTTTTTTTTAACTTGCAATAAGGAGTCCTCTTACCTATTTAGGTATCCAACAAATAAACATTTTTTCTTTTACTTAGGAGCCCAGTGTGAAATTTTCATGCACTAATCTTAGGCATTAGGAAGAAAATTTAAAAGGTTACAAATGGGGCTTTGCTGATCCCTTTCCTAGCACCTGCTTGTTCTTACAAAGAAAGAGAACCTGGCTTGATGCTGCTCCACTCTTGCCTTCTCCTCCTAGACCTTGAAGAGAGCACATAAATTGCAGAAATTTTCACAGAAAATGTGGATTCCCAGTAGACAGCAAGACTCTAATGCATTTGGAAGTTTGGATTAAAAAAAAAAACACCACAAAACCAACCAATCAAACAACAACAAAAAAGCAATTGACATAATAAAGCTGTGCTTGAAACAAATTACAGGCTGCTTTAACTGCAATTTAAAAACAAAAGAAAAAAAAAAATTTAAACCATTAAAAGCTGTATATATTTAAACCTGAAAAATGAAAGCAAAAATGTGAAATTGCTTCTCTGGATGATTTCACGGTGAACATTTGGATTTAATCTGTTAAGTAAGTCAGTTCAGAGATAACATGGTAATACTTTTATATCTTCTTCTCCTTATAAAAATAACCTTCTAATATTACAATAATCATACCAAAACACCTAAAACATAACAGGTTCAGCATAAAAACTTTTGCTCTATTTGCATAGGGTAGAAGCAGCAGATTTCTTCCCGGGTGTGTGCACACGCGTGTGTGCAGATGCAGACGTTTTACAACAGTTTCAGAGTAATTAACCACTCATAATGGGAAGAGCATGCAAATCAGAGGAAGCAGAAAGAGGAGAGTAATCACCCCGGCTGTGATACCTGTCACAAAACTGAAGTTTGGAAGAAGCAACCATGAGAGAAACTGGAAATACATGAGCACATATAGGCTTGAGAAGAAGGCAGTTGCTAGAAGGAGGGTTTGCCTTAAGGTTGCTGAAAACTGGCTTTTAGAAGCTTAAGCTTTATCTTCTAGAAGAAGGAATAACAGGGCTTGTCCAAGAGGAAGGACAGCCTATGCTCCAAACTTTGTACTCACTCAGCTGGATGGAAAGGGGGCCCTGATTTCTCTTGTGTCTGTCCCTTTTGATTTTAACATTACCAGAGTTTAAAGGTTTGGAGAAACAGAGCAAATTCACTAGCTGACCTGAGGGAGAACGCTAGAGAAGTCTTTGGACTTTGTCAGATTTGTCAGTTTGACTTCATCATACTACAGCACCTATTGCTTCATGCCTCTCAGATCTTTGCACGTCATTGCCATGTCCTGCCTTCATCACAGGCCAGGACCCAGATCTCCATCAGTCTGGAGAAAAGCCAAGTGCATTCCCCAGAGCTACGACGAACTCTGGCCATGGCCAGTTTGGACTTTTAGGGGACTACAGTCTCAAGATCAACATGATGTGCAATAGAAAGATGCAAGCGTAGACACCATCCTTTGTGCTTAGCTTGGCACGTGGGCTTCTGTTGACTGTTTTGAACATCAAACCGTGTTCATAACTTACAGCCTGCCCACCCCGCCCTCACCAGCCACCGCAATTTCCCCCTGCAGGATGGAAATCAAGCAGCTTGTTGTACATGCTAGGGTACAGATTTACAAAGGAAGGTTTTGCCTGCCCTCCCCTTAATAAACGAGGCCTTTCTGAGTGCCAGGAAATAGGGGAGGAGCTTACAGACATGTAGCTTGATGGCACCATCGTTTACCTGCATTGAAATAAATTTCACATTATTTGCAAATCAAGTTCTTTCACCCCAGCCTTATCTGGGCTTTTGATTTAAAATGGACTAGGAAGTGCCCCTACAGGAACCTAAGTGCTTCCGCATGCTGCATACGTCAGTCCTGAGAGGAAGGTGCATCTTCCCACTCATCCGTGTGGCACTAGGCCCCTTTGCAGTGCTGGAATCAGGATATTCTTCTTTTGGGTTTGTTTTTAGTTTGGTTTTTTTTTTCTGAATTGTTGTTTATACCAGGGCAGAATTCAGAGATCTTAATCAGACTGCAAGGCTTCTTTGCACCAGGTATTGTGTAAGCATAAACCCACCCACGCTTACACTGCAATCAAGTAACTGTAGTGTATATACACATAATGGACCTCACTTTAATGTAGCCCTCATTAGTACCAGCTGCAGTGATTAATACCGTTGGTGATTCAGTATGAATGGGGACCACCAAGCCAAAGCTGTCAGGAGATCCCCATTGGCAGTACTCTGAACTGAGTCAAAATTCAAACTTCTCCTCCACCTCCTGCAGACATCCTCACAAACCCTCTCCTAAAGAGGCATGAGAGCACATTAGAGGTGTCAGACCTCCATCTATTAGTGTTGATCAGGTTCACTTCTCTCTCTGCCCTCAAAGTTTGAGAGTTAAGTGGAAAACTTACCTCAATTGTGAAAGCAGATCAAAAAAAGTAGAGTCAGGAGGGGAGATAAGCTATTGGGAAATACACTAAATAATGAGGAAGAAACTATAACCAGAGAGGAAGAGACCCTTTAAGAGCTATTTAATAACAAATCAGCTTCTGTATAGCTATTATATCTGTCAATACAGAAGAAATGAGGATGCTGACAACTCTTCATCCCACGATCTGCAGCATTAATAAGTGATGAAGTGTTAAAAAAACTGGGACGCTTTGTGCCTGTAACAATATCACATGAGGACAAGGGAATAAAGCTGAACTAAAACAAAGGACACGATTGTGTAGTGCTGGCAAATAATGACATAAATGAAAAACAAAACCACGGAAACAAGTACAGCCCCCTCTAATCATCAAATATAAGGAAAACATGACTGCCTCGTTTTTTGGCAGTAATCAGATACAAATCGTAAAGTCAGCACTATCTGATGAAAGTTTTGGTTGTAGTCGTTACTCCAGAAATGTCCAGCCCAAACTGGTTATTTAAACAAAGAGAGGGGAGAGGGGATGGGAACCAAGGATCGGAGTGAAGCTGAGGTAAGAGTTTCGGGGTACATACCATCCCAAGGTAAACAGCACCATGCAGGACATGGCCTGAAGGGAAAGCCTTTTATATGCAAGCCTGCTGTCATGCTGCTCTCCTTCCACGGTCAATTTGTTTGCCCTTCTACTGCCTCACTAACCAAGAGGCAAGACTTTTGCACCTCTGGCACATCCAGTGCTCGCGCACCCACCACTTGTTTCTTTGGCACAGCCAGCACAGTTGCTAAACCCTCTCACTCCTCCCTTCTCTCATGCTCAGCATCTGCCCCACGCCTTTACTGGGGCATTGCTGAAAAGCTCTACCCTGGGACACTCTGCCCTCTCCTTCCTATTCCCAAGGAAAGGAAGAGTTATTCTCTTGTGAACTTGAAATATTCCTACAACATAATCAGGTTTCACAAAGATTTCCAAGCAGCACTGTCCACTGCCTACCGTCTATACAGCTTATGCCACACGAGTCACCTTAGGTCGATTTTGTATTGTTCATTTCACAGGTCGCATCCAGTCTCCCCAGTTTCATTCCACGTAAGCAGCTTTAATGCCAAAGCCTTGTGCTGTAGTAAATGAGGGAAGGAACTCATTTTTTTTTGTAGGTGCACCTAAGTCAGAAGGCGCAGTAGGGAAGCTGGAAACAAGAGGAGCAGAGATTAAGAAACATAGGGAGGGGTCATCTGGTTATTTAGGTTCTGCTGAAAAATAAAAGTCTATGGAGGCTGTATTAGGGTAGAGCCTTGTACTTCCTTTATAGGATGTGCATTAAGCAGAGTTCTGCCTCGATCCCTTTAGGAAGTGGGAGAGTTACGATGGTGTCTTTTCCCCGAGAGCATTTCTAAGCTTTCCTCATAGGAAGCGTTCCTTGTGGTGCATTCTTAAGTAGATCAAATGTAAAGGAAAATCCCAATTCAGAATTAATTGGCATACATTTTTTCAGGAGCTGGAGGGATTTTGAATTTCTTCCTTCTAGATGAACTTACAACACTCCTGCAATCCCACATTTGAAGTTGTACCTGTCTGTGTAAGCACAAGGCCTGCCGCAAAAGACGTCTTTTCAATTTTACCACTCCACCCCGTTACTCAAACAGATGCTTTCCAGTGTGGTGTCTATGGCCCACATTTACTCCAGCTTGTTCTTGCAGCCTTCGCTTCCTTCAGTGACGTTCTCGCTGTGGACACGGTAGCACAGAAACCAAGTCCTGTTTGGAATTAACCATTTCCAGCATCCCTGCACACTCAAGAGTCAGCAACTGAAGCAGATGCTGTAGTGGTGTAAAAAGACTCCCTGTTTAAGGGGGTCCAGAACAATACTTCACTTGGAAATGCTTGGTACCTTTAGCTGCAGGATCATTCAGACCATGTGCTTGCCTTCCATTATTTTATGAAAGAAAGCGAAGGTGTTTCTACCATGACAGACCACTGTTCCCTCAAGTCATGCTTCTGCGTGGAAAAAATAGCTTACTTTTTAACGTAGCTGACCAAATGGCACATCCACTGCCTAAGTACCACCACTGTTTATCCAGACAGGTATTCACTTTTCATCTCCCATCCAGCAGCTGTCTGTCTGAGCAAGCTTCATCTGAGCCACGCAGTCATAATCACTGCTTATATACAAGATCCCTTGTGTACTGTATATTAATGTCTGGCTGGTAATTTAATGGCACCTCTAGGCATAAACAAAAGTTTATTAAAACAGTAAGTAAAATGTTCCCGAAGACTGGCCTGCATTTTTAATTTTCTGTTCAGCATTCCAAAATACAGAGCCAGCCTTCTTACGCAAAAAGAAAGCTACAGAGTTAACACCAAGTAACATCAATTTGCACAAGTTAGCACTGTCTAGAGCAATAGGATGTTTCATTTATATTCACAAATCCCTTCTTTTCTGATCTTCTTTAACAATGATAGCCAAACAAAAATTTGGATTGATTGTTAGGAAGTGGGCACAACTCCAGGAAGCAGCAGCATATTGATTACAACTCAAATTACTTGTCAATTCCTAGATAGGAAGCCACAGGACAGCTAAAACCTTAAATTCCAGTCAGTAGTTGGCAGTGCCCTCTGTAGTTAGGACTGAGTTGTGCTCTGAACATTGGGCACGTAAAAGTGACACCGTTCCCTATCTGTGCTTATCTCTTTATTTGCATGAGATGCTTATTTTACAAGTGGATTTAGTGCTTTAAAGACCAGCAGGTTTCTTTTTCTTTGACCATAAAAGAATTCCTTGAGCTCAGTAAAATGCACATTATAGATGCATCAGTTATTACATCTATTATTATATGTTTACATTGGGCAAGTGGGTGGACATTATTTTTCTTTTTACAATATTTAAGCAGAAACATGGACTGATTTTTGCATTTCAGGTTAAGTAATGGAGACGTGAAAATACTCAGTAGAAAATTTGTGGAGATGCTGACGAACGAGCGAGGAGCTCTGCTTTTAGCGAGTCTCATTTCAGATCCCAGCCACATTTCCAGACCGCAATGACGTTCCCCCTCTGCTCCCCCACTGTAACTTAGCATATGCTAAGGACCCCGAAGCACTTTCCAGCTCCCAGGGCACATCACCACCTATCTCCATATCGAAACAAGACCCAGCGGTGCTCGACTGGCCGCTATACCGCTTGGTTTCTATGGAAAGGAAACAGGAGCATTCAGGCTGAAGGGAAGGTAGACAGACATGCTCCAACAGGTCCCATCTAAGTGATCAAAGCACTAGGACTTTGGGAGCCTAGAGCAAATACAGATACTGCCAGCTCTGTAGAACCTCAATACATTTGTTGTAACCTAGAATATTTACCTCCTTGCCATGATCAAGGGACTCGAGCAGCTGAGAAGACTCTTGCCAACAGCACCAGCAAGAGTTAGCAAGGAGGAGAAAGACTACAGATATCTCAGAAGAAAAGCTCCCAGAATAAATCCCTTAACGCCTGTACAGAATAAAAACTTGGTTTGTAAAAGATAAAAGCATTTATGACACATCAACTGCTTTTTTTTTTGTGGCATTCTTCAGTGTTATACACAGTTCAGCTTTTTATTTTCAAAACATGTTCTTCTATTTAAGAGACAGTCTGATATAAACAGATTTGCTACTGCCCTGTTAGCCTTAACCTGCAGAGATTGGTGTCCTTTATTTACAGCAACATGATTTTAGCTTAAAAAAACCCAACACAACAACCCAGACTTTTGTAGTTTTTACTGTCTTGTTTAAGATTAGATGTCAAAGGTTTGAGCATTCAGTAGTAAGCACAAATATCTTGTTTCTTTTGTCTATCAGAAATTGGTGGCCCTGCTCATGTGAGAAAAAGCAAAAGGTAAGGGTCAGGCAACAATACCAGTGTAACTGTGGTACGCACTTTGTGGTATTTCCATTTAAAATATCAGGGCTGATACGTTATCCGTCATTAAATGCCACCATGAAATATTCAGGCATAACGGACAATATATGCAAACAAGAGTTTGCAGGATCTGGCCCAGAACTTAAAATTAGGCAAATTAACACTGATGTTGGAGCCTTCAGACCTGACACGGCAGTAAGTCCCCGAAATCCTCATGGAGGTCAAGGGGTCTTCCACATGGGAGGGGAATTCTTATTCAAACCATCCCCTCACATGGGACATTCATTATAAGGCTCTCTTCTCTACGTTTTTTCTTCTATAGATGAGGATGACTGTTTAGGACCCTCACCATTCAAGGCAAGAGTTCCTTCCCATTTTAATATTTTAATCTCCATAGTTGTGATTTAATAAATTTTTAATGTTGCACTGTCTATGCAAGGTCCACTTTTCATCTCCCCTGCATAACAGCTGCAAAGATACAAGGGCTGAAATTTTAGCCCCAGTTCAACAGAGCACTTGCACACATATTTAAGGTGCTGCAGCTGGTGAAGAGGCTGATCTACTTAAATGCTCTGCAGAGTTAGAGACCTATGACCTTATATCATATGCAACTTTAAATTGAGTTAATAACAGTTATATGTATGCAATGACATAAACCACTGACTTTTTCTATTCCAGCAATAGAAAAGAATAAGAAAAATTTTGGTCAGAGTCTGGAAGCTTTGCATATTCATACTTCTCACAGTTGTTAAGTGTTTGAAAATTCAGGTAATGAACATACAATACTCTGGCTGCCTTTGTATTGCTTGGGGGTTTGCTATTCTAGTAATATCTCTACAGAAACCCTTCTATCAAGTCAGTTTTTTTGCCCTCAAATTGAATTAGCACTTGTACATTTAAGTTTTCAACATCACCCATAAGATTTTTCGACTTGTCAAAAGAATCTGCATGGTCTCTAACCATGAATAAAAATGATTTCAGATATCATCTTTATTTCAAGTTTTATTTCCTGGGATTAATTTAATTGATTGTGCTGGTGGCTTGTTAAGCAGCTGCTGAAATAAACAGACCATTCGTCTTTCTATGTAAACATATGGGTACCTGGTTTAATTATAGTTCATACCAGTGCTGGGAAAAAAACCCCAGAAAACAAAAAATACCCTATGTTTTCCAGACTGACACCATAGACCTGAAATTGTAACAAAACTTGGCTCATTTTCTTCTTGCTGATTTTAATAGATCTTTTATTATATAGAAGGAAAAGATTAAAGTTCAGTAGATTATATATAACCTCATAACATTTTCCCCCCATATATCCACATGGTTACACAAGACATCCGTGGTTTTCTCCTTGCCTGATATAACCAGGAGTAGCCCCATAAGTCTTTACTTCAATATAATTCTCATCTTATGCTTAGCAGACCTAACCCTGATTTGTGTCTATTATTACAATCACATTAACCCTGTTTTATGGCTGTGTAACAGATCAGGAGCTAGACCGAAAACTGTAGATAAAATACAGTGGAATACACCCCTTTGGCTTTAACACACATTTTTACTTCCCCCAGACAGCTCTAGTAAAGAAAATAGCATTGCCAACAGGAAACAAAAGGAATAAATCTTTCCAAATAATTCTTCTTAAACTCTTTTGCAAGAATTATTTAGTTTCCTGAAAATCTTTAGACATCTTGATTTTCTTAGCTATTCTCATTATATAATCAAAAAATCATGGGCTTACACGGAGATAAAGCAAGCAGAAGCAAGTGGAGCCTCTAGCACTGGAGCGGAAGGGGGCAAAAAGAATCACTTCTGTAACGAGATTCTGGAAACTCATAGGTACATATAGGATCAGTTATTAATATCCTTTTTATGCCTAGATAAGCACCATTCTTAGCAGTGTGCATGTGCAATACGAATGAAATATTAATAAGCAGCGCACAGTTGTGTCCAAACAGAAGGAAAGCTGCATAGAAAAGACTTGTTCGATTACACAGAGCCTCAGCTTCTCCCTCTCCACTATCCTTCTCCAACCAGAGCACTTCACCATTTCCTATCCCAAGGTTTCAGTGAAATTAAGCACACGTGCGCACGACGCGCTACAGGTTGAGGAGGGGAGCAAAGCGGAGACAGCTGCCACGAAACACCCAACAAGAGTCGGGGAGAGCAAGTGACAAAGGAAATACTTTATGGCTAGCTCAAGTTTTGAGGCTGTCAGAAGACCTTGGAAAGAGAAGAACAACGTCAGTGTTACTAGAATATGTGAAGTGTGAAGAGCCTTTGGGAGCCAGACCAGAAGGAAAGTAACCATTGTCCCCACACCACCAAATGGACAGGTATTTCAGAGCCAGGAAACCGGGGTCCAGAGCCATCTGTGCGCAGCCACCGCTGCTTGGATGACACCGTTTACTTGTGGGGAAGGAGTGGGTCTCCAGCAATACAACCCAGCCTTGCAATCGCTCTCACAGGGAGAAGGGAAAAACAAAAAAAAAAAAAAAAAAAAGAAAGAGTAGGAGCCTTATAATTTCATTGCACAGGAAATATCTGGCCACCAGCAACCATCCTGAGCTTGAATTCAATAAATATTCACTTTGTCCTACAGGATCCTGGTCCATCATTGCTTTTAAAAACAAAGCCATGACCTAGAGGCTGCACATACGCGTGTCTACCCAGACACATTCAGATGGCCAAACCTCAGCCCACTCTCCTCGCTGAGTCCAAGCTCTGGTCCTTGGGAGAGCTGCCGAGTAAATGAGGATAGGCACATATGTAAGCTCTCTGCCGTTCTCAGTCACGTACTAGATTTAGAAGGCAAACCAAAGATTTGCTTTTATATAAGAGGTGGATGAATATCCTACTTCAAGTAAATAGAACATGGCCTTAGTAGACTTATCAATAAACTGCTAAAAAATTCAGAAAGACAGCAAAAACTCAGAAGAGGCTGCAACCGCGTCATTGGCACTGGTTGCTGCTGAAAGCGGCTATTCATTTAACTACAAAAGTAAAGTATTCCCATTTTCTCAGATCGGTATGTAATTCGGGGGGCTCTCTATCTTGGGATAACCTATTTTTACCCTTAACGGAGGAACATCAAAATTCTAATTGGTTTTCAAATCTCAGGAGTCCAAAGAGAATTTGCATTTCTGCATAAAGAAGGACTTGGTACAGGAGAATAAAATGGGAACGATTTGGATTATATGAACTCAGGTAAGATGCTGCTGTGGTCAGTTCCTCGACAGGATTTAGCACAGTTGGCAAGACCTACCTTTTTTCAACTCCTCCTCTGGAATGATGCCAGCTGTAATTATACATTATAATGAGTAGGAATCTTGAATTCAGAGCAGAGCAGTGAACTTGTTTCTCCTCACCTTCAGTAATGTATTTCTGCCCTCCTTCTTCATCTTCCCTGTGTTGTTTTGTAGTTTATGTCAAACAAGTCTCATTCTTCTCATTACAGAGAAAAATCTCTGCTCGTTCAAGTGCTGAGAGAGCTAATTCTCGTTGTTCTCACTTGTTACAGAAAACCTCCTGCCAAAGGAACCATTTGGCTTAAAATATTGTAAACAACCTCTCCTCCTTTCCCCCCTACCCCAGCTTGCTTTTAAGAAGTCTGTTTTCATAAACAGTACGTCTTGTCTGTTCAAAACAGCATAACTAGGAGTTGCCATATCAAATACATTTATGGGAGATAGCAACAAAGAAATACTTTGACAGTCTAATGATGACCTCCCGCAAGCCAGGCACTTAAAAGGCTTACTTTCCTGCTTAGCAGATTAAAAAGTAATAGCTGAGCGGCACAGTTTCCACTCACTTGTCAAGTGTAATACCTGCCCTGTGGGCTACCGTGAAAATAAAAACCAGACACACCATAGAGATGGCTACCAAAGAAGTCAGTCTAACTCTGCGGGACACGAAATAGCCAGGTTATTGTCAGCTTCCAGTGGACACCAGAAGAAACTGAAGGTAGACAAGAAAATACGCACCTGCTTTTTCTATTGCTTACCTTGCTGAAGCCTATGGATTTCTATAGCATTTCTTCCAGTTTAAAACCAGGGTAGGAAGAACCCGCTTTGTTAAGGAGGAGGGGCTTTGCATCTAGCTGGGTATTTTGTCTGGTGCCTAAGCATTAGTCTCTTGCACACAGCTTCCCATTTAAATAGCACAGGCAGGTTTAGAGACAGAAATGTACAAACGAGACAGTAGTACACTCTTAGCAAGAGTGGAAGTGAAAAATTAAGTAGTAAGAAAGGCTAGCTTGGGTAGCGCTTTGCAGAGGTGATACCTGGACCGGCTGCAGAATTGCAGCTAGGACTTTGCCACCAAGTTCACTGGGTTTGTGACAAACTGTCAGCGAGTCCTGCAGAGCTGCTGGGGTGGACAGACACTAGCCTGCTCGCACTGGTGCCGCTGGCAGAAGGGAGCAGCCGTATACTGACTGCACGGCCGGAGTCACGGGCAGTTCCCGCAGGGGCCCGTCAGGGCCAGTTCTGCCTCGTGGTATTTCTTTAGGAGCTCATGTGCTGCCAAGCTAAGCCTGGGAGGATTAGGGGTGATGCTGTCTCCTTCCACATATCAGCTGTAACTTCTCATTTCACTGTGCGTTATATTCTGTAGAGATCCTATTGCATTTCACATCACATAACACACAAATAGAGAACACCATTCTTTAATAACATAGCATATTCCTTTAAAATTATTTGACAAGCGCAATGAACAAATACAACTTAAAGCTAGCTAAGTACTAGCCTCTTAAAATACAAGTGCACACAAGCATGAAAGCTATTAAAGAAATAACTGTAATCATCATTTAAACAGGTCTATGTAACTCCTAATGTAAGTAGAAGAGGTGGAAAATGCCTCATGCCCACGACTTAGAAATTCTCTGCCCTGTGGTCTTGCACTAAGGTTACCATTGCTCAGCCCAAACATCGAAACTGGAAGCAAAATGAAGTTCACTCTTTGAATTTGGATTTATTCTTCCAGTCTTCAAAGCTGGGCAGAAAGCCTTGGTAGAAAGAGGTGAAGAGTGAAATCTTGATTCTGTTCAGGTTAATAGAGAAAGCGCTGGTGAAGTCCTGACCTTGCTGAAGTCCCATTAGCATTTCTGAAAGCAGCAGAGACGAACGCGTTTCTGCTAAAGTAACCTCTGCGCTTGAGCGTGTGGGTTTCTCATAGGGGTCCCACACCCACCGGCCGACGCTGGGTTATGCCGAGGCCAAAATGAACTCTTAGTCGGGCAAAACTCACGCGGACGCCCACTGAGCTCCTCCTCTGGGGGCAATGGGCAAAGCAAGCTACAACCGGTTGAGCTGGGGCTTTTCCCCAGAGACCAGGCTTAGCACTTAAAAACGGGAAAGCAGAAGTCTTGCCCTGAAAAGCAGACAGTTTTACCACACGAACAGGAAAACCAACCAAACTAAAACCAACTGGGATGACGCTAAACCAAACCATGGTTAAACAGTGCTGTGCTTGGTATCTGACACTTGCGATGCCATTAGCTTCCACATACCTGTATTTTGTTAGGAGGATTTGTGTTTGTTGTTTATTAGTAAAAGCAAACGTTTTGCCACTTTGAGTGAGATACATGGGCATGTCCAAGAGGTTTTTTTCCCCACTGGAGTGTTTTGAGAAGTTCCCACCTTTGGTTTCTATTTTCCCTGCTATATTTCCCTCCACCTTCTGAAGTTGCATGGGCTACTATTTATTCATCACTTTGCTTTATTAAGATGCAGTTTGGGTTTGCACCCGTGTTGTATGTTTTGCAACCATGAAATATGAATCTAAGATTCAAAAGACACAAGAGCATAAAGAACCTTTCAGATGCTTTCTGAAGAAACCGCACCAGATACACGAGCGGTTCAGCAGTGCAGAGCTGTTACCTGTGACCTAAACCAGCTTGTAATATACCGAATTATTTTAGACATCAACATTGTTATGCTGGAATAAATATAGAGCTCTTTCTACATTTTCATCATGTTCTGGTAAAATCCCAGGTCTGACAGTGTATCTTGACGAAAGAGTCCACATGAAATACGTTGCTAATTATTTATACACCTCTTCAAAGGCTCAGTGCTTCTACTTGTACTTCTCGCTACTCTTACCTACCCAGGCCCTAAAGCTGTTTTTCAATCACTGAACTGAAACCCCTTAGAGTAACAAGTTTATAATAGAGGTTCATAAACCCGGCAGTGATTAACAGCACGGGTTAATCAAATGAGTGTAGAACAGGCTTTTGCCCCCTTTTCTTTAAAGGAAACTGGCCCCAAGTGCTTTTCCCTTATTGCTACGTGGAAATAAATTTGCAATTAACTTTCACTTATTGGTGTCGTGGCAGCCTCTGAAGACCCCAGTCAGAAGCGAGCCCCGTTGTGCTTTTCAGCGCAGGTAAATGGATACCAGCAGACAGCCGGCGCTCCCAAGAGCCGGCAGCACGGCACCGTCCCGCAGCCGGGCCCCCGCGCGGGGCGCGGGCAGAGCCCAGGTGGGTGCCAGGACCCACCCCCGCCTGAAAAACAGCAGGCAGCCTCACGCTCGTGCGAAATCCCACTTATTAAACAAGCTGCTTGATGATTTAAAATAATTAAGAGGAATTCTCCTCCACCGACATTGGCTGTTCAGCTTCTTATGAAAATAAAAATTATCAAGTCCACCTACTGCCAAACCTACTATGTTCAATTTACTCCAAGACCAACAGGACGTAAGTCTCCAGCATACTCCACAGAGGGGATTAGTATCCGATTTCAGCTGTTCGTAATCAAACTCTGACTGAACACGAAGTAACAAGGGGAAAGGTGGGTCTGTGGCTGTTGCCAGGCTGGATGGCAGCTGGGCCCGCACAGAGCCTACACTTCCCAAAACATGGAGCCAGCAAGAAGCTTCAAACAGAAAACAGCTTTCAGTGGCTGCTTGCTAACCCTGAACACATTGTTTGTCAGTTGCTAGCCGCAGCATTTTTGTTTACAGTTTTCTGGACCATGATCTTGAAATAAATGGGATTAAAATCTTGACTTAATTCAGTTCTGATGGGGAGAAAAAGGAAATTCCTGGACCGAGTTAGCTGAGTGTAGTGATGAAAAATAACTGTTGAATAAGTATTGAAATTTATGATGTTTGCTTCACCTCATTGAGTCCATGTTTTCTTTTCTTGTGTTAATTGCTTCTGGAAATTACAAACCCAAACAACTCACAGTCACCGTGGCGAGCAGACCGAGCCTGAACACACACCACCTTCTCTCGGGACCCTCCCTGGCGGCCGTGAAAACCCGTGCTCGCTCAGGACTTCCTCTGTTGTCAGCTGAGTTTATGATAATAAAACCATCAAGTTACCCCAGAGTAAACTCACCCTCCTGCTTGACAGCTCGCCCTTCTCACGAGGTCCTGACGTCTCTCCTGGTTTTGGCTGGGATGGAGCTAATTTTCTTCCCAGTAGCTACTGTGCTTGGGATTTAGTATGGGATTTGGTATGTGAAAAACGTTGATAATACACTGATGTTGTTGGTTGCTGCTAAGCGATCAAGGACATCTTCCAGCTTCCCAGGTTTTGCTAACGTGCAGGTGCAAAAACTTGGGAGGGGTAGAGACAGTACAGTTGACCCAAACCGGCCAAAGAGAGTATTCCATACCATGGACGTCATGCCCGGTATAAGTGGGGGTCAGCTGGTGGGCCAAGCCCCTTCCTTTTCGTTCATTCAGGCCTTTTTGTTCATTCAGGTTTTCGTTCGTTCATTCAGCTGTTTGTTCCCTCACTTGGTCTCTCTGTAACTTGCTGTTCCAAGATTGCTGCTGGGGAATACTCCTGTTCTGTGATCACTGCTTGGGATGGGCTGTATCAGTCTTCGGGTGGTGAGAAATTGTGCATCGTTTGTTTTATATATTCTATTATCATTATTTCATTTTAAATTTGTATTATTTTATTATCATTATTACTATAGAATATAATAATTATTATATTTTTCTTTGCTGTCCTGGTGAACTATTTTTATCTCAACCCACAAGTTTCCCTTTCTTTCCAATTCTCCTCCCCACCCCACTGGGGAGGGGGGGAGTGAGCGAGGGGCTGCATGGTACTGGGTTACCGGCTGGGGTTAAACCACGACACATCACACGCCCCTCGCCCCCTGCCCATATTCACGGCCTGACGGGGACCTCTCCTTTCTCTCCAGTCATCGTACTGGCGCTCAGCGCCGGAGCACCCAAGTGCCACCGTGGGGGGTACGTTAAGCAACGCAAGTAACAACTACCGTGGGGTTGCTGTGTTCCCTTACCCTCATCCCAGCCACTGAGTATATATTTTTTTTCCTCCTGCCTAGATTTCCATGTTTCTATAGTGCTCTGCTACTTTGTTTCATTTCAGCAGTGGGTATGAGATGAGCTGCTTTAGCTAAACACACACACACACACACACGGAGACATCTTTGTACGGGCAGCTCAGGTAAGCGCCTGGGACCCGCGGCAGAAGGTAGCAAGTGTCAGCCCCCAGTTCCTGTCCGTGTTTGTTCTACACTTTGGACCAGTCCTGAAGGAAGATTTTCCATTTGCAGAGGCAAGTATTAATGAAAAACAAATTAAAAAAACCCCACCTTCTACAGCGCTAACTTCCACCATGCCAGAGGAGCAAAAGTCTTCATCCCGAAGACACAGTGGTCTACTTTCTCCTCTCCAAGTTCTTGCTCCCCTCTACTGCTGTTCCTCTGAAACACAGATCTCGCTAAATAACAAAAGCTGTCCTCAGAAGGCACGTGCCTCCTGCTCGCATCCCGCGCTGCCATCGCTTGTGACCCCACCACCCTCCACCTGCTTTAAAATGTTGTTCCTGCTCTTCTCTTCGTGACAGATTATAACAATTAGGGACAAATTTAAAAAAGAAAAAAGTCTATTTGCACATAAGCCTAGACTATCAGTAGACTTCAAGCGAGTTCTGGACGACACGATTTTGGCAATCTGAGGTAGACAGAGAGAACTGAGACCAAGGTTGCTTCTCTTTCAGCTAATCACAGAATTAGTACTAGGACACATTTGGAAACAGTATAAAACCCATGAGCAGATAAAACCTACATTTCTCATTTTTGTCCTCTCCAAATCTGTGGGGGTGTTTTATCCACCCGGTGATGTTCCCTTTTCCTTGCTTCTGCTTAGATGACCTGTCAAACAGGGGAAGCAGACAAACTTGTGGCTTTTACACCCGAGGGGTCGGCAGGACACCACCAAACCTAGAACAATTTCTTTGTTGACTTACAGTTGGGGCTTTTTTTACACTACTGTAAGTGGTTCAAGAATTCATGTTATAGCCCTGAATTGAACAATTGCTATAACCTGAAATCTTAGTATTCTGATGTGTGCCAGTATAGTATTTAAGGTCCAATTCATAGGTACATTAGCTAACAAACTAGGGAAGTGCTAAAATACGTAGGAATTTCTGCTTGCATAATATCAAGAGGGATGATGATTATTTCAAAAGGTAACTGTGTATATACACTAAGCAACTAAGTTTTTATAGTCTCTGGTTTGTCAGTTACTTCTTCAACTGAAAAAAACAAACCAAAACAAAACAAAAACTCAAACAAAAAAACCACCAAAACAAGATTGCAAATTTAACTTGGCACTTTCTTCATTTTAGTACTACTAGTGCAGCCTAAATCTCTCCTCCAAATTCAGATGAAACTCTCATTTGATGTCTGGTCTTTGACTTGGCAGGAGCTTTGCCGTAACGAAGAACACACCAGCCCAGCTTTCGTTTGTCATTTCCATGGCTTTTGCTTTGCAGATGCCTGTAGCACCTTAAGTGCACAACATCCCCAAGCGAGGGGAAAACCAGACGCTGTTCATACAGATGCAGAGATCTGTCGTTTTCCGCCACTTCATGTGTAACGGATTGATTTGTGTGAAAAAAGTTACCACTGTTACAATGAAATAAACAGGTATGCAATATCACGCAGAATCACATGGTGAATGCAGTGTGATTTAAAACCAGCTGTAACATCGGGCTGCCTCTTTAAAACGGGCAGTCTTGCCAAACAGCGGTACAGGAGGCAGCATATCTCCGCTCTCGGAAGAAAGCTACTCAGCTGTTCCAGGCCTCATCTAATTTCGTAAGAACGTTGAAATGTTTGGAGCATTCACACGTGTATTAGTTCAGCAAAGATGCTTCCAATTCACTCGGTTATTTCTGACTTAAAGTGGAATAAATAAAAGCAGAATCTAGCCATGTACCTTTGCTGAGCGAGTGTTTCTTCCCTCCCTCTTTGTCCGACTTGGCTGCTTTGTACAGCCATAGCGGTCTTGATAAGGTTGGGGTTGACACAGAAGCTCCTACCGTTGCCTGACGCACCATCACCACCTCTCATGCCACTATAGCGCACACGTAAAATCCTTATCAAAATGTTACCTGAAAAGATATTGTGTAGGTACAGGAGCAAGTCTGCTATCCCCTCAAAGATCATCCATTTTCATTATGATACATTATAAATTAAATTTTTCATCATGTATCTTAGGCATAGAAAATAAATGCCCCAACCCTCTAAAAATAAGATCCCTCACTAAAACCCTCTATGGAAGACACCAGCCCAGAGCACACATTTACAGTTATATCATAAATCTTTGGTAAAAATGAGATTTATAAAGGCTGTGCTGACACAGCTTCTCTACAGTGACAGCCGTGTGTGGAGAGCTCACCCTTGCTAAAGCACGACCACATGAATATTGAACGTCAAACCCTACAAGTCGTCTGACTTTTGCAGCAGGCTGCAAAATGGTGGGATTGCAAACCAGCCCTGCCGCCTTCCCTGCCCGAGCCGGGCTTCATCCAGCCCGCAGAGCCCAGGCTCCCGCTCGCCGCTGGAGCACAACTTTGGATCAAATAAAACAAAGCTCTTTGCAGCACCTTCTCCCCTTCACTCGCCTGCAAGAAGGTATTCTTTTACCCGCTTGGTCTGGGATTTTTGTTGGGTTTCCCCCCCTCACCACCACATTTTAGTATCTAAAGCAGCTGGGCCTTGCTAAGGGATGAACTTAAGTTGCTTTGGCCTCCAAGCACATAATCCTTACTTGTCAAGTTCCTGAGCTTTTCTGCTCTTTTGGTTCATTTTTAAGTATTCTGAGCAATTGATGAGTACAGATTGAGCCATCTTATTTCTAGATTGACATGTCTCCTGCCTTTGGGGCAATTTTTTGTTTTTTTTTTTTTTTAAATAAAACGACATGCCCACTATTACATAAAAATCACAATATAGCATGCTGCAACGTGCTATGACACACCATGAGACATCATACCGGGGACATGGAAGGGCATCAGGTGTAACAGAGAGACAAAGTAAGAATTAAACCTCATTTTGTTTGAAGACGTACCTCTCGCCCGATCTCCATAGCGGGTGGGCCACGGCGCTCCGCTGGGAATCTCAAGGAGGGTTTGCTTTGGCTCCGGTTGAGAAGAGAGAGAGGAATTTTCCCTGTTCCCTGAAAACCGGCAGCAGGAAGACACCAGCCCCGCGGCACCCCAGCCCTGCCCCGGGGCACCCCAGCCCTGCCCCGGCCTTTGGGAAGCGCCTCCCGGGGTCATCCCTCCCGGAGCAAACTTCCGGCGGCTCCGCAGGGCCCGGCCCCGGTTTTACCCACGGCGGGGAGGAGAGGGGAGGATCCCGGTCCTGAGCCCATCCCCCCGGCGCCTGGGCTGCTCCGGCCTCCCGGGCAGCTCCTGGGAAAAAACAGGGGGGGAAGGCCCCGCAGCCACACGCTGCCCTTAATACCCTCTCGGCCCCCCCAGGGAGCCCCGGCTCTAGGCACACGGGTGGGGCGGCGGTAACTCAGCCACCCGCACCCCTCCCCACCCGGCCCTGGGGGCACTCGCCGCCAGCACGCACCGACCGACGGACGGACGGACAGACCACGGGAAGGGCGCGCCCGAGGGCAACCCTCGTAATTAAGAGCCATTCCACAGCTGTCAGCACTTACAGCAGACAAGTTTTAATGCTCGTAAAAGCTTTGTCAGATCCAGCCCCTCATTCAGAAATACTCACCAACATTATCAAACACTATACCAAGCTCCAAAAAAAGCAACCCCCCCAACAAAACAAACCCCCAAACAACAGCACCACCTCAGAACCCCCCACCCTTTTGGCCTCCGTTGGGCTAGAGTGTCTGGATCCAGCAGGAGCATCTTCAGAGGCAGACGAGCACGCCGGGAGCCCAAGTCGCTGGGAAAGACGGGGATGCTGGGACCTGCGAGAAAGTGTGGCCTCAGTCTCACTGGAGTGCAGCAAAAAAGTCACTTGCTCCAAGGAAATGTGCTGGCCTAAATAAGAAAAGTAAAATGCATTTTACTCAAATAAGTTAACTATGTCAGGGTACCTACCAGGCAACGTAACCGTTAAGGGGTTAACAAGTAAAAATACATTTTGATGCTATATTTACTACATATACATAGCAACAGACACATATGCAGACATATGCAGCTTGACGACGATATTTGAAAGTTTTAGAATGTCAGCCTCTGTGTGTGGTCCCACGGCTCCCCCATCAAAACAAACAGTAAAGCGGTTAAGCACAAGTTTAGTTCATCCCAATTCTGCAAAATACTTGAAGCAGGATGTGTGTGAGAGAGTTCTTCCGAGCAAATGCCTCCTCAGAAGTTTTTGTTACAGGCTATGAACTGCGTTGTCTGCACTTTAGACTCTATATTGGGTTGGCTACATGTGTCAGTCGATCACTGATCTCCTGCATATTTTTTTTTCCCGAGTATCATTTCTTTTCTTTCTTCATCTTTTCTTTATCTTCATATTCCCATTTTCTGATCTGTCCTCTTTTCCGTGTGTATATTTGCAGTTCTCAACACAGAACCATTTCATCATGTTTCATGTTACTGGCAAAACTCCCATTGATCGACTTGATTGCCTTTGGTAAGAGATTTCACTGGAATTTGATTGCTGTCTCAGGACTGCGAGAGATACGTGGTAACGTAGTCCTGACAGGCTGTTTCCAATAGGAAATGCTGATATGAGCTGCAGAGGCATTTCACAATTTGATTTCATTATATTAACAGTCTTCAGAACGTACAATATTTCATTTATAAAAAGGGATAGAAGAACACAGGCAGGTACCTGCCCGTGCTCTGTGTGTGAAGGAAAGGGCTTTGATGTGTGCCCAAAGGTTGTAGGAAAGGTGGAATGCATTTCTACTGAATTTTAGCCAAAAAAAAAGTTGAGGATTTGTGATTAGCTTTGAATAAAACATAGTCAAGTGTCTATATCCACATATAAGGTGGACACCTCCCCCCCAACATTATCGTTGCTCTTGTGCACAGATACATCTTTCGAGAATTGAAGCCTGGATTTCAAGGAGGATGAGCCTGCAGACCAGGTCTGAGCTCAGCGTCCCTGGGCCTGCGGGGCCCGATGCTTCAGCACGTACCCAGTATTTCTAGCAGATGCCGACCCTAGTGGGCCTTCCTCACCCGCCGGGAGCAAGTCACGTCATGCTCTGATTGTGTGGACATCGAAGCAAAGGGAGAAAGCAGAATAATTCAGAGACGTTTTCCGCTGCCCATTCACAAAGCAGGACGAGTCTATGCAAGCCCTCACCAAAACTACGGAGACCGTGGAAAGCACAGAACATACACCAGCGCACACCAAATACCACAGCCGAACATTACACCCCTCTCGCGTGGGGCGGCAGGACCCTGTCTACCTAAATAAGCATTTTAGCACACTATTTAATGACTCTGAGGTACAAACCCCGACCCAGTGACACACCTGTTAAATAATTTTTAAAATTGCATACATCCATTAGTGACAGCCTTCTTAGAAACACGAGGTTTTCATCACCCTTTTCAATGTCTATCACCTGTCATATTTTTTCTTCCTGGCTGAAATGGGAAGGCTGCTCTGTGGTGCCTGGCGAATACTGGGGACGTATAAAGAGATCAGCTGACACCCGGCATGGTGGCAGGGGGAGAAAAGGAACTCAGATTTACCTTGAAAACACTGCAGAAGAAGATGGAGGACACTGAAAATTTGGAAGGACTAAGAGCTCTGAGCTGAGAACGTGCCCGTGTTGATGACCGAATAGAAAATCAAAATATTTTCCCTGCGTTAGAGCGAGTCCCAAAAGATAGGTGACACGCAAGCACCATCTTTTGTCCCACCGCCTGCCTGCCACCAGCCTCCTGGCACCGGGCCTGGCTGCGCAGCAGCGACGCGCTGAACACACGCGGCCTCATCGCTCCGCTTGAATGGCATGCGGAGGTAGAGAGGAATTTCATGCTTAATTAGTGGATGTGTTTGGAATATGATTTGTGATAATACATCTATAACAAGGGAAATTAATGAAAATAATTAATGAAGGGTAATCTAAGATACCGGGGTTTTGTCTAAATCAGCAAGAATGGAGTCCCAAGGACATCCACAGTGTGATTTATAGGATTTTTTTTTTTAATGATCCATGAGATCTTAATATTTCAGTGCGAGGAGCGGTTGGGGAAGCGGTTAGGAAGGGATCCCACCTGCGAGGCTATTTGTATGATAGGTTCCTGTGAGGGTTAAATCTGAATTTCTTATCTGCTTTGTATTGTCCAATACTTTCTTTTCCTTTAGAAGCCACTTCATGTCTGTGAATTTCCCTCTTTACAATATTATCTTTACCTGTAAGGAAAAGCAGTGAAGTTTGCCTCATCTCCACCTGCTTTGATTTTATACAGTGTTTGGACAGCAGGTGTATCTCAAAAAAACCCCAAACGAACAGAAACACCGGCAAAATCACGGCCTTGCAGGATGCTCAAGACCCTTGAGCTATAAAGCGCATGACGGAAACTTGAACTAAAATGGATGTATTAAAAATAACTTTTGTAAGGAGCCATGAAAAGCCAAGCAGATGATGTATGGTGCTGATACCGGCTGTCATTAAATAGCACGGCACAGCATGGGGCAGGAGAGTCACCGTTGCCGCTGGTGCCAGCCAAGGCTACGGATGGAAGAGGCCTTTCCCGAGGCCTCCAAGGCTGGCAGGGCTTCGTGAGAGCCCGAGGAGGCATGAGGGTGCCCTTGGCCTCCCCTGCCAGACCGGCCCCACCTCAAACAGCAGCTCCAGCAAGAAGGAGGGGTTGAAATCCCTGCCGTATGCCCGCCAAAAAGCCCTGTACAAAGGCAGGACCTGTCCTCCACCTCCAACCAGCTTTCACCCTCCCTTCTGGAGAAGTACTGTTTGGATGGTGCCCTGGGTAGCTCGGGGAACAGGCACCATGCGCAAGCGGAGGGAGGCAGCATGAGCCGGCCGGTGCACGGGCTCGCCTCGGCTCCTGCTTAGCAGTCTGCTCACATCTTTCTCCCACGAAGAATATTCCGCTTTCTTTGTCTAAAATGTTGAGTGGTTATGAATAGTAAGGATAGACTATCTGTAATTATTTTTAAATTATTAATGGTTTTGTTAGATCCCTTCACTTTTACATTAGGTTTCTGTTAATGTAAGTTAAATCAAAATGTACTTCAGTTTCCAGGCAGCTCCCAAATGTATTTTTCATTCTTTCATAACATTACTTCAACTTCTCTATGAGGTGTCTATGATAAAGTTTGCTCCTGAGCCGGCAGCCTCCCAGTCCTAATGAATTCAGCGAAAGGCTCACCGAGCGGGCTCTCATCAGCCGGGCTAGATGGCAAATGAGGAGGCCATCGCTGCGTTGCCAGTTAATACGCTACCCCCAGCTAGCAGGTGTCATGCCCTATTCATAAGAAGGGCCGCGGGGGTATCATCAAAGACAAGGGGGGAGTTTATCAGAATAGCTGAGTTACTTTATTGGCACTTTCCATTACGCGTAGGAGACTCGGGTTGTTACGCCAGACTCTCCTGATCAGAAAATACCTGCTCAGGGCTCGCACCTCGCAGGCGGGGAGGAGAGGGTGCCGCACGCCGCCCTGCCCGCATCCCTGCCGCGGGAGATGCTCTCAGCCGGCGGGGCGAGCCCGAGGCAGAAACGCGTTCTTCTCCGGAGACCCCCCCCTCTCCCCCCCTCGCCCCTCGGCCGGGCGGGGTACGGGGGGGCCGGGGGCCGCCGGGACGAGCCGGCTGCCTCTCGCCCGCCCGTCGCCCCGCGCCGGCCGAGGGGAGCGGCGTTGGGGAGGGGAGCGTGCGGAGTTAAACGTGTGCATTCAACACAAACGCCACGAAAAATGCCTGGATAAATTATGCAGAGGGATTTCTGGATTTCTTTCAAGTAATTAAGTTTCGATTTCTTGCATTTATTTTAGTGCCAGGAAGCACGAGGCGCCACGGACGGCAAAAGTCTTCATTGATCGTTCCGGGCTTTAAGTTTGACTTCGTGACTTGACTTGGCTTGCGGCGGCAGCGCGGCCCCGGCGAGGCCGAGGGGCCGGCGGGGGCCGGCGGGGCCGTCCCGCCTCGGGAGGCGGCGCGGGGCGCTGGGGGGCGGCGGGGGCGCCGCGACGGGTGCACCCCCCGCCGCCTGCCCAACACCAGGCACCGGCCCTGAAACCAGATTTTGCGGGGAAGCAGGAGCCGGTGCAGGCAGCGATGCCGGGATAGGGGGGAGCGACGGTGCTGGGGGTGCGGGGCTGCCCCGACAGGGCGTCCCGGCCCCGGTGGCTGCCCCGGCTCCGCGGATTGCAGCTGTCCGCACCCGCGGTGCCCCCGCGGCGGCGGGGCCGGGTCGCCCCCCGGCCCTAAAGTCCCGAGGGAGCGGCCCGGAGGCTGCGGGGGCCGGGGGCGGTGTGGGACACCGGGGCCGCCCCTCCGGCAGAGACGGGACCGGCGCTGCCCTGCGCTCAAAACAAAGGTAGAGTTTGCTCGAAGTGTAGCCCGCATCTTAATGGATTAAAAATTCATAGGGCGCATTAGGTTCGGTAAAATATGAATGCGCGGCTTTAAATTTTAATCGTAAATCAGAACATGGATACATGAGAGGCGACAGTGATTTCTCCCCAGATGTCTGCGTGGGTCAGGGTGTGGGCGTGGGCGTGGGTAAGGGAGGGGCTCTCCTTTTATTTAGGCGGCCCACTGGTGCGCAGAGCCGGCTGCAGGGCCCGCGGCCCCGGAGGGCCGGCGAGCTGCCGGGGGGCGGCGGGGGCTCCGCGCCTGCTGCGGCCCCCCTCCGGCGTCCCTCACCACAGCGGGCGGGGGGTGCAGCTGGGCACCGCGGCGTCTCTCTCCGAAAAGACCCCCCAAAAAATTAAAAAAAGAAGAAAAAAGGGAAATGCAGCGTTTGCTCGGCGGCGGCGCCGCGGGCAGGGCGCTGCCGGCAGCGGGGTGCAGCGGCGGGGCCGGGGCCGGCGGCGGGTCCTGCAGCGCGGGCAGCCACCGGCAGGCGCGGCCGCCGCGGGGACCCCCGGGGCCCGCCGGGGTCAGTCCCGGGGCCCGGCACGGAGGAAAGTTTGCCCAGCTATTCCGCCGCGCTGCTCCGCACCCCGCCGCACCCCCGCGGCGGCCGTTCGCAGCGGCGATAAGCGCTCGGCGTTTTGGAGATCGGTTGTCAGTTGCTATTAAAATCAAGATTAATTCATATTAACGATATGCATTCTCAATTCTCCCGTGTGACAGCATACATTAGAACAACTACTGCGCGTAATTAAACTCAATGCGGGAGGGGTTAAAGGTATAGCGTGGAGAGGGTTTTTCTCCTCGCCCTTCTCTCCGCCAAAGTTCGGCCGGAGAGCCGGGCGGGCGCAGCCCCTTCCGCGGCTCCGCGCAGCCGGCAGGCTGCCTTCCCTCGGACTTCCCAGCGCCGACGAGCTATCGCCTTCTGCTTTTTGCTTTTTCTTTTTCTTCTCCGAAAGTGGGAGGTTTTCCTCCTCGGCTGTTTTGCCCGCACCCCTCCCGGCGCGCCGGTGGGTGCTGCGCGGCGCAGGGCTGCGGCCGCTGCCGGGGCGGCGGAGGCGGGAGCGGCCAGGCGCGCTGCCGGCGCCCCGGCGGAGGCGGGCGGAGGGACGGCTGCCTCCCTGCCGGCCGCTGCCCGCCACGGGCGGGCCGCGCCTCGCGTGGGCTCTGCCCGGGCTCTAATGAAAAGACGCAAAAATATTATTGATGGCTTTTTCTTGGGCATTGGAGATGCTCGATGCTTTAGACTAATTAGACAAGCCAAAAGCCTTTTGAAGATTAAGCAAATTGGACAACCCTTGTTAATTAGAACATAATTTAAAGTTTGAAATTATATCACTCACGAAGTCGCCTAATTAGTATGACGATATGTTAATAGCCTACTGAGACACGAAGCGCGGAGGTTTGGCATGAACTCCTTAAAGGCTTGCAAGAAAATCCTCTTTCCTATGTTGTCATTAATAAAAGATTTCTATAGACTTCAGCCTTTCAACGGTGACATACAATTTATAGTACACACAATGCATTAGCCCATAGTGCTGCTCAATTTTTTTACTATTATGAAAACTAATAAATTCGTCAAGCTGAATTAAGCATACAAATCAGATGAGGCATAACAGATTACATATTGAAGCGCTGTGTCTCCCGAGCCTAAATGAAATTTCAATCTAATAATTCCTTCCTGGCCCGGCCATAATTTGTTTAGAGATGTTGTTCTACTTCTTTCCAAGCGCTATTCGCACCATAATTAAATGATACTCAAGCTTTTAACTTTGATTTATTTCATTTCTCCGAGCTGGCGACAGTGAGAGCTGATACAATGTAATTTTTTTTTTATTTCCCTTAAAATTACCAAGTCTGCTGTTTAGGTGAGAAATTAAACACCTAAGCACTTATTTTAACCTTCCTGCTGCAAAGTGAAATTCATGTAAATAAACCCAGCCACCTTCAGAAAAAACGACTCTCCTCGATTCCTTTCCTTTTCTCTCTCTCTCTTTTTTTTGCTTTTCTTCTTTTTCCAAGAGAGAGGCGGGGGGAAGTTGGCGGGACAGCGGTGCGCTTTTGCAGGAGGACCCCCCTCGGCCCCCGCCGGAGGGGGACGCCGCGGGGGCCAGACCCCGGCCGCCGCTCCCTGCCTTTCCCTCCGCGCCCCCCGCGCAGCGCCCGGCGGCCAGCGCCCCCCGCCGCCCCCGCCGCCCCTCCGGAGCGGCGAGCCGTGCCAGGGCAGCGCCCGGGACACTCTTTGGCTGTGGGCTCGTTTTCAGCCCGGACGGGACTTTTCTCTTCTTTCCTTTTTTTTTTTTTTTTTTTAATTTTTTTTTTTTTTTTTGAATGGAGGGTGGATTTGGGGTGGCAGCGGGGTCGCTCCCCCTCCTTTTATTTTATTTTTTTCTTTTTTGGCTTTTTCCCTCCCCTTTCCGGGAGGCGGCGGGGCGCGGCGGTGAGTGTGGGAGCACGC
This sequence comes from Phoenicopterus ruber ruber, assembly GCA_009819775.1. Classification (NCBI taxonomy): domain Eukaryota; kingdom Metazoa; phylum Chordata; class Aves; order Phoenicopteriformes; family Phoenicopteridae; genus Phoenicopterus; species Phoenicopterus ruber. The sequence goes on along the minus strand of CM020218.1, from coordinate 68,807,260 downwards.
GTGGGCGTGGGCGCGGGGGCGGCGGGGGGCGGGCAGGGAGCGGCGGAGGAGGGGGCCGGGGCCGAGGAGGCAGGCGCGGAGGGCCCTTCCCGAGGAGTTGGGCTGTAGTGACAGGCGAGAGGGGAGGGGAGGGAGGGGAGAGAGTAAAACCCACCGGCGCGGCGGCGGGGAGGGCACTTCGCGAGAGGCGAGGGCCGGCGCCGGAGCGGAGGCGGCGGCGGACGGCGGCGAGCGCCCGGGCGGAGGGCGGGCGGGCGGGCGGGCGGGAGGCAGCCCGCGCATCCCCCGCGCATCCCCCGCGCATCCCCCGCGCATCCCCGGCTCGCCGGAGCCGCCTCTCCCGGCCGCGTCCTCCCCGGCGGGGCTCGGGCAGCCGGCTGGGGGGCGAGTGGGATTTTTTAACATTTTTTTCTTTTTTTGTCTTCTTTTTTTTTTTTTTTTTTTTTCCGGGGGGGTGGGGGCGCGGGGGGGGCCGGGGCTCCTGTGGCTTTTCCGGGGGGTCCGGGCCCCCGGCCCCGCGCCCCTGCCCTCCTCCGGCGGCCTCCTGCCGGCGGGCCGGGCCGCGGCGGCGGCGAGCACCATGATGATGTCCCTGAGCAGCAAGCAGCCCTTCGGCCTCCCCCACGGCGGCGGCGGCGGCGGCGGCGGCCTCCACGAAACCAAGTACTCGGCCCTGCACACCGCCTCGCCCTGCCCCTCCGCCGGCGCCGCCGCCCCCGCCGCCAGCTCCCCCAGCAGCACCGGCACCGGCGGCTCCGCCGGACGCGGCTCCGGCTCCGGCTCCGGCCCCGGCTCCGGTCCCGGCGGCGGCAGCTCCGGCTCCGGCTCCGGCTCGGGCTCCGGCCCCGGCGGCGGCGCGGAGGCGATGCGGCGGGCCTGTCTGCCCGCCCCTCCGGTAGGTGCCCGCCGCCCGCCGCCCCGCTTTAAGGGGAGCCCCTCGGCGGCCCCCCGGATCCGCCTGATGATTTTTTCATGGCCGCGCAGCAAATCACCCGGCGCCGCCGGGCGCTCGCCCAACTTATGCATGCGGCGGCTCTTGCCGCCCGTATTAATTTTTATGACCTGGGATGCTGCGTGCGGCTGGTGCGTGTGTCCGTCCGTCCGTCCGTCCGCCCGCCCGCCCGCCGCTGGCTGCCTCTGCGTGCGAGCGGCTGCGCGCCGCGCCCGCTCCCTCGCCCCGCTCGCTCCCTCTTCTCCTCTCCCCCCCCGCCCCCCTCCAGGATCTCTCTTTTAACATGCTGGGGAGGTTTTAGTGGCACGGCGGAGTGCGCGGGGAGGCGAATTCCCTGCTGAGCGTTATGTGTGCCTTCTATTTGCAATTGCAGAGCAATATATTCGGCGGTCTGGACGAGAGCCTGCTGGCCCGCGCCGAAGCCCTGGCAGCCGTGGACATCGTCTCCCCGAGCAAGAGCCACCACCACCACCCGCCGCACCACAGCCCCTTCAAGCCGGACGCCACCTACCACACCATGAACACCATCCCCTGCACCTCGGCCGCCTCCTCCTCCTCGGTGCCCATCTCCCACCCGTCCGCCCTGTCGGGCACCCACCACCACCATCACCACCACCACCACCACCACCACCAGCCCCACCAGGCGCTGGAGGGGGAACTCTTGGAGCACCTGACGCCGGGGCTGGCGCTGGGGGCCATGGCGGCCCCCGACGGCGCCGTGGTCTCCACGCCGGGCCACGCTCCCCACATGGCCGGCATGAACCCCATGCACCCGGCGGCGCTGGGCATGGCCCACGCCCACGGGCTGCCGGCTCACATGGGCTGCATGAGCGACGTGGACGCCGACCCCCGCGACCTGGAGGCCTTCGCCGAGCGCTTCAAGCAGCGCCGCATCAAGCTGGGGGTGACCCAGGCCGACGTGGGCTCGGCGCTGGCCAACCTGAAGATCCCGGGGGTGGGCTCCCTCAGCCAGAGCACCATCTGCCGCTTCGAGTCCCTCACCCTCTCCCACAACAACATGATCGCCCTCAAGCCCATCCTGCAAGCCTGGCTGGAGGAGGCCGAGAAGTCCCACCGCGAGAAGCTGGCCAAGCCCGAGCTCTTCAGCGGCGCGGAGAAGAAGCGCAAGCGGACCTCCATCGCCGCCCCCGAGAAGCGCTCGCTGGAGGCCTACTTCGCCCTCCAGCCCCGGCCCTCCTCCGAGAAGATCGCCGCCATCGCCGAGAAGCTGGACCTCAAGAAGAACGTGGTCCGCGTCTGGTTCTGCAACCAGCGCCAGAAGCAGAAGCGCATGAAGTACTCGGCCGGCATCTGAGCCGGCAGCGGAGGAGAATCGGCATCGTAATCATAGCAAAAAAATATTTAAAATCAAATAAACCACAACGACAACAGCAAAAAGGAAAGGAGGAAAGCGAAAACCCCACCCCACCGCCCCCAGCCCACCCCACCGCCCGCCCCGCGCCCAACTTTCGGGGGGACTTCCCCGCGGAGCCGCCGCCCGGACCCGCCCCGGCAAGTACCGCTGGTTTTTATTCTTAACAGACCTCGCCTGGGTGCAAGCGCGAAACGTGCCCCTCGCAGCTCTGCGTCCGCGATGTCATGGCTTTCTCGGGACCCAAACTTGAATCTAGAGTTGAGGCTTGCGCCGCGAGAGACGTCTCAAAAGTATTTTGATTTAAATAATAATAATAGTAATAATGATTTAAAAAAAAAAAAAAAAAAAAAGATGGCAGGTTTTTCTGCATTTACACTGCGTATTATAAATATATAAATATATATATATTTTTACTGTGGTTATTATCCTTTTCCTTCTCTGAAGTTATAACGCTTAGGGAAAGAGCTGATCCTGCTGTGTTCACTGGTCTTCAAAAGCTATTATTAGATTACTGCCAAACAACCCCTTGTAAATTATTAATTTATCTCTCTAGCAACTTCATTTTGTGCTCATTCTAATTAATTACACCTCTTTAATCTAAGTCTTGATAAAAGTAAAAAAAAAAATGGATAGTGAGAATCAAATATTTTGTGTTGGTAGGATTTATGAACGTGAGCTTTTCTCTTCTTCTTCTCAACGTCCCTTTTGGCCATCTGTAAATTGTCACCTGAACCCAAGGTATTTCTCTGGCGAGTATTCCTATTCGTACGGCGTCGGCACCCTGTAGTAGATGTCCTACATTATTTGTGTAGCCTGATTCACTGTCCGAGGTATTTGTTTACCGCGTTACATATTTAATGGGGATTCCCACATTGTCCCCACCACACGCTGCTCCCGAAGCGAGAAAGGACGTGGCCGCGTAGGTGACAGCGGGGGGGGGGTTCGTTGCTTCGGGTTTCTTGCCAGCACAAGATCCGTCTTTCTCGATTTCAAAGCTGTATCGCGACGGTGTTCAGACCGGCTCGGTTATTTATCTCTCCGATTGCTTCTCTATTTATTTATTTATTTATTTGGTCGGTCGGTCGGTTATTTATTACCTTTAATTGCAATACTTTTCCACGGAGGAAAGTCCCTTTTGGAGGTCCGTTTGTAGAAAAGCCAAATTGAAATTTGTAGGAAAGGGAGCGAGCGAGCGAGACTGCACTGCTTGTAAATTCACAAATGGTTTGGTACATTTCTTTTGGAACAACAACAATAAAACGAGAGTACTCGGTTGGGTACCTGTATGTACTGTAAATATTTCATTGGCGTTGACGCACATATAGATATATTCTTACAGATTCCGCTGTATCGTTGTTCTATCCGAGACTGTTGGAAGTCTTAAGTTCTGTACATGACCCGATTTCGTTGGCTTTTTTCGGTTAATAGGAGGCTTATTTATTCTAGTAATGTACTAAGTTATTTTTAAATGTTGTTAAATCGTCTTTCATTAAAAAAAAAGAAAAAAACGGGTTTTAACGGTTTATTGGCAAAGCGCGTTTGCTGCTGCTTGTTTTCCAGGGCAAACCTCTGCCCGAGCTCAACGCCGCCTCCGGGCCGCGGGGTGCGCTCAAACCCCGCGGCGAGGCGGGGGTTTTGCCCCCCTCTCCCGCCCCCGCCCGCAGCAGCACGGCGCTGCCCGGCGTGCGGCGGCCGCTCCGAGCGGGGCGGCCCGGGGCGGGGGGGGGGCGGTGGCCCGGGGGTGCCGGCGCTGCCGGCGGCAGCACCACGGACAGCTCCGCTCCGCGCCCCGCCTCGCCCCGCCCGCGGAGCGGCTGTCGCGGGTGACCGTGTGCGTGGCTGTGATTGGGGGGGGGGGTGGGGGGGTGTGAGGGGGGCGCCCCCGCCGAGCCCCCGCTACCTGAGCCGCTCCGCCACGCGGCGCGGGGGGAGTCCGAGGTGCCACGCACGCACACGCGCAACAAAATGAAAAAGGGGGAAGGAAAAAGTAATTTCCCCGCGTGGCGCTCACAAAAGCCGGGGAAACCCGACGGCGGCGGGCGGGGAGGGGGGAGAGGAGATCAGACACAAGTCGCTATTAAATATTCATATTGCCGCCCAGCCACCAGCTCCAGCTGCATCTTCAAAGCCGCCCGGGCACTCCGAGGGTGCCGGCCTGCTGGCACGCCCGCGGCGGTGGCTCCGCGGGCGCGGAGGGGCGCGGAGGCAGCGCTTCGTCCCCCCCGGCCCGGCCGGCACAGCCGAGCCCCCTCCCCCGGCCCTCCGCGGCCCCCGGCACGGCCAGCGCTTGTCGCTGTCGTTACGGCCACCGCTGCCGCGACGGCCCTGTACGGCCCCGCGGGCGCGGAGGGCCCTGCCGGCACCGAGCGCGGCTTCTCTTCTCCTCCCGCCGCTGCCGGGGCTGCAGGCGCGGGCCGGCCGTTCGCGGAGGGGAGGCGCTTGACTTGCGCGGAGCCTGCGCGCCCCTGCGCGCCCCGCCGACCGGACAACCGCCGGGGCTGCGCCCCCAGCCGAGACCTCCCCCTCGGCGTGGGCAGCGGCGGGAAAATGCTGTCGCGCAACCTCCGCGGGCGCGGGGGTCGTTTTAAGAAGCGAGAGGGGCGGGAATGGGGCGGAAAGCGGCGGGTCGGGGGGCCGGAGCGAGCCAGCCCGGCGGGGGCACAGGCCAGTGGGACCCCTGAAAGCAGCAGAGAGCCCCCCAAAACCGTCGGTAGGCGCAGCAGCAGGCGGCGAACAGCCCCTGAACTGCCGCTTCGCCCTCTTAAATGAGCCATTCACTTAAAGGCTATTACGGGCGAATTAATAAATTACACAGCGAATTATTAAATCCAGATAATTACAAGGAATAAGTAAGTAATCATTAGTTATCTCAGCTAATTACTGTGGGTCAGAGCGAGCGAGAATGTGAAATCCTCCTCGGGAATTGAAATTAACTTTGCACAGTGAGTCTCTCTGCTTGACATCCCCAGTCTGTAGGCACATGGCAGCTCCCCTGTGAGCTCGGCTTTCTATTTAACTTGGAGAGAATGGAAATAAAATTAAGTGGCGATGTGATAATAGGAAGCTGCTTAGAAAGCAAACGCGGTGGGTTTTATTTTCTACCTTTTACTGCCTGGAGACAGACTGCTCTCTAGTTTCCCAGATTAAAAACCCGGGGCAATTAGTCGACTTCTCCGCGTACCTGCCTGTCCGTCCCCCCCGCCCCCCCCCCAGCAGATTACGAACAAACGAAAAGGCACGAAGGAGCCGGGGGGGCAGAGGCGCCCGGGCTCCCAGAGACGCGGGAGGGCTCCCGGGCAGCCCCTCTGCGGCCGCTCGGCACCGCCGCCCGGGCCGGGGGGGTCTGAGGCACCGGCGCGCTTTGTTTTGGGAGACAATAAGCTGGCGAGCCCTAATGAGGGTCCCTGTCTCTTCCGCTGATCTTTCGCCAGATCTCTCCAAGAGCCGGTGTCCCCCCCCAACACCCATCTATAACATCACTTCCCGGCCTCTCTTCACGTGCACCTTTTGTAAACAGCAGATCTATAGGTGGAGACGCGCACGCTGCCCTCGCCGGGCTTTGCCCGCATTAAAACAACAACAACAGCAACAACAACTGCTGTGCGTGCGCGGCGAGGAAAAAGATCTAGGCTTCTCTGCCTTTATCAATTGCAATTAGGTGGCCAGTCTTCCCCCTCTTCCCTTGCTCCAGTCTGGGATGATAATTAAAATTTAATGAAGCCTGGGAGTAGCAGAGCTCCGTCTGGGGACTGTGGAATAGAATATTTTAACTGTACATTTACACCAAGTGTCTGGCTTCAAAGACGTGACTGCTTTTAATCTCGAATTAGAAAACCACAGACCTGAAATTAAATATTAGCCACCCTCGGCTCCCCTTCCTTCCCGCCACACTGTCACGCCTGTGTTTTCCTGCCTTGCCCCACGACACGCACACACCCACGTCTCGGGTCTCCAATTACACTCGCGTTAATAATAGATGGCTTTGAGAGGGTGCGGATTTTTCCCTTTCCTTTTTTTTTTTTTTTTTTTTTTTTTAAATAGGGTTAATGCAATATTAATTGCTCGTAGCCGCTATAAGAATGCGCCGCGTTTTTCCAGGAACAAATCGATGGATCGGGGCAGCGAGCGCGGAGCAGGAGGCGCAGCCCCGGGGCCGCCCGGGTGAGTACGGCCGCCGGCGGGGCCCTCCGCCCCCGCGCAACTCCCGCGCCCCGTCCCGCCCCGGCGGGGCTGAGCCCGGCAGGCGGCAGCGCGCCCCGGCCGCGGGCCGCTGCACGGGGAGGCGCGGGGAAGGATGGGGTGGGGGCCACCTTTTTTTTTTTCCCCCAAATCCCCTCTTGGGGCCAGGGGGGGAGCCCGGCACCACGGCCGGCGGGTCCCCCCCCTAGCGCGGCGGTGGCAGACCCCAGCAGCCGCCCCGCTCCCAGGGAAGCCCGGCTGGTTTGTGGTCCCAGCGCGGTAAGCGGGGGCGGGGGAGGACGGGGGAACAACACTCCCCTCCCTCCCCCCTTTATTGTTCTTGTTGTTTTGGCAGGTGAGACCCCCGGGCCCTCCCGGAGGAGCGAGCCCGGAGCCCGGCGGCGCAGGAGGGGAACCCGCCCCGCGGCTGCGGCTCGGCGCGTCCCGCAAAGGTAAATGCGGTTTTTGGAGGACACCCCGCAAGTAAGCTGGGCTGGGCGGGGGTGATGGGAAGGAGAGAAAAGTAATCCCAACCTACCAGCCAAAACATCCCCAAGAAAACTCGGCGGGTTCCCACAGGCAGCCGGGCCCCCTTCCCGCGGCGGGGGCGTTGCTGACCTGCTCGCACGGCTCCCCGGTGCCAGAGGCACCCCGGGGGCTGCCGCCGGCTCCCGGGCGGGCAGGAGCCGCGGCGGCTCTGCTGGGGCGGGTCACGCCTTCCCCGGCCCGGGGCCGGGCCCCCAGCTGGCACTTGTTGCCAAAAAAATAAAAAGCAAAGGGAAAAAGAAAAAAAAACCCATCCAAAAACCTGCCCCCAAACTCAAAACCACCCCCCAAACCAAACCAACGGAGGAAGAAAAAAAGGCGCCTGCAGGAGCGGCGGGCGGCAGAGCCACCGCCAGCTGGGACAGCCCCGGAGCGTGTGTGCGGGCAGGAGCCGGCTTCGCAGCTGGGCCCCCGCCTCAGCCCTGCCCCCGCCCCAGCCCTCCGCGGCCGCGGGGCCCGGCCGGGGCGGGCTGGGCCGGCCCCAGCCCCCGCGGGCGTTTGGCACCGTCCTCCCCGGCGGGCACAGCCGTCCCCTCCCCTCCGCAACCAGCCCCGGAGCGGGACGAGCCTTCGGCCGCCTCCTCCTCCTTCCCCCCCCAGCAAACACGCTTGGCCGCCGGTGGGGCGCGGCGCGGAGGGGGGGCAGGAGCAGGCGGGGCGCGGCGCTCCGCGCAGCCCCGCGGTGTTTCCGCGGCGGGCGGGGCCGGGGGCTGCGCGCCCCGGCCGGCTGCGGCACCGCTCCCCAGCGCGGCGGGGCTCGGCTCGGCTCGCCTCCCCGTTTATACAGAACAGGATCATTTACATAAAGTCCTTAAGGCAAATAACTGTTGGGGCTCTAATTTATATCTGATCGAAAATTAGCCGTCATTATGCGCTCCATTAGCAGCGTCTTTAATGTGCTTCTAAGCACCATTTGTCAAGCGGCTTGTTAATATCCTTCAAGTCTTTAAAGTTGAGAGCTCATTAAAGAGTGCGCTCTGTTATTGATGTAATTTAGATGAGTTTGGAAGAGCAAGTGCGCCGCGGACAACCTGGAGGAGCGGGGAGAGGCTTGGGCTCCCCCCGGGGCTGCGGGAGCGGCACCCCGGCGTGACAGCCCCTCACCGTGGCGCCAGGCCCCGGCCGAGGGCGGCTCGGGGCTCGCCGCCGTGCTCGGGCCGGGGCGCGGGGGATGCCCCGGCAGCGGGGGGCCGGGGGGAACCTCTTTTGGCTGAGGCGGAGTAAACCCGCTTAATTATGCGCAGCCACGACTCCGCCGACTCTCCCCCACTCCATCGGAAGAGCATAAAGGCCAATAAATTATCGCCGCTGCTTATCTGAAAACCCACGTATTCTGTCGGTTTTTTTCCTCCGCCGGCGCAGACCGCGTTGGGGCCACACGACAAAGCCGCCCCGTGAGGGCGGGCTGCCGGGGAGCGCCCCGCCGCCTCCCCCGGGGCTCCCCCGGGGCTCCCCCGGCCGCGGGCCCTGCGCGCCGGCGGGTCCCGGCCGCCTCCGGAGACCTGCTCCGCCGCTCCCCGCCCGAAACCCTGCTGAGAGCCCGGCGGCGAGGGGGGGGGTCCCGGCTGAGCTGTGCCCCCCCCGCCCCCCCGGGCGGTGCGGAGCGGAGCGGAGCGGGGCGCGGCGGGGGCTTGCGGAGAGGGTCGTCCCCTGCGCCGCCGTCCCCGGGCTTCCCCCGGGCGAAAGCAATAAAGCGGGTAATTAGACTGCTAAAGACGGATGTAAATAACGGGGAGGAGGCGGCGGTGACAGCCGAGCGGCGGGGCCGGCGCCCCGCCGGGGAAGGGACACGGCGCCCCGCAGCACCCGCCCCGAGGCCCCGGGGAGGGGCACCCGCTGCCCCGGCGGCACTCGGGCCGCGACGGGGAGGGCGCCGGCAATCCCCCCCGCAGAAGGGGACTCCCACCACGCGTCGGAAAGGCCCCTTTGCCCCCGGAGCCCCCCAGAGCGTACGGGTCAGGGGCCAGGGCAGAAGGGGCTGCGGGAGGGGGTGCGGGTGCAGGTAGCAGCAGCCTTTCAAACCCCGCTGCAGGGTGTTCACCTCACCCAACGGTTCCAGGGACAGACTGACACCCGTGGGAACTGTTACCTCCTCTCCAGCCAGGAGCGTGGGGTGTAAGCAGCCACACAGCCACATCCAGGCCCCCCCCCCACCCGCCTTGGGCACCAAGCCCAGGGGCTCCCCATCTGTGCGGGGTGGGGTGCATACAGCCCTGGCCCCCACACGAGAGAGGGCTGCTCCTGAAGAGCTGGACACGTCTTCTGGAGATCGCAGGGTCATCGCCAGCAACGTGAGCCCTCTCCTAGAGCCACCACCGCTATGCTGGTCCCAGATGCTCTTTGGGCAGAGGAAAAGAAAAATACCTTCAGGACGACAAGCGAAAGCATCACCCCGGGCAGGCAAACACGAGGCACGAAGAGCCACAAGAAGGCCCGAGGCTGATGCGTTGAACTGTACTTGCAGATGTGCTCATAGCTATTGCCACCAGCAACGTAAAGGAGACGTAGCACAGCGGCACGTTGCCATGCACGTGTCCAGCTGGTACGTGTTTTCCTTGTCTGTTTGCACATGACGTTCAGGGATCAAGTCCTTTCAGGGTGCGTGTGGGTGCACGTGCGTGGCCTGCTGGGTTTGAGAAAGGCTCACTGCGTGGTGGAAAGCCCTTTCTTAGCCGCGTGCTCAGTCAAAACCCTCATAGCTTTTCTCTTGTGTGCGGCACCACGTTATTTTGGAGGGAAAGCTAGGGAAGTAGGTAGGGTAAGTTTAACATTGAGAACATAATTTTTTTTTGGGAGGGGGGGCATTTTACAGGGAGATATGTTTGTCTGTATTTAACAAGGCCATTAAAAACCATCGTGTCAAACATAGCGGGGCGAGTCAGCCCACACCAGATGGGGAGGGAAGGCGATGGAAAAGTCTCGAGTTATGATGATAACATTTTACGGCAGCAGCACTTACAACTTTTAAGCAAGTGAAAAGCAGTTCAGTTTCTTGCTTTATTTCATGGGCAGAAATGGTGGGTGTGCAGTGGTGAATGAGCCGTGTACGGGTCCCATTCCCGCCCCGATAATGGCTGCGACTCTTGTGGGTGGGTTTCTGGCAGCGACACGCGTGGCAGCGCCTGCCGGGCAGCAAGACGAAGCCCAATGGCCCAAAGAAGGATGTGATGAGGAGGGCTTGCACAAACCTTAGCATAATAAAAGCCTCCATCCCACAGGTGCACACAAACACACACACACACCCCCCGGATGCTATGCAAAAAACCAAAGCAAAATATGTCGCCTTTTGAAATTGTTTTTACATCCTGAGCTGTAAAATTTCTTTCCTGATTGATCTTCATTTTAGAAATTCAGATTCTTTAGGAATATGTTCTTAAAATACAGTGTCTTTAAAAATGACTGTGAATGAGCATGCCTAGTGCCTTGATACATAACCTTCCCAAGTTTCTTGTACTTAAATACCTTACGCGAAGACGCCCACAAACCCTTCCTACCAGCCCTTCCGCACAGAGAAGGGGCACTGCCACCGGGGAGGCCCAGCGAGGATCCCCTTGCGAACTGCTGCAGCTCACCGGCGGTGGCTGGGGAAGCTGCCTGCTCCCCGTTACCCTCCCACCTGGTTGCAATTTAAACCATGACTCGTTTCAGCTTACATCGACTGGCAGATACAAAGCGGATGTCAGCAGCGGGCTGGGGGCGGTGGACGGGCGACGCGCGCGGTACCCATCTCCCTGCCCAGGCTGATCCCTTGTCTGCTCCGGAATGCTGGGAAACGCTCACCTCCCACGGCCAGGGCGGTCGCGTTCGGAGAGGGGTGACAGCTGAGGCAGCCCAGGCTGCGCCATTGCTGCCGGCCCTGCTGAGGACACTATTAAAACTCAGTGCTGGGGCTTGTGGCAACACCTGCGCTACAAGAAGGGTATCGCCATCCTCCCAGTATGGCTGAGGGGACGGGGTCCTGGGAGGCCACCAAGTGCAGCCCCCGCCCCGAGCCCGGGCTCGCCTCGCAGGTCAGCCCCTCCTGGGCTGTGCCCACGGCAGGAAACGAAGCAGGACGGGGGCACCAGCCTGGCCACAGGCGGCTCTGGCTCCGCCGTGCTGGCCAGAGCCGACAAACACCCTCCCAGGCAATGCTTGGCCACGGGCTGGGGACAGTATCTGCTCCAAACAGGCAGTTTGGCTGTGCCCACACAGTTTTGGGGAGGGAGGGGAAAAGAGGAGGGGAATTAGCAGTCACGCAGCGCTGCTTGGCCCCAGGGCTGGAGAACAGTTCCCAGCTGGTTCTGCAGACTGGCAGGGATGCAGCCACCAGACACCACCCACCACTTACCTAAAGCTTTTTTCTCCTCCATAAAGCCTCTTCCCCGCTGGGGAGGTCTGGCTGTGTTCGGCTTGGCTATGAAAGCCAGCGCCTCTGCCCTCAACCTGCGGAGCTGCTTTGTCCCTCCGCGTTAGCCAGCATTACTTTTAACTCATCGAACAGCCTGGGTTAGAGCCAGCCAGCCGATGGGCTCTTGCCCAGATGCAGGTCTGCAAGTCAGTGGCACCAGGACTTGGTGAGGTCTGGACCTTGCCAAGGATCTTATTGCTCGTCCTTTGGACGAGCCCCGAGCAGCCCTGTGCCCGGTGGCCCCCGCGTGCGCCGAGGAGCGGAGACTGGGCAGGCGCGGGCCGGAGCCGAGCGGCCGCTCTCCTGGGCGGCCCATGAGGATGGTGCGCAAGGCAGCCCCGGGAAGATGGGGAGAGGGTTTTACTTTTCTTAGACAGCTGTTAAACTGTTTTCATTTAATCAGCCACGATACGTACGCCTCAGTTAAACAGCTGGCATCCGAGCTGATACGCACGGATGTGTAATTTTGATTCCTACCTTTCTGTTTCAAAGCTGTCTCGTTTTGAGCGCTTTGATCCGAAGACTAAACTTATTGTGGCATATTTATGTATATGACATTTTCCTTCGCTCCTTTATTTATTTATTTTTGCAAAACACATCACTTACGAGGTTTCTAGCGCCGAGGCGGCGGTGCTCTGTGAAGGAACACGCAGAGTCCAAACTCCAACGCTTGCGTGTGCTGCAATAATCCCGTTTAACACACGTTGCGGGCTCTAATTGCACGAGCAGTGGCAGCGCGTGGAAGAGAGCACGCAGGAAAGGGAAAACCGCGCTGGGGGTGAGTGACAGTGTATTTAACAGTGCGTCCCAATGGACTGGCTGTTTTTTTTTTTTTTTAAAAAAAGGATTTTTTTTCTAGAGTTTTACAAATCTTTCTGGTCCTTATGGCAATGCAGTGCTTTTGCCCCTCTCTCCGGTAGCATCAGAGTGCTTCAAGGTGTTTAGTAGACTGATCCCCGCAACAATCCCAGGAGGCAGGGATGTGCCCCACCGTACAGCAGAGGAAAACCAGGGAACTTTGGGATCGATGAGGAACTGTGAAGAAGTCTCCCACGTCCTAGGAGAGCGCTCAGACCAGGGGACCAACCCTCCCACATTTGACAGCCCCTCCAGAAAGCTGCACCAGTAACGTGCTTGAATATCTTGCTCCCAGGACACTGGGAGTACGAGATGTCCCACAAAACACCCGTTCACCTAGAACTACAGCAAGAAACGGTTTATTTTCCCCAGCAGCACCACAGTAGTCCTTTTTAAAGCTCGGCCTCACGGGTACCGCGGCGGGGAGGCAGAGCGGCAGTGAAACGGCGAAAGCCGACTTCCCTCAGATTGGGGTCTTTTGGTTGGATTCTCCGGTCTCAAATAAGGCACAAATTCCGAGTGACGCTTTTTCTGAGGATGGAACATTAATAAAACCTCTAGCCTGGGGCAGGCTTTCTGGTACACGTGTGATTTTTCTGCCTTCTCCCATGTGTGGGACACACATGGGGTCTGTCCCCTCTGTCAGCTGCTTCACTGTACAAAATCTGTGGGGACATATTCACGGTTAAGCCCTTTCCCTATCTGTTGCATTTATTTGAAGTGGGCTTAAAATGCTTTTAAAACCAGTTTTGAGGCTGGGGGAGGCACAGACAGAGGTACGAAGACACAGGGACAGCCATGCAGAGCGTGGTCCCCCAGGCCTGGCTGGGGAAGCCGGGCTCCCACCCGTGACTGAGCCACCCGAAGAACAGACGCTGCTCGGGTGAACATTTCAACACCCGGGGTACCTCCTTCACCCCTTCCTGCCGCCCAGACCGCTTCTGTCGCAGCGGTTCTCATCCCCCCAACGCAGCAGCAGCCTGAACGCAGCTCGGCTGTCTGAGGCCGGTTTTAATTAACTGGGTCCTCCTGCACACGGACACGCGCGAACACAAACAGCCCCATTTTCCCCACGGAAAGGGATGCTTCATTTCTGTAGTAACATTTTAAACATTCTCACCGATAGTTTTAGAAGGTCTTGGACTTCGCATTAGGAGAGCTCTGACTGATGTCAAGATTTAATTGAGAAAACTCAAAGGTTAAACTGAAAAAAACCTTAAAAAGCAACAGAGGCATTGCCAGAGCTATTTGGTTTTCATCTTTAGAAAAGACTCTTTTAATTCGTACACCTTCAAACCCTGAGTCCCTGGGAAGGAAGTGCTGACACCACCCTCTCTTCACCCCTCCGGATCCCTTCTTCCCTCCTTTGCCCTTCCAAATACGCCTACGGGTGTTTGCAGGCAAGTTTTCGTGCCCAGAGGAAAGAAGCAGCTGACCCGGCTGCCAGCGCCGGGCTGCTCCGTTAGGTTTGGTGCCAGATCTCAATGCGGGCGAGTGAGCCCGGAGGCCAGCCAGCCTACCTTCCAAGCGGGTGTACGCGTGGCGATCTCTAAACTGTTCTTGGCAGAGCAAAGAAAAACAGAAGCCGTACCACATAGCGGTACCCTGCATATCCGAAGGAGGAAAACCACCTGCAAGTACAAGAAAAAGGGCCAGTATAACAATTGAAGTGGTTCATTTTCTGTCCAGGCTTTCTAGGAAGAAGACGCCGCTCCACCTTTCCTGTCATTTCGAAATTACAAGCCTTTCCTTTGTGCTCAGATTACGGCCAAATACGATGGACCAACATCTCAGAACATGTGTAGTTCTTTATTTTGAGGCATCTGTAGGCACTTTTGGCTGGTATTTCATTGCACCTCAATCTTCTCTGCGCTGAGGCAGAATCACTCTCATACACTGTACGACGACGTTGCTACCTTGCACTCTAGGCAGTAAACTGTAACTAAACCGCGTACGTGCAGCCCAATCTTTTTTTTGTGCCAAATACCTCTGCAACGCCAGCTGTATAACAGTGTCATATGTATTAGTCATTGTATTGCCCCGCTGACTCCCCCAGGTTAGAAGTACTCTGCTTTTCTGAAGCTGAAAATACTCCCGGAGTACAAAACTGCCAGAAGAATATCAATTGCAATTACAAATCTAAACTAAATACACAGCATCGTGGCCTTTTCAGTATTACATTTCTGTGGCAAGTTTTTCCATTGTGCATCGTTCAGTCATGTTGGGACAATTTGTTAAATAATGTAGAGGCACTTCATCATGGAACAACATTTGAGGTGATTTACAGTTCGGTCTTTTAGCAGCACACCTGTAAATTGCTATAAATAATGCTAACCCCTATTAAGGAGACATCAGGGTGCTTCCAGGCTGAGAGAATTAATGGGGAGGCATTTGTGAATGATACCGGATAAAAGCACTACCAGTTTACAACTGATCGGGCTGCTCTGACGTACAGATCCGCTGGCACGCCCCACAGCCAGGCCTGAAGATGAAGGTCCAAGCTTCTGAAGGGCAGAGGTTGGCAGGTACAGCAGCAGGCTGGTGTAGAGAGGTCTGTGATACTCTAGGCTTAAGTACCTTGTTTTTCTTGAGGGCGTAATGTAACTTTTACAAATCAGCTGTTCGCAGCAAAGTGTAATTAGAAATAGCTCATCATCTTTACTTCTCGTCCATATCAAGTCTTCATTCAGCAGGCATACGAGGTTAACAAGGCAGGAAGGCTACGAGCAAAGTGGATAGACCAACATCCCAGGCTGTATCAATACAGAGCAAATCCTGCTGTCTCAAAGGTTGCTGACACCCGAAAACTGGGGAAAACGGTTACGAAGTCAAGAATAAACACGGAACTTATCCACTTTTCATATGCATAAAGCCAATGAGTTTACTCACTTTTCAGCAGTACAGAACAGCGTCATTTTTCCTAGCAATGTGAACAACCGCACGATTATTTTGGAGACGTGACTTACCTTTGGCTAGTAAGCGGTTTCAGACAATCAGAGAAAAGAGACGGTGGTTCCTCGTAAAGAAGAAACTGCACGCAACTTTTTTGGCAGGTGATGTGGGGGTGGGTGAATGGGCTTCTGCAGAACCCAACGTTAATCAAACTTGTGAAGACAGAGGGGAGACACTGGATGAAGGGGAGGAAGGAAACAAATGAGTACAAGGAAAAGTGGGGAAGAAAATGCAAATGGAAAAGGAAGGCAGCAGGCTCAAAAATCTCAGTTTTACTGTAATTTGTATTTGGGTCTCGACCCAAGGCCTTTCTGCTGGGGAGTGAGATTCTAACTTAGTTCTGGTGTGAATATCCATCTACTTTGGCTCCTGATGAACAGATGATTTTTTTAACACTGCAATGCTGCACGTGGAAAAGGGTGAGACAGGAGGATCAGGCTCCTGACCAAGGAACCAGTCATGGCAAAACAGACAAAATCAGGGAAAGCACTTCCCCCCCAGATGGATGCTCATTCTGCAGGGATGCAAAAGAACACCTAAACATGGCAGGACCACTTTAAACTAAGAAATAAACTTTTTCAGCTCATAGAACCATTATGAACACTTGTGTCACAAAGGTGTCGAAGATGATTTACAGGTAGAAATTCAAAAGGCCTGAGTACAACCATCAGGAAGCAAAGGTGTGAGGACACGTAATTCAGGGCTACCACATGCAGATTTTTACTTCAGCTTGCAATATCTGGGGAGGCTTTGAAGCCTTTGCTTCAGAAGTCAAGAGATGACCTGAGCACTGCAGCTTCCATAGCAGGAAAGCTGTTGCAGGACAAAGCTTTAGCATACACCCTGAACAACCCTCAAAGGCTCAGAAACCAGAGGAAAAAGTAAAAGGACTTCAACCTGTCTTCATTGAACTCAGATCTCGGGAGGCTTTCTTGACCTATACAATGATTTGAGACAACACATACGATGAGCGTATTTAAAGCAGACTACGTACATGTGATGGTCTCACAGAAGAGAGGAAACCTAAACTATTATACGAAACCTTTTGTCTGTTCACACAGCTCTGTGGAGCCACTGCGGCTCTCCAAAAGGCAGAGGAAAGCTTTGCTATGTCGTGGAGGGTGAGTTCATGCAGAGGAGAACGTCCCGAGCACAGCCTTGCGGCAGGCGTAGGCCTCTCCTCGGCGGGGCTGTAGCTGTTACTCGCCAGATGTGGCCACCTCCAGGCAGCTGTGTGCGGGGCCAAATGCTCTGAACTACGCCTGGGCTTCAGCTGATCCGAACTGGCTCTGTTTTAGAGGTGTCAAAGCCTCTTTCTGGCTCACTTAGTCGATACCACGACAGGCTCATCGTGTGCAGCGCGGGAGTCTGGCCTTGGTTTCACATGCTCTTTCAGCTGATGAAGACCACTATATATTTCCAGCATCTTTTTCCTTTGAAAAAATAGTTAACTCCACTCTCACTCACAGTCCCGAAGATATTTCACTCATGTCTGATATTAAGAAATGTACAACAGGGACTGCAGAAATGAATCACACCACCTGATGGTGAGATTAAACCCAGCAGCTTTCAAGGGAAAGTGCACTGTCTCACTGATGGAAATACTGCAGCTCCCTACAGTGGGATGTGGGATCTGGGAGAAACAGAGGGGGTGACTAAGGCAAGCATACTTTTTGCAAATATATTAGTTTAGGTTTTTTATTCTTTTACTTCGCTCACTTTCACAGCCTGGTTTTTTATTTACTTTGCATAAACTACGCAGTTTTCTGGCACAGATGGTCTCAGAAAGTAATTTTCTAGGCAGATTTCACTATCTTGCAATTTTCTAATCAGGCAGAAGGAAGGAAAAACTCTAGAACGTGACTTACACGAGTGACCCCAACCAGCAACACTGACCGAACATCGCCTGCTCCGAGGTGGTTCGGCGTGTGCGCACACGCACAGCTTGTGCCAGAACAGCGCTCTGGTCCCTGACTACTGTGCCAAGCCTGGTACGCACATGTTATCTCAAAGACGGTTCCTCATCCTAACATCTTACAGTCTAACTGCACTTAAAATATTCACACGGATCCCGGACATCTTTCCTGCCGCTGCCGGAGTCACCTTCGCAGGCCCGCCAGTTTGTGTTTCCGGAGGTTGAGCTGGTTTGGTCCCGGCTGGTTTCACACAAGGGTTATCAACGCGCTGGCTCACGAGAACTTCCCCTACGGGCACACCTGCAAGACTCGTTCGTGGTGTCCCCGCTTCGTCACTCAGAGCGCGCAGTGCCAACGCGGGTTGCGTTGCTTTTGCAGAGCCCCGAGCTCTGGTGGGGCGGTAGGTACACAGCGCTTGGCCGACCTAAAGCCGTCGTTTTAAAGGACAAGCGTCTGGCACATAGGGGAGCTGCTGGCTGCCATTAGAGTCTCCGTACAACCGGCACAGGAGCAGTTACGTTTTACGAGCCCGCGTGGGTGTCTGCTCACCGCTGGCTCCGCGCACGTGATCTACTCTATTGTTGCTGGCAAGGCCACAGGCACCCCTCCCCGCCCCCCCCCGCGAACAGGGTACGTTAGTGCTGGATTTCAGCGTGACAGGAAGAATTCAAAGCGCCATAAATCCTCACCCCTTTTCTGCTTAACTGTCCCCATCTGAAGCAGTTGTCGAGCCATTTCTGCCAAATGCACTGCAAAATGTGAACGCATCGGTGATACTGCTCTCCCAGAACAGAGGCTGGGAGCGGCGAAGGAAAAGCAAAGGCTCTAATTCATCAAAATATTCTAATATCACAGAGCTCCTCTGAGAGTACCGGGGCTCAGCAGACGTGAAAGCTCATTGCAATTCAGAACGTAAAAGTTAAAGGGGCTGCTGTGAGAGAGCGGGGCCTGGAGACAGAAACCAGGTAATCCTGAACTTCCCTTATCGTAAATAAATTTTGGTTTAATCTGTGGTGTGAGCCTGGCATGAGCCCAGCGTGCCCAGAAAGCAGACAGCACTGCCGGGGAAACTGATTTCCTGGCACTCACGTGGAAAGGGAGAGTGTCTAATTTTCTCAGCCAAACGACGCTGAGGAGCCGAGAGGCAGACAACTCTTATGAAAGAAAACAAGAGAAAATAACAGTGACCACCACGCTTCAGGGAGGGCTCTCTGAAGACGTTTTTAGAGGCACCGCTGTGGTTAAGTCCAGATTCAAGTCACTTCAATTACAAATGGTGAACTTGTGTCCAGATGGGGCAATGTTTTCCGAAACAGCCCAGGAAGACCAGGGAGCGATGTTGCCAGGGATAGAATAGCTCCGTGTAGGAGGTAGCAACCTTTCAGAGGTGATATACCTCTGTATATGGATACGTATTTCCCAAATCGGAGGCTAAATGTGCCAGTTATGAAAGCTGGTGTTGAAGGAAGCTGCCTCCCAGAGACAAGGCTTACCTCTCGTCAGTCCGTTTGGAGCAGGAGATCTCAGTCCTGGCTGGGTTCAGAGCTGCGTGGGAGCCAGGAGCTATTGCCACTCCCAGACGCTCCTCCTAGGATGCTCAAGTTCCCAGCCCTCGGGTCTTGCGTGTGCTGCTGAAAATCTGCTGCCCACCGGTTTTCTGTCTACCCATACTGCGGGTGGCCAAGCTACGGATCTGATCTGGAGAATGGGTAGCTGCTGGGTCAGCTTGAGACTTTTTTCCGCCCTCTGTGCGATCCTACAAAGAGCCGACCAGTTCTTGTGGGGCTGCACACCCTCAGCTCCCCGAGGCGTCAGGTAGGGCCATCGCCAGCACTTCAGATCTCACCCAGGTTAGCTGTGCTCGAAAGTCGCTCTTGTTGCAAAGTTGTCTGCCTTTCACGTGGTAACGAAACAAACAGGTAACGTCACCGTTAACCTCCGTGAAACAAATCTACTAATTCAGCAGGGACAGGGGATTTTAGCTGCTAAATTGCTTTCTCACCTATTGAGATTAATTCCTCCAAGACAGCATTGCAGCAAGCGGGTATGACTCGGGGACTCATTTTGTCCATCCCACAGACGAGCTAAGATTAAACAGCAGGCTTTCAATTAAAGGCACAGTTGCACCTTTTTCTCTTTCTCCTCCTCTGCTAAATGAGCTTGAGAGCTCCCTTGACCAACAGCCATTCTGGACTTTTATTCTGTAATTTAAAAACCCTAAACCTTAACTCTTCAGAAAGGGAAGTTTATCTCCAAAGGTTAAACTCCTGGCAATGTGCTTTACCATCACAGCTGCTGGGCTCCTTCACGCTCAGCATCGCTCTTCAGCAGCATGCTTGTGTCAAAAGAAGACTCGCACACATGGAAATATTCATTAACACGTTTATTTGTTTATCTTCAAAGGCAGCGCACACATTCTATCTACTTGTAGGCCTAAGTGTGGCAAATATAGAGACACTATGAAGTTACGCTGTCAAACAAGATACGGGTTTGAAAAAAAAATTCGTCCTCATTCTCTTCTTTGTAGGAGCTGTCTTCAGAAATACCTGACCGAATCTCAGGACAAAGTCCTTGATGTGCCCCACTTCAGAAGGCTGATGAGTTCTGACCTCATGTGTAATAGCTGAATTTCATATAACTACTTAAGACTTTAACCTATTTCTTGCGTTTTTACATGTATATTATTGTTTCTTCCAGTTACGTTCCACTTTTTCCTAGCAGGAAACTAAAGTGTGGCTTTAGGAATACCTATCATCAATCTTATTTATTCCATTGATTTCTAGGTAATTATATATAGTGTATTTCTTAGTCTATATTCGGATGGCCTATTTAGAGATGAATGGATTCCTTCCAGAATGGCAGTGACCTTTCTGTGACTCAAACATTAATTTTCTAAATGACTTCACAGGTAAATGGTGAAATACCTTATATATCATTATAATTAACAAGATATACCCTATTAATAGTCAGAAAACATACTTTTCATAATTATAAACAGAATCTTTTCTGAGGTACAACCTCCCCCTCTGCTATGAATTGTTAGTCAATACCATCTGATACATCCACAGTGAAACCTACCGAAATCCTATTCAAAAAGCAGTCTTAATTGCCAGTCTCATGTACCTTAGGCACCCACAAGACGTAGATTTTAGAGACATCAATGTTACACTTGAGAACTATTCAGAGGTTCATCTGCCGTAATATGTTTGACAAGTTTTTGTTTCGAAACAGACGACTGGCATTACAGGCTAAATGGATTTACCTGCTTTCCTAACTTCATTAAAGTCAACTATGCCTATAATTTCTCAGAGCACAGAAAAACTTGCAGCTGCAATTCGTACTCTCCCATGAGTCCTCCTTTCTGATTGCAAAGCCTTAAGGGTCAGGGGATTAGGGACTTTCTGGAAAAACTTGGCGGAAGGATTGCAATGATAATGAACCAGGCAGAGTGGAGAACGATTCTGTTCCATATGAGTCGCTCCTTAAAGACATTAGAGCATCTCTTGCGTAAAGAGACAAAGGACAAAAGTTCCAATATACGAATTTGAGCTCAGATCTCAGCAAATCTTACGAGCAGGACTCTGTCTGGCAAGAGGTCACCAAAGTGATGCTGGAAGAAGTGTTGGTAATTCAGTAAGTGGTGATTCTTCTTCTAAAGAAACACTGAGCTGATACTGCAGCCAGGTACCAGGGAGCACCGTGCTTTCAGCTGGATCCTGTGAGGCGTTACGCCGAGGCCTGCCCATTACCCGCGGAGCTCTGACTGCTTCTAACAGCTGAGAGCTTTATTCCAGGATCCTGTCCAAAGTGTAACGTATGGAACAACATTCTGCCTAGCCTCCTTGCCCCGTTAATTTGAAGGGGAAAGCAGAGCCTTCGTTTTCCTGCTGAAAAAGTCTGCAAGGAGCAGAACAGCGCCCGCAGTCTGCCAGACAGATAGTTACTCGTCAGACAAATCGTTCCTGGGATGGGAGGCAGGTACAGTTAGCTCAATAAACATAATTTTCTCCCAAAACCTCCTGCCTCTGAAGAACACAACTTGCATTTACATTATTATAGGATGACAGAAGTCCCCTTATTTTTATTAAAAGCTTTATGACTAAAAAGTATCATTACAAAGTATGGGAGAGCTAATGCTCTGGAGGATTAATTCGTGACCATTTTTTCACAAGCATACAAAAGTTTTCACTTAACAACGAGTGCAGATTGGCAAAAAATAGTGATGATCATGAATGCTATTTAATATAACTGCATAATAACTTTTGGGACACATACACAGAATGTTCAGTTATTGCAGAAGCATACGTGAGGTTCAAAACCTTTAAGAATTTAGAAATTTGCCCTTGAAAAATTGATAATCATATTTTCTGGAATGTTTGCTTGGTTTATGTTGTGTATTTTTTTTACTACAAAGGATAAATTCAAATACTCTGTTCTTTTGACAATACTCTGGTAAAAGAAATTCCAAACATCTAAAAATAGCAACCTCTTACAAGCAGTACTTATCAAGATTAGAAGAGTTCGCAGATTAATGTGATTTTCAGATGTTATTTGCAAAGTTGTGCTGTTTTAATAATGTTTTTCATATTTCGTATCAATAGCATTAAAATATAAGGGGTAAACTGGATACTGTTATTGTTTATATTTAATTCATGGTCCTGCTTCCCTTCCTTGTTTTCATAAACTGTTTACCTCTTTTCAGCACTCAGTAAAGAGATTTGTATGCTTATGTGTGTGCATAATTGTATGAAGGAACATTCCTATATAACTTTTCAGCCTTGTAAAAATATTCTAAATGAACATTGTGGTAAGAAGCGTGGTGTTCAGACAATAAAGACCTCTAAGTAAAAGAATAAAATTATTGAGGTATTTGTATTTACATTGCATGTACACAGCATCTCGATCAAAAATGGTCTAATAAGAGCTAGTTAATGATACATTTCTACCATGCCTTAACAGGGAGAAATCCTACTGTCACGTGCCAACCAGTTACTCAATTGCAATCCTGAAGAAAACCAGTGAATTGAGTTATTACTCTGGCAAAAGCTATTGCTCGCTCAAAGACTGTCATAAAAACTGATTACAGATCTAAAGGACCTTGCTTCAAACTCTGAATCTGAATCTAAACCTCCGCCTAAAGAAAGGAATGGTCAACTACTGGCATTCATAAAGCTGTGTTTATGTAGTTTGAAAGAACGCGCTTTCTAATATATGAAATTATGAAAGCTTGCATCAGTTTTCCTAAATAAAATTCAAAAGTTCCAAATCCTGCCTTTACATATATTTTGCAAAGTGATAACCGCCATCTTCTGTCCTCTATTTCTTCTTCGGGGCAACAGTGATGGTAGCTGGAAAATGCCCTCCGAGGACTGCGAAGACCACAGGAGTCAGACTGCTGTGGGTCATGTGGGGAACCCACTGTCAAGAATTTCATCAGCTCAAAATAGGAGACAAATCTCCACACACACTCCAAAACCAGCGCTTCAGATTATTTATCAGAAAGAATCTAGGCAGAATTTTAGTTTACCTGATTGTGTGAATGAACACAGGCTTTGCTAAAAGGGGAATTTTGGGTCCAATTTTGAAAATGTGACAGACAGGTATTCTACCAGATGCACTTTCATTGTTAAATGTAGTTGTTTCAGCTGTGCCTATAGATTGATGTTGCACTTGAGACAGTCAATGGCATTTCAAATGCTTTGATTGTACAGGCTTTCAACAGTTTCATGAGCGTGCTCAACCGGATTTTAAACAAACTTTGTTGTGGTTTGGGTCCAACCTGTGTTATAGATTAGATCAAAATTGCACCGTCATGTGCCACCCAGGCTGGATCTATTCTATTCAAGTTACAGTTGAACTGCAACTGTTAAGCACAGGCGCTAAAATCACTGACAGCCCTATGAATAAGGCATCGAGCTTGTAGTTTATTTTTTCTGAAAGAGACAATAATCTGGGATCTAAAGAAAACTCTCCAGACATATTTAGAACCTGATCTTACAAGGTATCGAGCATCTTGGATTCTCATTCAGTAGGCATAAAGGATGTTTAATATCTTAACAGGAGGATCTTGACACTTTGGAAGACAATAAGCATTAGGGGCACAAAGTGCAAACTTTCTATTCTATATTACTCTCTCATATTTATTTCAATGACGCCAGCTATTTTTGATAAAAACATGTAATACACTTTGAAGCCACACTTGAGTCATAAAAGAACTTAGAGCTCTCAGATATTTATACTGCAACACCGTGCTCCCATTTAAATGACGAAATTCCTACTTTGTTGCATGACTCTTCAAGGATCTTCCTGTACTCATTACACATCTATCAGCTTCTCTGTGAGTAAGCAGGCGTTCTCTATAATGAAAAACAGCGAATAACAAATAGGAAATGCTGTAAGTTTATATACACACTTTGATATCTACGTATTTTATATTTGGGTTCAGCATCTGGTTAATAGATTTGTTTCTGTCTCAAAGGCTTATTCCTGTAAATTAAAAGCCATTACATGATCAAAGGCAATTAAACTCTAAAACTGGGAAAACAAGTAAAAAATCTGAAGGAAAGGTGAATTTGTTCATTTACGAGCAGGAAAAATATTGTTATTCGGACAAAGTAAAACAGAGATGATGTGCAATTGCCTGTCAAAATCCGGTTAAATTTTGATACTAATGAGATTTTGCAAAAGTCAGCATATTGGTATAAAGACTATGGATTAAGAGCAAATACTGTACCAGGAAGGATCTAGAACTGGTGTCTTTAGAGAGGCTCACAGGGGCTTTGAAGCACTTGTTTCTTTATCAAGTTCTGTTATAAAAAAAAAAAAAAAAAAGTGCATTAGTGCTTTAGACTTACAACATTCTTATTAATAGTAAAAAAGCCTAGAAGGTTTATTTGAAAAACACGTAATACAACAAAAAGTCACAAGAGAAGGAAATCTAAGACAACACACTGGTGAGCCACGTAAGATATAATCCTAGAAATACGTAACTGACAGGGATTTCTATTCTTCTTTCTTGCGCTCCTGTGCGGCAGGTCTCAAATAGGCCAGTTTTGCAGGATAGGTCCCGGTGGGACCAGCTGCGGAGCCAAGAAGGAAGATGCATTTGGGAGAAGGTGATGGCAAAGACAGCACTGAAAGGGGGCGGGCAGTAAGAAGACTATCCAGGGGAAGAAGTGAGCAGTGCAGAAAACACGGGCAGGGTGAGGAGGTTGGATAAGTAAGGCTGCCACCTCTCAGCGGGGTCCTCCTGGTGGGACATGATCAAAAGGGCAGGTGGCTGGGAGGCAACGGCTTAACCGCACAGGTTTTGGCAGCCACGCGCTCCTGTTGCTCCCGCGGTCTGCGATGCTCAGCCTTGCTCCTTCCTCGCTCCATTTCCGCCCCAAACCCCCACTCCTAGCTGCGCCTTCTGCTCTGGAGGTCTCTTCCAACCAAAACAATTCTATGATTCTATTCTATGTTCCCAGTGACGCTCCAGCAGCACACTCTGCCTAGTTACAGCCACACCGTCCCTGCGGGATTGTTGCCTGTTTTGGGAACTACTGATCTGGTTTACCTCCTCAAATGAAGAAAGTGCACATACATCTAGTCCATCCCTGACATCTATTTGTCAAATCTATTCTCAGAGGCTTCTGATGAAGGCCGTTTCACGACATCCCTAATCTCTCTGTTCCAGTGCTTCACAATCTTATAGCTCAGTTTCTTCCCTAATACTTAACATAAATATTTATTGCAAATTAAGCTGATTTTTTTTTTCTTGTTCTATCTTTGATAGACATGAAGAGTAAAGGAACACCATCCTCTTTTATAACAACTCTTTATAGCTTGAGAGACTGTTTTCCTTCCTCTAATCTCTTTTTGAGGCTAAGCAAATGCAGTCTCTTCAGCATCTGAAAGGAGCTCATGTCTTCTGACCTCTGTATAATCCTTGGCTGGATCCTCCTCGATTTGTCCCTACCTCTTTGCCCTGCGATGCCTCAAACTGGACTCTGTCTTTCAGTCACAGCAATACCAATGGTGCTTATATGGCATACCAATTTAATTCATGTCCAAAATAAACACATTAATCCAGTTCTGGTGGAGATGAAAAATAATGTTCAAAGCAGTGTCTCTGCTGATGAAATGTTTGGAACAGATGCAAACTACTGGACTACTCAAGACAAATTTTATGTTTCATCATATCATAGGCTTTTATTAAGTATAATTGCTAACTAGGACTTCATCCATAGTTGTATGCAAGTAAGAATAGCATAAGTAAACCTATGAAGAAATAGCACAGGTTATATCAGACGAAATCTCATTTTGTACAAGGGCAACGTGTACATTAGTGGTTTACTCTGTATTTAACAGTGTAGTTATTCCAGATAACATTTTCTGAAACTAGGCCTAAAGCACATCAACAGAAATTCCTTTACTAGCAGACCATGTCTCAAACCAATCTAATACAACCTAATTGAATACAAGGGGCTCTGCTCATGGCTGCACAGTCTATAGCTTCTCAGTTTGGCCTGGGAACTCGAGCACTGGGAAGCAGCTGAGAGCCTCGTGCAGCTCAGAAGTGCTAACCAGGGGTCTGAACTACACTGCCCCACGCCAGCCTTACGCCACTGTAGCGTTATTGCTCTTCCCAGTGGAAGCTCGTTGTTGAAAAAGTGGTGCAAGACAGGCAGGTGACTCAAGCCCAAAATGTGACTAGGTATGTATAGTAACATACGCATTTGTAAGAAAATAACACATAAAAGTGTGTTTCTGACAGCAATGTATCTTACATACTCTGACCCATGCAAAAAGCAGTGGAGATGTGCACATGACAGATGGGGAATTATAGCATAAATTGCTTTTCTCATGCACCTTTCGGCCTTTTGCCTTCAGACTTGGACACCAAGCTATTATTGTCTGATTAACAGTTCCACCCTCCCAGCAAATATGAAGCATATCAAGGATAACTGATGGAATACTGAGCCATAAATGTTTTCTTGGCATTTGTTTGGCCTGTGCTACTTGGGAACAATAAAAGCATCTCATATTCATAATGATAATACATATATACCACCACAGATCACACCATCAAGCATTCTCCTCCTATCTTATTGTGTTGTGCAAGATGCAGAGATAAACATTAATATGTATTAATAGTATGTAAATGTAATTAATCATAATAGGATGTTCCTGACATATTATCACTGCTGTTGATAAAATATAATTAAAATTGCCTGGTCAAATTTTCAGTGCAGCCGGAATTGGCATCTCTGTTCTTGCTGTTTACATGTGTCTATGTAAAGATAGTTATACTTCTAAAAACCTCGTTATTTCATTATGTTCCTGGGAGAAAGCTAAGCAGAGCTGCTAGTCCTTTACCTAGTACAATTAGTGAAAAGTCATACAAAAGAACGAAAGCCACACCTACAAAGATTGAAGCCAAAATGATCACTAATTCCAGAGAGGACAGGAATTTTAGGCACCATTCTCTCAAAAGATTGTCAAGAAAATTAAACAGGCAACACATGTGCTCCTGAGCTCGCATGCCTGTGTGATAGGAAAGCATTCAAATCCAAGTTTTGCATTGTTCAGAGACTGTTGGACTTAATTAAACAAGAACTCCACCGAAAATCTCCATGAACTGATGAAGAATCATAAGAGGACTATTGTTTGGGGGAGCTGAAACTGCTTTGAAAAAAAAAGACAGACAATATTTTGAGGAGACGACAAGAAAAGTAAGAATGTGAGTAGTATGCAGAAGGTGACCCAGAACCTATTTTTCTCTGTCTCTGCCAATAAAAGAACGAGGTAGGATATACTGAAAGCAGCAGGTGGCGGGCTTGGAGACAAAGGAAGGGGTTCTTTGCGCATTGCCAACTCATCCTTGGAACTCCCTGCTGCGGGATGCTGAGGATGCCCTAATTTTCTGCGGGCGCAAGAAGTGACATGGCAAACAAATAGGAGAAAAGTCCATATCCTCTCCTACATTTCCACTATAGCTAAATTGCTTAAGTGGCATAAAATCCTGTAATACACCACCTCAAGCAAAAGACAGCAACGGTGTTGTTATGTTTTCACATGTATTTAGGTACACACACGCAAACAACACCACACTTGCAACTGCTGTTAATGCAAGTGAACTCTTACTATATTGTACGTACAAAAGTAGTAATATAAGGCAGTGCAGTGTTTTCATTACATCTGTTTTACTTTAATACAATTAATTCCACGTATTCAGACTCGCTATTAGCTGACGCTGTATTTTTGTCACAAAAGGGAGAGAGAAAGCCAGACTCACTCAAAAAGAGAAAGCAAGATGAGATTCACCATATTCTTTATACCCTCCCCATGATTTGGCAGGGTATGCTAGATCATCACGCTGGTGTAATGCAGCTGATGAGATATAACCCATTATTGCAATTTAAAAATTACTTGCATTTTTAAAGGTCATGCAGCTGTTTTCAGTTACATAATCTGTAGAATGATGTAACGGAGTAGGAATAAAGATACAGCAGCAAATAATATGACTGCCAACAACATGCACGTCCCCCACTTGTAGAAGATCTTCCTACATTTTTTCTGTCTTGATACATGAAAATTGATGCAATGCTCTTTTAAAAGCAGATTGGGCCTACATGTTTAGCCATGTATCCTGACTAGGCTCATTTGAAATGGAGGCAGTTGTACTTGGAGGCTTTATGAATACAAAGATTAATGAATTTGTACAATTTGGGCATGCAAAGCATTTTTATCAGGCATATTCCATTTAGAATAAGCAGTAAACCACATATAAGGGTTGATGTCAAAGTTTACTGAATAGGGCCCTTGGTAGCTAATGTAACATTTCTCCAACAAATCAAAGGTATTGTTCTATGCTCACATGAATATACAGTAGCCATTACCTTAAATTTAAAACTCACTGCGAGCAGCAAACACACGGTGGGGATATGAAGGCCATATTGTATCAGTGGAGTCTGCAGAGATTTTCTTCATATGGCTTTGCCTGGTTGAAATATATGTTGCAGTTGAAAGCTAAAGGGATTACTTTTGAATAGTCATCACAAAGGTTGATTATATTCGTATATCATTTAGCTGGACCCTGCAGGCTATTATTCCATTAGCTGTGCTGGCCCTGCACTGTCAAAAAGTTGATCATATAATGTAAAAAGGTTACATGCTCTCTTAAGGTATGTGAAGTAACTTGAAACAGTAATCTTTTAAGAGCACTACAGCTTTGTACTTGAAGGTAGATTGCATTAAAATAAATACCCGCAAAATGGAATAAATACAATAAACCTACCTCTGTTTCCTATTTTTCCTATTTTGAAGAGGCCGTATATAATTTGAGTACATTAATTGTACCAGGCAAGATATTGGCTATAGAGTATTTTTTCAACCTCAAATCCAAAGAACTGTACCCCAAAATAGCCGTGTCTTTATGTGAAACGCTTACCGAAATTATGTTTCTGGTGAAAAAGATTTGCTGATTATGTTTCCCTTGCACATACAAACACACACACATTTTCTTTCAGTGCTTAATAAAATGGATCTTCAGATGGTTCCATTATGTGGATGCCTTAATATTATTTTATGCTAAAACATGGACAGCGCATTAGATTGAAAGCATCTTACTGTTCCACAAGGCAGAGTAATCATGGACTATCCCTAGATAGCAAATGCTCCCATTGGGGAAACAATACCAACAACACAGGCTAATGAATCACGGTAGTTATTAATCATGGGCATTTGTAAGAGCCACATAGAAAGGAGAAGAACTCTCAAGATTAGAAAGGCTAGAAGGTGGGACCGAGAAAAGGACAGGAGATCATCCAATTGCATTTTGAGGAAGTTTATGGAGGAGTATTCGCTTCAATACAATTGTGCCCACGCTTGCTTCAGTCTTTCTGAGCAGGCAGAAACAGAGAAGCAATTTAGTCAGCTCGGTTCACTTAGCTTTCCGAACCTTGTAGGACAATTTGGCAAAAATAAATAAATAAATGTACACAGGCAAGACCCTTAGGGCTTATGGGCTAGTTAGAAATGAGACAGTGCTTCTTTTATTAGACAAAGTTGTTTAATTTAGATTGTAAAAGCGAGAGTTGGCTCTCTTTTCAGTATACCATGTATATTATTCAGGGCAATGAATGAGTCTTTATGAGTACAAATGGGAGCCTTTAATGAACTACAGCAAGCAGTTGAACAGGTAGGTTTCTCTGAATAAAGGCTTCACAGATGGGTAAGTTTATGAATGAGAAGCAGAATTTATTTTATATGCTTTTAAAGAGCCTACTCAGACTACGGTACTCTAAGGAAAGTGCAAGGTTTTTCTGGTTTGGATGAGAAAACCTAACGGAAATAGGTATTTCTCCCTGCCTAATAACTTCCATTGTTTACTTATTCATATTCAACAGTCCTCAGACAAGTTAATCTTCCTCTCTCACATAGTTTGAGCATGTGTCAGACATTTGTACAACAATGGAAATCTCGCTTGATCTGACATTTTTCAGTTCTATTCATTGTGAAAATTATAGTCTGTGACAATATAGCATAGCAGCATCTTTTGCACAAACCATTTGTTGAGTATCAACTTTAAATAACAGCTCTATCAGGCTGGATTATTGACTGTAGGTAGAAAAAAGGGATTTTCTCAAGGCCAAAATATGACACTGTGTCTTTTGTGTACCTGGAAGTTAGAGATACATCAAATAACTCTACACAGTCATCACGAATTCTTCAAACAGGAAGAAACCTAAACAAAATGGCGGCCAGTTTTTAGTTTATAGTTTTACCTGTACTGTCAATGAATTTTACATGAAATCCAAACTATCAGTTTGAAGTTTCAATACAGCATCTCACCTCTGGCTCTACTCCAACCCAAGGTAGGGAGAAATTAAGGAAACAAGGTTTCAGAGTCAGGATCTTGAAACTTTCTCAGTCTAAGGCAAAGTTTTCCAGCAACACAAAGCAGGCTGAGCATCTGCCCAGCGGGTTATAATCAAGGTTTCCACAGTGCAAACGAGAATTCCCAGAAGGCCCAGAGAAGGGTTTCTTTTCCTTCACCCCCCACCTAGATGCAGAATAAAGATCACAACCGGAACCTCCTTGCTGTCTCTGAAAGACAGGACAAGCCCCAGGGGAGCTTCCTGAGAAAGCAAAGCTCTGAGCAAAGGGGGGCTGCTCGCTCTCGTGGTAGAAGCCAAACTCACCCTTGGCTGCCCTGAGGAGTTGGCGGGCAGAGAACATGCAGGCAGTATAAAAACACTTCCACTACCTCTATCTCTGCTGAGAACCATCAGCCACCACGAAAGACTGAGCCCAAAAGCTACTTAGAAATCCTTATGAAAGGAAATCCTTATCTTGCTCACAGAAGTGGTATTTTATAGTTCTGGAGAACTTTTGCCAGCATTTTTAAAGATATTTCTATAGGCTTTTACGAAAACATGTATATCTTAACGATATAAGCACAGAAGTTTTTAACACACATCTTTAGAGTTATGAACGAAATCTAATCTCAGTGCAAAGGGCAAAGAAGCAGTAAGTGGACTGATGTTTCAGACAACATAAGGATCACAACAGAGGCAGCATATTTGTTCCTAATTTGTGTGCAGAATTACCATCGCTACATTCATTCTAATTCAACGCAAGGTATATCAGGTGCTCAGTAAACAAGTATGACACAGTATATGTGAAAACACAGATTTCAGACATAGTGATGATTCTAAGACCAATGCATGCCCAAGTCAGTGCACTGAAAAATTCTTGCTGTCTTCTCCCAAATCACTACAGTCCTTGTCCTGTAAAATTTTAAATACTCTGCTTGAGAACCTACTTTATGCACTTGCTATGCAGCCTTCCTGCATGGCTACACATAAAACCTCTATCTTATTCTTTACTCATACAGACATACTGCATTAAGTCTGTTAAGTACTTGTTATAAAGGCTCAATTAAAAACTGCGAGACAGGATAGCAGGACAGTTCATGACTGCATTTTGTAAACACCATCTTCATCCATTGAGCAAAATATGTCACTGAACAGAGGAGCTCAGTTTAAATCACTGGTAGTGTGTGATACTTATTTCTGAATATGCAGCTTGATGTGCCTTCAAAGGATCTCGCTGTCAGAGAGTGCTTAGCACCCCTTTCTCTGAAATTCAGGTCCTTCAAAGGTGTCCCAAAGGGAGGGAAAGCTGGAAAGCTCAGATTACTTAAACACTTCCTCTTGCTTAATTATATGCTATTAGCATACTGCGGTTCAAATATAGTATCAGACTGCTCTGATTAGAAGTATCTCCGATTTTAGTTCTTGTTGCTTTTATCTCTGCATTTTGACATGAGTGCTCTATGTAATTTTGTTGAGAGTTTCTTGTTCTGCAGATCTCATTCTTTATGTTCTGGTTTGGCTCCGCTGTTTCCTGGCCTCTAAAGGCTTACCTACTCTTCTGTAATTATATGTGAGAGTACTTCTTCGTGGTTGAGACTTCTTTATGTCAGCATCTCCAGTGACTGCTTTGCCTGGTGGCTCACAAACTGTTTATCATCTGAGGCCTCTATAAAGTAGTTTTTTTGCCTGGGAAACTGTCTTCCAAGAGCTTAGCCAAAGGTATCTTCCGGGTACAGAAGCTGAAGCCAGTGAAGCAGAGAAAATTCAGCAATGCATCTGCTACAAAAAAAAAGGATGCCAGGGAGATTTTTTTTTTCTCCTTATCTGACTTTAGCTTTACGTCTTCTAATGCATCTTAGACATGAGTGCATCCTCTCTGGCTAAGGAGATGTAGGGGAAGCATCTGGAAGATTACGTTCTTTAAAAAGAAAATACAGAATCCCTCATGGAAGTATCAGTTTTCTTGTGACTGAGGTTTTCTGGGGAGAGTATTGTTCTCTGTAGCAGCTAAAGTCCTCCAAGACTGATGCAAAGTGCTCCTACTCCTCTCTTAAAAAAACCCCAACAAAAAAAAGCTGCTGGAAATTAAGGTCTAGGTTTATGCAGGGTCCTTGCATTCACATGTGATGACATGGATATAATGCTATGTGAGATACCTCTCCCACGGACACTTTGGAAAAGCTTCGTCTTGGCTTTCCTCGCTAATTTTACCAACAGAGTGAGATCAGACCTAGTTCTCTCCACCAGACATTAGGAACAGCACTTTTGTTGGTTAGAGCAACACTGAGTGTTGGGTTTCTCCCTCTTAGTTTTTGGATTTATGGCTATGTTCTTCCAGACAACATGGGACAACTTGAAAGGCTACTACTTGTCTTCTTCCCTCTTTACAGATAAGTAGAGAACTCCAGCTTTCAGGCCAGTCATCTGCTTCTTTTGATGAGAAATAGATTCACATGAAAAAAAGATTACACTGAAAAATGGAAATGGATTTTCTGTTTTATTAGCAGTCAGCATAAGACTTGTGAGCTACTTTAGAAAGTTACAGAACTACAGAGATTTTTAAGAACATGCCAGTAGAAGCTAGAATTTAAAAATAAATGCTCTGGCTAGTCCGGGCCCAATCCTCAAGTGATGCAACCAATGCAGCTTCACTGAAGTCAGCATGGTTATTGCCAGCTTTACCACATCGCTTCAAAACAGATCTTTTTAGAAAATATTTGACTTCAGTAATTTTAAATTCACTTTGAATTATGCCATACCAATCACACTGTTTTGCTCTAGGAACAGCAGAGCTTCGAAACATCCACCAGGCAAACAAATGTCTCCATAAAGTAAAAGATGTCGCCCTGCCACTCCACTCCTCAGCTGCGGTGACAGGGCTGAGATGAGAACCACCGCAGGATACAGCGTGGCAGGGACTTAATGAGGCTGAAGGGACGCGTGGACTTCCAGGCCTGAGGGAGGGGGAGCAGCGACGGGTGATCTGGCTTCTTTTGGACCTTTCCCCCAACCGTGATGCAAGGGCAGAAAAGAAACCAGGGCTATTTCTGTGTTGCTGCCATAGGTTAGACTGCTAAGGGAGGGTTTGACTCTCAGTCCTGTCCCTCACAAAGGCAGCAGTGGAAGTGGAGGCAGACACCGTTTCAGTTACAGATGCTGCCAGTTTGAAACGCCTTCCTAAGATGTGGTAAATCACGTGAAATCACCAGCTGAGAAATAAGGAAAGAATTTCTCCCCAGGGCACAAGTCGGAGAGAGATTCTGGCAGATTTATTTGTTTTTGTTTAACTGTTCTCACAATCCAGGAAAACTGTTTTGAAATTAACATAGGTTTGAAAATATCACAGTTTCCCCAAATTCACAAAGTGAATGTGGAACTTAAGACGATTTCAGCTCTCTGAATCTACCACAGGCCTGGGGATCCCTTGACTGTGCCATCATCCCCTTCATGGGAGGAAGCGAGAGTCTCTTTGGAAGCTGGATAAATTCCAAGAAGTCTCTGCGTAACAGTAATTTGATAATGTAACACCAGACTGTACTTAGATGAATGTTTGGTGCTTTGATAGGAAAGCAGGTCTTCCCAATAAAAACAATAAATGTGCAGCTTTCCTCTTAAAATCAATGCTGGAATCTGTATTGCTCTGATCAAATCATGTTCCAACTTCATCACAAAGCTCACAAGGTATAATAGACAAAATGCCTTGCTATAAATTAGAATAATACACTCTTGCTTGGAGGTTTAAGAGTCTTCAAGCAAAGCCTTGTTCCAGGAGAAGGAATATTTCACAGCCACAAATCTTGAAGATTGCCCTTCTTCCAATAGCAGAGCCCTAGTTTGATCCTGGTGTGCAAACTCATTTATTAAGCCTAAAACTAGAAACTGTACTTTGGCTTCTTCTGGGTTCTGTTTAGATTGTAACTATTATATTGTGAACCAGTTAAGAAGAATATTTGTAATACGAAAGAATAAAACTGGCAGCCTTTCACAGAGTCTTTATTTGAGCTGAGCATTGGTTTGGGGTGAACTCGACAGACCGTGGTAGAGCAGCGCCAGGCCAGTGCGGTGAGTAACACGAACAAGCGTATCCTTTACCCACATCTTCAGCGATCACATCAACTCGGCGTGCGCAACGGGAGCACGGCGGGTCACATGCAAGCCTGTCAGGCAGATGGCAGTGGGCTAACAGCCTTGGAAGGGTTTACTTGCCTGACTGCAGATCTCTCTGGTGAACTGCTTGCTGTGGCTCTGTTTAATTCTTAATCTGTGCTTCTCGGTTTAATTCCTAGCTGCTTTAGAGACCTGTTGTAGCACAGCAGTTAAAAAAATATTCACATGTACTGCCGAGCGTCCCCAAAGAGCACTAACTTGACACGTAGGCCATGACAGCTGGGCTTGGACTACTAAGAAATCTAATCCAGGGTTTCCATCATCTCAGTTGTTGCCTTTCTTTCATTACAGTTTGACTCAGCCCCTAATGGATTCAGCTTTATAAAATCAGAGAAAGAGGAAAAGAAAGCAATTTATTCATGTTTCACTAGAGCTCACAGAAGACATGAAATTTCTCTAAAAATGCAAATTATTTTGTGCCACACAAGTGAGACTGGGCAGCTAAAGCTCTTAGAGGAAGGCTCTTTCCCAGGGCTAATGTTTTTATACCCAGTGATTGAATAAATCGATCCCTTTATTATCACATCTCTTTTACTCTCCTTTTTCTTCAGAAGAACGTAACCAAAGGTACCAAAGCGCCCTTTTTAATTCTAAGAAAACTGATTATGCGTGTTAATTTTGTTTTTAATCCCAGACGTATCAAAATAAACACCATAGACACGTGTAGCAGAAATCAATATCTCTTAAGCATCAAGTTGGTAAAAACAAGGATTTAGTAAGAATCCAAGATGTAAAAGACTAATGTACAAACTAAGCCCTTATTTATGTAATGTGCCTTTATACAAGCTCAATATAAACCTGAAAGAAACTATTTCGGGAGAGCAGAAATGGTTTACTCGCAGTGCATCAAAAATGACCCCATAAGACCTCCTTTACTGAGATAGCCCAGATATTTAATGTGAACATATGTTTTTAAAGGATTTCTTGTCTTATGTCCAGTCATTCTTGTTAATTCATGGGACAGCATACTGCAGATGTGCTCTTTTTTATGTTACATAAAGCAAAAATTACATTTAACAAGTGTAAGGTTGGTCATAAAAAATAAATAAAAATAGACTCTTAAAAGCTGGGAAATCACAAAGTGAAGCTATCAGTCATTCTTATTGAGAAGGGTGAGGACAATGTGAAATAAAACTTGCACATCTATGAACAGACATTCCTAAAATGCCAGCACTTGGCCGTTATTTCACATTCTCTATAGGTTGCTTTCATCAGCCCAATATTTCTTCCTTTAGGGTAAGATGCAATATACGTTTTCACTAGATGCCCTTTCTAGTCACTGACTTCAATTTTAATAGTAATTAAATTAAATATTTTGAACTTATCTGCAAGTTGGTGTACTTGAAAGAATAGAAAACAAAGTCAATGTTAGTTTTTGTGTGTTCTACTTCTGGTTAAGAACTTTAACTACGTATTTGTTTTAACAGTAGTATTCTTCATTAATGTAATTGTTTAATATGCTTTCACATAAAATAACTTTCACAATGATTAGTTTTCTAATACCAATTCAAATCTATGTACCGTTGTTGATACATACACTAATTATACCATTATTATTGGTGTTTAATTCTGTATGGTTTTACTCCTTCCTGAGTGCAGATGAGATAAGCAATACCTCTTCAAAAAAGGAATATTCTCTTCTATTTTTGTCTGACACTAAAGATCTCCATCCTGCATACATCATTTGTAGCCAAGTACTATTCTCCCCAAAACCTCTTCTGAAGTTGGCATAAGGCAGCATATTCAAAGACTTACTACAAGGAATTTCTGATTAGAAGCTACTCTTAGAGATTTGGTACAGTATAAATTCAGGCCAAGACACAGAACCGAAATGGCTTGTGAGGCAGTGAGGTCAGATTTCCTTTTATCAACACACAGAAGACAGGCAGAAAAGTCGTTCCTTTGGACCACTCATCACCATTTGATGCTACCAGAAAGCGCCGTCTCACTTCAACAAGATGGATGGAGTCCACAATAAGTCAACAGCGAGACTTTAACACAGTTTGAATCTTTCCCAAAAGCGGGCACTTTTGGAATAACACAATCCCAGCACCAGCCCTCGTAGTTGGAAAGTTCCACAAGGATTAATTCTGCTTAGTTCTTTGTAACACCTGGGTATAGCCATGAAGGGGAAAGATCAGATTAGACAGTACCAAATGCCAGCAGCACGCGAGGGACTTGCACAGACCAGGAGACTGATTTGAAGCACAACGGAATGTCTCGTTTTGATGTGTTATTTATGTT
This sequence comes from Phoenicopterus ruber ruber, assembly GCA_009819775.1. Classification (NCBI taxonomy): domain Eukaryota; kingdom Metazoa; phylum Chordata; class Aves; order Phoenicopteriformes; family Phoenicopteridae; genus Phoenicopterus; species Phoenicopterus ruber. The sequence continues at coordinate 68,770,818 of CM020218.1, read as the reverse complement.
ATTGAGAATGTTACCTGATTCAGACCAGAACGACTACATCCGTGGAGACATATCTGCACATTAGCCAAATCACTTCTGAATTTTGGTCAGTCTTTTTTACTATTCATTATTCTAGACATCTGAGTGAAATCAGAAAGCAGAATCATTCTGCGGTCTTCTAGGACATTGTTAGTTTAGAGATTGCTAAGTAGATTCACCTATATTAAAAGAATAGACTTCTCAAATACACTTCTTTTTGAAATACTTACATTCACGTTATTGTTTGTAATGGCAAAAGAGCTTCACAATTAATAATTATATGAAAAGGCAAGTTTAGTATGAAACTGGTTTTCCTATTTTATAGGAAAAACATGTCACAGAGAGCAATATTTACAACTCAGTTCCCTGGGAGCTTTTAAGTAATGCTGTAACAAAACAGAGCATTTTATTATAACTTACTCTGAAGTTTAATTACGCACATACACACACAAAGGATTTACAAACAAATAAAGACTACAGCTACTGGCATTTTAAAAGTAATTTTAGTAGAGAAGCTTGAATTATGAACTGTGACAGATTTATTTTGAAGAGTTCTGAATCTGTTTATGGACAACTACATTTATTAAGACAATGCTAGTTAATAATTTTGTATATAATACGTTTGCTAAGGAAATAACTGTTCACCAAAAGCGAGGATAAACAAACAATTCAGTGCAAACTGCATCACTGCCAAATTAGTGGTTCAGGTCTGGACTGAATCTTGAGTTTCTAAAACTTCACAAGTCTCTTCATTAACCATTGGGGGGATTGGTACTAAATGGTTGTAATTTTAATAATCTGAACTGAATTCTTCCTTTAATGGGAACTGAAACATGGTGATTCTAATGAAACATTTTTTGTATAGCTAGATATTTTCTGTAAAGTGTTGGTTTGAGGTTTCTACGTCACACTCAAGTCACCAAGGGAATTCAAAATGTTAAAAGTATACTTGTATTCCATCTCTCCCCAGCTATACTAAGATTACCGTTGAACCTCACTTCTAAAGAGGTTATATTAAAAAAAAAAAAAAAAGGCGGGGGTGGGAAGAAATGAAAAACACACTAACTAGATCCTCAATAGTCTTAAAACAGACAATAAAGAACTATCTTGAATATAAGGGAGTTATGAAGGGAATAATAAGCTACTCTCCCAAAACTGAATCACTGAATCAGGGATCAAGGAGTGCCTGAGAATCTTGATTTTTCAGTTTTTCAGTTTAGAAGCTTGAAACAATACCCTCTGAATTTTTAGGATCATAGTCCAGCTGTAGCATTCACATAATACAATCTTGTTCATTGAAGTATTAAGTCCTACCTTAACAGAAGTCCCTAATGCTTTATTTTTAGGGTTTCTTCAAAACTTCACTAGTTTTAATTCCTGACGTAAACCCACCAATGAGCCAGATCATTAAAAAAAAAAAAAAAAAAGTCTGTTCTTGTGTCTGCATTATCCTCTAATTTAAAAGGTCTTCTAACTTGGTGTTTATTCGTCTGTGTGTGTGTACGCACTCTGCTAACTATGGTGGGATTTGGAACATGCACTAAGTATTTCATTGTATGCAGAGCTTACACCAGCAAGCTTAAAAGGATATCTGTCTGGATTTTTTTTTTTCTTTTTAAATATTGCATTATGATGCTACTTAACTAACTTGAAAGCAAAGAGGCCTTACATCTGCAGACAAGGCCTTAATACAAAAAGGTTATATACTCTCAATCTAAGGTTACATTTTTACCTACATACTTTTATGCATTGTTCTTTTAAATGTAGGTCTTGACTATGTAAAGAAAGTAACTAGAAAAACTGGCAAGCTTAGGACACTGTAAAGTAAAAGATTAAAAGCTAAGCTGTTGAAAAAAGGACATGATTTTTTTGTCATTTTTCGTTCCTTAAATTTTTTCAAACATTTAAACAAATCATGACATCTTAATTCAAGCATACATCATACACTTGTGCGAAAATGTAATCTGGCAAAAATGTAATATGCCAGCTTTAAAGATAACTTTGAAAAGCTCACACAACATACCACAGAGCACACACCACATCTTCTGAAATTTTCAAAACAAGTTAGCAAGCCTAGAACCTTTCAGGACTCCTTTACAATCAGAAGGCCAGCCAAAAAAAAAAAAAAAAAAAAAAAGAGTAAAGGATCACAAATTGAGTTTTTAATTTCTTTCAAATCCCTGCCCCACTTTTTTGTGTGACCAGGCAGAACACTTAGAAGATACAAATCTTTCCTTTGAGTGCTGATGCTTTCTATTGTTTCACTACATTTATACATTCCAAATTCTTTCTCTCTCTCCCTTTCTCAGAAGTACCCAAAGACTTCTAGGATAGCTTTACTGAACTGTTCCCTCCATTTGTATCCCCAAAGAGGTTCAAATTTTTCCTCCATTGACTAATCAATAACTAATGCAGTGGTATTTGCCAAAGTTGGCAGGTAACTTAAAGCAATGTCTTCTTCGACTCTCAATTTGATGAGGATGTTATCTCTAAATTCAAATAATGACATTTTGCTATCAAGCCAAACATCATCTCTCATTATTTAACCGGTGCTGTGAGAAAAGAACTAGGAGTGGAGACTGAAGTCCCTGTGAGGAAAGAAATGCAGGGAAACGATGGAAGAAAACCCTGAAGGCAGCAAAAATGTGAAAAGAAGGATGAAGGAAGAAAGAGTGGAAATGGCCATGAACGATACAGCAATTCTTTTTCAAACAACTAATGAATAAGACAACACAGTGAAGAAACAGTAAGTCACTAAAAGTTTAGTTACCACATAAGGTTATATTCTGCCACTGATTACTGTGGAAGCTTCCCCTGGACTTTTCAGCATGCAAGAAGGAAGGTACAGTTGTTTCTAACATATAGCTCTTAATTAAAAGCAGAATCAGGGCCTCTGTAGTTTGACGTGCCCGTCAGAAATTCCCTTGGATAGCACAGGAGGACGTACCTGTTTTGCAATCACTCTGTATCCTGCTCATTTCCCACTGACACAGAAACCTGCTCACTGTTACAACCCAAGAACCTCAACTTGACACTGGTGCTGCACCTACAAATAGCTGACGACTACCCGTTTTTGAGCTGAACTCTAATGTTAACTTTCATGATACCAAGATATTGGAGACAATTTTCTAAAATATAAAAGCTGAAAGATGGAGGGTACAGGCATAAAAATACAACTCAGTCCATTGCTTTATGAAGCTTCACAAAGGTAACAGAGCACAGATTTCAGGTACCACGTCTCTACAGATTGCATTATTTTCCTATTTATATTTGTGTCCTTACAATAAAATAGTGGGAAAAAGCATAATTGCATACTTCTTTTTATCCCTCCCCGCCTCCCCGCCCCCCCCCCCCCCAAAAAAACCCCTAAAAAAACCAAACAAAAAAAGAGTTAAAGGAGAACTCAAGGAATAAAAGCTAAGAGCAGAAAGGCGAAATGTATTCTTAGGATGGTGGTCACTAAGTAAGACCTCCAGCAGAGATCTACATCAGCATCTTTATTTTCTAGATAAGAGTGAGAGGAAATTGAAACACCAGTGGAGGAGGATTAGAACAAACTGAGAAATGAATTGGGCAAGAAAGCGGTATTTGCTCAAGAGGTTTAAAGGACACATACATAGGTATTGCTTAAATCAGCCTCAATACCAGAATAATACGAAGTGCTAAACAAGACATTACTTAAAAACAAGAATGCTCCATGGGAGGAGGGACCAGTAAAAATCTGACTTCCATACTAGGCAAATTAGCTACAACTCTAATAAAGGATATAATGATAAATAAGTGGATTAAAATGTTATAATGAGGAAAAGAAATCAACATAGCTTTTGTAGAGGTCTCATGAGATTATTGTTCTTTTGAGGAATGCATGAGGATCTGGATGAATATCACCTGGTTGATTAGATTCCCAGAATGCTTCAGATATCTTCTCTGCATTAATTACTAGTTAAAGGTAGTAAATAAAGGTAAAAATAGATGGATTGATTTTCACTATGAAGACAGATCAGTAGTGAATTCAACAGGGATCTAAAGCAGAATTTGTACAGATAAACATTAAAAAAAAGAACACAAAATGTTAGTGAACAGCCAAGTGACAGAAGCTACTGCTGATACAAAATTACACAGCGTAATCAAAATCAAAACTTTAAAGAACTTCAAAAAGATTTTGTGACTGGGCAATAAAGTGTCAGATAAAATTCAGTGTTGATAAATGCAAATTAACGCACATGAGGAAAACAGCCTTTTATGCACGGGGAGATTGCAAGCTTAAGCTTGATAGAAAGATGACTGATGGTGGGATATAAAGAGATGTACGTATTTTCATGAGTGCCATGAAGAAAAGGAGTGGGAAATGGTAACTCACTACTTCTCACAGAGCAAAAGTTGAGGGGCAACAGCTGAAACTGCGAAACAACGGGCTAAGGACAGATTCAAGGAAGCTATTTTTCAGCTGTGAAATTCAATGAGATGTCTTGGCTACCAAAGTTATGCAAGTTAGAAATATACTGGAGAAGTTCATGGACAAGTACAGGAAAGCCTATTAAATATAGTGGGATCTACATTCAACTTCTCCTTCAGAAAGTCTCTAACTTGCAGGCTGCTGAAGATGTGGAGCGAATATCAGACAGAAGCATTGCTTCTGAATTTCCTATTCTTATATTTTTTCCTCATCTATTAGCCTCTGCTAGACAGATACCAGACTAGACGGGCCTTTGATCTGGCTTACTACAGTAATTTTTTCAGTATATCATGTTACTATTAGAAAAGTATGATCTCTAACTGTGGATATTAGAGAAGGGTTAACATAAAAAACCTACACAGGAACTCTTCCAATTGTTTGCTGTATGAAATCAGACTTAACTTGCTTCTGCTAAACACTATCCCAGCATTTTCATCGCTCTCTAAATTTCATGGGTTTGGCCACTAAAACTCATTCTATTAAACTTGACGTTTTCTGAGCATTAACACCTATTTGGCTTCCATTCAAGAGCTACTAACAAATGATGGTTTATGAGCACTGATCTTTCCAAGATATTGAATGACTGTTTTTACTTGCAAAAATAACACTAATTCTACCTGTCGTGCTAACGTAAAGGCATTCAGTCTGTTTTTCTGCAGTTTTTATCAACAACAGAGCATAACAGCATTGTCATAGAAAGACTGGATATTAAACTATTATCTTAACAATTTACCCAAGAGCTAGATCCCTTGCTCTATATACTGAAATTGGGAGCACGCTACTATTTACTAAAAATCCTAACCCAAGCACTGATATTTAAAAACAGAAGCACCATTTCCTAGAGTGAGTGGAGTTTACAGGCTACTCTTCAGCTTGCAGATCATCTGCAGCAGCCCTGTGGGAGGATAGTTTTTATAAATAAAATATTTGTGAACAGCGGTAGTCACAGCATTATTACAAAGTCCAAAAGAAGATATCAAACGGCACTGTTGCATGTGCTGAGCAACAAGTCCTATTTTTTTTTTTCCCCTGAACAGTTGCATACTTCTATACTATGCCCAGAACAAAAGAATTTTAAGGTAGTTTAAAATACAATGCACGTCACATTTTTTAAAAACTAGTGATATTACTTTTGTGTATACATGGAATTAATTTTACCTACTGAATTAGTTATGGTTGTTACCATTTTTACATATTTTGCATTTAACTGAGGATACAGTCTGAAATCATTGCTTACGCCTCTTTCAGTGGAAGAGTGAAAAGCTAGGGCAAAGGTTCAGAAAACCTTTTAAAAATGAGGAAAAATTGCCTTTGAATTTGGCGACCTCCTGTGCTGTCCAGACCTTCACACACACACGGTGGCTCTTGCTCAGGCTCCCTCATTCCTGGCAGAGTGACCTAACGCAATTGTGGCAGGACCATGGAGATCGGTGATGGGTAAAGAAGTCTGCAAGAAAATGAATAAAGCTCTAGTCTGTATCATCATTCAACAGAGTCTCTATCAACAGCTGGAAAGTTGACAATGTGCACTTCTCTTCGTGCTTTCAATCATTATGTATCTATTGTCCTCTTCTGTGAGGGACTTTGATCCACGGAGGGAGCATTGGCCTGTGAAGCCATGGGAAATGGTCCACGGAGTAGTGTTTTTAATTGAAATGCTGTTATGAAGACTGCACAGTAGTTTGCAACACGTCTTGAGGCTTGACAATGCTACACTGTTCAAATAACTCAGGAACCACCTTGATTCCCCATTTATGTGGGGTAAGACCGATTCCTAAGTGTTTATTGCAGAAGTGGGGAGGACTTAGGTCGGTACAGGCTTCATGTTTTCTCTGTTCAAGCAAAATGCTAAGGACTTCAGGATTTGGGTTATAATATGGCAATGAAAAAACCTTCTTCCTATGCCGTTCTTTCTAGTATTGAACAGACTCAGTTTATAGAAATCTGCGTTTGAATGGAAATGCTAAATAATTCTTGGATAATATGTTTATAATACATTTGTCATTGAAAACAAATGTGATAGACTAGAAACCTGTATAAATGTATGAAAACAAGTTCATCAAAACACATCATCTGGCATGAAGTATATGCGAGCAGTAAGTCTGCCAGACACAGAGGCAGTAACACAATGCGATATGCAGTCTTGGTTCTTTGTAAACAGAGCATTACACTGAGTTGATTAATGTGAAAAGCATGGATGATCCAAGAGCACACAGCAGGATTAAATATTACTACCAGACCTGCACATCATCCAGTAAAACCTGGCAGGATTTTTAATCCTTTAAAGTAGTGTTATTACATCACAGTCCAGACCTTCAGAGATGCTGTCACTGGGATAAAAACAAATACTTGTATTGATCTTGCTGTTTCCTCCCACACAATGTCGTTACCTTCAACCAAAGACTGTAAAATATAGTTGAGCCTTGATTTTGCATGATGACCAAGCATAAGTCTTATGGGTGGCAGTAATTTATGACAAAATTTTACGGCAATCTCTGGGATTTTTAGGGTAATACACCATGTAAATAGAAATTACTGCAAGCCAACAGATTTGCATGCAGATTTGGGTCAGATTTTTCAAAGAATCTCTGGATCTCATGAAGTTTTTGGTGCCAGTATTTAAAAAAATTCTGATTTCCTCTGCTGTACTAATGTAAAAGTGTTCAGTGCGGTCTGTAACAGTTACTGTCCACAACTGAGCATGACAGCATCGGTCACAGAAGATTGGACATTAATCTCTTAAAATGATGTAATTTTTATTTTAGTTCTTTATAGGAAGTGCCTACCTCAAGCTCCCAAAAAAGAATCACCCCCTGTTTTTGTGACTAATGCGTACGCTGACAAGGCTGTCCTTGTGGCTTCAATGCTACGTTTTCATAAAACGCAGTCACTGCTATGTCCATCCTCTAGTAATCACAGTATCTTTAGAACAAACCTGTTCAAGCAAGCTTCCAACGCAGATTTTGTTTCCTGCATGTATTGCAGTGTTGAAACAGGAACTACGCAGAACATTCCTGGATTATATTATCTGAGCTGAGGGTCAAAGCCACCTTGTATTCCTTTGGGTAGGATGTGGGAGTTGGAGGAGACTTTAGCTGAGCATCATCCCTAAACAGATTTTCTTTTTTTTTTTTTTTTTAAGCCAGACTTGTGCCTGTTGTTCCTCTTTCACTTACTCTATCTTTGGTGTAGTGTAGTATACATAATTTAAATAACCAGGGAATCTCTCTGGGCTCAAAACCACCTGCTGGCTTATATTAGCTAATTAATGGTGATTTATCCAAGTTACTAATTTGAGTGGAGCTGATTGCCTTTAGGAATTTTATGAACGTTGTAAGAATTTTGATTATAATTACGCTTATTTGATGGGCAGTCTACTTAAAATACTTAAAAAAAAATTATTTGCCTGCCAGCTGATTTTCAACTGTGCCAAATAAATGACTTAGTGCTGTTTTCTACTTGAGATCATGTATTCAGGTAGTTTGTTTACTCTGCTACTCAATTTCATCTTTGTCTGGCTCCCCATGATTTTCTCTTTTATATTAGGGTTTATTTGCCTAGCTTTGAAACAATGACTGTTTGAAAAATAGTACTGATCTTGAACCTGCAGAGCTTAATCATTTTCACAAAAACTAATATAGCAGATTCATTTTAGCCAAACTTCTCTGTCATGCTGACCTGATTCCCAGGGCCTGAAAGTGTGAATTTAATGGTGGTACAACGTCTGAGGTAAGAATATAATAGAAACCTCTCAGCAGTATATCTATTGGATCAGTGTAATTTCTTTTTTCTCTACTGGTCTCAATGTCTCTTAAGGCAATCTAGTCTGCAGACAGCAAAGGAGGCCAGCCTTCTCTTTTGCTGTGATCCCAGTGCTACTTATACTAAACAAAGAATCAACTCCCTAGATAAGGTATACAGTAGACATCTGTAAAACACATAATCCTAGAGGAAAATTTACTCTATTAAAAAAAATTATTCTTCTGCTGTGAATTTAAGAGGATATTACTACGAGATCTATCCCGAAGACCAGAAAATAAAGGTGTTACAATTTGGCTGTATTATTATTGCCTTTTAACTTTGAGGGTGGGGAAGTTTTTCTCTTAAACATTCTCAGGTACTAAAAATGACAATTATATACTACATTCTCTAGAAAGTAATGAGAATCTGGTGGTAGACACATTGGCTTCCAGTACGCATTTGTAGATGAAAATTTAACAAAACTAAAATAATTCACCAAACTGAAGCAATTGTTTCCAATGTAACTCAGGCATGAGAAATTCTACTAATTTGCACTCTTGCTGGATCTACTATCGCGCAAACACTCGTGTTGTGCAAATTCCTTCTACAGAAACGTGTACGAGAAAGGAAACTTAGGATACGACCCAGCGTAAGTGTGCTCTCACAGATCCTTCTTTATACAAAGATTTCTGACAAAGCCTTGTCTACTACTGATGAGATGGTGGAAATTGTAGACAAGCTTCCTCAAAGTCTCAGCTAATTTTAAATGAGAAAGTATATAAAGGCTATACTGTGTAGAAAGTGTCTTTAAAACTGGAGTACTACCTTTAGGCATTTAATTCCACATCTTTGACTGAAATCCAAGAAGTGCAAGATAATAAAAAAAATGGTCCTGGAATAATACTTTTGATCAGAATCAACTGCACCTGAACCATTTTGGACAGACACTTTTCTAACATACTCTTTCAACACCTCCCAAAATACACAGATTTCATACTCTCCCTAGGCTTCTTATAAATAAAGTGTATATTTCCATTGGGAGTTATGGGTAATCAACATGTCAAACTGCTTTAAATATTTAGGTATGGCTTTCACTACCTAATTATAAATAGCCAGTATTAAAGAGATCTGACCTTAGGTTTCAGTAAGCTCTTTTCTTGAATAATGAAAGATTAAGAGAAGAATTAATGAATAACTGTGCTTTTTTGTGATTATTTAAGAAACAAGAAAAAACACATCAGAGAGGAAAAGTGAGCTTTCAACATTTACAAAGCAAATTGGTGGCAAAGAGGAAAATAAATTGCTATCTCATACTGCACAACCCTCAGTGCCTTATCCTCTCCAGATACTACTCTCTGTGTGCTTTTCCGATCATCTGAGTCCTTGCCGTGGTGTCAAATGTTGCTTAGTATGAAAATGAGACTCCACCATTTTTGCCCAAGTTAGGCTGTTCTTTATTGTCCGGCTTTTCCTCTCTGAATAGTGTTCAATGAAATAAAACAGAGAAATACAGAGTAATTTTTTTCACTGTTCATTAATTTAAAACTGTCTTACTGTTAAGTAAAAAGGGAGACAAGGGGCAGAGGTGTTACAGTTCACTTCTGCAGTTGAACTTGTTCAGCTACATCACAGTAAAAGCTACAGAGCTTTTGTTGTTTTCCACAGCAAAATAACTAAGGCCACTGTTAGTTTTTTCACTACAAAAAACACACCTTTTTTGGCAGAGAAGACAAAGCCAACTCTCCCTCCAGTTTCTCTACAATCTTTGATCTCTTAATTCCCCTTTCTCCTTCGCCTTGATGTTCTGGTCTCTCTGATCTCTGTTCATCACTACCATATATGTCTGCGTAATCTCCCACTCGTAATAACTTTAGGACAACCAGAACCTCATCCTTCATTTCTGGCAGGCATGCATTTCTTTGGAAATAAAAACCTAGGCAATCTTGCAGTCTCATTTTAGACCAGCTCATCAATGACGTTCCGCAGGACTTTTTGATTATGACTGCCCAAATTCAATGAGCGGGTCAGTGAATCATGCCTATGAACACCACATTTACAAGATTTTGTAAGAATGAAAAATATGTAAAAGAAAATGCAAGGGACTCTTTGTCACATCATGTCATATTTAAAGTATTGTCTGATTTAGTCCACTCAATTGCTGGTCGTGAACATGCGAGTTTTGCTTAATACATTGATAACACAATGCTCAGTTTTACTTTTTGAGTAACTTTTTAATGTGTTTTCTTACTATGTGTGCAATAAAAAACCCCCTCATCTTTCAGTAACTAATTGACAAAGAGCATAAGTAGCCAAACTTGAAAAAACATGAGATATATGAGGTGTTTGCCATCACCAAATACTAAAGCAAGAAATGAAAGTACAAGTTATATACAATAGCCTCACAATCTTGCCTCACTCCACATTCTGAAAAGCAATTTATTGCAATATATATGGCATTATGATATCTAGAAAATGCATACTTCTATTATTTTTATCCTTCTCTCAATTCTTCCCCCACGAAAATGAATATGCTGACTAATCAAACTAAATATTATTTAGCTGAAGAGCCACTGTTGAATGGAATGAAATCATCTTCATATCTCTAACTCCTTCACAACTGGTAAAAACAAATAGAGCTCAAATGCAAATCTCTGAGCAAGGGATGAGCCAACCTGCCCCTCTGTAGAATATATTTTATTTAGGCTCTATTGACATTTAAAACATCTAGGACTGACTGGTATTTTGAACACAGAATATTCTTCAGAAATTAACTATCCAGCTTTGGACTTATTAATCGTTATTTTTTAAGAGACTTTCTTGTGAGAAAATACCCTTTAACTCATAGCTACTGTCCTGTGCAACGCACTTATTAAAACCAGCACATCCCTGTAGCCCAGAGGGCTGACAGCTTCCTCCAAAGCTGTGCTGCTGCTCTAAGCTAACCTCCAGGGGCTACTCGAGAGTGATGCAGCCTTCATCCCCTCCCACAGAGTCTGAACATAGCATACCCACAACAGTCTCAACCTCAGCTGTCCTCAGAAATGCTATTCCTAAGGCGGCTACTGAACTTCACTTCTGGTAGAGAGGCAGTTTGGCTGAGCAGAGAAGAAAAAAAAAAGAAAATCACCTATCATTTTCAAAAAATCTCAAACAATCTTATGGAAGAATAAGAGCATGGATTCAGTGCAACTGAGGGCTTTTTTCCTCCTGCTTAGACACAGGTAACATTTGTTTCCATTACATCACTCATCCGTGACTTTTTATCTCACATGATGAAAACATAACAAAGAAATGAAACTGCCAAACTCTGAGCCTTATGACTGAGACAGGGAATGCTTGCAGACAGCACTGAAGAACAAAAAAGCACTGAACAAATTCAGTTCAAAAAGACTGATCATATCCTGAGGTACAGCTAGGGCTTTTTTGTTGTTGTCTGTTAAAAGTGGCATAAAATCTTTAGAGATTTTTTCCTCCAAAGATGATATTTCTCTAGTTTACTAGGTACACTGTTTTACTTTGCATGAACACCCTCTTTGACATTGAGTTCAGCCTTCAGGCTAGCATCGCTTATCTCTGTTTCCAAAAATCCTCATATTTGATTGTCACATTTATTAAGTCAGACTCTGAACCAACTTCCATCATTCTATAGCCCTTTTCTCTTTCTCTTCTTCCTCCAAAATATAAGTAATCAAATAGTTTAAACGCTTGTAGGAAACTGGTGAAATTCTAAATACGCTTTAACCGTAACGTATTGTACTCAATTCATTTTTCAAATAGTCATCTGAGTTACAAATCTATAAATACTTGTCATTTCTACAGGTGAAAAGACATGGACAAATGCTCAAATATTTAAAATACTATTTTACAACATACCCCTCCTCTTTTCTGTTTGCTTAGTTTACCTTCAAAGCTTTAATTTCTTGGGTTATAGATCCCTTAATATTGAGTAGAGGGAGAAAACACTACAGACCCAATAGAATTTCTGTGAAATTCATCTTACTTATTAGTTACCTATGCCTAAAGTTGAAAATCATGTTATATTAACATGGAAACATTTTTAAATTGAAAAATAAATTTTAATGAGAATCATAATATATCAGAAGATTTGGCAGCAAGAGGAACAATCTTGTGAGTGCATATAAAATGTTGAATGAGAAAACATAGTTCTTGGTTGATATCAGCTAGTGCAAACAAGAATTTCAGTTACAGCACATGGTCATAGAATCACAGAATGGTTTTGGTTGGAAGGGACCTTTAAAGGTCATCGAGTCCAACCCCCCTGCCACGGGCAGGGACACTTTCCACTAGACCAGGTTGCCCAGAGCCCCATCCAGCCTGGCCTTGAACACTTCCAGGGATGGGGCATCCACAGGCTCTCTGGGCAACCTGTTCCAGTGCCTCACCACCCTCATCATAAAAAATTTCTTCCTTAAGAACCATCATCTTCGGGTGCTAATTACCAGAGATTCTAGGACTCAAAAATGTGTATACCAGAGCATTTTACCTTGTAGTAGCTTTAAAACAGCAATTATATGGTGCATTCTTTGGAAAACATACCAAGGCAAGATTGACTTGCCCTTGGAGAAGCAGGGAAGTTTCATAAAATGAAGAAAGAACAAGAAAGTAGGAAATAACCTCCATGCGAAATTGTTACTTGCAAGCTACTCTTGATCCGAACACTACTACTTGTAAGCTGCTCTTGATGCCTTTTAAACAGGATCTGTGCGCCATTCTTCAGAATGATTTGCACTGGAACCCCTCCCTCACATACGTCCCAACTATATGGGGTTCCCATATTCAGGTTTTCATAAATAACGCCTGCACAAGGGTTAGGAGCTTCGGTATTCCTCCCAATACTAGGACTGAGCACAAAGCTGTCTTAGAAAGCATTCAGTAATGGTGGAACTTTTTCAGCATTTGCAGAAAAAAACATGTCACCAATGTATGCACACATACATGCAAGTACCCATAGCTCCCATTTTGTTTACAATCCAACCATTCATGTGAAAAAACCCCGAGGAATATGCTGAATCACTGCTAGACACTCTGGCCTCCCACCCTTTCTAGCCAAAGCTGCCCATGTTAGCCTTTTGGTTCTATGCACAAAGCATGTCGAAGGCACTGCGTGCTGCTGCTCCCTTCAGACAGGCTTGTCATTTTTTGGGCACGCAGCCCAGGGGATAGCAAAAGGAGAAGTTGCAAATTTAGAATACTTACATTCTCTTCACTTGAATATTTGCACTTGAAAACAATAAGTAAAAGGAGGATAAAAACTACACAAAACCAACAAAAAACTTGTACTGTGTAGTCAGCATGTTCATGAAAGCGCCATTAGTAGCAACTTAATATGAGGTCATGCACGTGGCTTAAGCCCCAAAGAGATGATGCTCTTGAAAGAAACACTGAGACAAAAGCTGAAAATGCAAGCGACTGCATTTTACTACTTGTAGTCCTGGCAGCCCAGAGCCTGATAATGGGAAGAGATGAAATGGTCCGGCGCTGGGAAGCAGACAAGGGACACATGGTAATGCCTGTTCAAGCAGGATGAATAGGATGGTTTGTTATTCTAGCCAGAGAGAGGAGAAACAGGCAGCGGAAGGAGGGAAGAGTATAAACTGCAGCTGTGAACTTTGCTCCCAAGAGGCAAAAGTGGATTTCACTCTGTCTTCATAGCCTTCCCCCACATTAAACCTCAACACAAAGCTGAATCCAGGCTTTTCAACAATAGGCAAAACTGAATGTTGTTGCCCCAAGAACCTATGGGATGACAAAATTCAATATTTTGGTAGCCTTGAAATGGTTTCTGTGGAGAAGAGTAGGGATGAGAAGAGAAGAAAGAACTGGAGAGCTTCCAGGGAGGAAAGGATGAGGGGATGAATTGCGGTAGGTAAGGAATATCTCTCTCTTACTCTCCTTAAGTCTAGAAGTGTTTTGGAAAGCTATTTTATAAAAAATATCAACATCTTAAAGCTGATTTCACAGATAGGTAAACTGAGGCACAAAGAAATGAAATGGTTTACCCAACTTCTCTTAGCAGGTGAGTGTTTATTTCCAAATAAAATGCAAGTTCCTTTATTCTCAGAAAATACTTTCTTTTTCTCTCTGCTAGGCCACAAGACCCTGTCACTGGCATTTCACAGCCTTATCTCCAGAATTATAGCATGTTGAGAATGCTGTTGTCTGTATTCTCTGACATGAACGAACAAATATATATAAAAATCACCCTCATCATAATGGCAACTCATTAACCATTGAAGCATGTGGCTGCAACGGACATCATACAGTCCATTCCTCAAACTGTCATAAAGTTTTTCCCAGTGGCTAATCAGAAGCATTCCTCCAGTAATTGCATTTTTCCAGCCCACTACTTTTAGTTCAACCTATCACGGACAAAGACAAGAGCTCATTATTTATTTTCTCCCCCTCTTCAAATTCTACATATCTCGAGTCTGCTATTGTGTCTTCCCTGGGTCTCTTCTGCAGACACAGAAGCTCAAAATCTGCCATTAAATTAATCTTTTCTTTTGGTCATGACTTTTAGCTCCTTTTCAACCTTTCTGAACTTTTGCCAGCTTGTCTGCATACTGCATAAAGCATGATATCCAGAACTGCTATGATACTAAGTTGAGACCTTATCAGTGTTGAGTAGAGTAGAAGGATTACTTCACAAGTCATCATTTTTAATACCCTAGTATGATGTTTCCAGTTTTTACAACAGCTTAACACTGCTGATTCAGGTTCAGCTTGTGATTTACTGCAAGTCTAGATTTTTTTTTTCTCTCTACAGAACTGGTACTTGCTCCGTTTTTGTAACTGTGCACTTGATTATTCTTGATTATATGCACTCACACGTACATACACACTAATGCTGCGAACATTACAACATACGTTCCTCAATTTGTCAAGATCCTTTTGAATTGCAATACCAGGCACCAGAATGCTTATGTTTCTTCCCTAGTTTGTGTTAGCTGCAGATGTAATAAGCATAGTCTCTATTCCAGTCTCCAGATAAGGAATGAAAATACAAGATAGTACAGACTCAGATCCCTGTAGAAGCACATGCTGAACAGCCTTCCATTTCCAACAACAGCCATTGATACGTTTTTATAGTAAGGTTTTTTTATAATTATTATTCACCCACTTGATGGTAGGTTCACGTTGTCCATGCTTCCTTACTTGCTTATAAGTGTGGCATATGATACTATGTCAAAAGCTTCAGACAGACTATATCATATATATTCTCCTTATTTTAACTTCTTTACCTGGAAGTCCTGTTGCCCTGTTAATTATTTTGGCTTGACACAATTTGGTTTTGGCCAATTCATTTTGGCTTTTGCTTGTTTTCTCCTAGGTATCTATTTAACATTTGATTGTATGTTCTGGTGTTTTTCCAAGACAGGATCTTAAGCCGATCTATCTGAAATTCCTTGGCGGCTCCTCCTCTTTCCCTTTCTAAAAACAGGCATTAGGTTTGTCTTTTTCCACTACTCTGGAACCTGACTTGACCTCCGTGAGTTTTCAAAAATGGCTAATGACCTCAAGATTGTTCCAGCCAGTTTTTTAAGTATTGTAGGATGGAGTTTCTGAGGCCCATCTGATTTAAAGATCTAACTCCTCTAAGTACTCTGTAGCCTACTTTCTCCTGTTCTGGCCCTGGATCTTGCTTTTTTGTGGCAGATATAAACTCTCTTTGCCACATGATCCCAGCTGACCTTTTCAGTGAAGATTAAAGCAAAAAAAGCATTAAAGCACGTTGGCCTCCTCTGGGTCATCTATTAAGAGTTTCTCCCCTCTGTTGTATAGCAGACTAATACTCTCCTTGATCTTCCTCTGGCTAATAATATACTAATAATTTGTTGTCCTTGATGTCCCTTGCTAACTGTGTCTCTACCACAGTTACCATTATTTTATACTTTATCAGAACATGAATCGTTTCTCCCCTGCTACATGTTCTACTTTCTCCATCACACCTCATTCTGTGTGATTAAAAAAATCAAACACTGGTATATTGGTATATAAAAGGAGATGTTCTTTTTGTCTGCACCAACATATGCACTTCTGCCTGAAAAATGTCATGGTGTTATGAATTTTTCAGTATTAGCAGGAATAGAGGTGCTATATAAACAATGCTTTAACCATTTATTGATTGGTGCTTTAACAACATCTGACTCTGCTAAAACCACAACTAGATGACTGGAAACTCATTGTTTTATTTAAACTCGACATTGCACCATTGCCAATATTGGAGACTTGAGTTCAGGGATAAAAATTGGTGCTGACAAACAAATTCACTGGAAAGAAAGTAATATCAAAATTAAACATATCTCAGCACTGGACTTTTGGCATGTTTCTCAGCACAGCTATCGAGAGGTGGGTATAATAGAAACAGTTCCCCCAGGGCCTGGCAACAGTGAGGGCACCATCTGGGTTCTGTGGTCTCAGAAAGTGCAAGGAGAAGGGGAGGGAAAACTCAGGAAGGGGGATGAAAGGGAAATGTTATAAAGGGAGATGACTGCCATGGCAAGTGAGAATAAGAGAGAGGGAGATGACAAATATTTTGCTACCTTCGGGGCCTGAAAGAGCTCCTGGTGTCTCTGTCCTTCAAATGTGAAATTTATTACTTAAATCCCAGAAATTATTTTTTTCTTCTCCAAAATACGTATGAAAGGAAACAATAAGAGGAATGAAGCAAAATTAAAAGCTTAGCTTTTTAAAGCTTGTTTAAATCTTTTAACTGAACTATTTCTAAAATAAGGGTCCACTTGTGACTCTTAATGCAGTGGAACTATTCATATAGGCAGGGATTACTCACATGAGTAAGAATCACAAATGTATTTCCTAACACACTTAGCCAAAACAAATCGGATCCATTTTCCTCCATGTTTCATGGATGCAACATGAAACAATGAAGAAAAGGCTTCAAAAGTGATCTTATTTCTGTTTATCTCAAGTTGGAAAGAAAACAAATTAATAATTTGCAAACCAACAAGAATTCAACCTTGAAATGCCTCTGGTCATCCATTGTTGCAAGAAAGGAAAAACAAATGCAAAAGAAAACCGAGGGTTACGTTTTAAAATCAAGAAAAGAACAGCTTCTATACAGAAGAAATGTTTGCTTTATACTCTGCACAGATGCTGTACAAGCAAAATTCTCAGTATATTAATATAAACTGTCTGAAAAAATTCGACCCGATTTCATAAGACCAGCAAAAACAAAACAAAGGGAAGCATGACGTTTATGGGCTTTTTCCTCTAGCACAACCATGCAAGCTGAGCTGTGAAACTGTGATGGAAATATTAGAGCTGTTGTGCCTGAAAAAACGCAGTGATCATTTCATTCTTCCTGTCTTTTAATGCTCCAGGGTTTTGGAGACGAATAGGAGCAATAAGTTCACTTTGCAGAATTAATGCTGTAATTCTTTATCATAAGAGCGGAGCATTACCTCAATCTGATTTTTCTACAAAATGGTTCAAAGTCTATTTTTAATGATGGCCCTAATTTGTTAACACCTTTTAAATTATTAATCCCCTTTATATTCAAGTAGTTATTGCATGTCATAACAATGTATCTATGCAGGGAAATTTAATAGTATTTTCTGCATGTCAAGAAAAGGCTTGTTCTGCAAAATGCTATTAAAACTGATAATGAGCTAAATATTTGCCATAGCAAACACTGAAATTACTATATCAATCAACTTTGGGTTCTCTTATTCAATAAACAAAATTTAACCTATTAACTTTGCGTAATTTTAGGCAGGAAAATGCTTGTTTTCAGGCATATCTTGCCCTTGACTTCATATCTTTATCATCTGATAACTACATTTTCCTGGCCAATTAAGCCATTGTTTTGAATCAGATGTAGTAATAGAAGCCTTTTATTCTGTCTTGAATGTAACTATGTGACTAGATCCTGAATGCGATTTTCTCTCAGCAGATTTAGACTACATTTTAAAGCACACATATATCACAGGAAAATGATAAGCTATGCTCCTGAAGACACCTTTCACATTAAAGAAAAAGAGGGGGAAAAAAAAAAGATTTATAAGGAAGTCAAAGGGTAAAATAAAACCTTATATTGCAAATCTCTTAACTCTTCAGATTTCGGTATCTCCACAGATTTGTCTACATGGCAGGATGTTTGCGTTAATATTTTAAGAAAATAACTCCAAAAATATAAAACCTGCATGCAAGCATCACCACTGACAGGCACACGAAGGAAAGCATCCTCTTTCATGAGCATCTAAAGCATAAATCTGAATGCTGATTGAATACCTAACATCCAGTTCCGTGAAAAAAAGACGCAGGTTCCACCTCTGAAGAGTACACATAAGCTGAAATGGTTTATTGCATGAGATGAGAGCCTTGCCTCAACAGTGTCTGCTGGTGTGTGATGTTGCTGTTCACGCATAACATGGCTACATTCACCCGCTCACTTGCTTTTGTCACAGCAAATTGGTGTGTGATCAAGAGGGATCAACGTGCACCCTCTAGAGGCTAAACGCAACGCCTGGCATCAGCCCAAGTTACCCACACGCTTCGGGCCCCTGCCCCAGGGCTGTATTTGGCCCTAGATCACCTCTTGCAAACAAAACGACCAAAGACGGTCATGAGAGGGGTATTAAAAATACCATTTTTGCACTGGTGTCTTGATGCGAAATGCTAGAAAGGAGTGCTCTTTTCCGAGTGCATCCTGCATAGCATTGCTGTCCGGGAGAGTACGGGTGCACAAACAAAATGAAGAGTAAGATTTTCTTACCCCTGCCTGCAGTAAGGGCCACGTCTTGCTCATGCTGGACTCCATCATGAAGCTCATGATAACTTCAAAGAAAAATGTATCCTACACTTGTGTGTCGTAGGGGAAGCAAAGTGGAGTCAAAAGGCATGCTCCCTCAGTTTCGAGGAAAAGAGGTGTATATACTAATTCAATAACCTGTGGTTCTTACTCAAAGACAATTTCTTAATATAAAATATTTCTAATGTAATGATGCAGAGTCACTCCTGAATGGAAATTAACAGTGCTGTGAGTGTCATTTAGGTAAGACAAAGCTACTTGTAAAGGCTCATGCTCGTGGGCCTTGTTCCTCGGCTTACAATGAACTTGTTTCTTCTTTTCTTGTATTTCACATCCTGCCATACCTCACTGCTGCTAAATAAAGCATCTGTGTGAAAGAATAACAATTTCATTTAATTAGGGGCAAGAACAGTATTAAGCTATTTTTTTCTGTGTAAATTACATAAGAGCTGACCTAAAAGTACCAAAATTCCCCTCAGAACAATACTGTTGTGTTAAATCTCTTACACTTTGCTCTCCAAGACAGTACTCTGTTCATTAAGAAACACTTTTCTATTAAAGGTCTTATTTTTCATAATGATTAATAAAAACAGTGATTTTCAAAAGGATACCATGGATTGGTCATAAATACATGTAACGTCTTAAACCATTTCATAGTTTTCTCTGGTTATCAAGATAGACCCAATTTTCAGGTGCAAGTTTGCAATCATTCACATATGAAACTGCACTTGCTGTAATCAAGGCTGAGTTCATATCAGGAATGCATGTGTAAAAACATTTAAATGGTAACAGAAATTATCCCCCCAGTGAGCATAATAAAGCCAGGAAATTCTGAATTACCTTAAGGTTAAATTTAAAAGAATCTCAAATTTACAGCAAGATTGCTGTTGAAGGTTCAGAAACATTCCCACTTTCCTTGTAGTGACATGAAATACATTAAAAAATTACCATTAGTGGCTGCAGTTTCAGTTAAAACTGATCTAAAAAACATGCTTTGTAGTTTCAAGTATTTCTGCTTACAATACCGCTAATATGACAGGAAAAACGAGGAAGAAAGAGTGACTTTGCAACGGGGGATGTTGCTCACTTCTGTCTCACACTGTGCCGATACAGAGAAGTACACCATCGGAGGGACACCGTGCAGAGACCCACGCACCATCCGCCAGCTAAACCCGACCCTTCAAGGCAGCTATTGAGCCTGAGCCACTGTGGCTTAATCAGAGATTGTTCTAAGGGCCCATTTTTTCAGGTGATTGTATTTGCTAATAATGATTTGTTAATCTTACTTTTAGCATATAAAAAGCTGGCTAAAATCACAAACTAGAGAAATAAAATGGTGTATAGCAAAGCAAACATGAAAGAATCTGATGGGTCTCAGGTAGATATGAAAAACAGGAAGGTTCCCACATAGGCAATTGCCAAACACACACACACACACATATATATATATATATTTTGCAATCTGGAGGTACAGCCTGGAGAACTGCACTAAAATCAGCCAATGGAGATGACTTTGGAATAAGAAAAGAACTATGAGGAGTTAGGATTAATCCAAAACCTGAATTGAATTTACTGGGGGGGGGGGGGGGGAATGAATAATCTATTTTTAAATGAAAACTATAATTTAAAATTTGAAATAAAGTTTCACCTAACTCTTGCAGCAACCAAACATCTATCAACCACTAACATCTCAGAATCACAATTAAAACAACACTGATGGAGGAAAACTTTTTTAATCTGCTTCCAGGAAGCTGTAGAGCACAATCCTTCAGTCTTCTAAGCAATAATTACTTCAGAAGCTCTTAAGCCCTTGTTTTATCCATGGACACTGAGATTCTCAGGCACATAGGGAGCCTCAGTCTAGTCTAAATAAAATGCAACAGTCTCCTTAATATCTAGACCACAAAGTTCTGTACACACAGAAATTACAAGGTCAGGAAAAAAGAGTTTTCCCCTTAATTAAATGTGACCGTTTATGTTGGACATTAGCAGGCCCCACACATGCATCCTCAGAGACAAATATTTGAAAATGTTTACAGCTAGAGAAGCACTGAAGACTCAATGATTATGAGAACTGGAACACAAAGCTCAAGTTTATGGAAATCAGTAATGGACAACATATCTCGTTTTAAGTCTGACAATAGGCAATTTTCAGAGACAGTTTTCTTCCTTCTTTCTTTCCATTAGGAACACGCCTCTCTCAAACACTCCCAAACACAGTGGCATCTCACAATATAAAAACCAAACCAGTATGTGTCTCTGCAGTGCTTGGTGTATGTGTAAGGAGGGGAAAGAAACATCCTTTTTCTCAAGAGAGGCTCCATCCAGAGCATTCACAGCAGAACGAGATGACTGAAATTGGCAGAAGAAAATCAAACACACCTCTATTTCACATGGGGTGAAAGAATGTGTGGAAGACCAACTAACTGCCGGGCCGTAACTGCTTCCACAGGATACTCTTTCTGTACAACTATGATGAAGCCGTGCTCCTGAAGCAGGGTCTCCTTGAGCAGAATGCTTGCTGGATGCAATTTGAGTGGGTTTTATCGATCATTTGATCTATTAGAAGATTGATGCTTTTTGTACTCTCTTCCCTTAGTTATAGCTTCTGCAGAAGACAAATACAGCCTCAGAGTTTTTTTTCATGAATGCAAATAATATACTTGCCAGCTTCTAACTTAGGTAGAAGCTTCTCTGTAGGAAGCTCTTACCAACGGAGGCAGCAATGGTTAAATCTTAGTTAGAATAGAAAGAGAAGTGACATTTAGAAAAGAATTTGACTTAAGAACCTGGGGCTAGGGAACTATTGCAGATAAGACTATTAGAAGGGACTCCAAGATCAGAAAAAAGCAACGCCTTAATTAAGTTGCCATGGGAGGAAAAAAAGAGTTGATGAAAATAAAAGCATTTGATAAAGGCTCAAAAGATGAGCCATTTGGGTTGTAAATATTTTGATTTCTCTTTACAAAGGACTGGCAAAACAGGACTCAGTACAGCTTTATGAGAATCGAGAGCTGTGAAGGCACACGGCAGTACTGTAATTTTATTTATTTGAGGATATGGATTCAATTACTGAACTCTGAACCTGGAGAAAAATCAGAGTTTGTTTTTTGAAGTATCAAAACATACAGTCTAGAATGGATAAAGAGACTGTTCAGAGCTCACATCTGGGTTTCTAGAAGAAACATCCTCAATCATAAATAAGGATCTCAAGCATTTCATCTGAGTTCGGTTGCATCTCTAGTAAGAGTTGAAGTGTGAGTGGATTAACTCAATAAAAGGAATTCAGAAATCTGGCTGCTTTCCTGCTTTAGAAACTTATGTAAGGAGAAGAGTCCTGAATTATGTAAGAGGCTTTGAAGAACAAAGCTTCCCAGCACTTAGAGAGACCACTTAAGAATAAGCAGCAACCCTTCCCTCTACATTGGTCTGTCTCTTGCCAGTGAAGCCCTTCTTCTTCCCGCCCTTTTGGAGCAGATACCAATCTGCTGTCCTCAGATGAGTGATACGGACTAGTCCTCCTTGACAATATACCTGGAAAATACATAAAAAGGAAACAGGATCCTTGCATCTTCTTTCTACCTCCTTCCATCAATCATGCTCATAAGAAGGAATTATATTCCATCATATTTAATCAATACCTAGATGAAGCAATCCTTGTAACCATTCTTTTCAGAAAACACCATAAAATTTTCCTCTAAACCCCAGCGTGTGTCAGATAATTCCTTTCTCCAAGGTTACTGCAAAGATGGAAGGAATGAATTTGAAGTCCTCATTGGATAGAATAGATACAGAGTTTGAACTGCAGGCACCCTACCCCACTCCCCTCTAGACATAAAGGAAAAAATTCCTAGTTTTTTTTCCTTTTCCTGCATCATTTTACCCTTTAGAACAGATTGTCCACAGATGCTGTGAAAGGTCCATTGCCAGATATTTTTTAAGAACATGCAAGACAAACTTCTCTTAGAAATTACATGAATACAGTTGCTCCTACCTTGGGGCTGGAGAAGATGACTTCTTAAAGTCCCTTCCATTACTATTTTCCTACAATCCGATGTTTATTGTCCTGGCTCATTAAATTCCACAGTTCTGGAAAAGACTAGAGATGATGTTGCCAAGGTGATATGGGTATCTTCAAATTAACCCCACAGGCTTTGGCACTGAGAAACAGAAAGACTGCCAACTGCTCTTTGCGTTTTCCCTAGCCTGCCTCTGATCCTTCTAACTGGCATCTAGTCAAAGTAAGACTGAACTTGTACACCCCTGTGTTTAAATGAATCAAAGTCCCATAGTTTACAGAAACAAATGTTAGAATCAGATTATTTTAAAAAGCAGATTGTACCTATGTGGAAACTGAATGTAGCTTTGATTGTCCTATCCAAGTATCTCTAAGTAATTAAAATCCCTGTCCCACTACCTTCTCATATTCAACTCCTATGTCCTGGGTATTTGCACCTTCATAAGTGGTGAATATTCCAGCTTTCTCCACCAGAAGAAGATTCTTTCCTCTTTACAGACTGCATTGAGGACAATCCTTTTTCTAAGATTGTCATTAACATGTATCAAAAGAAACCCAGGGAGCACACACAAAGAGAGTGGCTGAAAGGTGCTTTACAATACAGGGAAACAAATGAATTGAGCAAAAATTAATGATAATTATACTAATAAGCTTAAAAGGAAATATTACAATACAACTGGAAAGAAGCAACAAAGTAGCAGTTTGTTGTTACTTGGCTTACAATTTCAAAGGATGCAAAGCATTTGCTGCTGCACCAGCCTTATTGACTACACTCAGCTTTAACTGTTCTTAGATATAGATAAGCTGTTAAATGGTGAGAGCCCCAAGTAAGGGGCTAGCTTATTGCCATATATAATGCCTAACACAAGGGTTCAAGGCTCAGCTAGGCAAGTTAACAGCATGTTATACAATTATGTATGTAAGAAGTACTTCAGCAAACACCATCTGAAGAAATGCCATACTGCAAATGCCACAATACTATTATGACAATGAATAGCGCACACGATGGTAGTCTCCCTCTGCAAATATCAGATGTCACAGTACACAATTTATCTGCATCGAAAAGATGGTTTCAAACTTGCGCTGTAAGGAATCTAAGTTCCTGAACTGATACTCAATTCACTTCAGAACTGAAAGGGATGGAGAGATGTCATGTGTTGCATTGGGACCTCCTTCCAGCGCTTCCAAAAGACTTACACTGATGTCTTCTTCACTCTAACCAAGACAGGAGACTAACAGTGTCCTGCCGTTTTGATGCTGTGGTGACAAAACTGGCATGAAGAAGGAATTATACTGCGGCCTGCACAGTATTACTTTATGCTGCAGACTGTGCATAGCATTACCAACTCCAGAAGGCTCAGGGAATGAGGGATTTAATTGGAAAAAAAAAAGCGTTGCAAAAATCTAAATGTAGAACTTAAATGTTAAGATCCTAAAGGTCGAAATGTAAGACCCTGGATCTGCTGCACAACGTACTATTGAGGACCTGCTGAGTCAGTCCAAACTGTACATTTTAAGATAACCCCTAAAAATCATAGTAGGATGTAAAATGAAATATAAAAAATTAGCCTGAGTATATGTAGCCTACAAAACTAAACTTAAAAAAAAAAAAAAGGCAAGCAGCTGTAAATGCTTTTAAAAGCTTAGGGCTACCTCAAAACCTTCTAGAAAACAGGGAAGCCTGTGAGATGTATTGATACAGAGATGTATTGTTGCATGTATACAATGATGTGCATATATATGTATTCTGTAGGCGTAATCGAGGACCAGAGTTCAAAATGCCCTGGAAAATCTGAACATCTGGGTGCAAAAGCCCTAGATCTCTTACTCAAGTGGGAAAAAATACTGGGAAAAGAAATACTTATTGTCTCTTCAATCCAAGGTTAAAATGGATTCATTGCTGACTTCGTCCATTTGCCAATTGTTGACAGCTGTCAATATAGGGATTTGATTTCTTTATCCAAGCATCACAAACACTACATTAGTATCTTCAGAGAAAGATCTTGACTGTGAGAGCTGCAGTTTCACTGCCCCAACTCAATTACTGCATTCTTCAACTGCAGTGTATTCATTTGTGGGCAGTGGGGCAGCCAGTGGGAGGGTATTGATTGGAGTATAATGTCATGTGTAGCAGCGAGAGTAAGATGAAAAGTGTTTTCTGCTTAATGGGTTGGTATTAAGTAGGTGGGAATGGCTTCTAATTAGCCAACAATTGCTGTGTTTCTCAGTTTCCCTCCTTTCCCTCCTCCTGTCGGTCACCAGCTGCCAATCTCTCTCTCCTTTTCCCTTTTTGTGTGGAGTTCATTGCTCACTGCAGTGAAAGCCTTTGTTTAAAAAAGAGGGCTCCCAGGGTCTCATCTGCCAGGGTACAGCTTGCTGCCTGCGATGAGTAGCAACTGTCAGTTTATTTTATCTCAACCTTTTCATCATTCTGCTGAAACTGGTCGAGTGAAACCACCTGAGAGACCTGAGGATTCAGTACCTACAAGTCATTAGCCAGGACTGCTCAGTCTCTCCCCACACAGCAAGTCAACTGAACACTGCTTAAAATATAGTCCACTTTAACCCCATATTTTCCTATGGAGGTATTAGAACTCTGTGCATCTTCCAGATTTTAGTTTCATGATCACTCCTTAAACATACTACAACTATGATTAGTGAGTAATATGTTTTCCAGTGCTTCTCAACACAAATGCTCAAGCAACACTCTTTAGAAATACAAAATATAACTCTATTTATTAGAATACCTTCAATCTGAACCTCCCTCTTATCTAGGTTATGTTCCCCAGAATGAATATCATACCTAGCAATTCCCCCAATTATTTGAACCTCTGCTTACCTAAAAATTTGTGATAATGCATCTCAGATAAAAGGGTCAAATTCTGCTCATAGTTACACTTGTGCAATACCCTTCCCTCCAATCAAGAAGATTTTATGGGCATAACAAAAAGCAGTATTTGGCCAACAATTTTTAGCATATTTGCAACATTTCCCTCTCTTTGCCATGCAGTTTCTCTCTCTGCCTGTACATATATGTATGTACATATACTCCACATGCACATCCACCTTCCAAACAGCTAACATAATTGCAGTACATCATTAAAAACTTAGCAAAGTATGCGAGAGAAACAAATATTTTACTTTGAACCAAAACCAAATTAAAGTTATCTAAATCAAATTTTAAAGTCATTAGACGGAACAATCTTTTTCTGGTAATCACAGCTAACTTGTTGCAGTCATTACGAACAGTTTTAATACAGCAACTGAAGCATTGCTTTCCCCCATGTAAACAGTGAGCCATTTCAAGATACATGAGAGACGACAAGAACACAAACCCAGTTATCCTCTAATATATCAGTTGATTTCCTAATGCTTAAAATTGTCAATGTTTCATCTCAGTTCTCTTCTTACCGCAGCATAAGTGTGCATACTTCTATGAATATCAAAATAAAATATAATTTTCTTTAATATTATTCTCAAAACTGAGCTAAAGGTACCAGTGAGGATAAGCTCACTCTTGGGGAATTACACATCTCGAGATGCTGTTCAGCAGACTGAAAGGTTCTGGAGCCAAAGAACTAGGCTCCACAGCACCCTGAAGTGACATTTTCCACCAGGAGAAAAAAAGTGTAAGGTAAACAGAGGGCTGCAAGTGCTGCACCCAGGATAAGAGGTCAATGGATTGCCCAGAACTACCAACACGGCGCACCATGCATCCCTCTCCCCTCCTGGTTCCTACCACTATAACATTCTGATTTTCCTTGAAAGCAGCCACTACGGCGTGATCTGGAGTTCCTGTTCCTCAAATTCCTTGGATGTACAACATGAGCTGAGCAAGACTACTATATGGCATGCTCATCCTCCATTTTTCAGGTTCAATTTTGTATCAGCAACGAGTTGAATGCACAGTACTATCACTTAGATGCCCAGTTGAGATGCGTAGACACAATCAGACAGCTCAGTGTCTATGTTCGTGCAATCTGTAAATATCAGGCAGTATGAAATACACCTTCAAAAAAAGACACATTTTGAGTATTGGCTTTCACAGACGTTACGATTAGCATATGAATAAGCATAAGGTTTAGATATGAGAGGCATTGGGCACTTGCAGTTCCCATTTCAAAAATTGCTGCAGAAGATTAATTCCCCACAGGAGCTGTCATCAGCTACATTGTGTTTGACTAACATCCGTAGCAACTACACCTCAAAAATTGAAAAATATGCCAGGATTTTTAGGAAAAGGAATTGTATTAAAACACTAGAGCAACCATGGAAAAAACTTGAAAAAGTGTTGATTCAGAACAACTTCAAATTGGCCTCCCTGATCAATTACTCTATCTGCTACTTATTAATGTCAGTATTACAGGATAGTAGACACATGTTCAAAATTGTGTACTTGTATGACACACTGCGGAAAATACTGTATAATTACTTGGCTCCGTGGCAAGACTTGTATGAGCCCTGAAATGGGAATATTCTGTATAACAGATAATATTGAACGCTTAACTGAGTGAGTAAAAACAAGTGGATGAGCCTGGGGGCATGGTCATCTACTTAAGCATGCATTTGGATCTTCAAGCTAATTAATCACCTAGTTGTACATTTAAACTTAGTCAATCCATTCGCACAGGTGATTAAGATCTCTTTAAAGGCTATTTTGATACTTCACAATTTTCTATTAACCAGCTTACCAAGATACTCAATATGAAGTGTGATTCTTTCCAGTGTATTCTCTGGTCACAATGTAATAAAAAACATAGAGCATGAAGAACAGTGTCAAAATATAAGTATGAAAAAACTGAAACACCACTCTTAAAAAACCCTATTGATCCTACTACAAGCAGATTATAGGTATAGGTTGAGATGCTAGCTAGTGGGCATAGAGGTAACTGACTTAAGCTCCTTAAACATTGACTACAAACGTACATAAAATTGGGGTTTGAAATGAAGGTGTGGGGCCAAAAAGGGAGAGATACTAATGTGCCATATAAAAGTGAAGAACAGGAGAGAAAACAAAAGAGAAGTAGGGCACAGAACAGACAGGAAAGGAGGAGAAACAAAAAGAAGAACTATTTCAGAAACCATTCAGAAAAATCACAAAATATTCCTGATGATTACCAAAAAGAATAAAAAGAGACGTGGATTTGTGGGCAAAAGAAATATGGTTTCATAAATACATTAATCGTGGAAGCATGACACTTCACTTTTTAA
Organism: Phoenicopterus ruber ruber; assembly: GCA_009819775.1. Taxonomy (NCBI): domain Eukaryota; kingdom Metazoa; phylum Chordata; class Aves; order Phoenicopteriformes; family Phoenicopteridae; genus Phoenicopterus; species Phoenicopterus ruber. The sequence goes on along the minus strand of CM020218.1, from coordinate 68,742,582 downwards.
AAATAAATTGGCTTGTTCTAAAGGTAAATCATTTCAATCTTGACTATCTTCAGACCACAGTCTTAATAAAAACAGCAATTTGTTACTTAAACATGCGAGGTGCATGAAAGGATATGTCTAGACAGGGGAAAGCATCTCAGAAAAAAACCCCTCAAAGATGCAGAAAAGAAAGCTGGCTTGGGAGACCAAGGAGAAGGAAGGTGTTTGATACACTGGCTGTGACTCTTGAGATGACCTAAGGGTTCTGTTACAGAAAATATGCACTGAATACAGTTTCTTTGTCTTGGCTTTGATTTTCTGTGTCCAAAGATTGTTGGGGAGCTTTTGGTAAGGAAGGGTTTGCAGCAGAGAACTGTTTTCATGTTGGCCTGAGGTCAATCTCTCTCAGTTGGCATGTTTGCAGGCAGCACCAATAAAAGGTTCTTTATGAAGTCTAAATGACAACAACCTTCTCAATATTAAACAAAAACATAAAAGTCTGCTCTTTGGTTCTTTCCAAGGATCAATTTTCCCTTTTGAGAACAAGAGCATAAAACCACCAGAGACATCACTGCTTCTCTATGCAGCAAAGGGAAGGGGTGTATGATGGGCACATGCGGAGAAGCCCTAGGGCCACTTCAAAGTATGCCAACTGGTTGTTCCTCCTCTGGCCCTGCAACCAGGAGGGGACTGCCAGAGCACGGCAGCTGCCAGCTGTTCTGCTTTATGACTCTCCTCTTTGTCAATGCATTTCTTATGCTCTGGACTGCAGGCAAACCTAAACATTCTAGGTGCCTCCAAATCAAGGATTTCTCCAGAAGTGACCTAATGTGGTTGGGCGAGAGCTTCAATTTCTTTTGCACCATTCAAGTGTCCTAAGGGATCAGAGCAGGACTGAGCTGCTGCCTTGAGAATTTTCATTTTTTAAGCTGGTAAGGAAATCCACTTTTGGTAGAAGAACTGACAGTGCAGTGCATGAAGCTACACTAGTTCAGTGCGTAAAAGCTACACTAAAGGGTCTGACAATATATCGTAGTTTGAACACCACTTCCAACACTTTTTTTCCACAAGAAAGAACAATTCACCTTATTTAGGGAACCATTTTCTGCTGATCTAGAAAGCTTGTCTGAGAAAACACAGCTGGATGCCAACAATGTTTAGCACAGGATGTGTCTAAAGCAAATGCGTGGCAAGATTTAGACGTTTCTATAGAAAGTATCAGATGGAAGAAAAATCTAGATGAGATCCAAATTCTCCTCTGGTTAAGATGTTTTTATATAACTGTAGATGACAAGAACACTCACAATCACATTAGACAGGATGATAGTGAACTTTTGAAGTTAAAACACCACTTAGACGTACAAGAACTGCCAACTCTTGGCAAAGACTATGAAGAAACTTCTCCCTACCCATTATTCCACGGTTAAACATTAAAATATTCTATGAACCCTCTTCTCAAATCTGGTACTGCCAATCCACAGACCTGGCCTAGATCTGATCCTGTTTAGCAATTCCCAATTATTTAAGGCAGTATTTAAAAAAGAAGTCACAGGAAAAAACCTGGATAGTGCATTTGTACACAGCACAGGAACACCGAGTATCAGCATTCCTCTGTTACGTTCTTTCAGACAAACTTCAGCCATCAGCAGAAAACAGAACAAGCTACTACACTTACAGAAAAACTGACATATACGTTTAAACTGTGTTCTCAGACATTGAGAATCTGGTGCGTCCAGCCACTGATCACAAAGTGCCGAATAACTTTCCTGTCAACCTCAGTTCTTCTCTTCACGCTTGATTCTTTCTGTAGTCCAAGCAATAATCACTCTCACCTTCTAAAAATATCAGAGTATATCACTAAGCAGACTTAATCAGATACTTAAAAACCAAATCCCAATTAATAATAAATAACATAAGATACATGAACCACATAAGCCAATTTTCTGAAGTACACCTGGTTCCACGTCATCAACATCTATATGTAAGCATGCTCTTTTTCATCATTTACTTAAGGTATTTTGCATTAATATCAAGGGTACAGCAGTACAAAAAATGACTGAGATTTTTTAAAATTAAAAATGATAAAAGCTCAAATTCAGCAAATGATGAGTGCTAGGTGATGTGAACAAGAAGAGGCAGTACAAGTTTAGAAAATTTTAAGAAAGAAAATAATGACAGAACCACCTCTACATTTTTTTTTGCTAATAATTTTCCTAAATGTATACATTTTGCATTTCTAACCACCGTATTTTTCCAGAAGTGAGCAAATTATTCTATTTGATAAACCCCACAAAAATGTGCAGAAGCCATCCCGTGAATTTCAGTAGGGGACACTGAAGCATTTGAGCTACGTTTGAAACATGCTTATTAAGAAGTGAGCCTTTGTGCCGCTGGCACAGGGACAGCCTTGGAGTCTGTACTTGGTCACACACTTCCTTTCCATAATTTAAAATCATAGTTCTTATTTAACAGTGTGAACAAGTGTACAATTCCCTTCTTTCATGTTCAGTTGTATTTTCTGAGAAAATACCAAAATCTGTCTCTAAAATCCTTTCTATTTCTCATTATTTTGGGTCATATTAACAATATATTCTGAAAAATTAAATAAACTCTCAGTTTGTATAACTCGCTATTGACATAAATCGTAAGCATACAGAGCTTGAAGCAGAGTCCATTACAGATCTTATCTCCAGTCTCTTGCATGCTGAACAGACCACTGAGAGGGAGAAGGGGCCCAGAAAGTCACTGGGAGGCACAGGCATGCTCTTTGCCTCCCAAAATGAGGGTCTGAATCATTCTCATCTTCTTTACAACAGTGATTGGGAAGAAAATCATAGTTTGACCTGTTCAAATTCAGTCTAGCTACTTTGTCACTGACAGCATTTACATTCAATGATCTTTACTCAACAACTTAGTTACAAACCCCACTTATATACTACCAAGAAGAAACATGTTAAAAGAAAATATTAAGACTGCATGCTAATTTCAGTCACTGTACAAGCCTATATATTTTCCTTCTGTACATGCTAACTGCAGAACAGAAGTTAATAAATGAGCTAAACAATATAACAGACACACAAATAGTGGCTTTGAGGGAGCACATGCACGTGCACAGTTCCAGTAGTCCCACATTAGTATCGTGATATGCCAAAATCTATGACAGAGCTTTAGATATGAAATATGCAGTGAAAGGAACCTGCTAACATGAGCCTCTACCTTTCCACTGGCATCATATAAGAACTATTTTAAGGATGTACATCTGTGTAAGGTACGAAGACTTGCTATTTTTGTAGTTTTCATCAGTGCACTGTATCTTTTATTTCTCTTAAATGTTCTCAGATCAACAAATCTGCTACCACTGATGAACATTTACTGGGCAAATATAAAGTATAATTTATAATGCACATTCCTGATGAAAATTGTTTTTGATTTACTAAAGTAGAGTCAAGCATTTTGGGTACAGTGCCACGGCATAACAGTTTTATTAGCATGCATTTGAGGTAACTAACATAATTTATTAATGGAGGAAAGACAAGATTTGTAATGGTAGAAATTTTCCTGGAATTAGTGTACTTCAGAAAGAAGAGATAGTAAAAAAGCAGTTTATCACATTATGAAGCAGACTGTTCTACTGTTGGACACTTACCAAAATGGCCCATAAATTACATGGCTGTGGTAAGTTACAGTAGAGAAATGTTAACAGAATTTGTTTAGTGTAATCTTTGATCTCATATCTCACTTCTGACTTTACCATTCTTTAGGGACAATCCTTTTATTAATGAATGACATTGTCACCCACAAGCCTAATCTAAAATGCACCTGGGAAGATCTCTGTTCTTCAACACATTAACAGTTTTGTGCTAGCCACATCTTCTACAGGAAAATGACTATAAAACATCTTAAGGAGCTTTAAAAATCTGAATTGGTAGGACGACAATTTGACTTTTTACACAACAAAAAGGACACATTCACATTATGGAATGTGCCACTCCATACATCCATGAGAGGCAGCTGGAAAAGAATATTGAGGGACTACATATGTGGGAGTAGGAACAAAAGCTCATTGGACTCTATTTTCCAAGCTATAATTTTAGCTGGTGCATACATTTTAAATCACACGGAAGGCTGCTCAGGTGTGGAATGCTAGAAATAGTCTTGATCATGCTGAAGTTGATGGTACAAGATAATTCCATTGATGATAAGACTTCACAATTGATGATATGGGTAAGACAATCATTTATGCTGCATTTGTAGCTATTATAAAAACCCCAAAATCTACAGTAAAATGTGTCAGTTTTGCAAAGTTCTCCGAAGTCAAGAAATGTCAATCTAAATTGTGGTCAAAAGCACATAACATTTCTCAAGAAAACAACTGAAGACTTTTTAATATGATGAAAACAATACATTTTGGGTCTAGTTTTAAAAGTGTTTAGATAATTTCAAGCATCCAAGGTCTCCTGCTGAGGCACAGCCCTGCCAGATACAACGACCTGGACTGAGAGTTGCCAGACTCTCAGAAAACACAATGCCTGGTCAGTATTTCACGTAATCAATATCCAAAATCTGATTCAAAATTTTCCTGCCTTCAGCACCTTCAATTATTCTTTTCCCTTCTAGAAGGTGGCAAGTCAGAAGATTATTTATTGAAAGACCTGTGAAATATTTTCTCATCAGACGTTAGTCATGCTGTGGGTTCCTTTTTAGCCTTTAACATGCAGTCACAAGCCTTTTTGCCTACTGATTCTGCTGATAATTATTTTTTATACGTTTGACTAAACATAAAAAGATCAATAAAAATGTATTTGTTCTTGCAGTGGCATCTCACAACAGCATAAATAACTCTCTTATAAGTGAAGTCAGATGACTGAGTCAAATGCAGCAGAGAAACATTCTCCTTTGCATTTATAAACACTATTTTCTGACAATCGCATCCCTTTTGTCTATGACAACTTTGGTCAAAACATCCATTCTATTAATAATGTTGAGGTAAATCGAGTAATTAATGGTTTTTCCTGCCTGGTTATTGAAATGACTGATTTAGAAAACAAGCCTTGGTTGAAAGACATAAGGGATCTGGTAGTACTTGAATTTAAATGCCATTGTTCCTCCACTAGCCTAATTATTTTTTTTGCCTAAGAATACAGAAACTACTCTTACTTTTTTGTCACAGAAAAATTATTCAGTCAGAACAGTTAGAAATAAAAACTTATTACCTTCCTTCTTCCTTTCATTAAACTCCCCTGCGGATTAAGAACTATCATTGTATCTTGTCTTTAGCTGTTTTATCCTCAAAAAGACTGAGAAAAATCTAGTAGATTATCGATGTTGAGCTGTTTGAAAGAGCTAGAAATACTGTTCTATTATCACAGCAGGAATTTCCAAAGTGATGAGTTCATCATAGGATGCACAGACATTCTGCTGGAAGGTAGGATAAAGGCTGTACCTGAAACTCAAAGCCGGTGAATCCTAACATTGAATTGGTGCCAGGTCATGTTTTGCCAGACAAAGATATTAAAAATGTAATGCCAGTACTAACTAGAGAGTTGGCACACAAAACATGAAGAATGTTACAGATTGCGCTGACAGTGTGACACTATGTTTTCCTGGATGTAATCTGGGTATCATGAGAGTAAGCTTGGAGCACTAATGAGAAGAATGATATTGAACTGGAAGAGCTGCTAAATATGCAGTAGCCACAGGGTTCCTGGAGTTAACTGGAACTAAAATGAAAACTGTAATACCGAAAGTAACAGAGGGTAAACTAGGCAGAAATGCTGAAGGAAGAGAATCTCAGCAGGCAAAACTTGTTTCTGGTACCATGCTTGCCAGGACATAAAGGGCTTTTCTAATCATACCCTTTTTATCCCCGAAGTCCTGTTAAAGAGGAGCATGAAGCTCAAGCTTAAAGGGGCACATACGATTTCAGGATATAAATGAGTATCACAACTGGCTGGAGAAAGCAACGTATAAAAGTTGAACGGAAAACCTCTTTAGATGCAAGAAGTAAAATACATGTTGAAGGCACAAAGATCATCCTGTCTCTTTGGCTCTCCCGTTTTTTTGCTATTGCCATTGTTGATGTTTGTTGGCCTCCTATTTACATCCGCTACAGCTAATGATCCTCAGATGAAATGCATATCAAATTCCTGGACATTGGATTACTCTTTGATCATCTTTGTTGGAATTCTTGGCATCTGCACTACAGGTCTAGATACTTACTATCCCTTGCAGGAGACGTGCCCAATTAACTCTGCCAGACAACAAAATCTGTTTGTGACTGTGCTGGATGTTCATGTATTGAGGCAAAAATCATAAATATATATAGTTATTGAAAAAGAAACGCACTATCATTGAGAAAGAATTGCCCTGTTACCCTCACTGGAATTCTAAACAGAGTGCTATCTAATCTATTATTTCTTCAGCATGCCAATGAATGTCCTCGTTCCACAATTCTCAGTTGCTTCCAGTGTTGCCTCCGGTATCCTGGCTCCTGTTACATCACTAACATCTTCAGTTACCAGGCTATTAACCACTTATTTGATATATAAATTTCACAATTGAAGTTATACTTAATTGTTCCATTTCCATGCAAGGAAAAGATACACAATAAAACAGGAGACAAGCAGCTCTTTGTCTTTGAGAGTATGATAACTGAGAGGGAATTTGGACACGGTAACTCTGAAGCTCCATGTTATGACTTTGCCCCAGCTGTCATTTATTTCCACTGTACTCCAGATTCACGCTCTCCACAGGAATGCAGAGAGAAAAGTTTTAAGGTGGAGTAGACTTACCCGTCTTCCTTCTCCAGTACAACACAGTTTAATACTATCAATACTTGGAGATACTGCATAATTCATTTTGTCTTGCACATATAGTACAGGGGAAAAAAAGTAAAGAAAATTTAATCCATGAAGAAAGAGGTCTACTCCACCCAAAGTCCTCTTCTACTCTTTATTTGAGACAAGGAAACACAGTGAAGAAATCATGGAGTTGCTTTTTTTGGTTTTTTTCTTCCCCTCCAATGTCATGTATAAGGATGCCAAAAATAAAATAACATATTCTTCTGAATTCAGAACCATGTCCACTACGTTAAGCAGAAATTAATTCTTACTTTTAGTAACAGGGAACTTATTTTTGGATGCACTTGAAAAACTGACTGTAAATGAAGAATTTTTTTTTTTTTTAAAGATTAAAATAATGATATTTGACTAAACTAATACATCACTGTTTGCCCGTAACTGTGATGTTCTGGAAAACAGCACTGAAAAAAGTAAGTCACCATCCATAGCACATCTGTTTCTGCCTGCTATGTTGTATTTAAACCTATTTAATTCAGCCCTTAAAATAAGCACACAAAGGAGTAAATCTAACCTCTCTTCAGTACAAGGATTAAACCCAGGAAATAATTTAATAAAACTCTACAAGAAAAACAACTTAACTGTTGAGAACAATACAGCACTAATGTGTTTCATAACCAATGTCTTACCGACTGTAAGAGGGTCAGTGCACATGTCACTTCTGTTCTCCTTCCATGCCAGCAGGTACTTGAGGCTGACGGGATCTTCTGCTTCTATATGGCTGTTATACGCCACCATCATTTTATGAGCCTTCGCAATGCCACAATAGGTCTTTGTTTCATCCACTAAGGGCAAATTATTTAAAGTTTTTACCGCCTCATAAGCCTGACTGAAATATTTAAAAGCTTCATTATAGTTCCCCTAGTAAAGAAAAGAAAAAAAGAAAAGACTTGTAAAAACTGCTTGTAATCACCTGTATTTTACCTTAACGTTAGAGCCTGCTCCTCTCGCACCTCAGAGATGTTGCAGCTGACAGGCCAGCCCACAGAATGACTCATGGCAGGGTATTAAGCAAATCACTCTCCCTCACTGTTTCCTAACCTCTAAAACCTATATTACACTGCTCATATCTTTCTCAGGAACTGAATTGTTTTTTGGTTGTCTGTGTAGTATTTTGAACATACAAATCACTACATCAGTCCTAAGTATTAATACTGATTCCAGCCAGAAATTTAGACAATTTAGAAATTATCACTATTGTTTCATTAAGTTTAACATCTTTGTGGGAGGAAAGGTCCTAATTTACTACTGTGATACTAAATTTTAGAAAAGAAATCTTAAAAATGGAAAAAAGAGGATAATGAAATGATGGACCTAAAGCACAGAAAAGAATAGAAATTAAAACCTACAGATTTATGGGGAAACAGGGGGTATACCAAAACCCAGGAATATTCCTAATCACAAAAAGAGAAACAGTAGGAGAAATATAAGCTAACTGTTGCTAAGTAGAAAACCTGAAGATTTTATCTTTTTATCCTGCAGAATACAGAAATCTAACATTCACGAATCCAGTAAAAAGGAGTATAAACTATAGCAGATAATACATTGAAAGGAATTAAAGAGTGTAACAAACCCCATTTTTTATGTGAGATGTAGAAAGAAAACTCCTGAACTTCTTGACCAAAGAAGAATAAAGACAAAACTAGGGAAAATCATGATAGGCTGAAGGATACTGCTGAAAAGCTAAAATATTTCTTGGTGTATTTCTTCATCTTTTGCATATTTCTTCATCTTTTGCATATTTCTTCTTTGCCGTGAAGCTACTTTGAGTTACCATCAGAGATGGAGTCAAAAGAAGAGTTGCAGGAGCAAGCTTCTAATTTAAAAAGTAGCATACCACCACAACTAAACAGAGCATAAGTAAGAGATTTGAAGAAATCTGAGGACAAAGAGATTGAATTGCTGGGAAATAAATTATATCTCTCATTAAAACTAGGTAGTATAATCCAGTCTTGAGAGGTAGTACATTTTGTGTTGGTATTATACGTGGCAGCGTGCAATAGCTTTCTGCTCTAGTATCAGTATTGTCTAATGTTTAATTATTATAGATAAAGAATCAGATGACAATTTTGCCAAGATTGTCTAAAAAGGTAAAAAAGGAAGTTTTCTGCAAGGCTTTGAGGAATTTCAAAGGGACCTAATAATACTACCTTAGTGGTTATGTGAGAGCAAATTAAATTAATTCTTTAGAAAATAAGAGATAATTCATACTGCCTGAACTATTTGTAACTTTTACTGGGTTCTAATTAACTCAGGCTCAGAAAGGTGGCCTTGAAAAAAAATGGGCAGCTCTGCAGTGGCTTCTCCTAAACGCAAACCAGCTCTAACATCTAGTAAGGTCCACAAAATATTAGGATGTATCAGGAATGCAGTGGAGAAAGCTAGAGTAAGTGAAATCTCTTTATGTAAATAAACCGTATATTAATAAAACTGGACAAAGTAAATATATGCCAAAGAGCACATATAAACCAGGAATAGACTGTAAAGTGCTCCCACTACAACAGAAGAATAGGGATTAATTTAATATAACTGAAGAGCAAGAAATTTAAAATAATTACAGGTAGCTCTTTCCTCTTAATGGATCGTTTATGGTGACAATCTTGATCACAAGCCTATTAAGAGAAAGCTGGACATCCTTGTGATCAAAAACAAAATACCAACAAACAAAACAAGGCAAAAAAAGGTCTTCCTGGCAGCAAGTCATGGAACTGTTCATCCTTTACCTTACTCTGAAAGAATTAGTTCTGGCTATTGTCAGAGCTAGACAAACTTGTGGCAGTTTCTATATGTCTATCATTAACACTAATTATAGCCTGCCTGCTCCCTGGAAGATGCCTTCCAGTTCTCCACTTGTGCCCTGATGGCACAAACTTCCTGGCTGAAAACATTTTCAGAGCTGTCTTATCCTTTCACTCTCAGCTTGATTTAGTAAGACTGAAATTCCCTTCTGCAGAGAGACCTGGAGGAGAGACTCCAACTGATACCTGTTGCACTTGAGACCACTTTTGGGGATCAAAACTTGTATGACTGCTAAAGTATACCTGTAATTAAAAAAGGAGAAAAGAGTAATAGCAATTCAGGTAGTCTTTATGCTTTGTTTAATACAGCAGGAGAGCAGAATTAGGCCTATGAGGACACAGCAACGCATAAAGAAGGATAAGCAGTAGGATAATAGATAAAAAGCAGAAGCCTCTGCCTACCATACTCATAAGAACTGTAATAGGTTAAGTGATGCAATTAGCGAGAGGAATGTAGCGAATCAGACTAAGAAACTTGAGAAAAGCGAAATGAGAAATGACAGAGCATGTCCTGCTAACTTCATCAGAGTTTGCATATTAAGTAAGCAACCTGCTTAACAAACTGGGAGAAATTAGACCTAATACTCATGGATAATACAAACCCAGGCATTTTAGGAAACAACAAACATGGGTAAAACAATCATGACTAGAACGCAGGAACTGAGTGTACAGCATTAAAGAGAGACAGTGGCGGTGATGGAACAGTGAGATGCCAGAACGCAAAGATATAGCAACAGTGTGGACAGAGCAAAGTGAATTTGGTCAAAGTCACTTTGGGAAGAACAGTAAAAGTTGTATCCCTGGTTTACTAAAGGTCCCCAAGGATAGATCTGGATATAAATAGAGATATCTTTAACTCAGTAAGAAGGACAGTACTACTGCAAATTGTATCACTGGGGGAAGTACAGAGTTGAATAAAAATACTCTAATAATGACTTAGAGAATACTGGCAATGACAGCTGACACCAAGCAGGCAGTGATCCAAGAGAGGAAACGTTAATTTAGACTCAGTTTTGGTAAACATTGCTGACCTTGCAGAAAAAATGGTATAGAAAACAGGGAATTGTAAAACTTTAAGAGATCTCTTTTTTTTGTATATTTAAATTACATATTTTATGTAAGTTAATAAGATTGTGACTACAACCACTACTACAGTTCAAGGCAGGAAATTCTGAACTGAGAAAGAGAATTTAGAGAATAACCAAAACGAGATTAATTTTTAAAATATCACTTCTTATAGAATTGATTATTAGCAATGGTGGCAGAAGTAGTGAAATACAAAAGCAGTTAAACAGAATTTAGTTAATTATTTTTCAAATTTGGAGTAGAATAATTAAGCACAGGTTCACATCACCCTACGTTCTTCTAAGTTTCAGATCCATTTTGAAGTTACTTCAGCAGGTTCTTAGAGACTTTAAAACTTAGTTTTCAATGGGAAACGCAGCATTTATGCTAAGAACATATGTAAATAGAAGGCTTTCAGGCTAATTTTTCTAAGAAATTTTTCTACTGCTTATGAAACAAAAACGGGCCAGCAACTTTGGTAGTGGGAGCTCTCTGTAAGAGGAATCCAGAAAAAGAAAAAAAAAAGGCACTTGGGGGTAGTGTAAGTGAAAATGGGCAAGTAGCCTATTCAATACATTACACATAGAAAAGGAATTTTGACAAAACCACAGGCAACAGAAGTGAGAAAGGGTGATTTAGAAAGGGTATTTCTATTTTTTTTTGTTCATAGTGAAAGTGTTTCCTAATTTCCACATTGTCCAGTCTGCAGAACGAATTCTTTTCATTACTTATTGTATCTCAATAATTTCACGTAGCATTTCAGCTCTAAAATAGGTGTTAAAGGGCTCAACATGAATCTTTCACTTTTGCAGTAATGTTTTTAACCTTTCTGATTTCAAAACCCAAGTGCTACTGCAGTGCAAGTGCTGCATTTCTAGACGCAGTAAGGGACAGTAAGCATGGAAACCACTACCCAGACAAGGTCCACCCCAGAGGAACAATTCAGAGACTGGCACACGAGTCAGAAAGAAGCACCTCAAAAGACCTTAGAAACTATGATAAAGGGAGTTTTGTAGTTACCTCTAGCTTAGTATTGTCCATCGCTGCCTATCTATTGATTTAAACAAGCCATATCAAAGCCATCAGGCTGGGTGGAAGCATATAGAAGAGAAAGCCCTTCCACTACCAATACAGACCTTTGCCAAACTATTTGCTGCTAGCACCCATTCCATAAATTTGGCTGAGAGAATGTAGAGAAGAAATCAAGCTATGATTAAAACTTGCTTATTAGTATGTAATATAGTACACATTCATTTTAAAAAAGCACGATTTTCAATGTATAGTATAATAACATTTCATTTGCGTTAACTGATGAATCTTTATGGGCATATGTGACCCCAACGGTGATTTGGATCGAGATTTTTCACACTGAAAGTTTGCCATGATCTGAATTTGGAGTTTCTATTCACCCATTCTAGAACAAAACTGTATGTGCTAAATATGGTGTGAAATTTTCACCTTTCCCCCAAACTTAAGGCACATTTTATTTAGTCACACAGTGTCTTCTCCTTTGGTAACTCTCGTAAGATACAATACCTGGATCAAATTCTTCTGGGTCATCTCATATGCAAAACTAGGTATTTACCATGAATTAAACCCAATTGTTTGACATCTTTAGTACAACCAGTACTTACTCTTTCATTGTAAATATTCCCAAGTAATGTACATGCATCCACCAGGCTTTGGCTTAGATGAGCGTTCTCAGCAGTCTTCATAAACTCTCCCAAGTACTTCACAGTTTCAGACGCTTTTCCCTGACTGAAGCAAAGGACAGCAACAAAATTGAATATTCACTCAGATGGCTTCTCCAAATGCTGAGGATCCCTCTGTTCTGAACTAACTTTACTTGATGATGACTCATCCATGGCTGGACTTTATTTCCAAGTCAGTTCTCTAGGCACTACCTGTGCTGAGACCAATGAGATTAGTCCACACAGAACCTCTGAGGGCAGAACTGGATCCTTTGAATGAAATAAAACAAAATTCTTCTTCAGAATACTGTGCCATATTTTAAGGCCAAGAATGAAAATGCAGGTGATGATTTTACATGGTTTTTGGAGTTTCCATTATTTTAATTTTTCTTCTACTGAGCAGCTGATAACATTTTCAGTACAACTGGACCTCACATCCTGACAAAATAGGGGAAGGAGGCAAGAAGGCTAGTTTTTCAGTAAGACTTTCTGTGCTCCTGTCATTCAGAGCTGCCATTTCTTGCTCTAGAACCCTGGTGGTGCAGCAGCAGCTCCATAACGGTGCTGTCTCTTAGGCCTGGGGATGACAGCCTTTCCCTGAGCATAATGCTGCACTTTGGCTGGGTGGATCAAAGGTTGCTGGAGTAACACAGGCAAACCTATAAACTGTGGATTGCAGGCGTCACCCCCAAATCCCAGTGAGATCAGAGCAACCTGAGGTCACAGCTGAATCTAAGTTGAAAATTGGCTAATGTACTTTGGCAATAACATTTGCAGATTTCCTTTTTTTTTAATAAAGCCGGTCAGATTAACAATATAAGATCTCTGCAGTATGATTACAAGATATAAGATAGACATCTGGGTTTGCTTGTGAGTAAGGCACTATGCTCTTTTTCCCTTTAAGCCTGAAGTGTTACTGCAGCTGACCTCAATATTAGCCATGAACTTGAGTCACTAATGTAGGAGTGTAGCATGCTAAATGTCAAGGCACCAAGCAAGACAGAAAATCCAGTCTTAATTAAGAAACTCACAGAAATAGAAGTTCCTGTAAGTGATAAAGAATTGTGATTTATTTTCTCCCTAGGTTAAAACACCTTCAAGTTACATTCCTGCAGCAAATGACTGACTGGGGTTTATTTCCATTATGTTTTTTATTATAAACTATATTAGAGATACGTGCTTTCAAAATCTGGCAGAAGTCTGCAATTCCCTGTCTTATGATATCAGAGTAATTATAACAGGGTAGAGCCTGCCATGGAACAGGAAACACAGCAAAGCGTGGCTGCAAATGTACAATATTGTAGTGGTTATCTGTATGTGACTGAGATGATCTAGATTGCTACAAAAGGATACCAAAACACTGCAAACTAACATGCTTGAAACGTTCAAGTATATGCTACTGTAAAGCTTAGTTGTCAATAAGCGGAGCTGGATTTACTAAAGTTTCCTAATTTAAGTATTTTAATATCATGAGAATATTAAATATACTGTACTGTAAACATTTGCCAAATGTCAAAAGGCTTCTAAATTTTAGAATTAGAAATGCATTTTTTTAAACCCATTTTTTTCCTAAGAAGAGAAAATCAAATGTTTCCCCACAGAAATACAGCATATGATTTATATAAGTTAAAGGACAAGGTTAAAGTGTTAGACAAATATTAATTCCAGTTTTTCTAGTTTTCTATATGCAGTGCACAGGTGCAACTTGAAGAGCATATTATATGGTATAATCATTAAATCCATTCAACCAGACCTTTGAGAGTTAAAAACATATATTCTGAGGAAAAGGACTCCTCGGTCCAAGGAATGAGAATGAAACAGTGCAGAATATTTGTGTATCAAGGTGATTCCAGTTTCCAATTGGGAAAACAGGACTGTTAACACTCACATCCCCTGACAACTGTCCAATTATGTATATCACACTTGGCCTACTGTTTGCAGTAGAAGTAATCAATAAAGGATGTGGTTGAGTGAACATAGATTTTGGTTGAACCAATGCATGAAAACTTAATCATTTACTCAGAGAGGAGAAATCAAATAGAGCAGAGATGAAACAGCCACTAAGGGGTTTGTTGATTGTGCCACCAAGTTTGTGGGCTAGAGGCTGAAAGTAATAAAGCAAATGAAATCAGTGACAGGAGAAAATGTAAAAAGGTTTTCTTAATTTCATGAATTAATAGAAATGTTTTGATGTATTTTTGGCCATTTTTTATATTTCACATAAAAACCTACGCTCCATGTATAGATAATAGGGAAATTGTTAGGGCATATAACCTCTTTCAAGCAAACAGAAATCAATTTGATACATATCAGAGAGATATTTCTCACGGTTAGAACTTCACTTATGTCAACTAGCAATTGGTTGGAATAGTTTAACAATTTTTCAGAGGAAGTACTTTTAAAAGCACTACAGCTTGAGATATTTAAAGTATGCTAGAAGGATTACTGAAACACTTTATCCTGCACAAGACCTAGTAACATGATAAACAGGTCTTTCCTACTCAAAGGGCTAATATTTTATAGTTCCTTCAAAAATCTACATGTTATTTTATACAGCCATATACTTTCTATCTCCTTAGACATCACCTTCCTAAATGCATAAAATGCAATTTCCTAAAGATATAGTCATTCGTGATCCCACAGAACAGTTATGATGACTTCAGCAGAAGAGATTACATATCTACAGCAACTCATTTTCCAGTTTCATGCTAAAATGCCCTATGAGATTTTTACCCCTATTAGACTTTTATGAAAATATGCACCTTTTATAGGATCGCTCATGTGATTGAATTGGATGTATAAATCATGTGTCCACAAGAAGTCATTACCATGGTGGACACTGGCAGAATAAGTCAAGAACATGATGCTATTATGTCAGATTTTTCCCTGGAAAATGACATGCCTAAATGCACATGATAGAGAATTTCAGTTTCCCGTGGTCTGTGGAAACATCTGCAGCAAAGATTTCACAAAAAATTCCAAAGCCACAGACAAGTTCTGAGTGATTTGGGAGGGCTCAGCCACTTTTTCCAACCTGTCACGAGGCAATCAGTGCAGATTCTCACAGACATTATGGTTATAATGCACTGTTTTAGGGAAACACAGTCATCTTTTCTTTGTAAAGACGTTATCCATCAAATTTAAAATTATTTGCACAAGTCTAGCCTAGATCAGGTGAAAATACAAAGAAAGAAAAAGTGATTAAGCTGTCTGGAGACTTTGTCACCAACAGTAATTATGCATGCATTTATCCAATGTTTCTAAACAGGCTTGCCAGAAATTTATTTTCTAAACAGATTGCCAGAAATGTGAGACCTCCTTACAAAACTGCCCCATGAAGACAATGGATGAAAACTTCCCAAGTCTCTATGACCCTCAGTCATAGAGTTCAAGCGTTCAAGAAGACGTAAGGCCCACATACACAAACAAACAGATTTATACATCTTACTTGAGACTTTTTTAAGGTTTTGGAGCATAAATCCAGAACTGTAATCCTTCGAATTTTTGTCAACTGAATGTCAGAATTCAGTTCTCACTCATAGGTGCCCAGACCTTTCTACATAACAGTTTCTCAAATGACTGGAAAGGTGCTGACAATCATAGTGATATTTTACAGGGCTGAGCAGTTTATGCCTATCACATACCTAAAGCTCTTCAAAGCAGGTACATATGTAAGGTGTTTAATTTGGTTAATGCTCTCAGGCCATAAATACCACATGGGTTTTACAAAAAATGCCACAGCAGCCATTTTCCAGAGGAAGGGTTTACGTTGTGTCTTTACCTGTGCAATAGATTAGCAGTTAAAACCCTGATCCTAGACATGAGAGTGAGTCCCTCCTTCACTCGAATCAATCAGAATGTTCCTACTAAACTGGGGAGTCTTATTGCTCTTAGTTTCCCCTCTTATCTCTTCCTACCTACTGGTTTTCCTCTTTTTCATATTGCAACAACCGGAAAGCAGTGGGACTGTCCATTCCCACTATCAGCTATAGTCCTGTCAGCTAGAGAATGCTCCCAGAAGGTGTGGAGTACAGATTTGACACAGAAGAAAATCACTAGCCACTCCTTCTTTAGCTGTGCTTTTAGGAAAAGAATTTGCACTTGCATGGTCTTTCAGATGATGGGTTTAGAAACCTGACTTCAGAAGGATCTCCGTATCTGTAACTTCTGAGCAAATAAATGTATGTGCTTTCATTCCAGAATGCCTAAACCACAGAGAGAGGAAATTAATATACATGGTTTCCTAGGAGTGTCCTCTTGGCTATCTTAGGCCACTCTCTATCCAGACTGTTGCTTTTTGTGAGTACAAGGAACCCATGAATGCTACCGAGAGCTCAGACACCTTTGCACTCATTGCAAAAGCTGGTGTCCCAGCAACTAAATCTTTTTCAGTTAGGCTTAAGACAGTTTTGAAAACGGGACCTGATATTCTAAGTCTGTT
Organism: Phoenicopterus ruber ruber; assembly: GCA_009819775.1. Taxonomy (NCBI): domain Eukaryota; kingdom Metazoa; phylum Chordata; class Aves; order Phoenicopteriformes; family Phoenicopteridae; genus Phoenicopterus; species Phoenicopterus ruber. The sequence continues at coordinate 68,725,751 of CM020218.1, read as the reverse complement.
CTGTGGCTTTTTGAACATCTTCTCCCATGCGCTTACTTAGGATGCTCAGAATATGAATAGCAACGAATTATGTATCAGAGAGCCGAAGAGAACTGTGATTGTGGCCGGTCCCTACCTGCTCTGAAAGGCCAAGAGACAAGGCATCTAACTCAAACATGAGAATTTGCTCCACACACTGAAATAAAGCTGGTGACATCTCCTCCTCCATAAACAATTTGCCAACCTCTACCATGCATCATATGCACTGAAGGCCTCAAACATAGGACGAATTAAGGATAAGCTGCAACCTTCACTTTAATCCCTTTTTTTCCTACTTCATATGATAATTGCATTATACTTCTTTATGTCAAACTTATTTGTGTAAGAAGTTGAAGTAGTTTCAAACTAATTCACCTGGAAGAAGATTTTAATGCCAGATGCTGAAATGAAAACATTGAAGACAAGCATCTTATTTGCAACAAATTTGTATCCAGTTACACATGCACAAACCAGAAATGTCTCCACAGAAGAAGTGAGTGCAATAAATGGAAACTTAGAGTTCAGGAAAGATTACATCGAGACACCTACTGAAGCTTGCTACATTCTTCAAGATTTTCTGTCTCTTTTAACCTAGAAAATATGCCTGGATTTCTGTTTGCCAGTAAGGTCCCTCCCAAACTTGTGGAAAAAAAAAAATTTAAAAAGCCCCCAAAATGTGTGGAAAAAAGGGCATATTGTAGTTTACAGGTAAAGAAAAGCTTGGATCATACACTTTAAAAAATGTGTACCAGTTTAAAATAACTTTTGATGAAAGGGTCACTTACTGCAAGAAGGGCACTGCTTAAAATTTAAGCAGTCAGTAATGGGAAGCGACAGACCTCTAACAATTTAAGTCTTTCACAGCTGAGTGAATCTGCACTGACAGCCAGACAAGGATGTGCTAACCTACCTTACCAGGATGTTGGCTATAGTTGCGTATGCTCTGCCTAGGCCAGCAGAATCACAAAGTGCTGTGAAGATTTTTACAGAGGTGTTCAAAATCTGTGAAACAGGAAAATAAAACTCAATAAATACAATGCTAAGAATTTCCACTTTTTTTTTTGCAGTCTCTGTGTCCATATGAAACACAAAATCAAAGTTTTCCCACCTGTACATTTCTTCTTTAATTAGTTGTAACGGGACTAGGTTTTTGATTATTACTTATAGTTGTTTGAAACTACTCAATGATTACAAATTAAAAAGATACAACTTGCATTTAAATCCCTGTATTTTGGCACTTTGCAAAAACCAAAGAGATATTACCTGATTTGCAATATAAATTTCCTTATCCATAATTTAAAAGATTTTAAGAGGCTGTGCTTTTATGAATTTCTGTTAATCAATACCTTAAGACGGCATCCTTTGCATTCACAGTGTTTTACAATGATATGCTGAAATACAACTTAATATTATTTTTCTTTCTTTAACCTGTCATTATGACAACTTTTCTTAGTACAATTCTGATGTCCCAAAGGTGAATAAATTATAGGTTATACATTTAAACTATGTTGGCTTAAAATACTGTAGATAATTTTGTTATTTTTATGACTAATTATTCACGCACACAAGTAATTTGTTAACATTCATTTGGAATGTACTCTATTATCATGTCCCCTCCCATAACCGAAGGCTTACAGCTGCTGCATAAAAACATATGATCTTAATTTAATTTAACACTGACATCACCTGTATTGCATAATTTCCCTTTTCATCCTTTTTTTTTCCAGTGGTGATGATGGGAGAGTGCATATAAAATTAAATCCTATTCTTTCCTCCCTCCTCTTCGTTGCTTGACCCAACCTATTACACACATGAGAAAACAGGAAATCTCCAAAGACTATCTATGGAAATCCTTTTTGCACATTTCCAAGAAAGGAGTAGCGAATGTCATTTACCAGCTCGGAAGGGGGATGGGAGATGCCCAGGGACATACGACAGTATCCTGCATGCCCCGAGATGCCTGTTTCTACCGAGGGAAAAGACAGGGCATTTTCTATTAAGACTGCATCCCCTGTCATTGGCAAAGTGCACGGTTCAAAAGAAGACAACTCGTGTGTGCTAATGCTATGGATGTCACCGTTTCTATCGCTGTTTCCACTACTCAGACTTCCTAGTTCTTGAAAGAGTTTTACTGCATGCGGGAGGATCCCTGGACAAGGCTCTTATTTTTTAGGTATATAAGCTCTGGGTGCACAAGAAGTAGCATTTATTAATGTGCACCGCACTGTTTATCTTCCCTCAAGTGCTTTCTTATCAGTTATGTTCTCATGTACATCAGCATCGCATCCTATACTTGAAGGTCATTGTCAATTGAGTTATCAACGCACGAGATATGACAAAAAGAGAGTGAAGGCACCTCAGTTAGGAACGTGTCACATCACTTCAGAACTTGCCCTAAACGGAATGCATAGTCAAAGTTGTCAAGGCCTGCAGCGAGTCCTTCTAACAATCCAGGCTGGGAGCAGAAACGCACACAAGCGCCCAAGAAACAGTTCTTGGTTTTGCATTTAACTTAGAGGACCTACAACGTTTGTTGTAATCATCGTGCCCACATCAGAAAAACTGCCGTGAGTGTCAGAAGGTTTCCAAAATTTTATGTACTGGACTGAAAATCACTCCTACTTTAAACTGGTCTCGGCAATATTAAACTAGGACGCAGGGCCTCTAGTAGTTACTATTTAGCACAGAAAGGTTACTTAGGCACCTAAGGCTTAGGCTACTGTACATTTTTTTCTATCAAAGATATCACAAAGCCTAAAAAGTACAGATAAACCCAAGGAAAAACCATAGCCAGAGCAGCTGAAGTAAAAAGTTGCTTCACTACATCTCTGCAACAGCTGCTACAAAGAAGTAAGTAAATAAATAAAGCCACTCGTTCATATCGACGAAAAGTGCTCATTTTGGTTCCAGGTTACTACTACTTTACACAAATCAGATATTTCATTCTAAATAATGATGAAATAACAATAATTAAGTCGTCTATGTGAAAGGGAGGAAATCTTGATAAATTACAATAGAAAATGTAGTCTTACGCCTGCATCTCACATAACTCCTCCAGCTTCAGATACTAAGTAGGGACACAGAAAGGGAGGCATTCCTGATGGAAAGGAGCTGCGTAGTGCCCCTGTGTGCTACAATCGCCCAGTATCCATTTACGTGGGGGACGTGAAGAGGGGCTTCCTCACCTATGGTGCATGCCTTGCCTTCAACATGCAGAATAGAAAAAGAAGAGGAGGTGGGCCAGGATAAAATGCTGGATTAACATGTAAGCATTAAAGGATTTCACCCCAAATCTCTTGCAATTACAGCACACTTTTTATTTTTATTTAAAATGAAAAATTATAGTGCTCGCATGCTGGCAAATCAAGCGGAATTGACACCGTGGTGTCTGCCAATATCTGTAAGCAGACTGAAAACAACAAATCGACATGAAAACTTTCCTTTTTATTTTCATGGGATATGAACAACCAGCCCATCTAACTGGGTTCCTGTGAATACCACTTAACAGAAGACATGTGTGGCAAGAGAGTATTGAATGGGCATGGCTGGGCCAGGCATCTATTAGCTCTCTGCCAAGTGGATAAATATTAGGAACACATATCATCTGGATCTAATGGAATTTATAGGCTCCCATGAAAGTTTTTCTACCTTTAGACAGAAGTATAGCCAGAAATGGGTCTTTCATATATATTTTGGTCAATCTGTGCAGGGGACGGTGACATCCAAGGAAGAGGTGGAACATGTCAATAATTAATGCTGAAAACTCCCATACAAATGTGCAGTTTTGCTGCATTTGTGGTCTTGGAGAATACAGCTGCCATTACACAAACAAAAAGCATGGAAAAACTGTTTTAGACAACAGAACAAAAGTCTACTTCTTAAGGTAACATGCTTCTGCTTCAGTATTCTATGGTAAATATTGTGCATTAAAATGTCATCTTGGTAATTTTCTTCAGGTTAAGGAAACGTAAATAAAAATACATAACATTATGTAAAGAGATATTGAATGGGACTACATAAGAATCTATACTGGCAATGTACATTAAAAAGAGTGGCTTTGGGTATTGTACAAACGTGGCTGAATTTCCTTCTCAAAACTCAGATGAAGTTTTCAGAGATTTAGGGTTACTGAAGGGGCAAAATGTCTTGGGTGAGGTTTTTTTTTTGTTTTGTGTGGGTTTTTTGTTTTGGGGTTTTTTTTTTTGGTCTGTCTGTTTTGTTTTGTTGCTACTTTTTTTTTTTTTTTTTTTTTAAATTGCTATGTACAAAGAGTTTTGAGGAAGGAAGCTGTTGCAATAGATTTATCCTGATCATGCTAGGCTCCATTATAAAATTTCCATACTGTTTCAAAGAGAGTTTGATAATCCTAGCAACTAGTGGAAAAAGATCATTGTGTATGCAGTTGAACAGATTAATGTACAGTTCTTTCTACCTCTAAAAAGAAAACGTAAGGTAAGTTTAGCAAAATAAAAATCATAAAAACTACACTGATTTTGGTCACAAATTAGTTTTTGGCTCTATGTAACCAACCACACCGACTGTCTCAAACTTCCTACTTCTGCGGGTCTGCAGTGGAAATACTGGTTAAAAAAACCAAATAAAATGAAAATCAAAGGCTAATACAGAAATGAACAGTGGGTTTCAATCACTTGTTCTCATTTGTGCAGGATGTGGGAAGGTGGCAGGGGGAAGACTTCAACTTTGTCTTCCACGTTACAGACAACTATCCGACGTGCTATCCGCTATTATTTTGGTGTATGCAAAAAAAAAAAAAAAAAGAAAAAAAAAAAGTAGTTGCTTTTGTGGCTCCAAAATAGAAATAAAAAAAATCAGGATGCATTGTACAATTTCCCTTGCTTTCTTGCTTAGCCCTAAAAGCTGGGTGCAGGTGCAGCTGGAAGGAGGATAGCTACTGTGGGAGCATCTATTTACAAAATAAGCTCTCTTCCTGGGTCTTTGCAAGTCTAGTGTGGCTACAATTACTTACAGGGTATAAATAAAGTAACAAGCTCTGCTTAAATCCTCAAACTAGAGCCTATTTGTGGTATAGCTCTTGCACTAATCCTGTAGACAGTGGTGAATTTCATGTTTACCTCCTTTGCCAAGAAAAATATTAGTCAGATCTCAGGCCCAGATTTGCTTCTCCGTTATCTCAGCATTATGCCAGAGTGACCCTCCTGGGGTTATTCCACTAATATATAACAGATCCACCAGCTCCTCCCCCAAGACTCCCCCTCCCCAAAATCCCACCCTTTATTTTTTATTGTTGTCACACCTGTACTTCTTTTATACACACACAAAAACATGCACGCACCTCATTGGCATACATTGAGGACTCAGACAAAAGGACATAGGCTGTGCTAAACTTTGATACATCTGGGGATAATGGACAAAAGAGTAAAAATCGAAAGTATGAATTTATGTTGAATAAAGAATATCTATCCAACTCAACACAAGATTAATGCTACTACCAGTATTTTATCATTCTGGTAAAATACATTACTCTGACAAAAATACGATGGGATAATATTGATTTATAATACTGTAACTTTAAAAAACACAAAACCAGAGTTCTGCTCTCAGCCTTGCACTTGATACTGTTGTCAAACTTTATTGGAAATACATTTATTTTGATTTCTGAAAATCTAGCTGTGTTTAGCCATTTCACAGCTGGTGAGCAGTAAAGATGCTTCTGCCTCATTTACAGATCTTGAACATGAATCAGACAATCAACTGCAACATTAGTCAAAGAGACCACTAGCTAATGATTTCTGACAGGCGCTGCAGTAACAGGCTAAGGTCCAGCCTGGCTACCAGCACCTGACAATATTTTTCTGGAGCCAACAATAGCTGTTGGTAGACAGACAATGCAATTGAGTGGGACTACTGGCCTCATACCACTTAGTACCTCTTAAATACTTTCAGAAAAAACACATAGCCCTGACAGTCACTAAATAAGCACCTCCATACAGTCCAGTGAAAATAAAAGACAACTGAACTGTCTGCATAGGCGTTGTGCAGTTCAGTGAACTCTCTCCGATAGCTCCCCAAGAAATGTGTATTTAAAAATACCTAAAAAGTGCAGTCTTTATTACCATAATGTGAGCGGTTACGTGCCTGTGGCCATCCTGAGTAAGGCCAAAAAAGTGTTTCACAATACAAACCCAGATGTATTCTTATTTTGGCCAAAACAGCATGAGAGAGGTTGGACAGCAGTAAGAAAATTGTATTGTTCATGTACTGTATTGATTACAATGAGCAGAGCTCATTGATCCCAGGTAAATAATACACCGATATCAACTGAACGGCAGGCTGCACCTTTTTAAATGCTAAATGTATTCAGGCATAGAAAGCATCCAGGGCAGAAGCAGTACAGCATTCTGTCTGCATGCTCACAATTCAGGGATACTGAAACGGGGTGCCACGCTGAGGAAAGAGGGAGTAGTCCCTGATTTGCCAGAACTGTTATTCCAGGGACTTTAATGTGGGTATTTGGATAACGCATAGTGTAAGTATGCATCTTGGAGCAAGGGAATCGGGGACAGGGGGATGGGGAGGGATGCAGCAGAATCCACCCAGAAGTCTGGCCAAGTCAAACATCACAGTGGAGCACCTTTATTCAAGACCTTCCACAGGCTCTTGCTAGGACATGGCTGTCACTAAGGTGTCGCTTGGTTGACACTCTCCCTGGGGGGTAACTGCTCCTTCCAGCCCACACTCTTCCCTCCCCTGTTATACTTGGCTATCAAGTGCAATGTTTACCTCGACACTCTATAAACTTGCACAGCGATACATGCTTCAAGTGATTCGTGTTTGCATTTGCTTGAAGGATTAGAGAAGGGAAGACAAACATTTCACTCGTTCCTTAACAGTCTATCAAGATAAGACCTAGAGTTCTTTGCCTGTACCAAGCCTTGTATGCTTTGCACAATATTCAGAGTATGTACGTTTTGCTTTGATTCTGAATGGATGATATGTAAATACAAGTAACTAATTGAAAAAGTTCCTTTCCCCAGAGTCATTTCAAACTTCTGTTGGCTTCCACGAGGTCAGGAGTTCACCCTGTGTGCTTGATTTTGCTGCACAGGAAACTTAAAATACATGAAATGTACACATGATTGAACAAACGTTAACTTTTGTTCCCATCCTTCTTATTTCTTCCGCATTAACTTCTCTATTACTGTTCTTAATTCTGGCCTTCTGTGCCACTAACAATGATATTAATTCTGATTCTCTATATCTACAACTTTGTAGGAATGCAGTGAGCATTTTAGTATTTACTATACCTCATAAAGGGTTTTATTAAAATAAATAAAAAATAAAAAAAAAAAATCAGCCAGGTCCTTCAGAGCAAGAAGCTATGCAAACATCAAACCCCAGGTATTTGAGTTTGTTATTATTGTACAATTTGAAATCTTTACTGCAAGAGACATTACTCTAGTAAAGGTTGTTGCAATCTTTATTTAGTATGGGAATGTAATGTTTTCCAAACCAGCCATTGTTGACATATTTCTTCAAAATAAAGCATGGCTTAACAGTCTGGAGTGAAGATGCTTCATCTGTTACCCTTTAACAGCAATAGAAGAGGAAAAACCAGTTTATGTAGCCTTTCCATCCTGACAGATGTGACAATAGCTGGAAACACTGTGCCTGCCAAGAGCTTTTATCAAGTATGTTATAACAACTAGTAATAAGTGTAAATAATAAATGGCTACGATCTTATGGGAAACGGTGGCAATACTAAACAATTTTGGTGCTTGCTGATGGGAGTCTGCTAGTCTTGGAATTCCCTGGCTTCCCAGTAGAGTTTTGGCCTGACAATAAACAACAGTTTAATACTTTATCTAATCCCAGCCAGGAGGTAAGTTCAACAGCAAGCTTTTGCAGATGTTCACATCCAATAATCTATCCATAATTGATGAAACAGGGAGGTCAGATGTAATGGTTGCTACTATTCCAGCAACAAATAAATGGTTATTGACAAAACAAGGCAGTGTGGCGCTGAGTGCTGAGCAGTGACAAGCATGAAACAGTGCTGAGACAGAAGTAGTGATGTGAATACAGCCCTTCATCTTGAGAATTCCTCAATGTGATGTGTGGCACGAGGGCCACTCTGACACATAAGCAGATGGAGGTGACTTGTAAAGGAAAAATGAGATTCCGCAAGTACATAAAAGACAAAGGCAGAGGCGGAGAAAGAAACAAGGAGAAAGGGGTGGACAAGACTGGAAATTTGGGTAAGTGCAATAATGTGAATTGTTCAGAAATGTTTTTGTATAGCAGCACTGTGATCCAGATGTCTGGACTGCTTTTATCACACTGTTGTGTCTACGTGAATGTACCTGGCTGTCAGACTCCTGCAGCCTCCTAAGACCTTAATATCATACCGTATGCATGTGCATGCTTAAATGCCCATTACTTCTTAGACAAAGCACCTATAAATATTCTGCTTCATGCTTATTAATATCTTTAGTCCATACATGAACAGATATTTTTCATTACACAAAGTTTTCCTAGCTAAAAGCAAACCAACCAACCCTTACATTTGCATAACACATGGAAAAAAACTGCAGAGATAAACTAGGAAGGCATAAAAAAAATTTAAGTCAGTTAAAAACCATTACTTCTCTGTATACCTATATGGAAGTTCGGAAAAGTTCTCATTCAGCTGAAAACCTCATATTCTTTAAGTTTTAACCGATGTAAGAAATGTAGTAAAAGGATTAATAGACTGTTTTTATTGACTGAATAAAACTTGAGTCATTTACATGCAAATAGACACTTGAAATCTTTTGCATCCATTTCAGTGCTAAAAGATAGTATTTTTACAATGTTTACTGTGTAATATTCTAATATGAAAAACAGCAGAATGAAATGGTGGCCATTACTGCTATATGTAGTCATAAAAAGATTTCAGACAGAAATATTTTAAATATTAATATTACTAAAATCACTTAAAGCACCAAGGAATGTTAAATCGATTTATTTAGAAGTACAATTTATTTCACACATTGCTACCAATTCTTTTGATCAGCTCTGAAATAATACATAAGCTGAAAGCAAAACAGCAAAACAAATTGCTTCTAGCAATGAAGCAGCAAGCTCTAGGTTTTATACTGGCACGCTTCAGCGTTTTAACTTCTCAGGTTATTTATCTATCAAAGGATAAATTTTAAATTCCTTAAGATCTGATGCCTGAATCAAGATGACCTCTTCTCCAATCTAGCCATCGATGGTTCTGATCAAGCAAAGTTGTTAAGCATTTGCTTACACCTGAATATATGAGTTGTTCCCTTGAAGTCAATGGGAATAACTGTATGGAAATTTAAACACGTATTTAATAAGTAAATTGCTGTAGCTTGAACTATACCAATTTGAGAAACCGATCTAATTTTATAAGCCTTACTTAATAGAAATTTTTTAAAGCCTGTTCATTTGAACTAAACTATACAAAGGAAAACAAAACCTCTCAGATTATGAATATATTTGCATTTAAGTATTGAAATTACTCAGTTTGTACAGTGTGGGTACAAATGTTTCATTTCTCAAAACACATAAAAAGTCTGACTTTTTTTTTTATCTAACAGAATCAGAAAATTTATTATACAGTTTTTCAGCCATCTGCTGCAGCCCTGAGTATAATATGTGCAGTTTCACTAATGGACATACTACTGACAGTTCTTAAGATCTTTCACACTATTGTTTCTCAGATAATATAAGCTATGAACTTAGACGTGCTGTAACTATCTCCTTCCCTCAATTATATACAGCATTTAGGTTCCAAGGTTTAGCACACTTAAGCTAGAAATCCAATATAGGCTAAAGTGTATGAAGTAAATAACCTCTATAACATACAGTTGTACTGCTTTGTCTTTTTTGTGCCTAGCCTGTGGGAATGAAATGAGTGGAAACTTGTATATCAGCAGTTATTTAAAAAAAAAAAGAAAGAAAATAAAAGTATATTTTATTAGCTACTCTAAAAAAAAAGTTTCAGTACAGTAAGTAGAAAATGTCTGACTAAATCACATCTTTTAACTGACAGAAGACAGGTACTAGAGTTCTAGAAACCTCAGTCAGGGCAAGTGGACTAATTGCAACCTTATATCCCATAAACCAGACACTGTATAGCTGTGGTCACAATCTGGCTCCTACCTTGCCTGGGAAAGCATAAGGAAGAGCCACCTCCACTGGCCGTACCTTGCAGAGCACACACAGAGAACAGCAGAGATTGTTCCATCCCATCCGCTACGTCAAAAAGGTAGGACCAGAGCAAAGACACCATGATCGTCAACTGCTCTGCCCTCCACACCTTGGTGAAAAATAGATGCAAAGATACTTTTATTCCCTTGCAGAGCAGTTTAAGGAGTTTTTATGGCTTTGTCCTCAATGTTTCAACATAGTAGAGCTAAACAAACCACAAGCAAGGGACAATTTGCTTCTTTTGAGTTCAAATATAACATCTAGCAACAATTCATTGGAAATGATTCTGAGTCATCTGAAGAATTCTCTTGATCTTAGGATATCTATTATTATTATTATTAATGCAGAAGCATGTAAATATTCTTATTAATAACCTTATTATTGTAACATTATTATCATTTTGTAATAGATATCCTGAGTCAAAATCCTACAAAAAACAGAGTTTCAAGTTTGAGAAACCCCAAGATGTTAAATGCCATGACTTCTAAATTCAGGATGGCTAATATATATTTTAAGTAAGGCTACATAAACCTTATAAATATATGCAAATCCAGGAACTTTCATACTGTTTGGGAATTAAAAACAAACATGCAAACAAAACAATGTCTTCCATGCGTAGCCCCCAAAATTGGGGTTCTAAACTTTTTGTCACCAACTTGTATTCAGATTCCGAAGAACACCTGTGGTCAGATAGTCCTAAAATTCTTAAAAGGTGCTATAGATTTATTTAATGGAACATGCAGTCAAATCTGCAGCTCACTGCAGTTGACTTGCTCTTTTGGGATGTACGAATGATTAAATTTAAAATTGTGCTGTATGAGATGAAAGTCCACCCATTTATGGTGTTTTGGTAGCCAGTCTTATGGAACATGAGACTCCTGAAGAGTAAAGTTGATATCACGTTACTAGTGCATTTATTTTCATTGTTACTATGGGAAAACAAGGAAATCTGATAACCTTCCAATTTGCTTGTCATTAAGTAATAGATTTTTTATGTATTTAGTATTTTTTGTTTCTTGTGCTCTACATTTTTTTTATAACTTGACTACTGTAATTCTGCAGCAGCACTACATTTAAGAGTGTTTTCTTACAAAGAATATTCTTGTGGTACATTTATCTTGACAAAAATCCAGTTTGCTGAGGGGAGTTATTCTGATGCCATTAACCAAGCAAAATGCAATTTGAACCACAGACTCAAAAGAAAAAAGATACCATGTTCCAAGGCAATGGTAGTGGACACCATATCACCAAGGTGCAAATCTGTGTGGTATACAGAAAAGTACTGAAGGAAAATAGCGTCGTTACATCTCAGGGTTACTCAGAACATTTCCCCTGTTTGTTTTCAGGTCTTCAAGAAACTGGCTAAGATAGGAAAATGATCATCTAAATTAAACCAACAGAAGAAATCCTTCCTTCACTAAAAGACTGTTAACTTTCATATTCAAATAAAAAGTTAGATCTTTCTTTCGCTTTAAGAATTGAGTGCTACATTAACAACAAAAAATTACTTGAATGATCAGACATTCACCTCTTTCCTGAATTTTCAGGTCTTCTTTAAGATTCTCAACACAAATAATTTCTAATTTCTTAATTCCATCAGTATTTGAGTCAGTATATTTTGTCAGGGCAAAGTTCATTACCAGTACTAATTGTTGTCACGTAATTTTGTTTGTACTATCTTCACCAACGCCTAGCAGCAGTGAGACCTTTCAAAAACATAACATTTAATGAGTTTCAAAATTGACTCACTAATTCTAGACCTTCAAAAAGAAAACCTTTCTCTGCACATAATCCATTGTCAGTGTCAAGATCAATCAAGAAGTGCCTACCTTCAAAGATGACTGAGGTTTTCTATTCCTCAGATATGAAAAATACAAAATCTCTATAGGAGTACAGTTTTAAGAACAATTTAAAAATTGCTTCAATAAAAGTGAAGTCTCTAGGAATGATGAGACCTTTTCTTAAACTTGTATGCTAAAATGTTTTTTCGAGCATGTGACGCCATTTGCTAAGCTGAAAACATTACACTTCATTACTAACGGCTAAATAACAGTTATAGATGAATAAAGGACAATCTGGTTGATCTAAAAAAAAGGGAAGTTTGAAATAATTTCCATTGAATAGTATCTTTTGATGTGTTTTGCAAGTCTCCATTTAAGTGTTTCTTTCTGTAGTGACAGTAATGAATGCTTAAACCTAAACTCCGTGGTGTACCCAGACACCATTGACAGAAACGTGTCTGGAAGTTCACCCTTCTAGCAAAGCGCTAGAATAGTAAGCAAATCTCAAAGGAACGATGCTCGTTCTTCTGAACTACTTTCACAATGTTTGGGAGAAAAAAGAATAACATTCAGTCTACCTTTTGGAGTTCTTTGACTTGCTAAGAACCTCCTTAATTTGCCAAATTCATACATACATCTGGACATAATCTATATAATTACATATAATAGATACAATTAGACAAAATATACCATGCATACTAACTTTAGAATATCTGCATCCCAGATGCATTTACTTACATTCTCTCTAGCTGCATGAGTTGAGACAAAATTTTCAGTTGTTTTGACACAGACTTTTTTAGAAATTAATTTTATGGTCATAAATCACATCTGATTACTTTAATAGGGTCATTTCAAATGTGAAGATGTCTTTGTAAGTTCATAAATTTTCTTGATAATTTTATGCCTGTGGCTTGTATATCGTAATTCTGACAACTCACGCACGTAGCATTATGTCATAAATTACCACATTTATTTTGACATGAGGCTCAGTACTCATGAACACTGCCTCTATTATTTAAATACGTAACATATCTGAAACACAGGGTTCAACATCCAAAACAAAGGAATGCTTAGAAAAAACCCAATGCTCAGACAAGGGATGAGGACTGGAATTTTCCTGATGATTTGGGATGCAACTCTAATTGAAAGAGAAAAAACCCTTGATGGCCAACTCTTTGAACCATTCTTGAAAGCCCAGTTTCAAAAAAAATTCCCACATCAATTATTAGATTACAATACCTTATGCAAGATTTCTAATGACACAGAAGCGTTTCACTTAATACTTAGCTTGTAATACAAGTCTGAAGAAAACCAAACAAACAGTAACTTTTACTTTAAAATTAGCCTAGGTGGAGACAAAACTGATAATGTTTAAGATAAAATCTATATAACGTGAACTATTAATATTTTGCGTCATATTTTGTGGAAAAGCCATTAGGCTTGATTATAAACCAGATGATATGAAAAATATTATGAACATACCACACTGCTATTGAACATAATTAGTTCTCAGGCTTTTAAACTTGCACACACGTTTTTACATTTGAGTAGGTCCACTGAAATCAATCATATATATCAAATAAAATTAAATCGATTTCTACAGATTATAAACCAAATCAAATTATGTTAGATTATACACCAAGTGCCTAGCAAATAAAAAACCCTCTCCAACAAAACTAGCCCATTCGATACAAAGTGACTGCATATTTTTGATATAATAGGCTGCAGCTTAATCATTTCAACCTCTAATTACTGCATCAGATAATGAATATTTTGAACATATGCTTCTCCACTCTGCTAGAAGACATGAATGAAAGAGAAACAAGTTTATATGCATGCTGCTGTGTGTGCATGTTGGGGGAGGGAGTAGCACGCTGAACAGCCAAAGGAACCAAGCGGCAACAATTGGAGGAAATGGTATCTGTAACAGCTGCTCCTTTCAGATTCCCCTAGAAGGAGACTGCCTGAGGTGGGCCACAGCACAAAAGGATAAAGAAGATGAAAACTGATGCAAAGCAGGAAAATAACTGCTGAGACCCCTGAGTCTACACCCGAATAGTCCCAAGCTGTGTGGCAAGACCTCTTTAGCATGCTACAGAAGCTGGTGATGAACTACATATTACCATGAGGCAAACTGGCTCCTAGCAGTATTGTCTGCATGTTATGTGTAATGATAACCAGTAGTCCTCTGGGAACAGGATGCAATGATTTCATCTCTGTAAGCATCTGAGCTCCCCTTGGATACAGAGACCATTAAACTGAGAACAGAAGGGTAAATTTTAGGCAATGATTTCTAATTGGAGAGCGAAGACAACTTGTACTCAACAGTACTGTCAACCACTGATATTTTGATATTTTATATTGATCGCTGTTAAGGACAAAAGGAACTAAAATTTCACCCCTTTTTCTTAGTCCCAAAACACACACTGTATTTTCTGAATGAAAGCACTTCATATGTTTCTTAGGTAATATTATTGGAAATGCCACTATATTAGGAAATGCCACTATATTATAATACATAAATATATTATTCACACTGCAAAGTATTGGCATTTTCATCACAGTTAAAATAACATTGTATACTCTTAACATAATGTATCATTTATGTTTTGTACTACAGAGACTTTCTTTCCCTTTTAACAAAAATGCACATTGCTTTCCTTACCTGTCAGGTGTTTTTCTGAGACTAAAACCAATAGGCACAGCCTATTATGTATACATTTTAAATTAATACTAGTACATTACAAAAGTCAAGGTTTCAGAATCTTCCTTAAAAACCTAATAATTCTGCATGTGACAAAAAGAAATGGAACTTCCAAACAATTGCTGTAACTTTTTGGCCGGAGGCATGGGGGATCAATGAAGGGAAAGCAGTAGCTATAAAATGTAAGCAAAATGGATCCTGAGGAAACAATGCCAGGACACCTAATATTTTTGACACTTTCAAGGGTAGTTTGATCCTTTGTATAACATGGAGACTGTGCAGTCTTGCTCATTACTTAATTTCTCCTGTGATGGAGAGCTCAAATATGCACGCAGGCTTCTTTATTTAGCACATTTGTTTATTTTACTGCTCTTCGTCATCCACACAGTTTATTGTGACTCTCAGAAACTTATCTGTTAAGTTGATCAGGTAAGAATGCCAGCACACTTGTCAGTTAAAAAACAATGCAGATAAACTTCAGTACAAAAAATTCTAGTCTAATCTGTCATACTGTATTCTTGGAAGAGTTCAAATATCCTCCTCTCATTGCTGTTGCAACCATTAGATATAATTTTATAAAATCTTACGTAGCTTTTTCATTTTGAAATATTTTCACATTCAGCTACAGACTTTGACTGCAACTGATGTGAGAACAGGCTCTCACTTTCCAGCATGCAGTTGATTTATCCAGAAGATAGGCCTAGCAGCATTGAAGAATTATGTATAAAGATGGTCAATAACTTTTGGAAAAATAATATCACAAATCATTAAAAGCTTGTAAGCATATTTCAGGAGAGAAATCTAGAACCACTCCTACACTAGAGAAGCCAAGGAAGCAATATTGAAACCCATGCTGAATTCATCAGTCTATTTCTGAAAAAAAACACCCATCACAAAAAAACCCCACGAAGAATGACGTCTATAAAACATGTTCATTAATAAAATACTGAGTCAGTTAAAGGAACAAACAGAAATAGAAATAGTAATTATCCAGCTGGTTAATTGCAATAATCATGGACAAAATATTCAAGCAACTTCATTTTCTACACGTCATTTCTAAAAGGATCATGGAAGATTGTGACTTCCATGACGACTGGCACAGAAAAATCAAGTTGATGATTATCTTTCCTCTCACATTGACCTATGATGAACTAGAGGAACCCTCCTTCCACAGCTGCACATGTAGAATTCTCACGGTCTTAGAATTATTACGTATGGGAGGCTCAAGGGAAACATGAGAAGAGGAGCTTGAACTCAAGTATCAACACAAGGGATTGCATCAGTACTATCAAAAGCAATTAATATTTCTTCTAAATTCCTGATGTTGTGAAAAGCTCAACATGTGGATTGATATATTTTTAATTGTTGCTCACAAATATGCTGTACCAAACTAGTTTGCAAAACTGGCGTTTTATACAAAACCCCAACTAAATAAAAACTGTTTTATATATGTATGAATACAGGAAAAGGAAAGCTAGTCATGTATAACCTGATTTGTCAACTTATATTATTTCTACAGATCCAAGCATGGAAACTTGGACTCCATCAGTTCTGAAATTTATTGAAACTATAATTGCTTAAGCCACATGGATCCCTGTCTACAGAACTAGATACAGTTATAAAAGGTCTGTAAGCCAAGTCTCTCCAAAATGCCTAAGAAGATGCCAAGGAGGCAGAGAAAGGCAATGGGAAAGCTAAAGCAACTTCAAAATAAACTTACTGATAATGCTGTCTGTTGTTCTCCAGCAAAATGATATGCTAAACTTAAGCAATATGCAGCTTCTCCTTCCATCTTTGGATCACCTCCTAAAGAAAGGATTAAAGTTACAGTTACCAGCGTAGTCTGAGCAAAATTACATTAGTACAGACAGTTCTTGCAGGTTCTTAAATAACATACAGATGTTTAAATATTGTAGTAAGTTTATCCTTCCCCTTACCCTTGCCATTTATCTCCTTCCAAAAATATACAGAGTGGCAATTAAAAATAGAGGCTATGGATTTAAACGAAGTTCAACAAGAAAAAGTTCAACAAAGTCAGAGAAAATGTATTCCAGTAAGTAACGCAGCACAATCAATTTAACATGCTGTAATGTTCTCTGTCATGAATTGTTTAATAATACTCAGTGTCTTCACATTAGAAAACCATAGCAGCCTCTCTATATGTATTCATATATAAAATAAAAGTAGCTACAAATATACAATACATCCTAATATATAAACACAAAATATGTTGACCCATACACTTTGCTAACGTGAATCTTAGTGAAACACCAAGAGGTAACTATCAGTAGACCAGGTTCACATTTCTTATTCTCATGGCTATTTTGCAAGCTACTGCAGGCTAGAATAGCTAAAAAAAGGGATAACTTGCAAGCACTAGTCATACGAAATTCTGCACAGGCTAACTAAGGTGCATGACACTTTTCCAGGCCAGGTTTTATTTCGTTACTACTGATCTAACCAACACTGATTGCTGGTCTTTTTATATTTCTCCCTCAATAGAAAACCATCTGTCCCATAGTGAAAGTTATATAAATTAATTATACAAATGCTTACTATATTGCACTATATTCAAAAATTTCCCTCTAGAACATGAGTATCCATAAAAAAAAAAAAGTAAATGAAATTATATTAAAAATAGCCTAAAATCCAGTCTTTCTGTTGCTCAATATCCATCTGCTCAAACACAATAAAGAGTGGAAAATCGACCTGAAGCATAACTGCATATCAAGATATTTTGTAAAATGCATAAATAAATATAGTTGTAATGAAAAGGGAGATTATCTACTTACAATTGTCAGGCTAATAAATTCTTTATGTCCAAACACACAGAAGCCTACATCTAGTTCTGGAACTCTCTGAATGTTATAATTGCCGAGGCCATAGCAATGCTCTATCCATAGCACTTAATACGTTACATAAAATTATGAAAAGCCTGTAACTCAAAACCCTGCTGGTATTTTCCAATATTCAATACCCCTTAAAAGGCTTAAGTAGGCAAAAGAATACAGAAATACAGTTTCACAGAGGAATAATAAGTGAAAAGTTGCTAGGGATATAAAAAACTTCCTTCCTCACTTAAGAACCATCTGAGAGTCTGAAGTGGGTAATATCTAATCCTAAAATACATAAACATCGACAATGGTGCAAAAGGACAGAACGGACATTACAGATGGCAGTCAGAGTCAGTATGGGTTTAACTAAGTTGTTAAATGTGGGCTTCATAGATAAAGGCGATGGTTCTGGAATGGGGACTGGAGAACTCGTCTGAAAGGAGCTTCCAAAGCTTAAATTTAAAGAGAACAATGGCAAGTATACTGAGCATAGCGATATTTACTACATGTCTCAGAAAGCTACGGAAAGTGAGTGATTTGAAGTAAGGGCACTGGAACATCTGCCTGGTGAAAGTAAGTTTTGGAAAGGCATCAGATCCATTTTGACAATCTCTTTATTCCCGGTAGTTTTGACTAGCAATAGGAAGAAGTTGATGGGAAACTTCATCAGCAGTACACACTCACAGTCCTTCTAGTTGCTACTAGTAAATATTAGTTGCTGCAGTTTCACTGTAACTATGACTTAAGCATATATTATAGACAACACCTGCAGAACAGAAGCTAAAAGCCTGTATTTGATCAAGAGATGCAGCTGGAAAAGATGGAGAAGTTTTTGGGTACACGTGTCCTTCTTCAGCCGATTAATTGTATTGGCATTCTCAGTACTTGGGTACATACTCTCAAGAGAAAAGATCTAAACAGGCAACTCACAAAACAGATCTACCAATGTAAATTGCAGATAAAATCAAAATAGGTGATTTAGTGGTTTAATGAAAAGAAAAAATAGCCACATACTATCATATACTCTCACAAATTAAACATTTGGAATGGCAAGAATTTAATTCTTGCCCCCAAAGTCCTGCTTGGTTTATTCCCCCCAAAATACCCTATAAAAGCATTTAGATTTCAAATGGTGTTTTGAAATACTGTTCTTCATGTGGTAAGGCAAGATGAGAAATTTTGATTCTTTAGAATTAATATAATCAAAGACAATAAAATCAAAGACCTGAAATAGAAATAATTTGCTGGCACTTTTTAAAATAATAAACTGCAAAGTTCACATGGGCTTAGATGCCTGAAAGCTTGTTAATTTTTTCCAAGAGTATCTGATGGTCTAATAAAGGTATCTCTTTTTAGGAACATGTCTTGGCTTCACTGAATACATTTGATGTTTTTCTATAGATTGCTCTGTTCTACTATCTACATGTAGAGTCATATATTTATTTATGGCAAAGCTTATTTTTAAAATTTGGAAAATATATTCTTTTTTTTTTTTGCCATTTTTGATAGTTTAATCATATCTATCCCAACTACTACTCAAAGACTGGCTAACAGATTAATGTTGGGCATGCATTATTAAATTAAAAAACCTAATGTATCTGGTAATAAATATTGAATTTATATTATATATTAATTTTACGTGTAATTCATATGCAAAATATGCCCCTTAACAAATACCATGAAAGGCTCTTGAATTGATGTGCATGGAAAAAGATGATTATTTGAGACCTTCTATCCTACTTCTGAGAAGCACTCCAATAATCATCTAGCAAAATTAAGTCTGTAGAAGTGAACATCTGACAGTATCTTTTGACAAACAAGCATTATTACATTTTCTGAAAAATCACGTGTATTTTCATAAAGTCAACTTGTAAGATTTATATTCTCTTTTCTGTTCCCTCTCACATGTAAGAAATGCTCCAGACCACGTCATTTCTAGTTGATCAACATCCCACGTTATATGTAACATTCAAATGCTATTCTAATTTCCCCCAACTTTAAACCTATCCACATGTGCACAAAACTTCATATGGCCATTATCTAGAACAAGAAGGCAATCAGGAGTAGTCAGCATGGATTTAAGACAGGGAAATCATGCTTCACCAACCTGAGAGCCTTCTACGATAAGACGACTGCCTTGGTGGATGAAAAAAAAGCAGTGGATGTTGTTTCTCTCAATTTTAGCAAGGCTTCTGACACTGTCTCCTACAACATCTTCATAAACAAGCTGATAAAGAATGGCTTAGATAAATAGACAGTGAAGTTGACTGAAAACTGGCTGAGCTGCCGGCCTTCAAAGGGCTGTAAGCAGCAGCATGAAGTCCAGCAGGAGGCCAGTCACTAGTGGTGTACTCAGGGATAAATACTGGCACCAATACTGATTAATATCTTCATTAATGACCTGGATGGTGTGACCAAGCACACCCTCAGGGTGTTTGCAGGCAATACAAAATTGGGGAGGATTGGTTGATACAGCAGGCAGGTGGTTGTGCTGCCATGCAGAGGGACCTCGGCAGGCTGGAGAAATGGGCCGATGGCAGTTTCCTGCAGTTCAGGAAAGGGCAATGCAAAGTCCTGCACCTGGGGAGGGATAACGCCAGGCACCAGCCCAGGCTGCGGGCTGACAGGATGGAAAGGAGCTTGGCAGAGAAGGACCTGGCTTTCCTGGTGGACAACAAGTTGCCCGTGAGACAGCAGTGCACACTCATGGCAAAGGCGACCAAGGGGATCCTGAGCTGCATGAGGCAGAGCGTTGCCAGCAGGTCGAAGGAGGCGATCCTTCGCCTGCACTCAGCACTGGTGGGGTCACCCCAGGAATGCTCTGGGCTCCCCCATACACGAGAGAGAGGGACATTGTGGAGTGAGTCCAGCAAATGGCTGCAAAGGTGACTAAGGAACTGGGAGCATCTATCATAGGAGAAGAGGCTGAGGGAGCTGGGACTATTCCGACCACAGAAGAGGAATCAGCGGGGATCATATCAGTACTGCTTAGGCAGCAGTAAAGAAAAGGAAGCCAGGCTTTTCTCAGTGGTGCTCAGTGACAGGACAAGAGGCACAAACTGAAATTCCATCCGAACTCAACAAAATACTTCTTTATTGTGAGGGTGTTTGAACAATGGAAACTGTTTTCCAGAGTGGTTACGGAGTTTCCACCTGTGGAGACAGAAAAACTTGACTGGATGTAGTCCTAGTCCTGGGCAGCCTGCTCTAGCCGAGACCCCACATGGGGCTGGACTTGGTGATCTCCAGCGGTCTCTCTTCCTACCTCAGGTGTTCTGCGATTCTGTAATTTTCTACTTTTGCTTTCAAGGTATTTATGTGTATTAAGATACAGAGAAGAAATCTTGTTTACTTATGATAGAAAACTGTTTTTTGCAAGTACTAAATAACTATGTAGAGTGAAAAGGTAGTGATCCAGCAGATAATATCACTCAAAAAGTACCAAATCAATAGTGACTAGCCAATCAAAATCTCAGCTGCCATGAGCGACCTCACTTTCTGACTACAGGTTCACTCTTTTATACTATTAATTCCCAGAAAGTTGGTGTTTTTTTGAGATAAAGCTTTCAGGAATCTAAAAGACTCTTTGTTGTCAGCAAGAAGGCATTTCAGCTTTAGTGAGATCTGGAAGTGTATTGATAGCATTTGTCTTTGAATTTCATAGGAAATAATCACCCAGTCACACACTTGACAATTTCTACTTTACTCTTGGGAAAATCATGGCATGCACATCAAATAAAGGAATGTGAAAGTGTTATTTTCCACCTACCTTCTTTTGCCATTTTTAAAGCTTTTATTAGCGTTTTGATGGCCTGTTGGTGTTCTTTATTTTCTAGCATTTTGTCTGCTAGTAATGTATAAATTCTCCAGAGATGCTCACATGCCAGTGAATTGTAAGTATGGCCTGTCTCATCCTTCCATGTCGAACCCTCTGTTAGCTGATAAAATGCTTCATAATGCTCAGCAGCTTTCATGACATGACCTGAAAAATGTCATTTGTAATTACAATCAGTGTAATCAACAACATTTTAAAAAGTTATTAGTCTACAATGATTTTCTCATTGGGAAGTAAGTTGCAGCCAATCATTTCACAGATTTTTTCAAGAATCTTCAATATATAACTTACAGATCACTGGAAAATACTGACAAATCTCACAGTTACTAGTAATGCTGTAATTTAAACGTATCCTATTTTAAATTAGCTTTCCTTTGTAGATTGACAACGTTGGGGGTGTCTGATCCCAAGGATGCAAAGTCAGAATTTTCTAGAAAATACATCTATTATAGATTCATGAATATAGCCTTTGTGGATCTCATATTTCAAAATCACATCTATGCATAAATAATCACAATTCAAACTATTCCTCTAGTTTCTTTTTCCATAATGAAAACCTGTGCTGAAAGATTTGAAGTGTGGAGAATACAGGTATCAAAACTGTGGGGAAAAAAATATCTTTATTCAAATAAATTAACTG
Source organism: Phoenicopterus ruber ruber (assembly GCA_009819775.1). NCBI lineage: Eukaryota > Metazoa > Chordata > Aves > Phoenicopteriformes > Phoenicopteridae > Phoenicopterus > Phoenicopterus ruber. The sequence continues at coordinate 68,703,739 of CM020218.1, read as the reverse complement.
ATGAAAAAAGAATTATTATGCAAAGTAACTTATTCAACAGTTATTACTAGGCCAACTCTGGTGAGTTTATGTAGTAAATTTACTGGAAAAGCATGAACCACCAATAGATTAATTATCGAGCCTGAAGTAATACACTTTAAGGTCTTCAAATTTGTTACTCAAATGTCTTGAAGGCAAAGGAAAGTTTGAAGATAAAGTTCAATTCATTTTAACATGCAAGTAGTTCCTCCCTCCCCCCTACCTTCAGCTAGATTTATCTCCATGTATACATGCAATCTAGGAGATTTCCATGCTTTCTGGATAATGAAAATTCAAAGCCCCTTGAAAGAACAGAAAAGCTTTTCCTTATACGTAATGGGTAGAGAAAAACTGCTGGGAAGCAGGTAAGCCAAGACCATTTACATAAAAAAAAAAAAAAAAAAATCATTCCGGTCACAGTATGTTGTTTTACAAGGAATGTTCTATAGCAGGGAGAACCGTGAATGTGACTTTTCCTTCCTAAGTTTTTGTGTGCGTGATGGGGGAATCTTGTCCCATGGATAATCGATATATCAATTGCTATTTCTATTAAAAGCTGAAACAAACCATAAACTAAGTTTCTTTAGATGCGTTTGCAGTTTACCACCTCTTCTGAAACATGATTTATAAGAAATGATTCCCGTTTTGTAGACCATTTTTAGTCCTGCATTCAAATTGCAAAAAGAACCAGGAAGGAGAAAAGTTGTTTCCCAATTGTAGGAAATGAAGGAAGAGAAGCGCATATGTTACCCTTTTACAACCATGCTTTCAAATTTGCCATATAAAACATAACTCTTACCTTTATTAGAATTAAATTTATTTTCATATTAAGCTTCTCTGATGATTAAAATGAATTCAACTAAAATCAACATGCACAAGAAACTTCTCTTTCAAAAAACAGCTAATTAAATCAGTTTCACAGACAAATCATTTTAGGGCTCTACAACCTATGGTTCATGTAAGAGTCCCAGAGGACACAACCAAAAGTGGTGAAGAGTGAAGTGCCAGGTGAAAGGGGAGACAGCAGGCTTTATTCAGTTCCGCTTTAGCTAGGGACAGGTATCGGAGAGATGGCCCAAAGTGTTGGGAAAAAATCTTATTGCCAGAGTATAGCTGTCAGACCCTGTAAACAGACAGGAAAAGATCTATACATTCTTTCCAAAATATTGCATATTAACATCAGACAGAACAAACAGAAATGCAAAGTGAAATTATCATGACCAGTACAAGCTGTTTAAGGATTCACTGACAGTACATGTAATGGGAAATGGAGACGTAGACTTGCTAAACGCAGATCAAAACTCTTGCCCATCCTAAAGAGGCTTCCAATTTGAAATTGGGTTTCCACCTACCCAGTCCAGCTAACTTCTTCGGGCAAGTCCAACTCAGAAGTCAACAGAATTCCAGTTATCCAAGTTGCTACATGCAGATTTAAGACATTAATTGAAGAAGCTGGTGTTGGCTTTGTGACAAATGATGGAAAGTTGAGTTGAAATTTAATGTTAATAGCTAGACCTAGCATTTTATCCACTTGGATACTCACAAGCACATACTGCCATACATTTATGTGATCTAGTTTCACTACATGTATAATGGATTATTTAGAATAGTACAGTTTGATGCACGTGTAACTCAAACTTCTAGTAAGAATGGGAAGCAGCAAACAAATGAATGGCATCACCCGGATATGTAATTTGAAGCTGAACACAATATCCGAGTTTCTCTTAAGACTCTGTAATATAATCTCCTAACAGGTAAAGAATACGTGCATCCTTCAGAACTATTGTTTAGATTGTTAGAACTATCAGGTATGGTAATACTTATCCATGCTTCCTCACTTGCAGCATCCCCTTGAGAAAGCTTCTGTCAGACTAGAAACTGAACTCATACATTCCATGTACCCCACAGTTCTTAAGAGTGGACCTAACCATAAGAGCCGTGACCTGACATCCTTTTTGCCAGATCTCAGTGAAACCTCTTTAGGAACAATCCATCTACATCAAGCTTCAAAATACAAAAGCAATATAATCTTTTTGGTAGTATTCAAATGGAACCAAATTACATTTGGCTTCACTGAATTACCAAAAAAGACTACGAAGTAAAAAGTAATACAAACCGGTCAGAGAAATACCAAAAAGAAGATGCTGAGCAAAAAAACCCCAACCAACCAACCAACAAAACCCAAGCCAAAACCACCTGCTAGTTTCCTAAATGAGGGAGAGATGGAATTCCTGACTTGAAAGCCTTTACATGGCTGGGAATTTGCTTACTGAAGACTCTCTCAAGTACTATTAGCTATTTGGAGACCTCTCAAATTCATGGAGGGTAAAACATTTTAGATTTTGGAATTCATTCTTCCATCAAAATAATCTGAAATGCCTTGTTCTCATTGGCAAAGGACATATCAGTCTATTTCTTTAACCCATAATGTTTATGTGAACCTCAAATATTGTGGGAAATGTTTTTTGGGGATGGCAAGTTTATTCACTGTGATGAGCTGGTTCAGCTGGAATTGATCTGGCCAGTGCATTCCAGTTTTTAAGCACTGAACTACTGCAACTATTAAGCGCAGGCAGAGGTAGATGCTGTCTAAAAATCTTGAAAAACATTAAGAGAAAGTAATAAGCCAATTACAGAACATTTCTGAGAGTCAGAGTATTTTTATCTCACCTGAGCAGTGACAAGGCAGAGTTTTAAATGGCTTTTATTATCAACTGAAAGAAAAGAAGGGGCGGGGGGGAAGCGAGCAGAATGAGAGGAAAAACAATGGGTAGGAAAATCACTTGGAATAGCTTGTGGAAGTGTATCTTTTATAAGTCTAGGAATTCAAAGAGAAAATCCAGAAGGTGTTTCTAGGAAATCCATATTTGAAAAGTCTATTTGCAAAACGTTACACAAAGTAGTATAGCTATGTTCAGTTGGCAACATTAACAGCAATCGCATATTTCTTTTCCCACTGCCATGCCGAAATTAGCTCAGTGTATACTAAATAGAGTTTGAGAATCTCTGCTATCTCTTCCCTGTTTATAAAAGGAATCAAAAACCAGAAATGTGTCTCTTACAACATATATACTACTGCTACTAAAATGTTATAGTTCAATGTATCTCAGGATATAACAAAAGAAACCCTATCAGGAATAGTTTAATCTTAAATATGGGAGGTAAACATTGTCACAATACAATTTTGGGAGTAAAGAATCGGTTTTAAACAATTATATGAACATAAGACATTACTCTGCCACTAACAGTATCAAATTTTAGAAATTACTCTTATTTTCACAGCAACTACACATGTATGCACAAAGATTTGTGCTACAGTTTTCACTGAGTTGCTTAAAGTAAAAAAAAAAAATCTATTCATTCAAGCAAAAGAACGCAACGTAATTTTGTAAATGCTGAAGAGAAACGTTTTTACATTATCTAAAACTTCCTTTATAATTCCCCTTCCTAAAACCCACTCCAAAAGTGTACATTTGTTATATCAAAATAGATATCAACCAAAAGGGGTATATATGGTAACTACTATTTTGCCTTTTTTTTTTTTAAGTAGAAAGATTGACTAGATATTAACACAAATGGGTTTAAATGTGAAGCTGCCATAAAAGCAGGCACATAAATGTAATTCTCCCAGCCGCTATTTTGATGCACATTTTTGATTCCATGAATATTTTATGAAATGGCCCAAACTAAAGCCATATAACATTCCTGCATTACTGATGCTTGCGCCCGTAAGCTACAAACATTAGAGGCATGATTGAGTGCATTAAAATGAACTCATTCAGCAGTGCATTGATTACTTGAAGGAGAAAAAAAAAAAAAAAAAAAGAAGTTACTCCCACTTAAGAAAACAGCACACAAATCTGAAGTTTTCAGTAATGAAATTAAAGATAGCAAATTTGAATAATGTGATATTTAATAAATAAGGGCAGTGCAAAACGACCTAAAGTTCTCTATATGGAGTCCTGACATTAATTAGGTGAGATGTTAATTAGGTCCACAGATTGCTTCCAGGAGCGTACAGGAAATTTAAAATGTCACAATCTGCAAAATGCAGTGACTGGCCTGTTGTAGCTCCACGCCTCAGCAATACTGAGAGCACCTAATGATTTCCTTTTCTATCAGCTCGCACATTTACCAATGAATATAATGCCACAGGAACAATTGCACAAAAAAGTGACAGGTCTGTTAGGTACATTTCTTCAGCAGCACTAGTATAAGCAGAGAGCACATTTAATTCTAAATTGTAAACAGTTGTTGAGGACTCTAGAAAATATTCCACTTTAGCTTAAAACAACAAGTTAAAAGAACAATAACGCTTCATGTATATTATCATATATTTTAATCTAGAACTAGGACATCTTTTGAAATCAGTTATTTCACTGTACAACATGGACATAAAATCTGCTTGAAGCAACAGTTAATGGTGGCAAAAAAAAAAGTTATTACTATTTTAAAAGATATAGGCTTACATTTCAATTTAACCGCTGGAATTACTTGTATTCTTTTTAGTTTCCTATGTTCAACTATGACAATTATGGTAGCACTATTCGTGCTGAAATAGTTAATCTGTCACAGTTTCCAACGTGAGCCACTATCTACAGATGTTTTTCTAAGTCACATCACAGAGGTGTGTTGGGAGGTGGAACAAGAAGCTCACGAGAATCATAAAACAAGGCTCTCATTTTGTAAATAGTTGAACCACCCTGTACTCCTGAGGGAAAATGAATTGTACAGAAGTCACTGGGACTGATCTCGGATGCAAGAACCCAAGTTTATGAGCCATCTGAAAAAGCAAGACAAAAGTTGTGAAAGAGATTCAAGACAAAATTTTGCTGTTCCATAACTTTACAAGATTCCTCTAAAACACAACCAATCATCGGACAACAATCAAGGTGAGCATTTTTAAGATAAAGGATAAAAAGTCACTTTGATTTACTATGCAGGAGCTGATAACATTTTTCAGAAAGATCCCACAGGGAGTTTTAGCAAAATGACATAGACAGTTCATAAGAATATCGTAATGAACATGCTGGCTCATCATGGGGTATTCTGACAGTTTCCCCAATTTGACAATACACCAGCAGGTCTCTCCCTAGAGTCTAAGCTTCTCAAGGTCAACTGAAAGCGTGCCTGAGAAGTAGAAGGCTTGAGGACATAAAGGAGAAGGAAGGAGATAAAAGGAAAGTTGAGCATCACGCAACCTGAGACATGGCATTGGTGGACTGAGACCACAGTGCAAAAAGATGGTATTTTATGTTCCCTTGTCTGGGTCAAGAACTGCTGGGCTAACCCTTGGTATCGCAGTTTAGAGAATGATATCTCATTTCTGCTGACATTAGTTAAGCAAGTATCTGTTGTCCAGAAAAAAAAAAGTAACTATAGGAATCCAGTGAGCATTAGATCATACATAGTCTAGTCCTCTGAGGACCTAAATTACTTGCCTTAAAGCTCAAATACTCAAAATACACCTATACAAACCTAGGGGGCAGTGCATATTGTGGCACCCACAGTAGGACTGTTCACAGTATGTTATCTCTCATCATCAATATATTCTGATATTAAAAATGCTCTAAAAAGATGTGGCTTTAAGGGTTCTTTAAGAGACACCTCGCAAGCTAGGGATAATACTAGTTCCTCTGGTTGCTTGCCTGTCTGGTCTCTAATCCCTTCCCCTGCTGCTGCCAGCACTACTGAACTGCAAAGAAGGAAGGGTTTCCCACAGGCACCTGAAATGACAGCTGCTTTGGGGATAGTTTACTGTGGATCAGCAAGAGAAAAAAACTGTAATTAACTGAAGAGCACGTTACCAGAAGAGGAACTGCTGTGAAAAATCTTCTTTTTACAAGAAAGCATGAAAAGTAAGTAGAGGAGAAACAGGCACTGTTGTAGGGGAGACTGGAACGAATATCCTTCTCTTGCCTTTCTTCCAGCTACTACACCAGCCACTGTATCCTCAATTCTGGGTTAGCTCCAGGCCTTCTTAATTTGCTTCTGGCTCTACATAAAACCTTTCTCAGATTTGCTCCAAGAAATATACAGCTACTCTCTAGACTGATTGCAACTACTCAGAGTAACTCTACAAAGAAAATTTGGTGTCATTACATTATTTCCCCCAAAACTATATGCACACAGAGCTCGCATATACTTTACAGACTGGTACAAAACATATAGACATATATGAAAGATAACAGTAAATCAAAGGGTGATTTCATACCAAGTGTAACCCTTAATTCTGAAAGTTAGAACCATACCTGTAATTACTGTCTTACTATCTGAACTACATTATATCACCGATTTTTCCCTTTGCTTTAGGCTTAACTGTGGAAAGAACATTTTTTTTTCAAGCATTTTCATAGAAGTTTAGGTCCGAGATGAAATCTAGAATCTCTGAAGGCCTTGCAACACTGTAATTGCACAAACTGGTTTAGCAGCATTTTGGAATTACTATTCCAAGATCAATGTCAAACCTCAGGGAAAAAAACCAAACCCACGACTGAACAGGTCACATATGAAAATTCCACTAACTTTTCTGTCCTACATTCGTAGTCAAATGAACCAACACAGAAAATTTTGGTTTACAATTTAAATTTCTTTATCTTTTTAGGTTAACATTTTATGAAAGCAACATTTGTCAGATGCCTTCTGATTTGTTTAATTATATAGAAACAAACGCTTTTTGATATATGTCAATTTTAATCTAGAGGACAACATTGCAAACAACGTGGAACGCTAGCTGACTGACAACATACCCATTTTAAAAAGAATGGAATTCTTGCTTCATGATAACATTCAAGCCGCCGCCTTTCACGTCTGTAAAGCATCAAAGTGCTTCCTATATACAGAGGCTACCTAAGATGCAAAATGTATTCAGGAAGCTCACAATGTAAGGCTCCAGGCTCTGAATAAGAGCAGGCCCACGCTCAGTGGGATGCTCACTCTTCAGGTTTCACAAATATGTCAGTATTTATAGGCAGATACCCAAACGCAGACAGGGGAATGAGGTGAAAATGAAATGAGGAATAGGGAAGAATGGCACATGCTTTGCAGTTCTGTTTTTCAGGGCTTGGGTTTTTTTTAGCTCAATAGAACCAAATAAAAACAAGTTATATTACTATTTATTCTCAAAGAGTAATATGATCATTACCTTTTAAATACAGAAAGTGACACTGAAGCAGGTTAGTTTCACTATAAATTACTTTTTTGCTAACTCACATCAAATGCTTGCCTCAGCTTAAATAATTTTTTTGTAGTGATTTATGTACGTGAATGTAGTGACATTTATTCAGATTCTACCCCTATCCCCCTTAACTTTCACAGCTTCCAACAATAAATTTAATATCAGATGCAATGCTCCAGCACTGGAGCTGTTCTGCTGTGCAGATAATCAATTTCAGAAGGGTGCTTTGAGTAGCAAGTTGAACTAATGACCTGCTGAGGTCCTGTCCAACTTGAGTTTTCCTAGGATCCTCTGAAGAGTAAGATATCATTTCATTAATAGCTTCATAATGTTTGTTGTACCTATGACTTCTACAGATTATTGATAATGGCTGAGGACGTGCAACCCCATCATCTCTCAGTCCCACTGAGCAGGCACCTCTGGAAACCGTACCTCCTCTATCCATAACTCTCAGGGAACACTGCCTCCAGGAAAGTTTATGATGACAACTGCAGGTTCAGCTGCAGTAGCCCAAGACCTTGCAAAGCTTTGAAGCAAAAAAAATCTGTTAGTGAGCGGGCAGCTTTGAATGAAGCTTCATCTCAGTACTACTCATTAAGCAGTAAATAATTAAAATACCCTGGAAAAGACAGGTAAAATACAAGCAGCAATGTCAGTAACAGACATGAAAGAGAAGAGAGGGAAAAAGAATTTAAAAAAGCAAAGAAATAATTCATTTGAAGTTTTAATAAAGTTTCATTTGCAGTCTTGTTTAAAGATATATCAGACTTTAGGGATGTAACCTAATTACATTTTTATTCTAAGTTCTATTCAAAGACCTTGGACTTTGAATCTTTAACACAGATCAAACATAGTATAATTTACTCATGGCTATCAATACTTTAAAAAGATCTCTTCATTAAATGCCATAGCCTTATGGACATGCACTTAAAGCAAACAGAGCAACATTTGATACCAAAAACATCAAGAAAGAATATGATTCTTAGAGAAGTGTATATATGAACAATTCTTAGTGCTACACATTATATTGAAGCGTACATAAAATGTTCTAAAATATTTTTGGTATGATATCTTTCATAGTTCAATGTAAACAACAGCAATACTTTTTCAGCAATTTTATGAACTATTTGAAAATGAACTTTACATTCATCAAATACATAAGAACACAAACTAATTTAAGGTTTTTTTTTTTTTGCATATGTCATAATACTTTTATGGAAAACACAAATTACAAAGTTTACAACTAGCACGACTGCACTGCTGTGAATATTTCTAAGAGCTTCTCATTACAAAGTAACAATACAGACTTGTCCCTAGGTATTATATCAAAACTGAAAGATTCTCCATTTGAAGAATTAGGATAGGAAAGTGGTAGTGATGGTGAAAAGATTAAGGAGGCTTTTGGCAAACCTGCTTACTTTTTCTTAGTGTAAAGAATATTATTACTTCCCTGTGCTTAATAATAAACCTTGATTTAAATCAGCGAAAGGAGAAACATGAAGAAAGTTTTTCATTTTCACAGTGTTTATTTTCAGAAGTGAAAATAAGAACCCTACAGAATTCTCACTGAGTCCTCTTATTCAAAAGATCTTCATTGCTTACCAACACCTTTTAAAAAATATGAATAAAAATTAATTATATGAAGAATACTTCTGATCAACTCAATAGGCCCTTCTTGCTTTCATGTTGCATGTTCAGAAGCTTCTTTCAGACTTTCTTAAGAGAGTATACTAATTTGAACTGAAAACATACCTAATTTCTATAACATCAATTCAATACAGCACATGCTAGTTCAATACCAGTAACAACCCCGTAATAATAAGATGTCATTTATCTGTGAACTACATTCTGCACTTGCATGAGGACGAGCTCAATTATTTAATAAACCTTTAAAATCTCTCCTCCCCAAGAATCTATTTGGATTTATGGCTGCTTCTGTCTGCCACTGACTGACAAAGCAAAGCATCGTGCCTGAAGACTTTATCTACCAGCAATTTGCTGCTTAAACTTTTTAAATTATGCTCTACAATCAAGTTTTTCCCAGCTAACTTATGTGTTCGATTCTTAGGGAACTAGAAAAAAACAATATAACTGCTTCGTGAAATAGTCTAAGTGCAGAATAACAAAGAAGAGTTAGCTTCAGTTGAGATGATGAAAAAAATCAATGACTGGAGGTGTTTTAAATGGTCAAACCGGATATGCAGAATTCCACGTCCCATTAAGGAAAGGCTTCTTTCTGTCTCTAAAGTTTCCTGATGTGGAGACGCTTTTTAAGTATATGTCTCTACATGAACTTAAAGACGAAATTTAGCAATAGGTATATGTAGCCAAAGATACAGGATTTGGAGACACGTGAGTAAGTTTTCAGGTCTGAACTATTCCTACACTCCTTTTTCTGAAAAAGTTGTTTGGAATAAATAATCACAGCTAGGAATAAGTCTTGAAAGTTAGCAATCTGGGATATGCAACCTGACGTGAGCGGGGGATATCATGATAAATGAATGATATTTGGTTACTACGGGATATGGTCTGTTATACAAAGAAAAATTAAAAGAATCAAATGAAATGCACTACGTGTTTTCTCCAAACAATGAACAGTACAAAAAGACATTTTTAGGTTAGTCTCCAAAGGAAACAAGCCTCTGCCGCCCAAGTAGATTTGGGGTGAACTTCAAACAAATTTGGTAAGAAGTGGCAAGAAGTCTGGAGGACAATAAGTTCCCACCAGTTTTTGGAAAATTAGTAGCTTGAGGATAGAGATTGATCCAAAGTCCAGACAGACAGACAGGCAGAACTCAGCTGTACGTATCCCAGAGGGCAGCATGCTGCTTGAGCAGCCAGCAACTAAGCACTGGCCAGTCAGCAGCATGTTCACATATAGCTTTCAATTTATCACAGCACACACGGAACCTTACCAAGTGCAAGTATTATAGAAGCATATAAGAAGTGGTATTGTACAAACACACAGAACAAAAGGGTGGTTCCTGCCTTAGGTACATAGAGTCTCTAAATCCCCAGAACTGCGACTCCCCTTTAGACCATAGCCATATTTTGACTAGCACTCAGGCTTCCTATGAAAAAATTACATAGGCATTTGTATCTTTACATCCTTTTTCTCTTTTTGGTCTGCATTATGAAAAATCCTATTATAAAAATAAGGAGAAGGGAAATTATGAGACTAATCTTTTATCAAAAATCACAAACTTATCTGGGTATCATTTTAAACCAAAAGAAGTTGCTTACAAAAAGGAAGCTCTAATGCAGACACAAGGATAGACAAAACCAGAAAGGCCTTGGGTAGCTATTAGCTGGTAATTTGAGTTGCTGTTTTGACTTTTGTTCCTGAAGAGAGAAATGGGATCCATTTTAGGTTGCCCTCCTGCAGTGCCAGACCTGCACTTGTGAATACAACAGTATGGAGACCTCTAGGTACTGGCTATACACCTTATGGTGGAAACATAACAACATTAACTAGGCGGGTCGGATAGTTCAAACGCAGCAATACTGTTATCAATAACAGTTCTGCACTCCACAGGCAGTAACTGAGGAATCTACCACTCTTCACAAATGTCCCACTGGTTTGTTCTATTTACCAGCTGTTTCTAATCTCACAATCAGACTGTAAAGCAGCACTTTTCATTTCTACATTTTACAGCACAATGAGGACTCGCTATTTAAGTGGGCTTGGCAGACTTGCAACACGGATAACAATATAAAGTTCTATTAATGGAGAAGGCGCACGTGGGCCATCCATCCCACTGGTGACTTTTATTCCAGGTATACTTAGGAACCTCCTAGCAAAACACACTACATGTTTATGTAATTAAAGCAAAGTCACAAAATGTGCACACACAAAAGCAGAAGAAATTTCATAAGCAATTTTAACTTTTGCCTTTCTAAACCTTTTTAGTACTTCACTTTGCAATATTAACATTCTTTTTTTTTTTTTTAATCTGAATATAAATTATTTCTGCCTGAAGGCAAACCAATTGGGGAAATTCTGCTTAAACGTGCAAATTTCCTCTGAATAGATAGTCATGAATGTATGCCGAGTTTCTCTCAATTATTTATACATTACAGTTTTTAATTGAAAAACACTTGCCATAAACAATTCAAAATACAAAATCAGCAATTTCTTAGCAATGGATTAAGTAGGACCTACTAAGAACAAGGAAATAATCAGTTTTGACTTTTTATGTTCCAAAACAAAATGATGATGTTATGAACTGTCTTTAACTTGTTGTTCATCAAATATATCTAGTAATTAATACTTAAGCTTCAGAAGCTTGAATCAAATGCCCATTAAACTCAATAGGAATCTTGCCACCAACATCCATAATGCCTTGATTAAAAACTTCAATTTCAACAGTATAGTAAAACGATAGGTAGAATCTTATTCCTCGGTCTTAATCCAGATTGTCGAAGTCTGTAAGAACCCTGTGGGGTTTTTTTCACAACAAATTAATTAAATTTATTTACAAGTCCCTTGTGTTCAGTAGGCCTTTCATCCAGAAAAGACTATCTCAAATTCTAACATATAAAATACTGTATTTTATCCATGATTACAGACAGAACAGTTATACTTTTCTCATAAATTAGGTCCAATTTTTTAATATTTTTGGGGTGGATGCAGAGGGATCAGAAGTGCTCAGCTCTGGCATAACATTGTTCTGACTGAAAAGCAACAGGAGCTTAACATTGCTTATAATCAAGGCAGAACTAGATTAAGACCAAACACTTAGAAACCTTCTGTTAATTTTCAGAATACGGCAGATTTTTTAAAATGTCTAAGCTTATTTTAGAAAGGACTAAGGACACCCTTATCAGGAATTCTTTAAGACTTGCAATCCAAAAAACATACAAAAAAAGACAAAATCGGGTTTATGGGTTAGCCGTACGTTATAGGAATCAGCACTGAGACATCTAACATTGCTATTTGCTTTGCATGCTGTACCTTTCTCTCACTATGTCTGCCTGTCTGTAGTCTTTCTGGTCTGTAAGCATTTCAGAAAAAGTATTACCTCCACTTTTGTTGATCCTTACGTGCTAGCAGAATATAAATCTGATGACTAATTCAAAGTCACTACTGCGTTGAGATTAATGGTATAATTTTCACACATCTCACAGCTCTCATACCGGGGATATGCAGTTTCTGGCATGGCACTGATTTACATTTGGAATTCGTTGTGGAAGTTTTATTCGGTGAACTCCACTATGATACTTACATGCTTTCTCAAAACCAGTTATTTAAATGTATCCAGAAACATTTCCAAGCACTGCAACCAAGACATATGGAAAGGCGCATCTATCCTAGTAAACTCTCTTATCCTTCAAAACAGGGTGGCTGCTTGCAAACTGCCTGTTAGGAAAAGTCCCCGCAACACTCCTAATTACCAAACTGTGCCCATGAGTAGTTGCAGGGCAGGAAAGCTAGCACAAGCTAAAAGCACGTGCAGGACTATTAACACCATTTTAGCACTAGCTTGTGCTCCAATGCTCATAGACATCCCTGCACACTGCTTAATTTACTCATGCAGGAAAGCAGCCGCGGCCTGTGAATGTCTACCTTTGCTGCTAACGTCTGAAAGGTAAGCGTCGAGATCCTTGCATCATTCAAGAGTGGGAGGATAGATATTTATAATAAGATTGTAGTGATGATGTTTTTGTTGCTTCCTCCAGAGTTCTCGATGTCACTCTTCCTGCTCCACGGTCCCACCGACAACGTACCACTAACCTATCTTTTTGTAAGTGTGTGCCTTAAGGAAAGAACCGTCATGCACCTGCATTAGAAAGACACCATCAGATCTGTCAATTAGTCATCTTTAAGCTTATCTCACAAATGCAGAATTGCTCGACATTAAGATTTAAAGCCAGTACTTCAGATACCAAGATTTCAAGTACTGGCTCTATTTGAATGTGTGTATACATATATATGTGTATATAGATGTGTACACATGTACACATCTATATCCACACATATTTATGCAAACATCTGTATTACTTGCAATGGCCTTGATGGCTGCTTTTAGAACAAGCACACTTTCAGATATCTGGTTTTATTATGCTTCTTAATATAGAAATACATTATATCTAATTTTGTTATAACCTATTTGAAGCAAATAGCTCCTACAAGTACAAGTTCCTAGTTTCTCCTACGCTGCTTTTGTTACTAATTAAGTTATCTGAAACGTTGAAATGCATATATTTAAGATCTACATCATTTCATGCATGATAGATGTTAATCATTTAATACAAAACAGAAAGCACTCAAATACTGTAATGATAAGCACTGGCAGTGTAAGAACCTATACAAACTAGCACTAACCATTATGTTTATAAATACATTCAGCCTGTGTTTCTTCTGCAAGATACAACAGCGTAAACGTGAAGTTCACAATTAACTTTAGCAGAATTTACACTAATATAATAGAACTATTACAGACTATGATAACCTTCTTATTCTCTGATATGCAGAAAAATGCACACATTTATAATGACTGGTATGACTTCTAAAAACACATTCAAAGCACAGGAATAATTGTTTTTTTAAATTAATTTTTCTTAACAGATTCTGCCACAAAGCTTGTGCTTACTTGGATGACAAGTAACACTGGATTTAATGTGAAAAAAGAATTAAAATATGACATTGTTTTTTCAATGTGTAGAAAGCAACATTGGCATGTTTAATAGCTATATGAGAAAATGACTAGTAACCAAACTAATAAAACAATTCATTATCAGCCCCCTGAGCAGAGACAAACTATGGGGTGAGTACAGCTAATTGAACAGGATCATAACCTGAACACTCCTACAATAATCAATGTGTAGCATCTCATTTGGGTAACCTGTAAACAGAGACCTTATTTTACAAAGAGAGTTTTTTAAAGAAGAGGTTAAAATCTCATTCTGCAAAGAACTGCCACTAAAATCCTGTTTGCTCCAAGCAGAATGTTCCATTTATGTCTGTAGCAGGCTACTCTATTATTATTGTTTTCTTTCCCTCATGTACTGACAGCCACTGTGTACTGACAGCCACTAATCTCCCGCATCCAAATACCATGACTGAAGTCTACACTGCCGACACCTCAAATATTTAGCTTTGAAGATTAATGAACATCAGATTACATCCAGCCTTTAGGACAGGGACCAGGCTGAAAGTCAAAGAACTTTAAATTTGATTACACCAAAATTACCCAGCAAATGTATTGATTTGCTTCCAAGGCAAACAACAATCTTTACAAGTACATGTTTAACTTTATACTCCCAAGCCATCAGTCCTAAACATATACAGACAGCTTCCATTCACAAGTAATAAAAAATACACTACTGGGGGAGAGAACTGAAAAGAACTGGTACAAGATATTTACATCTAAAAGGGTGCACACGTAAATGTCTGTTCGACTCACTTCTCATTCTTGTAAATTCTCCTGTCTTCCTGCCTGCACTATTAATCAATGCAGTTAATATAGACACGATGATTTAAAACAGGTGAAAGTATCATGTAAATGTTAGGCATCACTCACATACCTACACACACATCCCTGTATTTATATAAGTACATATACATATTCCTATATGTATATATTCATGCACACATACATGTCTCTACATAGGTATCTAGTCCTGTATATATGTATATATCCCCATAGGAAGTAGGCATCTGGACTCATTCAGTTCACAAACAAATTAGATTACAGCTTTATAAATAACTGAACAAAAAAAAGACCATTTAATTTACAAGCTATATCTATCTATTTTAATATCAAAAATAGCATGTTTTGAATTTTACTTATAACACCATTAATACTCATGCAATTTTATACAATCCCAACTCAACATCTGCTCTTACACCTTTTCTGCAATCAGAACTTGTGATTTAATTTTTCACCTGCTGAAAATAAAAAGTGCATGGAATACATCTGCTGTCTTTTTCTCAGTGGTCCCTCAAAGCAAATCCTATGCTTACTCTCTCAGCTTCTTCATTTTTTCACCTCTCTCTATGGAAATAAAATATTTGCAAAAGACAGACCCTACAGATTCAGTGGAGCTGGGCAGTGAAAACGCACCTTGCTTTATCTCTCCCTACCAATGTTAATAAGCCGCCTCTCTTCTGGAACTTTCTCATATTTTACAGCAGGAAAATGAAATTTCCCCTCCTCTGAGCACCTCAAAGCGTATTTCATAACTTTACTTACGTGCTTTTGTAATGGGCTTAAAGATATTTAAGTATTCAACAACTTTTGATTAACACATCATAAAAGTAGGAAATGTTAAAATTTTTTTAGGCAGTGGTTGGATGACAGTAGTAAGTCACACTCAGGATGAGCCTTTGAAGCTACAAATAGATAGGGATGTTTGCTTTTATGCACCTTCTTATAACCTTATTTTTTAGTAACTGAAGGACGAAGTGAAAAAGTTGCAAAAAATCCAGCAACTTCAATCATTTTATTCTATTGAGTATCAGACAGATAACCTAATTGGGCATTTTTCACTCAGAATGAAAATGACTTGGTTATGACTGACTAGGCTTTAAGCAAGTGCTATCTTACCCACTGGGAAACTGGACTTAGCTTAACCTCAATTCCTGGAATGATACTGGAATAAACAAACAGTCAAACAGATTATTGCCAAGCATTTAGAGGAAACATGAAAATGTTATAGCCAACGCCAATACATCAAGAGCAAATGTCATCAAACCAATCTTCTATTTAAGTTAGTAAATTTTTTCCTCACTATTATTAACTTTCTTGTAAAGCATTAGGGAAGCATAGTTCACCTGCAACTATTGGCAGGTGAGTGCAAATTGGTTAGGAAATCCTATATAGACATTGGTTATCAGTAGTTCACTATGAGTATGGAAAAAAGCACTGAGTGAGGTTCCACAGGTGCCTGTCCTAAGTCCAGTTTACTATTTAGAATTTTCATTAAGATTCTGAATTACAGGATAGAAAGACTGCTTATTAAATGTTTAAATGATACCAAACTAGGAAGAAGAGAAAGCATGTTGAAGGACAACTTCAGAATTCAAAACAATCTTGACAATTTCTAGAAACCACCTACAAAACACAGGATGCTACCCAGTGCAAGAAGAAAGCAACATATTGCCTTTAGCAGAACTAACTGGTGATCCCAGAACAGGGAACAGAATAGTTAGTTAACAGTTCTTCACAAAAGAATTTGGAGATTACTGAAGATCATGAACTGAATAGGAGTATGCAATTTATGCTGAATGTAGATGTCATATCTGAAAACACAAATAAAAATACAACTTGTAAGAAAAGTAATCCTTCCATTTTATTGATCTCTGGTATGAACTCGAAGTTTAAAACTGAATCCAGCTCTGGGTGTTGCAGGCAAGGAAGATATGGCAACAGCTCAGAGGAAAACAGTGTGAATGACCAGCAGTCTAGAAAATACGAGGAAATATTGAAAAAGGTGTGATGTTTCAGCTTTAAGAGAACATGGGGAAAAAACAAGATAACCACCTTTCAATTAAAAAAAAAAAGGCTGTAGATTTTATGTTTTATGTTCAGGTTTTTGCTGGGAAATTAGGCCATCTTTTAAAACACACCCATTCTGTCAGATGCTTACTGGAATTACACTATTTCCACAAAATATTTCAATTTCTGTGAATCGTCTTTTTTTCTGAGAAAAGCCATTCTATTTGAGAAACTAGCCACAAGCTGAGCTCAAAGTTGGAATGGTTTCAGCCCACAAAGTCAAACTTAGAAACAAAAACGTAGTGACTATACAAATCACATATATTTGAAGCAATGATTGGGCATCCAGTATATTTAGGAATTAGAACTGAAAGATAGGTTTTATTCAGTTACTTGAGGCTCACTTGTTGCTTGTCTTCCCACAACATGAAAGGATTCTATACAAACACAGGAAAACACCTTTTTTTATACCCAGACTGCTATATACACATAAACCCCTCTGCCATGATAAGTAATGTATGCTTTTAAATATAGAAGAATATAGAATGTATGTTTTTAAATATAGATATAAGATAGAAATATTTTTTACAGTAGAGAACAATAATTTACCAGGGATGTGGTAGAGTCCCCGTCACTGGGGAGTTTTCAAGATGTGATTGGACAGGGTGCTAAGATAATCTCATCAAGGCTCCTTTTCCCATCAAAGGTTGGACCAGATGATCTTTCGAGATCCCTTCCAGCCTGGGTTGTTCTATGATTCTAGTTACTTCTGTTAATATCTTTTCTAATTTCAGAGACTCACAGTTTGAGGATACAGATACATGAATGGACAAATGGAGCCTGTGGCGAGGGATAAATCTGAAGCAAACACCAATATGGCAGTCATGTACAAACAAAGAGGATGTCATTTTCAGGCAAGAGAACCAGAAGGTAGTTTTAAAAAGAACATTAAAGTATAGGCTGTTTTATCCAAGTGTAAATTTTCCATCATTGAGGCAGGATTAAACTAAATTAGGTGTTCATACCTCTTTTAAATCAACTCAGTTTGTGTAACTACAGATGCGATCCTACTCAAACATCTGTAGCTTGAGGCAGCATTACCGGTCTCTCATCAAAAACAAGCAAAAGGAAATAAGGTCAAACCCAAAGAACCTTTGCACTAAACAAATGCTTCCTTTAAACTTACGTTTTGTTTTTTGACTGAGTACTTTCAACTGTAGATGGAATGTCAACAGAGGAAATAGGTCTGTGAATAATTATAGACTTTTTTGTCTTTCTATTTGCTTCTCCAAAAATTAAAATTGCAACAGTTTTAAAACTTCCTTTAAATTAATGGTTGCGAATCAATTTTACATTGAAACACTGTGCCCTGTGATGAAACACAAATTGCCAAATATGACGGTCTCAATGCTGATACAACGTAGCATTATGATCTCTGTGACTTACCTTGTTCCTCATTGATGAGGCCCATATTGGCATGTGCTTGTGCCTCTCTTTTCCCACCATCAATTTTTGTTAGTTGAGCAGTGTTAAAGCATTGCTCATAAAAGTAATTACTTAACCATTTGTCCTCAGAGTTATTGAAAGAGCAGGCCAAGTTAAGCTGGTTGTCGTACACCTCCTCATAGCGTCCTTTAAAAACAAAAAAATACAATCAAAATGTTACATTATCATCAGCTTTCAGAAACCTTGCACATTACAGCAATAACCATATAATGAAAATGAAGGGCTATTTATATTTCCACCACTCAAATACCAAGAAGTTCTCCTACATACCCAGTCAAGTAAATATGATAAAGAAAATGATAACTTTGCAAATTAGGCACAATTAAGAACTTATTTTAGCAAAACCACAACAAATTGCTCTCATTTCTGTATGCAAAACCTGGATAAGACATTGTCTAGTCAAAAGAGAGAAGCTAGAGTGAGCAAAAAAAAAAAGCACACAGTCACTGCTGGAGAAGTGTTTCTCTGAGCCACCGAGACCTGAAAAGGCACCAAGAGCTTTCAAAACAGGTCTAAGGTAGCGACTGCGGTGATGGAGATAAAGAACCGAACAGAACACTCTGCAAACACAACCCATTAATTCGTACCATTTTAAATGTTCCAAGTAAGACAAACAAGAAAGGCTTTGAGTTTTCATGTATATTCCCATTTTTATTACCTTATCACTCTTAGAAATTAAGGACAAATTGAAATTTTACACCTTGCCCTGAAAAAGACAGTTCACCAAGGTATTGCTCTCAGAACAAATGCGGAAAGCAGAGGAGACTCAAAGTCACAGATCTCCTTTATGATCTGAAGAAAAACCTTACATTTAGTTCCCACTCTTTATCATCTCAGACAGCTAAATGAACACACACTATATCTAAAATTTATAAAAACACTGCAAGTCCCAAATCTAAGTAGCATTACAAAATTATCAACAAATATATTATTCACAGTTTAAAATTACAGAATGAGACTTCTATGGAATTAGTTATTTCTCTCAGAAAAGCATCTTTAAAAAAAAAAAAATCCACAGGAAATCCTTTTTGGATTATTCCAAATCTGTATTAATTTGGAGTAGAGATCTAAAACTTACCTGACAACTCTTATCATACTGCTTCTCCCTAAGGGGGATTTGAAATATATATTCCCTACATGATGCTGAAGAATCTATGAGATAATAAAGTGCAGCACGAACCTATATGTTTCACAGCTAAATTCATCACTGGCAAAACTAAATGCATTTTCTTTCCAGACTCTGCTCTTGTCAGATGTGAATGGGAACAATTAGCTAAAATCCCATTGCAGTTTTGGTTGGTTACTTACTATGTCCGTTAAATGAATGTTAGCCAAACAGTCGGTTCTTAAAAGAATTTTCCTGTAGTTGGGTCAAGAAGGAGTTAAGAACCACAAGTCTTGCAGCAGGTAAGGAGACTGTTTGGTTAAGCTCGATGCGTGAACAGAACTGCTTTGCTTCCAGGAGTTCTGCAATTTGTAAGCTTTGCTCAACAAAGAGAGAAAAGGGGGGAAAGAAAGAAAAAAACCCTCTTACTCCTGCGTATGGAGCACCACACAGAAATCAACTGAGGGGAGAAATCCTGATTTCAATACAGGCAAGATCTCGCTCAAAGTCCAGATCTTTTCTAAGCGTTTTAACACTGTGATACCATATCAAAACACTTTGATCAAAGGATGGAATTAAACTCCCTTCTTTTTTTATCTACAGGAAGAATTGAGGAAAATCCAACTATCAAAAAGGACTAGTTTCTTGACTGTAAATTCTATCATCTGTGTGAGTCACTTGCATTGTTTGGAACAAACAAGCAATTACTCAAAAAACTACTTTGATTGCATCACTAAACCACACCAGAGACTCTTTCCTCAGCCTCATCTCTAATATGTTCTGTCTTAAAATTAAAAATGACAAATTACATATGATCTAATAGGAAGTAATCTAAATCTCTCATTCTGTCTGTTGTCATGACAGTTCTTTGACTTCAGAACATCTGGATAAAGTTCTTCAGTGTGTTGCACAACACAGTAAGAACTTTATTCTGTCTTCTGAAAGAATCCTGTTACCACCTAATCATGTGTGCCATCTTCAACAGGTTTATCTAGTATTTGTTTCTCCTTCATTTTTTATCTATCTTGGCCATTTTGGAGAGTATTGGCTGAATTTTCCCTGCCTAAAATTTTCTGAAACCAAGCTGAAACTTTTTTCCCCCATTCTTGAACACACTCCGGTTTTGTCCTTTAATTTAGACTCATTCCTCTTCTTTAATGGTAACCAATACTTTTTTTAATTGCATTTTTTTTGTTGCTTTTGCTCTTCTATTTATTATTTTGCTCTCCTATTTATTTTCTCAGAGTTTTTCCTCCATGAGGTGGTACCTCATATTTCTACCCCTTCAATAATGCCTTTGTCAGGTTTCATTAAAATATATAAAATTATGATTTTTGAACCAGTTTGTGTTACATACATTTCCATTTCTAGTATTTTAAATAACATTCCTCCCAAGAAATAAGAATGTTTCACAATCTCTTTAGATAAAATCACCAAAATAGAAATATCCCAGAAATTACATCTAGATTATCATCTCATAATTTGTATCTAAGTTTTGATATCAAAACATGCCAAAACATCAGTTTAAGTTTAGAAATCTGGCTTTAAGAGGAATAATTATCAATATATAGACTTCACGTATTCCTAATCAGAACATTCTTCACGGCTGTGAGTTTTCATGCCTTTTGTTCCCCCTCAAGGCTGAAAAAGTACCTCTTCTTCAGAATATCCAGGAGCGTACATCGTATAAAACTTATTCATACATTAGAAATTAAGACTATTTTGATACAATAGCCTTATAAAAATCTCTGCAAATGATACTGGAATGGAAGTAACAGAACTGGTTTGGGCTTAATATACATATATATGTGTGTGTGTGTACATATATACATATACATGTGTGTGTGTAAGCACATCTATACATATGTATAGATAAAAAAGTCAAGACATTGGATGAATTCATCCAAACTAACCAATTTAAATATAGATACGGGTTACCTAGGATCCCTTCACTCTCAATGAAGAAAAGTAGATATTTCTTGGCTGTGATTTCTCTCATCCCAACCTAAATATCTATTGCGGCACAAGGGAGCACTTTTAAAGATTATCTCAAAAGTAAAAGGCAGAGGTTCCCATGACGATTACACGTTCATAAACAAATAACCACATGAACAGAGAAATACAAAACCTAATTATAATCACTAACATAAAGATAACAGTGCACATTACATATTGATTACAGCTAAGCGAAAATGAACTTAAAGATACCAGAGGATACATAAAAATGGTTACAACAACACAGTAAGGGGAAAGATAATTGGATTGTCATTGGGGTAGAACACTAGATACAGATTTGTTGCCTTTGAAATCTTTGCTACAAAGTATCAAGGCACTAGTGCTACATAAAATTATGCAAATAACTTCAGGTAGTGCCCTACAAATCTCAAGAGATGGAACTGACCTGAGGCAGACTATTGCTACTGCCACAGCTTTGATTGAATGAACTTTAATGTGACCCTCCGATGACTATCCTGCCGGTGAATAACAATGAGAAGTGCACAAAGACAACCATTTCTCTGTAATTGTCTTGGACAGTGGCTGACCAGTGATGTTGGTCGTAAAATAAACCCCAAAAGATAGACTTTTAAAAGCCATATTGTCTTCTGGGTTCAAAGTCTCTCCGATTTACAAATCAAGAAATTCACCGCGATTATTCTGACAGTGGTAAAGCCAGCATGTCAGATTTAGTAAAAGTGAACTTTTACCTCCCCAGGAGAATAAAAATATGGGAACAGGTAAATACGCTCTTCTATAAAAATCTCCCGTAGGTAGTTCCGTCATTAAAGCTTTGACTTCTTCGATTTTTGTATAGTAAGTTCTCTACATCTGATAATAGAATACATGTAGACAAATCATCTTTATGTATCTGTTGATACAAAAAAAAATATTATTATCTGCACCACTTATCAGAAAGGGAATGACGGCACCGGAACGTGATACCAAATGAACAGAAAGAGAAGTTTGAATCACACAAGCAATTGTAAAACAATTCCTGCAAGACAAATTCCTGTTTTTTAAATAAGAAACAAGAAAGCACATAGATAAAGGTTCAAAGGCTGATCCCATTAATCTTTCAAAAATTACATTAATTTCATAAAACATTGGAAGCTAAATTCAGGTCTTCCACAGAACATTTAAGTCACAGTATTGTGAGAACGCTGTAAAGATGAACATCTACCCGAAAGGGCAGCTACACAGAACAAACAGAACTCGATGGAGCAGATGGTGAGGCCTGATCGTTCGCAGTTTTGGACTTAATTGAAGATCTGAAGCAGGGCTAAGAACACATCTTATGGGCAATTATCCAACAGAACACTTTTTCAATGCCAAATTACCAAACTGAAGGCAGTAATATTTCACAAAAATTAAGCAGAAAACAAATTAAAAGGTCATGCCACGTTGCAGTGTTTGTTTTATGATATTTTAATATTTTTATGTTTTTGTCACAGAATATAAATTACAGAAAAAGACTTCTCTCATTTTGTTTGATCTGAACTTTTCAAAATACTTTATTTTCATTGTCCTTCGCAATGGAAAACAACTTCGAAATTGGGTGTCTATGCGCAAAAGGAAAGTATCTCTATCAAACCTTGCTGAAATCCCTTCAACGTGAGCTTAAACTCCATATATTAGACACATATGGTATTTCCTGCTCTGCATCAGGATCTCTTCAGGTGCATCTCAACTGTCAAATAGTGTCTCCCCTTGTTCTGCTCAAGCCATAGTCCCTGACTGGCCCACTGAACACCATCTTTGTTTGTTCCTGGGCTCTTACCAGGACCTGTTCCCTTGGCCAGCAAAGGTGTGCACGGAACAGAGGACCATTCAAATCCACGGTCTGCGTGTTCATTGTGTTCAGCTAGACAACTACAAAGTAGTGCAATGCACAGGGACAGTGAGGTGGCGTTGGAGTATGACAATCCTAACAGAGCTAAGATGAGAGAAAAGAAACACACAGAAGATCTGCAAGCCATAGTAGTGTGATTTAAGCACAACTGCGGCCACATCTGTACGATCTCCTTCGTGACAGGATGTAGTGTAAGAAAGGAAAAGTAGTACAGAAATGGTCTTTAGAGAATAGATGAAAACATCATGAAGAGATCCTGGCTTGGTATTTTCCTTGAAGAAGAAAAGAAAGAGGCTGTTGTTGTTCTTGTTAATCGAAAACAGGACTTGTACTCATTTTTAAAATACAGGTATCAGAAAGAAAATTTTCAACACCCATTTATGTCTGAATTCTTTCTACTCAAAGAACCACCAGTCAGTCATTTGTTCCTGCCAGATGAAGGCCATATGGACACTTTTCAACAGCTGTTAACACTCATCTTCCAGTTCAGTTAGTTGTTTTTAGTGAGTATGACTTGATTACAACTGAATATTCACTCTTGAAGACATATAAAGGAGTGGCCTAAGATCAATTAAGTCACTAGAAGACATTTTTGATGTCAGAATGAGACACCATTAGTACTGGGAGTTTCATTTTTCTTTTGCCAGAGACCAGTACCAGTGACTTAGTAGCAAGACAGCTGATGCTATGAAGAATTCACACACAAAGATCCAGGATGGAGGCTGTTGGGCCAAAAAGAAGCATGAATGGTAATAGAATAGGGTGCTGCAATCAGTTTACTTCCACCTGGATCCATACACAACAAAGAATCAGTCCCATTCGCTTGTTCAAGACAACCGTGCCTCTACACCTACAGGTAGAGGACCACCCATTCATTCCTTTTTCCAGAAAGTTTATCCATAAGCTAAACTCACATACAAATGAAAAAGGTTGCTGTGGGGTAGTATGCTGACACCATCAAGTTTCAGGCAGAACCTCTGTTTCCTAGACATCATGAGACTGGGCATATACAGAGCACACCCCTCCCAACACTGCTAGGTACATAAGGGGAATATATTCAATGAAAGTACAATCTATACAAAGATGCTAAGGAAATGGTCAGGACATAATTTTGCAAAGTAACGAAAAGGTATCTGACAATAATGATACAAGGCAATTAACTGGTAACCCAGGATGCTAAAGGGGGGCTCCAAGTCATCGCAATGAAAACACACTACTTAAATTTTCTAAGAAATGCTGCTTCTGTTGAAGTCAATGGTAGTTCTACAACTGGCTATATTTTGAGAAGGCTTGGCTTCTTTCCTGGGCAGAATCACTCCATTTTTTGTAAGATAATTACAAAAATAATAAACTCCTCTATTGGTCTTTAGTAACTGCTTTTTTTTCCTGTGATACAATAATAAGTAGAGAGAGAAGGACAAACCTGCTTAGAAAATAAAACTGTGTTCCTTTCCCCATCCCCCTCCAAACCAAACAAAACTATGCCTCCTCCGAGCAAATATTAAAAGAGGTTTTGGTATGTTAATCCTTTTTCTTTTTTAATGCACAACCTCTTTTCATTTTTTTTCCCAAAATAGCATGGGTAATATGGTTATTGCAATGTTTCTAGCCCAGCCTAAGGCATAAGTGTGAAATCTTACAGAAAAGCTTTCCACTGTAAAATACTAAGGTTGAAAACAGACTTTAAGTACCTCAGACAGAGAAAGATTTTCCAGTGCAACCACGTCAAATACTCATGCTTTCTTCATATACTTTACGAAAAGTCATCTTTTACAACAACAACAAACGATAACTCATACTGTCAAAAGTTTTCTCTACACTGAAGTGAGGAAAAAAGAGCCAGACTCGCACTTCCTTCTAACTCTCTGTGTCTGACATTCTCTAGAACAAGGTGAGCAGCCTGTAGCACATGCACAGATACATCATTTAGCATACAGCACACCACAAAGGTCGCATGGGGTCAGGAACCAGGAGCAGATGGAATCTGAGAAAGGCAACAGCTTCCCGGTCTTAACTCCTACTTTCCACCAGCTGCCCCAATGATCAACTAATAAGCAGCATCTTGTCTCTCTGAAGGCATGTTCATATCGAGTATTAGGTCCACGCATTGGCTTTGGCACGGTGACCACAGTGATCTGCCACCATAGTGCTGACTGCTCAATACACGTTGCAGCCACTGAACTGCGGCATTTTCCCTGGTTTTGCTCCCCTGCTCTGGCAAAGCAGAGCCAATGGCCGAGACGCCTCTTCCTTTAATTGTTCTTGAGCTGTGACTTGCCTTGCATTCCCTTCAACTTGTACGGTACAAGTAAACCAGCTCACTCTAGCAAGCACTGACCATAAGAGCTCTTCAAGGCCTCTGCTAGTCCTAGGTAAGGATTCAGTTAGGGTTCAAACCTACATTTAATATGTAATTTAGATGTAATCTGAAGAGCAACACTTTCCAAGCCCTTCTGAAATAATACTGGGACAGGCGACCTCTAATTTGACAAAAAACCAAATTTGGCACAATATGACTGAGAGGCTGGCCTCACAATTGATGCTTACAGTATAATCTGCATACTATCTATCAATCATTCTTCTGGCAGGCTCAGTGCTAACTAACTAAAAGTAGCTACACAATACTTTGATGAGATGATTCAAAGAAGTGGCTTAGCCTAACGAGTGTACAGACCCAACAAGTAAATTAGCAATGCATTTTAAAACAATAAGACAGACTGTAGCAGCCAAGTAGTGATTTAAAGAACCAGTTACATTCATATGGTAAAATCTGTGCAAATACCAGCTTAAAGGTTTTAATTTCACTTTTAATACTTTTATCTGAGGAACAGCAACATTCATCATTATAATGAGCTGTTCTCCCAGGCACACATTAAACTGGGTGCTGTTCAAAAATTCCAAAAGGTAAGTAAAAGACTTCTTAGTTGGATTTATTTTTTTCCTACTTCCTCATGACTCGCCTAAACGCATAGAAATAGAGAGTCAAATTTTGTCTGCGTCTTAGACAAAATGGACAAAAAGAATTCTATTCAGTTGGTGCACCTCTGTTGGGTATGGTCATAATTTGTTCACAAGGTGTCAGCAGCCAAAGGATATTTAGTTAGCAACCCTCAATGTCAGACAAGGATGGACTGCGGCTTTGAACTCTCCTCCTGCTAACTCGCAGGACAGTACTGAGTAGGGGCTAGGGAGCTATGGCTCTTCAAAGGGGTAGCAACAACCACCTGCCAGCACTGTATTATACCTTTAAAGGACAATTATACCTTTAAGTGAAATTACTCTGAGCAGTAGAATTAGGCAGGCAAGCAGGCAATCGGGTATGCCATTCCGTGGCCTCAATATATAACTTTCTTTTTGAAAAAAACCCCAACATTTTCATACATATGTCAAGAAATAACTGCATACATCAAATGCTGAGCTATGTAGATACATTGCTTTGGCATTTATCTTGCATTCTTCTGTAAAACTCCCTACAACCATACATATTTAAACAGCTAAACTATCTCCTTTTTTTAAAAAATACTCATATCAGAACTAGTAAAAAGAGAGGTTAGTCCACGATAATGAAGATCAAGAAATAATTAGAAACAACTCAATTTTGAAGTCAGAAACATTGACATTATTTGCATCAAAATACACCTAATAGGAATGCAGTCAAGTATTGCCAATATTTCTGCCAGTGTTTTTGGGATAATGCTGGGCAAAATAACTGTCAGCTATTTTTCTGTGAAGCTGCAAGGATTAATGCTAGCTCTCTATTTTTAAATACTTGGGAGGTATTCAAATACCATGACAATGAGATTAAATTGGAGAGAAAAAAAAAGATATTTTCTTTGCACACAGTATAATATTGGTAATAGACAATTAAAAAAAAAAAGAGATGACTTCTGTACGATTTGAAGTTCAATCAAAATGTTCCACTAAAAATGAAAACAGAGAGAACATTCACTGGTGTATGTAAAGGTAAACGGTCCAGTGTAACGCTGGTAAACAAAATGCCACTATTTTCAAACCCAGAAGTAAAGAAAATAATTGCTCTTTGATATCAGCCTCCACATTGTGATGGATGGTGCCGATTCTGTCCAAGCAAACAATTTATGTCCAGCATTATAGCATCCTGTAACTACAAACTATCAAAAAAAAAAGATTAACATATTCCACCAATAAATATGGAAAGTGAATGAATATCTAGTTTTCTCTATGCACTATGGTAGCAACTATAAAACTCTAAACTTAGGAGCAGCAGCTGTAGGTTATATTCACAATTAAGACAGCAATACACTATGACACAAAAATAACAGGTGAGAAAGATTAAACAACAAATAAGTAAGTTATTTACTGACATAGCAAGTGAAGTTTTGTTTTCAACTTACCACTTCAGGTTCAAAACCAATCCCTTCATGAAGTTTAAATTTGTCAAAAAAACCTTACGAGTCATGAATTTTTTTTTTTTTTTGTAATTTAT
Organism: Phoenicopterus ruber ruber; assembly: GCA_009819775.1. Lineage (NCBI taxonomy): Eukaryota > Metazoa > Chordata > Aves > Phoenicopteriformes > Phoenicopteridae > Phoenicopterus > Phoenicopterus ruber. Next base: position 68,676,181 of record CM020218.1, on the reverse strand, counting down.
ACCTGCTATCTCTTCTTCAATACAATTGTTAGCTCAGGACAGCATACTTGAGACAGAGAAACTTTCAGCTAACCTAATATTATAACATCAGCCACACTGTGAAACTCTCACAGTTTGCAGTCCCAAATATTACTTTCAGCCTTTTAAGCTTGAACTGTGGCAGCTGAAGAGCAAATGCAGGTCAGCTGCTGTTTGTGACTGCTACATCGTGGTAAGTTCCAGCTGAGGTGAACCACTGAACACTTCTTAAATGGTGTCAACTAGAGTTGTCAGGAGATCATAAGCCAGAGCCCCAAGCAATTTGATTAGAATCAGTGAGTAACTGGATTAGCAGAACTACTGAATTAGTATTTGATGAGCTGTATAATGCATATGTTATCTTCACAGCACTGCTAGCTCTAACACCTGTAACATGAATTAGCATCCACACCTTCATGTGCCAGGTGACTCAAGCTTCACTTAAAATAAACAAGAGATTTGTGCAAAGGTTTGCATTGAAACTGGTGAAAAAAAATCAAAACTATACCTTGATCTAGCAATTCAGTAAAGATGCTTGCCAACTCTATTGGCACGTTCTCATTATTTTCTCTTCTTTCATTTTAACCAACTTTAACAGGCAAAGCTGGGAGATATTTTCTCATAAAGGCAAGATACTGTGTCAGACAACTGGTGGTATCTTGTCTCTGTGAGCGGTGAAAGACTCGCAGAGCTCAGCACACAACGAATGCTGGGTTCGATGAGAGAAAGGGCCCCTGGCCTTCACAGGGGTAGAAACTGCACAGTCAGCAGCGCCTTGGCTCTCTGGGAGCATGTTTGCCAACTCCGTTGTCACACATCAGTTTGTAACACTGAAAAATATCTTGCACTGGAGGAAGGCAAAATGCTCTCCTCAAGCAGCTGCAGGAAGCAGGCCCCTCAAGATAAGCCATATCTACTACTTTTTGAACATCAAAGTGTGGGCAGCATGAGCATGCTTCTGTCAGGGTAGCCTGAGCGCAAAACTTCTCTCATGTACTCCTGCGAGCTACGGGGGTGGCTTTTCAGGTTTTAGTCATACTCCAGACAAATCTGAAGATTTTTGCCAATCATGGGCTGGCTAGACTTCTTGCCTAGAATTACAGTGAATTAAATAAAGAAACACAACTTTTGGCTTTCGTAGTGAACATAAAATAAACATTTTAAATGAACACTTTTTTAAGTGCTGAAAGGTTTTTTTTGTTGTTCCTTTTTAAAATGAAGTTGTCCGTTCTAAATTTTAGTGAAAAAGCTTAGGTTCCACCTCACAAGCTTTATTGTAGATTTTCATATTTGCAATGATCAAAACGTAACTCAAAACAAGCCAACTATAATGAAATCAGCTCAGCTATGAAACAGGATTGCAGTTAGAGCTTTATCTGCCTTCATCCCTACAATTATTTCAAAGGAGAAAGACAGAGTAAGTTATGTTACTATTTATAGTAAAAGGAAATGATAAATATGAGCGCTTAGTAAATAGCAGGCAATAGAGAAAATACAGTAATTTGGAGTTATGTCTTCACTAATATCTAGTAATTCACAGGTGGCATGTTACATCTGTGTGCTGTATTTTATTTGACACGTTCACAATCCTTTTAAAGTCAGTCACAAATCCAAACACAGTTAGCAGACAGGGTATTTAATAAAATCAGATTTATAAAACTATTACTGTGTGAAACAGCATTTCACCTATTAAATTTTTCTAATACAAAACCAGCTACTCAAATCAATAGAGAGAGGAAAACAATAAATAATGAAACTATGAGAAAATAATTGAGACGTTATCAAAGCTTTTCTGATGATAACATAATGCAGTCTACACATTTTTCCCTTTTTTTTTTCCCCTTCACAAAATCTCTCCCGATATCTGCAGTTCCTAATCATTTATTCTATAAATACAGCTTAGTTGACTAAGGCTGAAATGCGCTAAGATGCAGTAACGTTTCAAATTCATACATGAAACAATTTGGAAGCTTCCCCCAGGCATTGGCGGCTGCGGCTCCCGCTGCTCTGCTACCCACAATCCCCCCATTTACCTGCTCGCTGGGCTGCCTCAGCCCTGGTCAGGAAGTGGTAAAGCTGATCCAGCTTATCAGGCTGCTCCTCCAGGGACTTCTGCTGCCATATGGCTGACCCAGGCCCTGCAGCCTCCCTCAAGGCATTCCACTTCTGTATCAGAGCGAAGAGCTCGGAGAAGGACTCGTGATAACCCTGTCGCAGCATGTCTATGCAGATGTTCTTCTTGTATGAATTCCTGTTACTGGGAATAAGAAAGATCGATTTCAAGCCTTTAAACCTGTATTCTGTTCTCCACCTTACCAAATAAGTACAGATAACTAAAACAGCTTTCACGAAAAGACCTCTGCAGTTCACCAGTGGGGAAGGGGTATTTTTTCCCCTGCTCGAAAAGCATTCTGCTAAAATACGATTACGACTGTCATACCCTGGGGAAGTGAAGACGGCAATAATGAATAAATACCTGTATACATTGAAAACATGTTAAAAATATACTGGTATTCTTTAGCTGGTATTGGTAAAAAGGCTGACTGATGAGGAAGAAGAAAAGATGTTTACATTAGTTCATGAAAACACAATGAACTCTTAGTTTGCTTTAAAACAGTGCACAGGGAAAAATAAGGCACATTCCACATGTCAAAACAATGTATATGTTAAATAGTTTTGCTGTAGGATATGATGGCTTGGTTTAAAATGTCAAACAAATGGTATGCCAGAAACATAATCATTAGATATTATTTTGCTTCTGTTTAGCATATAACTTCAGCTGGAACTGGTTTACTGATGCAAAAGTTTGGTAATTTCTCCCTAATTTTAAAATCAAACGATGCAATGATGAATTTATATCAAAGTTATCTCATTCATAAACTCTGATAAGATATACATATCAGAAAGTTGTGTAATCAAATATTCTCAAGAGGTAATATATCTTTTGAGGCATTATTTATGGAAATAATCAAAATATTTCTTTTATGTGGCACGAAACAATCACTGTGTCCTATCCTGGAGAAAACTATGAGTCCGATGGGACTGCCTGCAACACTAAAGTACAGATGTAAAGGTTTGCAGGCATAGGTATCTAGTGTGAGAAAACAAACCTTTGTCCCAGTAAAATGGCAAGGACCCAGATGTGTTAATTTTATTCTGTATATTCCATTAAGTTTCCAAACTGTTTTCAAGACTGCCTTTTAAGATTAATATCCATTTAAGTTCAAAATCTCAGCAGCTTTAAAACAAACGTGGAATTCTGAAAACTGAGATTTATAGTGTGCGTAATAAATTCAGATGATCTCACACTAAACAATAGCCTAATGAGACTAATACTTCTAGCCTAAAAAGAGCTATTGTAGTTCTTTAACAATGCTAATAAGATGGAAGTGATGTAAAAAACTTCTTAGCTAGATGTCAATGAAATAAACAGTAATGTCAGATGTAATAAGTAAATAACCTGCATTATTTCATATTTAATATGATTAAAATAAAATCTATTAATTACTACACAGATACACATTAATCCTTCATATTTATTCTTACATTTGAGTTGCAGAACTGAACACAAAAATATTACAAAATTCTGATACGATTTAGACTAGACAGTACTGAATTTATGTTTAATATATAAATAGGTGCTTTTTGAGATTGAAAAGCACACATTGTTCACACAGAAAAGGGAAAATATATAACTATTCTGTGCCAGAAAATATTTGCAACATTCATCTTAGAAACGTAGATGAGAAATATCTTCAAACACTTAAATTTTAATTTGCTAGAATATGCTATATTTGTCGTATAGCAGATGCACAGTATATAGCTTAAAAATACTGTAAAAGATGTTATGTTAATACAGTACAATGTATTTTCTATTCTGTATATGGAATGCTTTCTTTTTTCTGTTTTAAATGTCTATTTAACTAAAAAAACCCCTGAAGAATATAGGTAAAAAATTGCTACCAACTTCCAAAGGCCTAGGACTGAATCCTACAGTAATATAACTCAGAGCAGTAGAACAACGATCTGCAGAGCAGGTGCACATACATGCATATTTATTTATATACTGTGATCTATATATATGTATATGTGTGCATGCATTAGATCATTAGATGTATTGCAAGTAAACAAGAAAGTACTGCTAGAAGACCTTAATGATGACTAAACAAAACGTCATTCTGTTCATTTTTGACACCGGCTGCATACTCACTGAGCACAGTACCAATATTTGTACGAACAGAAAAACAGTGTCTATGTAACATGTTATTTGCTGCAGATTGATGCATTTTACTTGAAGTCAAAGCACATTTTCCCCACAAGACAGCATTATTAGCAAACCGATACAGGAAAACAAAACATACAGGAAAATAGGTCAGTTTTAAAAATTAATTTCACTATTCTTTTAATAAATCCCACCCCAATTAATAAAGAAATTTAAATAATGCTGAAGTAATCATACAGTACAGAGCACATTTTTTTCTTAGGCGAAGATAACTGATTTTAACTCACAAGCAATGAGGCTCCCTGCTGTATCACCATCCAAATTTTAGAGGCATAGAGATAAAAGTTCTCTCTCAGTTATACTTAAAACCAGAAAATACACAAAGAACAAAATACTAATAGTTTTGTTTCCTCAGGTTTCTGCAATACATAAGCCACAAGTGACTGATCACACACAAACAATAAATAGGGCTAGAAATGAAAGATATTATGGGGATGCATGGTATCCGTGACACCTAAGAGAGCTTGACTCTACAACGAGTTCTGAAATTGTTTCGGTTATCAAAGTGGTTCCAAAAGAAAGTGCCAGTGTCCTTTTCCAACAAGCAGTGCTTTCGAACAGAGGAGCAGCGTAGGTGACAGAGTAAACTTTTCACGATATCTTGAGATAAACTATAAATCCTGAATCCTCAAAATCATTTTCATACTGCTTTTTATAACACGCAGCATGTAAAATGAGAGGTTAAACAGAATGTCTCATGTTTTACATAACCGAAGATTACTTTATTCCTAATATCTATATAAAAACCTGATACCTAATTAAATGGACATGATTCATTTTATAAAACCCAACTATTACAGTATGTTTCTACTACATTAATAAACTAGTTTACACTAAACCTTTTGAACCTTTCTACCGAATAAATTATGATATATTATTAAACAAGTAAGTTTGTTTTCCTACATTGCGTCCCCGCCGATTTTAGGCTGCCTTTGAACAGCTATGTTACCCCAAGAAGCAAAACGAGGAAAGACTGGCCTTTCATTTGGCTGGAGACGTTCGAGGGGTTTAATGGTCTCTGGGGGCATCTACTGGAAATGTGGAAAACTGCAGTCAGGACTCTTTAATCCCGCAGCCGTCGGTGCAGCGAGGCACGGCTGCAGAACAAAGAACGGAGCCAGCACGGACGCAACGCACTGCGCGCATCCCTGCGCGCAAGGCGCAGGGGACGAGCGGGGCTGCTCCTCCTGCGCGGCCACCCGCGCTGGCTCACGTTACTCGGCGCCGCAAAAGCACGGCGCCAAGCCCACGCAAACATTGCCTGCGCAGTTGCGTGCAAGCAATTAAGCCAGTGCAATCAGAACGAGCAGACGGCTTTGGGATGTTAGCTGTGTTTGATTTGAAACTGGAACCGTGATAGGAACGGAAACCTAAAGTCCTCTTTCCCCTTTGAATGAGCATCTGTGCACGCTAGGAGAACAAGATTTCAGATGTATTTTTTAAAACATTTTTTTTTTAATGACATCTGGAGCGTATCTATGCATTTATGGTTAAAACAAAGAGATGAATTAACCTGTTTTTAATTTAAAGCAGCACATTTGGTTTTTGTTGTGGGTGTTTTTTTTTTCTCCATGAAATTCAACAGATGAAAACCATAATACTTAACACAAACATAGACAATGCTCAGAATCCGCTGTTCCTCTGACTGTACGCTCACCTCTGTCATTACTGAAACCCTGTTGACGTTGCTAGATGTTCGTTTACACAAGTTGGGTAAAGCAGCGAAATGAGGCCCGCTCAGTGGACCTGGTTGGGTATCCTGCACTTGTCCTACATCAGCAGTTACTGCGATGCAGTATTTCATGCATGAGGTGCCAAAAAATTCTTTGTGCTTCTGTGTGTTGTGGGGGGTGTGGGTGTCAGAAGAATTTTCAGCACCAAATAAATAACCACCAAAAGTTAAAGTTGCCATTTTAGTTGTACCATGTTGTAGATGATGATTTCATGTAGTATAATATCACGCGGGTGGAAGCAGCTATTTATTGAATGTGGATCTGCGAGCTTGAAAAGGCACTGCTATTGTTAACACTGTGCTTTAAATGTACCTGGATATTGCTACAGGCATTTTACTTTTCTTATACTATACAGCTACTTATACAATTTTCTTATATGGACTTTTTTTATTGTTATCATTGCTATTCTAAAACCATCTAGAGTCATGCTGAGGAATCACAGAAACCTGTTTCTAATCTGCCTTTACCAGCGCAAAAATCATAAATACTGTCTTCAGTGAGGCTAATGAAATTACGCTTTATTGCAGTCTCAAGGACCTTCCTATGTTATGGTATTGTACTTTTACATGACTCTTAAGCAAGGCTGCGAGATCAGGACAGCACCATTCTACATTTCCTTTAACTTAAAACCCTGCACAACAAGGCTATTTGCATTCTACCCTTTACACTGAAAGACAGAAAATAAAAAAGAAATTAAGAGGCCAAGAGGCAGGTACTGGTGTTAGAAATAATCAAAATAGTCAGTATAGCATAACAGAATCATGAGCTTAATTCTCCATGCCTCCTGTCTGGTGTGGTCAATTACAGACACGCAAAATAAGTGCAAAAGTCTACTATTTTCAGTTGATGGGGGTTTTTTGTTGTTGTTTGTTTCTTTGTTTTTAATATCAGGGTTCATATCTTCAGATTTTGTAAGATTTAATTAGTACTATAGGTTAACACCAGCTGCTGATTACAATACGAGCGTACTGTAGCAATCCCATTTAGTAAAGCATAATATGGCATGGATTAAACAATGACAGTATATAAAATATTAAGGTGTACTTGCAGTGTAAAATAATTACTCTAACAATTATTGTAATGTTTAAAAACTGTATTCAAATAGCTTTCATCCACTTGGGATTTCCTTCTGCAGTTGGCAAGTCAATGACTGATGTAAATGCCGTAGATACGGATCACAAAATTGTGAAAAAATAAGTAAGATATTTTTACTTAAGTTTATTTAAACAAATGCATTTTACTTCACTCCCCCATTTCCTGCCTATAAAACTACAAGAAAATTAAAATTACATCAAGTGTGTGACTACTTAGCTACTTTGTGTTTAACCTATATGCAAACAAACACAGCATAAACAAGGAGACACCAGAATTTCCTCACTAAAATTTGAAAAATACATGCATTAAGTAAAAACAAATATACTATACAAACCACTAAAAAGCCAAGCATGCTTTATAACTTCAGGCTACTCTGCCTAAGAATAGAAAGAGGAATTATTATTTAGTTACAGCTGGACAGCCAAAACCATAACAGTTTTGTAACACCGTTAGTGACCCACATCTAAAATACAGTTAACACTTCTGCAGGGCATTGTTGAAGACAAAAAGCACTTATGCAAATACTGGGTAAAGATGGAAGCTGAAGATTTGACTATTGCATTCAGCGATGCTACGATCCGGGTTACAGAAGTATAAAACCATGTACTCACACTGCTGACATCTACATTGTCATGTGTCTGGGCTGCGATCCACTGAAAGTAGGTACATAGCTAACTGGCAAATATATCTGAATCGCCTGAGTATCTGAGTTTAGTCTGAAAATTTATATACATAAGTAGTTCGGTGAGCCAAGCCCTCAGCTGGTCAAGGAACTCAGCACATTTTCACCACGTACTGCTACTGATACAAAGCTATTTAACTGAATCAGGGCACAGCCCTCTTCAATCCTAGTTTCAAGACTGTCCATTTAAACACTTTTCTTTTAATGAAATATTTACTGGATGGTAATATGTTAAATTGTAGAATATAGTAATCTCATTAAAGGAAGATATGAAAGTACAGTAAATGCCATTAAGTAGTAATAGAGAGTTAGCTTACACATCAGAATTCCTGATTACTAAGGCTGAGAATTAAATTATATTGGGATGGGGTGTGTGTTTTTAACTCCAATTGATAAAGCTGAAATAGCTAATGTCCTAATACAAAAAGCATAAAATCCACCAACCCCCTGAACGTTATAAAAAGAACTCCCTACTTTAAATAGTAAATAAAAAATATTGCACGACAATTTGGACATATCATGAGGGAAGAACATCTACTTGAAATTGACTTTTGTAACAACTCAGATTTTTTAAAATAAGAAATGGTTTATGGAGCTACGTATTAAAAACTATTAACAGAAAGATGAAAATAAAGTATATCAGAAAATAAATATATAGGTACTTTATACCATGTATATAGGTACAATAACTTTCAGCATAAGTAATGCAGTGTTTTTCATCTACTGCCTCACAGCCTCCGACTGCTGTCAAACCACGCTTTAACCTAAATCATGCAATCACAGGTGGATGCATAACCTGTCAGTAGGATCCCGCAAAGAACATATATAGTGAACTCGCTTCCTTTTGTTCAAAGCTACACTGCCACTTTAATACTACATAAAATGAAAAATTAATCAATTATAAACATCAAAGGATGACACAGATAAAGTATTTTAAAATGAATGTAAGTACTGTAATAATTAAGAATCCTCATTAACACAGAAAATGGAAATATAAATTTAGCAATGAACTTTTGGAACATTCTGTCCCTAAACATAAGTGCAAAGAAAGCACTAAAAATAAAGATAAAAGTGCTACCCTTATAAAAATATTCCTCATACAAGAGCACAAGCACCTGTAATCATTACCTATTATTTCAAGCATAATCAGAAAAAATGCATTATCTTCATCAATCTTTCTGCTTTTCTTTCTAAATCAATTATGTTAATTAACAAAAAGGAATTCCAACCATATTTTATGGACTATTATTTATCAAAATGAAGTATTTCTCAACTTTCCTCTTTTATTTCAAAGCTGACGAAATGGACTGAGCGCCAGGAACTTCTGAGTTTGGAACCCTTTCCATTTGACTTGCATGGTATCGGAGAAGTCATTAAATTTCTCTGCAGGTTTCTTTCACAGTGTGCAAAATTATCTTTAGAAAAAGACAATCATAATTATTTACTTTCTGTATCTTCTCAAGCTGATGCTATGAATTATCACAAAACCCTATGCAGGCTGTGCATTTATTATACTATTGCTATGAACAATTCCCACAGTATTTTTGCTTTTGTTTATATCCCATTCAAGTCCCCAACAGAATTTACTCAGTAGTCTAAGGACAAATAGACCACACAGATTAAGAGGAAAAGAGAGGATTTTACGCAATTCAGAAGGATTCACTGCGAGAATTACTAGGAAGTCACGATTGTACCAAGGTAAATTAGACTGACTTTCTTTATTTCAGACTTTTTTTTTTTTATGTTAGAGATGCTTCACCTTTATGGAGTGTTTTAAAAACAGAAATCAGTTGTGTATTGCTTGTACATTATCTGCAGTACTAAGTATTGTCGAACTATTGAGAAATGAAAGCACTAGAAAACCGTAAGACCAAACTTAGTAAAAACAACAAGTTACATAAAAAAAAGAAAAACTTCAGCTCACTGTGTTCTTCTTTATTAAAGTATGTCATGTATTTTATCTTTGCAAGAGTTTGATGAGTTTTTGCAAGTAAAATTCTGTTTCCTCTATACTTGCTAATAGTCATGAGAATCTGTAGTTTGCACCTTCCCATTAAAAATGTATTGTATTTTTTGAAATTATTCACCCCGCCTTTTATCCAGATCATGTCTTTGAAAGGAGGAAGTAGATAATAAATGGAATAATTCATGATTTCCCATTAAATATGAAACTTTCTTTTGCAGAGTTTAGAAAATGAAGTTCTACATAATGTACAGAAGTTGATTAGAACTTTTTTTAACCTTTTCAAGAAAAACCTTTCACATTACACAAATGCATAGAGAAGTTTCTTTAGGAAAGGCAAATCATTCACTTCCCACATAGTTCTGTTCTTTAGATCACTGCCTAATTATACTAAATAATATGTTTATCAGGCCCGAAATTCACAGAGATCATTCATTTGACCAAAAAGAATGTGTGCCTCGAAGTACTAAAATCCCTTTTTGAAAGTTGTTTAATAAACATTGAATCCTGGTCATGGCAAGCAAGATTGTTAGGAATTATTCAGACAGAGAAAAATACATATTTAAATAATATTGTGAAAGAAATTTAAAATTTATCATCTAGCTCAATAAGTAACTTGTGCCATCTCCCTTTCCACAAGCATCACATCAGCAGGGAGTTTGGGATAGAGTGCTTTAATTTAAAATTTCCTTTACTATGAAAGGATACATTTCTTTGGTTCTGATTTACTCTTTCCCATAGTTTTTAGTATTTAAAAGTGAAGAAATACCCTCATAAAATGGAAATGAGTTGACACAACATTCCACCAGTTCTCAAACAGAGTAATGTGAACAAAGAGGTTCATAAGGTGCTCATGGGTCACATCCAAAGAGTGCGATCAGCAAGAAAGCAAAATCTTGCTAGGACTCCATCACTTGATGGAACGACTACATCAGTGGACAAGGGAAGAGGTACGGATGTTGTCTATCCAGACTTCTGTAAGGCCTTTGACACAGCTGCCCCCAACATCATTCTCTCTAAATTGAAGAGATATGGATTCGATGGGTGGACTATTTGATGGAACTGGCTGGTTGCAGCCAGAGACAAGTGGTGTCCCTCAGGGGTCTGTACTGGGACCAGTACTCTTTAATATCTTCATCAATGACAGACAGTGGGATCGAGCGCACCCTCAGAAAATTTGCACGACATCAAGCTGATTGACACGATGACACGCCTGAGGGCCAGGATGCCATTCAGAGGGACCCAGACAAGCTCGAGAAGTGGGCCCATATGAACCTCTTGAGGTTCAACAAGGCCAAGTGCAAGGTCCTGCACATGGGTCGGGGCAACCCTCGGTATCAATACAGGCTGGGGGATGAAGGGAATGAGAGCAGCCCTGCCGAGAAGAATTTGGGGGTACTGGTGGATGAGAAGTTGGACATGAGCCGACAAAGTGCACTTGCAGCCCAGAAGGCCAACCGTATCCTGGGCTGAATCAAAAGAAGTGTGGTCAGCAGGTTGATGGAGGGGATTCTGCCCCTCTACTCCGCTCTGGTGAGACCCCACTTGGAGTATTGCGTCCAGCTCTGGAGCCCTCAGCACAAGAAGGATGTGGGCCTGTTGGAGTGGATCCAGAGGAGGGCCACAAAAATTATGAGAGGGCTGGAGCACCTCTCCTATTAGGACAGGCTGAGAGAGTTGGGGTTGTTTAGCCTGGAGAAGAGAAGGCTCTGGGAGACCTTCTTGTGGCCTTTCAATACTTAAAGGGCGCTTATAAGAAAGATGGCGACAGACCTTTTAGCAGGGCCTGTAGGGATAGAACAAGGGGTAACGGTTTTAAAATAAAAGAGAGTAGATTCAGACTAGATATAAGGAAAAATATTTTTATGATGAGGGTGGTGAAATACTGGAAGAGGTTGCCTAGAGACGTGGTAGATGCCCCATCCCTGGAAACATGCAAGGTCAGGCTGGATGGGGCTCTGAGCAACTTGATCTAGTTGAAAATGTCCCTGCTCATTGCAGGGTATTGGACTAGATGACCTTTAAAGGTCCCTTCCAACCCAAACCACTCTATGATTTTATGACCTGAGTATGAAAGGGAAAGAACAGTTTACTTCTTTCTCCTTTTGCTGCTATGTCTTTCTTTAGCTGCCTTGACCTCTCCTCTCTCCCTCTGTCTTCATAGTGTTATATGCAGAAAAAAATGGAAGCAGCTCAGATCAGTGCATCACTAGAATCAAGTACTGTGCAATCAAGGACTGAAATACAAGGGAAAAGCGGAATCTGCACCTACACATTACCTGTGTCTGAAATTGCCTTTTGCAAACTTTCTAGTAATAGCAGTTGCCCCTCCTCCTTCCTTGTCTTAACCCACACCACCGAGGTATTTTTCCTAACCTTTATTCTTGGCAGTACTCCTCCCCTGTCCCTTGACAGCCTCACTCCATAACACAGAAATGGTCAAATCCACCTTAGAAGACAGAATTCCCAAGTCTAAATTATGCATGTTGAAATTGGGAAGCCTCAGTAAAGATTTCAGGTTGCGAAAAAGAAAACATGGCAATATGATAAGCTGCCAGAAAAAAAAGGTCCCAATCTATTTGTTGAGCAAAAGATTTCCTAGGTCACCTATTAAGTCACCTGTTTGGTAGAGGTGACAGCTACTGAAAAGTCTGGATTAATCAAAACCCCAATCAAACGTTTGTATTCAGCTTCCTTAACGACCTGGTCCATTAACGCAAAAGACTAGAATAAGGACAAATAGAAAAACAAATAAATCTAAAACTGAATACCAAAACTCTCATGATTTAAATAACTGATAAACAGAGGACAAGATCAGAAGCCCAGTAGGGCTTACTAGTCCATCATGGCTATGATAAAAATAAAGAATAAAACACCCTTCAAGCTAGGCCTTCTCCTCTCCCTCAGCCCACAAACCCTATTCTTCTCCCTCAGTGGACTCTCTAGATCATCCTGGCCTCTAACTAGGTGATGCCTCTTCAGTCTTGGAGGACAGATGGAGTTGAATATTCAGAGAACAACTGGTAGAACAAGTAAGGATGTAGGAGAGAAATCTTTTATTTCCGCAAACTTATCTTGAGCACTAACACTTAATCCCTCATTAATTTTCTGGCATCTTTTTTCCTTAACTCTACCTGGCTGATATTGACACTGAAAATAGCAGAAACTTAGGGGGGATGGGGGGGTGGGTAGTTAATAATTTGTCCCTTTTAATTCTCTCACTGAAGAATGGAAAAAGAATCTTCTATCAGATGGCACTAACAGAAGATTTAAGATGGATGCCAGGTCACTTCTGTTCTGGACTTGCCAGCTTCTTGTAGAAATGCTGCCTCAGGAATTAGTGAATGCAGCTCCCCAAGACTTTTACCTGATCCTTTTTACAGCTTTCAAAACTCAATAGTTCTCCAGTGTGGGATTGAGCTGTAAATGTACGTCTACATCTAAGCTGGTCACCCCAAGCTCTCTATATAAGCAACAGAGAGAAATAGGTACTTCAAAAGTATAATTCACCTTATTCTAAAGCAGTTGCCTAAATCCTAAAAGTTGCGGCTCAACTAATGAAATTACTTATTCTTAATTATTTTTACTGATTATACGGCGTGATTAACCTAGTCCTCTGGATCAGAGTTAAACTTAGGTGACACCTCCTTTGCTCTTTTTGAGAGAAGGACAAAGGTTTATGGAAGCAAAGGATTGCTACTATATTCACCAGCCATCATTCCTACAACAAAAATATTATATTCCAGTTTTCAGTATACAATCTGTGAATTAGTTTAATGATTGATCTTCCCAGTATTAGCTGAGATGTCTGGCAATTGCTCTGGGGGTCACAGCCCACCTGAGAATGAAAGTCTGCCTTTTTGTGTTCCAGATAATTTTGAAATGGACCAGCCTTTTGGTGAATTCTAAGCAGAACAGCCCACCATATCTCAAAAACATCTGATCCAATGCATATAAAATAATCTTGTCTCCTGCCTGAAAAAGTCATATCAGAGCATGTCTTTACTGACAAAAATTTATCACGGCAAGCTTTCCATAACACACTGATCCACCATTCACAAGACAGAAAACACAAATACAAGTTTTCTGCATATCTAGGTCAGCCAGTACCGCCTCTGTACAACAACTTAGATGTCATCTAACTACCAATGAGTCTTGAGTGAGAAATAGAACTCCATCATCTGATTCACAGAAATACATCTAGTAAAATCACTGATGTAGTATTTTTGTTACTACTAAACAAAACTGTTCCTCCCATCAAAAAGATTTCAAAGTCTCTCTTTCTAGTCTTTAACTCTTTTTTGATGACGTGGTCTTCTTTGGATAATTTCCATTTGTATAAAGAGGAGAGAACTATTACTTGATCTTTCTGGCCCTGACAAAAAGATCAGGAAACAGGAATGACATTATCAAATTCTGTGCCACTCTAGGCTCCAATCTCATTTGGAGATTCAACCGTGGAATAAATCTCTTGATGGAAAATGCCTTACTTCACAGTTCATCATGAACTTTTTGACTCTTAGATCCATCATAAGGACAATTTTTAATTTTTACTGCAACCCGATTTTGAGCCATTAATGATTTGGTGAGTCAAGACCAAGAACAGGAGGTATCAGGGAAAGCACACTGAAGGCCAGTGGAGTCAGCCAACCTCCTCATAAGCTTACAAAAGCCTAATTCTGTGGCAAGGAAGCAGTCGCATCCTGCATTAATCGGAACCTTTACTTTTTTCCCATTTCCAGCTTCTTGCACCACAATCACTTCTTATTTCAAGTTATGGTCTTAGAGAAGGAAACAAAACAAAATCAATGAAAAAACCAAAGCAATATCCTGTTTTAATATAATTAAAGTACTATCTTTCTTAAGCACTGTTTTTTCTTCCTCTTTTATCACATCAGCCAACAAAAAATTATTACAAATAAAAAACCTAAAAACTTCTCCACATTTTGCCACAGAAGAAATTAGGTTATAACATAAGCACACTTAAAGGAATTCTTCTCGTTTGCTGAAGTTTGGAACAGAGTTCAATACTATATAATAGAAGAATAAGTGCAATCTTTTTTCCCTTCAACTATGAAGAAACTAGCTTATCTTAATTTTAAAGAATATTGTGCAGGATACAATTTTAGGAAATGGCTTTAAAGAATGTTGCTTGTTTCTGTAAGTGTGATACTACCCATACATTCCTTTATTTAGGAGGTAATAAATTTGTTTTCTGCCTAATATGCACCGAAAAAGTAAAGTAAGCAGGAGTGTGGCTACAAGAATTTGTCCTGACAAAATAATTAATTACTTATTAAATTAACCTTCATATTAAATGGAGGTTAATTGTTAATAAATAATATTTATTATTAAATTAACCTCCATACGAACACCATAATGCTTGAAAATATTGTCCTTTGAAAAGGTACTGTAAACAAACTAATCTTAGTAAGTATATTAGTAGTAGCACACCAGTTGATTTTTCCACTCAAATTCCTAAGACTTCTTCCATCCGCATACCCTAGTAATTGTCAGTACAGAGGATGTAGGACTCATGACACCTAATTTGAGAATCCATCTGTCAGTACCTTCTTACGTTAATGAATATGTATCTAAACATGTAGTACCACTGACCTCCACGTGCATAATTGCTGTCAGCACAAGTGCAAATGAATGTGAATGAATTTGAAATGAATTTAGTTCAAAAAAAGTAAATTTCCATCAGAAGTCTTTCTAAACTATTCTGTTGACCAAACTCTATAACACTATCACACTGACTAAAACTGGTAGCTTTCTGTTCTAATTTTAAAACACTCTCAGTGATAATTTCTCTGGGAAAATGAAACAAAACAAACCAAAAAACCATCATAACATTATTTAAAATTTTGACAATACTTATTTAGGGACTGCATTTTAAGTATCTCAACAAAAGTACAGGTATTTAGGTGGCGAAAGGAAGATAAACTGTCCTTTTATAAAGAAGTGCAATAATCTACTTTTGGAATGGAAACAATATTTAAAAAACTACACAGCATATTATAAGCCATTTCTCACGCTTTTTTTAATAAAAACATCTGTTGTCTGCTGAGGCACACAAAGCATAACATTGATTTCAGTAAGATCATTTACAGATACGGCATTGCCTTACTTTATAAATTGGTTTAAAATTACAGTTGATACATTTAGTTTTTTATAACTAGATTAGCCTAGTGCTAATATAACTCTGTAGCTGCTCGTTTGTTACCATTTGTTTGCTCTCAAATGATTGCATCAAGTTTATGGAGCAGCATTAGTAAATTACATACTATGTACATTTTGTAATTGCTGAGCTAATATCAAAAACAAATTCTGAGAATAATTAAATACACAGAACATGAATGTAATCTTTTAAAAGATATACTTAAAAAATCTGCATAGAAATAAACCAGAATACATATAATATTTCAGTTTAATCTAAGAAGCTTTGGTAACTGTGAAAAACAGCATATTACAAAACCCTACGGAAACACCCCACTTTGTGTAGGTATTGCAGAATAGATGATAAAATTCTCACTTCATTGTGGATTTCCTCGCTGGTTTCCTTTTCCACAACCTCTAGACTCAAGGTTTGGATATAAAAAGAAAAATCATATAGGATTTTTTTTGGTTTGGTTTTTTTTTGGTTTTGTTTTGTTTTTTTAAATAGCAGTGAAAGGCTGACCTGATCAAATCAGAGCTGTAAAATGCACTTTGAAGCCCCAAGGCCTTCCTAAAATAGCAGTGACTTCCTGTGTAATCACAGAGAAAACACTTCTGTCCCTAGCGCGGTGTGCGTACGGTGGAAATCCACTGGGGCTAAAGACTGAAACAGCTCACTGGGAAGGCAAGTCTGTCTGCAACAACCGCAGCGTAATGACTACAGCAGCACTGCGTAGCTGGTACGGAACTAGGGTGCCAATAAGTGAAGGCACTTCTTTCTGCGCCTGTTCCCTGAGTTCTGGTACTTCTTCCCCCTTCACGGAGCAACTACGCTACCCTTAATTCAGGGGACAGGACCTCTGTCAACACGGCATTTGCTCAGGAAGGATCTGTTCCTTACGTTGGTCCAGCTCATGCAGAATGTGACCGAGTCACAGGCCAGTCTTGGTTCTCTTCTCTTTAAGCAGGAAATATTTAAATCAGCTATGACACCTAGCACCATGAGTACGACAGCATGATCAAAGGTAACTGTCCCACACCACCATGCGTACTCGCAGAGCAGTAACATGGTACTTCCCACTGCCTCACCTAACTCACTTCCCTGCCACTATCAGGCTGCTCTCTCCCACGGACCGTGACCATGACAAGAGAGCCTCTCCAACAGAAACAAAGGAACAAATCGAACTTTGCAGACCCTAGGATAACGTATTGAGAAGGTCCTGCCCAATACCATCTTTGCACCTAATCTTAATTCAAATAAAAGAGGTGGGTCATGAGTTTGCTTTAAACAGATTGCCTTCCAGATCATCACACCAGATACGTTACTATCTTCATACTGACAGTCAGAACACTTACTACCTTTATCGTGTTACCATTATAAAAACGAAGGCGCATCGGACATGTATCGCAGGAAAGGAAAGTGTGTCTCCTGGCTGAGTATTACATGGTACGGTTTTAGGACACTGCTAAAGTTATTACTCCTCAACTCAAATGTGGTAATTTTCTAGATTTTCATTTGAAAGTTTTTAGGGGAAGTTTGCAGGTACATTCTTAGGCTAGGAAGGAGAAAAGAAGCATGTTTTGCAAGAAACTAGCCGGTCGAATTCCTGTCCGATTGATAGAATGCTTTTATGCTGCAAGGGTGATCTTGCAATATTAATTGTTAAGGTGCCTAGAGCCCTTGTATATGCATCTTTTTATTGCTTAAATATTGAAATAAATAAATCATCTCACTTAAGCAACTAGCAATTCAGATTTGTTAGAATTCTTTCATTAATTTTGATGGTGCTGAACCCCAGATCAGACTGAAGAAGAATAAGTCAGACTCCAGAAGAATAAGTCAGTTGTAGTCTCTTGTAACTTCTAAATGTAAATACCTCAGCTGTAAGAAATCAAGAGTTATCTAGATTTCTTTCATTCATTGGGTTTTTAAATAACTAATGGTGTATTAAATGCTTCACTGCAGAAGTCAGCACTTGGGCTTGGCTAAATAATAATTCAAAATTACAACAACACGTATGTCAGTATACTAAGCTTCCACCCCAGAGGAGATATTTCACAGAGGGGAAAAAAAAAAAAGGCAACCCCCCCCCCCAGCACAATTTCAAATATAATTACTGACATAATCTTAACGATAATGTTACAAATGTGATATAATACTTTGGTAAATATACAAATTAGTAAAACCAAGGAGTTAAATGCTTTGACATATTTAAGATCAGGAGAAATGAACCATCATTATTTAATATCAACTTCAATTTTTAAATGCCAAGTTCCACTAAAAAGGGTAGGGCCTAGGGAACTTTAAATTTAAATGATTATGATGACTAGAAACAAAGAAACAATAAACTTATGGATGTTAAAACGCCTCAAAAAAGCCAACTTACGCAGCAGCTTCTTGTTTTGACAACCCTTTGATATTCTTCGCCAAATAATCATCTATGCCATCTTTGTCTTTGATCAAATGAATCCTAAATTTAAATGAAAAAATATAAAGGAAACACGGTGAGGTGCTAATATAGACTTCTGCAGCATGTATTATATATTAGCATTGCCAAGTAGAGCTAAATACTGAAATATTGACAAAGTAATATATCAGACATTCTATAAACACATACAAATATCTTTTTAATTTTTTGGTCTGTAGCTATTTCAAACCTTTATTTCTGAAAGAAAACAGAGTTGGTATTAGCTTTCAAGGACTGATTATCTGATACTCCTGTCTAAACTAGAAGAAATTGTGTATTAGTTAATTTAATAATAATAGATTAAGCTATCCATATTTAAACTGTTTTCTAAACCAGAACCATTATATTTTTGCATTATCAGTATGGACCACAGTGGTCCAATCTATTTTGTATTTAACTTTTTCAAAATTAAAAAAAAACAACAACAAAAAAATCCCAAATCCAACTCAAAATGTTTTCCTTAGTGCAATGCAGACTTAAGACTGCTCCCAGCTTTCCATAGTTTGAGCAGCATATTGCAAAAGGTGGTCCACTAAGGGGGTAATCCAAAGGGTGTCAAAATAAACAGCAATATTCCCAAAAAATTCAGGGTGCATGGATCTAATTTTAAGATTTGAACTGTACATCATTTCACCTTTCACTTGAGTCATCATCCCTTTGCATCTCCTTTCTGATACACAAGAGATGCCTTGAATTTTAAATAATACGCACTTACTGACCATGAAGTGCATTTACATAGATTCTGATATTCTGACAGTAGAAGATATTATCTTTTTAAAAGTAATGTGAATTTATTTTTATTCTTCTTTAAAAGAGCATAAAGATTGTCTGTTTAATCACTTAAAGATAAAAGAAATTCAACATTAGTGTTCCACATAAATCTATTACTTTCCTCTATCTCTGTCTGTATTACACTGCTGTCTTTCATTACAGGGATAAGAGTAAATTCTTTTCATAATGTTAGCTAATATAAGCGTCATGCTCCTTATTGCGCTGAGAATACCAAAGACACTTCATGAAGTTCATTTAAATGAAAACAAAATAGCTAAGCAATGCAGAGATATTTTGACATGTCTGTATTTAAAACAATGTAATAGTGAAAACTTCCGGCACAAATAGGGCATTTAAACTTGTTCCAGAAGTTACTACTACTGAGCTGCACCAACAGAGCTTTATGCTTTCAAGCTGCACATAACACAATCCATACGAGTTGCTGCTGACTGTGAAAAACATACACATTATGAATATTGCCATAAAAATTCAGTTATAACCAATACCACAATTTAATCAGTATCAAAATTTTCACACCAAAATAGATACAATTTAGGAAGATACATAATGTCATTAGGATACTGAAGATAGGCAGTTATTGTATATTTTAACTGATGTAAAGCATATTTCAAGATACAATAGGTTTATATGAGGTAATAAAAAAATTGAGAAGTAGTATCTCTGGGTAATTAGATATGAACTATTCAGTAGACAACACAAAAAAACCCCTGGCTGACCTTTGTACTTTAAGAATACAAAAATGAGCTTTCTGCACATCAGTAGCACATAAAGAACACATCAGATACAGGGGGCGGGGGGAGTCCAAAACCCCAAACTGAAACAGTCAGCTACACGCAGCAAATTCCTAGGCATCACTGTCAGCTTCCTGCAATTTAAACTACACTGCAGTTAAAAATCATCTCAAACTGGAACAAAGGAAAGCCTGACGCCTTCTCACTATCTTCTCAAAGATATTTTAATAAAAAACAATCAGCGGAAAAGCCCCCAGAATCATATACAATTTAAAACGTCACCTGCCTTATAGTCAAGGTATAAATTTCTGAGTTCTGATTGGTAACAAAAAACCAAAAGCAACAACTTGGAAACCTGTTTACATAAGTTCTGCAATACCCTGTATTGGACTGAAGCAACTACAAACACGGTCATCTGCCAAAGAATTTAAGTTACTAAAAATAATAAATACTTATCTCATCCTGGCTGATATTATCAATGATGCTGATGTAGCAATAACACAGAAAAGACAGGCAGATGATACATAGGAAACAATACGCAGGAGAAGATTCCATCACCTTAAACAATCATTATTTAAAATAGCTTGTTACATGCAATGAGATTTAAAAACAATAAAAGTAATTGAATGTGAAGAACTGAGACTGTGACTGAGAATGGACATTGTTTCTTAATAGAGAAATGAGATGAGGATGGCACTGCCTAAGAGGCATTGTTTCTTTTCTTCCAGAAGTTGCCGCTTGCTTTTTCCAAACTGTCTAAGCCTTATTTCCCCAGTGTTTCCATGATGACTCACTATATTTCATAAATAGTTTATAAAAAAAGTCTACTTCACCTGTAAATTGGCTCCTATTTAAGTTTAAATCACTTGCTTATTAAAAACAAATATATTTTAATCCAATGGACATCTATCCCACAGTTAACATTTCACTCCATGTGTTCCTATAACTATTTCTGTTATAGAAGATATAGAAATAGATACTGATTTTTTTCTAGAAATAGACTTAATGATAAATACACCTGGCTTTTTAAACAAAGAACAGAACAAAGTCGCATAAAGTATGATTCTCACATAACTTTCTATCCTCACTGCCTATTCTGTTAATTCAGACTCAAGTTTCTCAAAATTTCCTATCAAAGAAAATAACAGAGCTTGTCTTGCTCTAGTCGCTAGGCATCTACAGCATGGTCTAGACCATTACAGAACCACACATTTCTTTTCTGCAAATAGGCACAACTTCTACAGGACTGCTGCAGAATGATCTTCTAGAACATGAAACTCCCCAAGCAAAGGAAAGAAACAAGCCTCCTACCTCTGGGGTGAGTTCTCCAGCAATGTAGTTACTGGAAAAAGCGATGGCTGCAGAACATGGCTCCAGCCATAAGAGATTTCAAAAAAAAAAAGAAAATGCAAGATATCACTGCATGTCTTCATTCCACCAATGTGTGAGAGAACACCTATCAGTAGGAGCCCTTCAGAAAGTCTGGGCCCAAGGATACCATATTTCTAGATCATTACTGCTTTTAGACATGGACATGCAGCTGCTGAACTCTGAGATGTCCCAGACCTTTCAGCCAAAGGGCTAAGGGGAACGCTAGGATTGGAAGGCAAAAAAGAAAAAAAAAAAAAGAAGAAAAAAAAGGAAAAAAAAAAGGGAAGAAGAAGAAATAACTATTTCTGAAACGGAGGCAATTCCAGGAAAAAGAGTATAGTGGGGCAGAGTAGTAACTGGGACACCAGTACTCACTAAGGGAGACAAAAATGTATGGATACAAGGAACTGAGAGGAGAAATGAGTGCAACGGAACTCCATGTAGGCATGCGCAGGAAGAAGATGGCTTGAAAATATGGCATTGTTATTAACTCTGTCAGTTACTAAGCACAGGATAATGTTTTTCAAGCCAGTTTTATTCATTATATTTTGAGATGCAGAACTGTTTTGTGCCTGAATAAAAAAAAGAAATTTCTTGGGGTTTTGATCCAAATAAGTACATTTTCAATGACATACATTTGTGTCAATGCAAGACAATATCTGCTAATTGGAAATAACTTCCTACAGCTCCTAAAGGGGTTTTGAAAAATTAGGGTGAAATATCTACCTTACACAGAACACATTTCCTATTTTTTTTTCCTCCCCTTTTAATTATGAAACTTTCCTAAGAGAGAGTTTCCTTGCTATCCTGGTTTAAGCCAGGACGGAGCTAGTTTTGTCTTCAGCAGCTACCGTGATTTGGATTTAGTGTGTGAAGAATGGTGATAGTGCACTGAGGTTGTTGGTTGCTGCTAAACAACCAAGGACATTCCCAGGTTTTGCTAATGTGCAGGTGCAAAAACTTGGGAGGGTTAGAGCCAGAACAGTTGATCCAAACCGGGCAATGAGAGTATTCCACACCATGGACATCATGCACAGTATAAGTGAGGGTTGGCCGGTGAGCCACTGGCCTTAATCCTTAAGCTTCCCTTCCGGTTGGTTTTTTTTTTGCCCGGCCCCCCCCCCCCCCCCCTCATTCATTCAGGCCTTTTTGTTTGTTCGTTCATTCGTTCGGCTGTTCGTTCCCTCTCCTGCTCTCTCTGGAACTTGCTGTTCTGGGATAGCCGGGCGGGAATATTCCTATTCAGTGATCATTGCTCGGGGTGGGCTGTATCAGTCGTCAGGCGGTGAGAAATTGTGCATCGTTTGTTTTATATATTCTATTATCATTATATATTACTATTAACACATTATTATCTTTTTCTTTGCTGTCCTGGTGAACTGCTTTTATCTCAACCCGCAAGTTTTCCTTTCTGTCTGTTTGGGGCGGGGGGGGGGGGGGGGGGGGGGGAGTGAGTGAGCAGCTGTGTGGTATTTGGTTACCATCTGGGGTTAAACCACAACACTTGCCTCTGATTTTTGCAGTTCTACATATCACAAAAAAAACCAAACATAATTTGTCACCTCTGCATATCTGATTGAAGTTCTTCACAGTAAAAATGATACACTGAAAGAAAAGAGGTACATACCTTGCAAAGTCTAATGAGGGCCAAACAGTCTGCTCTATGAACCTGGGATGCTCCAGTGGGCTTTGCAGGATTGCTTGAGGCAACACGCTCATTTTAACTAAAACAAACAAACCAACCCATTACTTCAAACAATGTCTTCACAGTGATGCAGTTTCTTATACTTCTTGTGCTGCTTCCCAGTCAGCTCTCTTATTTCCATTGCATTACACGTAAAACCGGACTCCAAAGCCACACAAATCGTGTCAGGCCTCAGCATTACTTCACCAGAACGTAATGCATAGGAATGGTCATGATCTTAGTTTCAATGGTTTTCTCTCTTTCATTGGGGTGCTTTTGATTTTCACAGGGACAACTGATTGAGGAACCTTACTTGCATATGATTCCCTGTGCTTCCTCAAGCTATCTAGGTCCAAGTATTAATAATATTTTAAGTTAATATATAAGGTGAAGAAATGATTAAACATGCAGTGAGCAATGCAACAATAGGCACTGTATTAACGTTCAAAATAATACGTAATGGTAACAATCCTTTGAATAAAAAAATGTAAGTAATGCCATACTTACAACACAGTTTTATTTACAGCAAAAGCCGAAAACCCCACAGTTATGTAGAATCATCTAGCTCGTCTTTTTGAAGTACATAAATGCTAATAGGACTTTTTTGTCATATAGAGCTACTATGTTTTTTCCCCAAGTATTCAGTCTATACTTCCTACCATTAAAGTTTCAGCTGCCAGTTCCTTCATTTTGCATGTCTCTGATCTGAGGACGTTAGCAGCAGGAGCACCCTTACTTTTAAATTTGTTTTAATGTAGGTATTGCATGCCCTGCTGGTAGGCCCCAAGGCACAAACTTTTAATAGGGATGTGAAAACAGAATATAATAGGAAGGGGGGAAGAGTTTAACTATTTGCTACATTTATTTCCCGCAAAATACATTTCTTTTCACTAAATGTTAGGTATGAATCAACTTGATACCAAATGATTAGCATCAGACTAGCATATATTTTATATATTAGCCTTTATGGGATCAAAAGCCATTTCATCAATGAAATATTTTGCTACAGTTATTGTGAAGTAATTTTTTTACTTGTGTTACTTAGACTGGAATAACAAAGACAATTACAGGTTGAAAAGGTGACAGGATATAATTTTTCCCTTAAGTCATTCTTTTAGGACTTCGTACTAATGATAATATTTGTTACAGAAAGAAAAAAAAAACATTTCTAAATAAACTAATCTACAATTGGAGGCAGCAACATTTTACACAAGTGTCATGAAAAAAAAATCAATAGAATAAAAACATATGGGTAATTCATCACTACAACAGATTATACTTCTTATAGAGAATGACAAGTTTGTATCCAGAAGCAATTTAGAAAGGAAAATCTCTTTTTAGGAAGATGCTATTCAGTGAGAACTAGTAATTAAACTTTGGAACAATATTGAAGCCCAGAGAAGATGCAAAGCTTTCCACAAGCCTCTTAGTTTTGAAGCATTAGGTGAGAAAAAGCAAACAGACCATGTCTTAATGGCAGCTGGTGAATTTGGCAAGGCAGAGGAGCTGAGCATCTGCAGCAATGGGGCAGAAAAGGCAGGGGTAAGCAGCTGACAGGAGGCCCCGAAAGCCCTGGTAGAGCCACTGCAACCACAAAAAGCTATTGATGGGTAGGTGGACTTCGTGGCGTGCCACAGGGCCTGGGCTCCAGGTTGCTCCCACATGGGACCTGGCTGGAGCGTACAATAGCTCCTTGCCGGCCCCATGCTCCCTGTTCCCACCCCACAGAAATCAAGTACGTGATAGACAGGCTGGCATGCACACAGGTCTCACGCTAACATGAGGCACCTATGCAGATGTTTTTCTGAGTCCATTGCTGCCTCACAAGAATTAAAACTATTGCCCTGACTCCTATTTCAAACTCAAAGCTTGGGAATGAAAACAAATAAAAAAATCTGCTTCATAATAATATCAATTTAATTTTTATTTTAGAGGTGGGAGATTGCTTTCAGTGAAATGGATGGTGTTTTTCCCTCATTTCCAAGGTAACTGTAACCTTTACAGGTAAGTCACAACCACAAAGACGTGTGACAGAAGGTGTCAGCAACCCATCCTTCTGAAACATGTGCTATCACATTCACATAAATTTCTTTGCTGATAATTTAGAGACTACTAACCCCTTTATATCTTACCACTTTATTATAAGGCCCAAGCCACATCTCATTTACTTAATCAAACATTGACAGAATTCAGCGAAAGACAAGAGAGCGCAGTTTGTTTCTAAAGAAGCGCTGCATTTAACGACACGATCAAGGGAAACTCCCCACAGGCTGGAATCGCTCCAACATGCATGGATGCTAAAGGTAAAATGCCAACCGATTGTAACGGCCCTTCCCGGCACGTTTTAGGAAATCTATGTGCCACCACCTAGCTCTTCCCACGCGTTTTCTGAGGCATGCATAAACCTACCTGGAGGCTGAGAACTTCCAGAAAGGAAAGCAGCCTAGGAAGTAGGCATGGCTACGTCCAGCTACCTTTGCAGACATATTTGCTGCTACCTTGCACCTCATAAAAGGATGTCAGAGTGTGACAGGGCAGACTTACAGCCACGCCGCTTTATTACACTGAAAGTGCTGATATAATTGATAAAAAAACCAACAAATTTTTAAAATCCCTAGCCAGCACAATAGATGTAATTCGTTCCAAGTAACCTGGACGAGGTCACAGCCCCACCAGCGCTTGGTTTGGCAGCACTCAACCGGTATATTCTGAACCTCCTCCGGCCTTGCAGGTGCCCAGCGGTGGGAAGAGCAGGCAGCTGCCCTCCACTGCTTCCCGGGCTTCACCCACTACCGGCCAGATACACTCTTTTCCCTCCTTCACCTGTTAACCACCCCCACACGCTACATACCCTCAACCCTTGGCTCTGGTACCGTCTCAGCCTCTTAAAAAAACCCCAAACAAACCAACCAACCCACCCCCCAAGCCCCCATTAGCCGAGCTTTCCAGGGGAACGGACCTCTACGCATGGTGCGGCTGCAGGACGAGGTCTCCACCGGCGCGCCGGCCGCACCCGGCCTTCAACAGCTCCGTTACCCCCCGAGGCGAGGCGGGGCGGGGCGGGGGGCAGGAGGGGCCCGCCAACGGCTCGGCTCCCTCCTTACGGCTTAACACATACCGGCGTTGACCCCCCTCCCCTCAGGCCTCCTCCGGCCCCGGTGCCGCCGCCTGCAGCCGGGCGACTCCGCGGGACGCCCGCGGCCTCGCCATGGCGACGGGGGCGGGCGGCGCTGAGGGCCGGCCTCCCGCCCCGCCGCCTTCCCCCGCCCCCCCGCCGTCAGCCCCCACCGCCCCCTTGAGGCCGCCCCGGGGCGAGGCGCCCTGCCCTCGGGCTCTGTGGGGCGGCCGGTCGCCGAGCGTGAGGAGCGGGCCCGGCGTTTCCCCTCTGGCAGAGGCCTGCGGGCCAGGTGAGCCCCAGAGTCCGATTTATACCGTGAAGAATGCGTAAGCGGTGAGAAATGGGCACAGCTGGAGGTGCGCGGCATTGACGGGTCCTCAAGCTCATGGGAGGTCTTTGTGTGCTCTCTTGGAGCTCAGTGAGCCCCAAATGATCTTATCTCAAATGGGGTCATCTCTCAGAGCTAAGTAAGTTTCTGAACTTGGCAAGCCAAGAATCAGCGGCAATATGGTATCGGTACTTAAAGGAGGGTTTGCGGGCAGTCTCCGAGATTATAGACGAACGCTTGCAGTGAGCAAGCTTTTTTCTTTCAGGACCTCTGATCTTCTCCGACATCCTTCAGGACTTGTGAGCAACGGAAAAAAGCAAGTAGAAAAGACTAGACTTAATCTCTAAGTAAGTGACATAACATGAAGGCTTTTGGTATGTGGAAAACTTGGTCACTCTCTGTTGATGAGAGCCTGCTGCTTAATTTACTGTAGCAAAGGAACTCTTCTTGTGAGGGTCTGATTGGCCAGGGAGTCTGGGCACTTCTGAGAAATGGAAATAGTGACAAGGAACCGATGAGCTTTTGGTAAGTGCAAAGGAACATGGTAAGAGAAACCATAATCGGGATGCTCAAGAATACAAAGAGTAGAGATTTTTCAGTAGCCTCTATTCTACTGTTGGAAACTTGACACCAGCAGAAGAGGTCATTTTTTAGCACAGATTTGACCTAGTTTTTAGTGCTAAAACTGGTTGGAAAACTGGAATGTCAAAATCAATTGTTATAATCTATTTTGGAAGGATCAAGTGGACACAAAGCACTTCAAAAATGGCATTACCTGTTTCTGAGTTGATGGCAATCGGATGCAAATGATCTTGAATGTTTATGGGTCAATGTTCCAGTGGATAAGTCAGAAGATGACAGGGTACTTAGCCGATACCAAATCACACTAGAGAACAGCATGACCTATGCCTTACCCATCTACAACATATAGGGCAAACACTGCTGTACTGAGGTGAATTTCGATCTGAGTGGCGTATGCTGGAGTTCTCGTGCTGCCAGTGTTAAAACGTACTTGGAATTTCAAAATATTTTAAATGTCAGTTTTCTAACTCAGGAAGTGTGGCATCCAACACAGGGGAATTCTATATTAGACCTCAACGTGACAGATGAAAAGGAATTGATCGCAGACCTAAAAATTAGTCGTAGCTTAGGTATAACTGATAATGATTTGATCACATTTGTTATGTGCAAACAGAATTAAATCCAAACCAATAATATATACACTTACTGGTTCTAAAGGGCTAATTTTATAAAGGTGAAAGCTATTATCAGGTAAATCTATTGGGAGAAAGAATTTAATCTGAGATGGGAGAATGATAATTGAAAACATTTAAGGATGTTAGCCCAGATACTCCCAAAACCATAATCCCACAACTGAGGAGTACATTTGCTGAAAAGCCAGAGTGGTTTACAAAGAAAGCATCTATGAATCATCTCATCTATGAGAAGAAGGAATGTGGTGTCATACATGTACACTGGAAGCTAGGAATTGTAGAAAATTACTGTGCGAAGTAAAAGGTTATAAGGGAAATATACGTATGGTCAACAGAGTTAAAATGAGGAAAATGAAAGTTTTTTTCAAGTATAGAATACAGAAAATTATCTGAATAGTGAGAAGACAATGTTAATCGATGAAGATGTCAACTTTAACCATAATTAGTAACAAACTTGAGATGTTAAAACATACACATATTTCTTCTGTGCATTTGGGAAGATGGGAGCTGATACAGTTATGTTGTATGATACCAAAGAGTTGTTTTCTATTCCAATGACAATGTAGGAGAATGGTTCAACCTCAATTACTAAAACAAAACTGGCATTAGAGAGTTTTGAATGAACATGTCAAGAAGTTGTATGTACTATCAATGTTCATATTCAGATGGTCTTGGAACACTAAGACATTTACATAGAGAGGGTAAGGCTCGTATTGTTCTAATACTTTAAAAGAATAAATAGGATAACAGCAGTTTATCAGTGTGACATTGGTCACAGGCAAAATACGGAACAGCCAATATAAAACTCGGTTAACAAAGAATGTAAAAGAAGACAGATAATTCCAATTAACATGGGCTTCTGCTAAAAAAAAAAAATTATCCTGACAGAAAAATAGAGCCTGGCAAACAGAATTTGTTTTCTTAATGAGGCTGCAGGTTTCACATATTGATGTAATTTAATTAGGCTTCAGTAAAGCATTTGACTTATTATCATATGCCTTTTTGGATGAAGCACTTCAATGACACAATTATTTGTATCCTATACATAAACTTACAAAGAAAACTTGTAAAAACTGAAAAGATAAAACAGCAGATTTAAAACTACTGGTAATATTCAGCAATGATATCTGAAGTACTTCACAAGCAGCCATTTTACACCATGGCTACATCTTCTGCGTTAAGCATATATAATTCATTTGACTTGGAAGAAAAGTAAGAATTTTTTTATGGAGATGCATTTAAAGGATCCTACATGCCAAACAATATGTAACTTAGAGAGGACACCCTTCAGCAAAGAATCAAAGGCAGTCTACGACTATATAGTAATAAGAAGAGGCAGTAGCCTTTCTGTGGTTAAGGGTGAAACCAACTCCTATTACAATGCTCTGTTGTAGCACCGATATAATTGGTCTAGAAATGTTTGGCCTGCAAGTCCTGAAGGGAAAAAGTGTCTGTTCATGGAAAAAAAAAAAAAAATTTCAATTGCTAACGCTTTTTGTTCCTATCATTGGGGTAGGTCTTCTTCCAGTTCTGTAAGCAATGATAATGTCCAGGGACGGATAATATAGCAGATCGACTTTGCAAAAACCGTTTGTGTGAAAAATTAATTTGTTCGAGCAAAACTTGGTGTTCACATGTTGGCGTATTCAAAAATATAATCTAAAGAGGCAAAAAATGCAATGTATTAACCATTTGGAGTAGCTGTTACCCTTAGGAAATGTGTTTGTGCAGCTTTAATGGTTGTGTGAAAATGTAATTACTAATATAGTCTGCACTTAAATGCAGCAATGCCAAAAACTTACCAGAACATATCTGGATACTCTTGAATGCTGCTCATAAAACTAGTTAAGAATCTGTGCACTATTACTTTAACTATATTAAAAAAAAAAAAAGAGTAAATGCTACTAAAGTTGATAAAAGACAGTGTAATGATTCTTGTAGCTAATGAAATTTCCTAGGGCATCCTAGGATGAGCTTTAGATTGTCCCTCTGCTTTAAATGAAAGTACTAGAGGGAGCATAATATTATTCAAGCTTGGTTTTTGACTCCTGCCTAGCTGTCCGTCTTTGGTCCCTGGTAGTTTTGATTTTTCTATTACCTGTTAACCTGTCCACTGCAGAAAAAAACAAAATTGAAGTGTCCCCACTCCTCCACTCTAGAAGAGGGGAAAGAGTGAGAGACTTGGTGAAAACTAAAGTGATCATGGAGAAAAAGATGAAAAAAAAAAAAAAGAGGAGAAAAGGTCGAAGTGGCAAAAATACAAAAACAGAGAACTGGAGGAGGGGGGCAACACAGAGCATGCTACCCGGCAGCAATCAGTGTACAAAGGTGTACGAAGTACACAGTAAGTACAAAAGCTAGTGCTGGCTGCTGGGGGCTGCAGCTGTGGAGACAGGACAGGCTGATGGAACAGAAATAGTCTCTGAAGTTGCCAGGATTTCTTTATTCAAATTTCCTTTTCCAATGAGAAGATTCTGCAGCTCTCTGAGGCCTTGGATGGCATAGGAAGCTAAGTGCTGATTTGGCATGAACTTGAACCAAAAGTTGACTGTGGCACTACTGTTGTTTTTCATACTGAGTGAAACACACAAAAACTAAGAAAAACATAGAATTTCTGGAGACAGGTTGTGTAAGATTTTGCAGTCAATACTTCTAACCTCAATTTTCAGTATGTTTTGTGTGAACTTGCTTTAAAGCCAAATAACAGGAAGCCTGTCATCTCTCAAAACAGATTATCTTTCTGTAAAATGGTTCATCTTTCCTATGCATCTTTTCCTTATACATGTGAGAGGTAAACAGCATTTCTAGCTTTCTGATGTTCCTACGTGTATTGGGTTTGCGTGGCAAGGTTTTGGTAGCGGGGGGGCTAGAGGGGTGGCTTCTGTGAGAAGGTGCTAGAAGCTTCCCCTGTGTCCAATAAGGCCAATGCCAGCCAGCTCCAAGAGGGACCCACTGCTGGCCAAGGCCGAGCCCATCAGTGATGGTGGTAGCGCCTCTGGGATAACATAGTTAAGATGGGGAAAAAACTGCGGTGGAACAACAGCAGTGGAGAGAGGAGTGAGAATACGTGAGAGCAACAACTCTGCAGACACCAAGGTCAGTGAAGAAGGAGGGGCAGGAGGTGCTCCAGGCGTCAGAGCAGAGACTCCCCTGCAGCCCGTGGTGAAGACCATGGTGAGGCAGGCTGTCCCCCTGCAGCCCATGGAGGTCCACGGTGGATCAGATATCCACCTGCAGCCCATGGAGGGCCCCATGCCAGAGCAGGCAGATGCCCGAAGGAGGCTGTGACCCCATGGGAAGCCCATGCTGGAGCAGGCTCCTGGCAGGACCTGTGGAGACAGAGGAGCCCAGGCTGGAGCAGGTTTGCTGAAAGGACTTGTGACCCCATGGGGGACCCAGGCTGGAGCAGTCTGTTCCTGAAGGACTGCACCCCGTGGAAAGGACCCACACTGGAGTAGTTCGTGAATTACTGCAGCCTGTGGGAAGGACTCATGTTGGAGAGGTTCGTGGAGGACTGTCTCCCGTGGGAGGAACCCCATGCTGGAGCAGGGGAAGAGTGTCAGGAGGAAGGAGCGGCAGAGACGACATGTGATGAACTGACTGCAACCCCCATTCCCTATTCCCCCTGCGCCGCTGAGGGGGAGGAGGTAGAGAAATCGGGAGTGAAATTGAGCCCGGGAAGAAGGGAGGGGTAGGGGGAAGGTGTTTTAAGATTTGGTTTTATTTCTCATTGTCTGACTCTGATTTGATAATAAATTAATTTTCCCCAAGTCGAGTCTGTGTTGCCTGTGATGGTAATTGCTCAGTGATCTCCCTGTCCTTATCTCGGCCCATGAGCCTTTCGTTCTATTTTCTCTCCCCTGTCCAGCTCAGGAGGGGAGTGACAGAGCGGCTTTGGTGGGCACCTGGCATCCAGCCAGGGTCAACCCACCACACTACCTTAGTGACATTTGTAACTTGCTGTTCTAAGTTGTTACCGTAGGCCAAGTACCACCAGAAATTATTTTCTCTTACACACACGAGACACTTCCCCACATACATTATAATGTTTTTCTTTGACAGCAGACCCTTCAAAACTGTATTTTCATAATCACTCTGTACATGATACCCCTCTGGTTTCTTCAGAGATGAGCATGAGGAATTTGTGGACCAAACTGCTAGTATGGAGCCCATTTCTGCCATGTGTTGATCAGCTGCTTTGTTGATAGGTACTGGTAACGCTGCAGAACTTGCTGGTCAGGTACCAGCATGAAGCTAGCACTTGAAGAAGCAAGCAGGATAAATACAGAGCCCTCACAAAGAGGGGTCTTGGTACAGGTAGTAATTAGCCACTTCAAGCAAGACTTTTACATTTCATTGCAAGGAAAGCTGTGCCAGGCAAGACCTGGTACTGCTCTTTTTGACAGCAATAAAGTATTAGTGAATATAAAAGTTACTTTTCCTACAAGAGCCATCTCTTCATTTCAGAGGCAGTTGGAATACACAACTAAACCGGAGGATTTGCCTCTGATTTTTTCTTCGTGGCAACTACATATCTAGATCTGAATAAGTAATATCATACTGACTGAAGACTCGCACTGTTCTAATGTGGCACTTGCATCCTGTTTAACCAACTTCAGCAATGTCTCTACATCATATATCTCCTTTTTCAGCTTTCTGTTTGAGTGATGAGATGGAGACAGCAGTGCTGATGAAGATCAAACAAACTTACAGTGCAAGAATTGCTATAAGGATCTCTAGTCTTGGTATTCATTATATACATATTATGCATCGATACACTAGATCATTGTCAAGTTCCATTGCTGGCATAATAGGCTCAGGAAAGAGCCAAAGATTTGAAAGGGCAAAAATTTCTCCTCTTCAGGCCTTATTATCCTGCATGCCTAGAAATTTGAGTTTTGCGTTGTTAAAAAGAGGGTAGAAACATTCATTTGTGGTCCTGGAAGGTCCAGAGATGCTGCACTTCAATTTTATGGCTATTACAAATGATAATTGGATTCATGGTAACCTAACACATCTCACAAGTGTCTAAATCAGTATTTTTAACCCGAGAGACATGTACAGGATAAACAAAGAGGGAGCATAGTACAAAGGTTTTATTAGCATTTGCCTGAGATCACCTAGTAAACTTACTCATGAATGATGGAGTCGCAAGTAATACTTCTTTCCAAAACTCATGCTGTTAAGTCTTTTATATCATGCCGTTGTAGGTCCTATATTCTATATGCATGACAAAGAAAACTGTCCCAGCAGGCACTTTGTATGTTTGCTCCTGCTCCCTTTTCCACTCCATCTCTTTACAATAAACTGAAATTTATCCCATTAATATCTCCTCCTGGTTCTGTGGTAATGTTTACTTATTTCAGGTATTAGTACTCATGGATTTATAGGCATGCATTGGATAGATTTTCACCTACTTAAACATTTGTAGCATTATCAACTTATTTGTTTTGCCTTCTTTTGAAAGCTGTCTAGAAAGATTTATATAAAAAGTTAATCAAACTACATCACTGACTCGACTCATCAGTGCAACTTTTTCATCACCATAACAATATCTATGTGACATCTAGCTTATCATCATGAATTATGGGGGAAAGGATAAACAACCCATTAAGAAATTAAAGGCCCACAAAGGTGCAGTTTGATAAAGGATAAAAAAACCCCACAGGGTACGTATAATAA
Organism: Phoenicopterus ruber ruber; assembly: GCA_009819775.1. Taxonomy (NCBI): domain Eukaryota; kingdom Metazoa; phylum Chordata; class Aves; order Phoenicopteriformes; family Phoenicopteridae; genus Phoenicopterus; species Phoenicopterus ruber. The sequence goes on along the minus strand of CM020218.1, from coordinate 68,642,861 downwards.
GATATCTCTCCCCTGAAGAGTGATTGTTATCTTTCTTTCATGAGCGTCAAAGACCTGGAGCTTCTCAGTGCCTCAGGCAAGTGGGTTTGAAGGTCTCCTTCATGACTGAATGGAAAATAGTAATCAGAATTAGGTTAAGACTGTTTATCCTATAGAGCATTTTAAAAAAACTATTTGATGTGTAGAACTGATATTATTAACTGATAGAAACAGCCACTGTAATCATATTTAGAAAACTTTGCTGTGTTTTGTGCATTCAGTGTGTCATTGTTTATTCTGGTATATGTTGGGACAAGCTTTGTTTCATGGAGCACTGAGCTAAATAGCTGTAATACATTAATTTCTATAATCTTCATTCTGTAATAAATGGAAGCCTGTGTGAAAGAACAGTGACTTAAAGATGTCTTTACAACCCCAAGAGAAATAAGTTATTCTTAAATAAGTTTTCATTTCCTGAGACAAAATATACAGCCAATATCCTTACTGTACTGTAATTAATTATGCCTTTCTTTATACTAATAGAAAACAGTAGTATTTACAGTCTTTGAGATTCCTCTGAGTGAATTCCATGGTTCTGTACATGGTATGACTTGTGGCTGAATGAGAATCTAACTAAATCAAGGGAGATGCGATCAAAATGAATGAGTTAAATGATGACAATAGAATTATCCTGTACAGTTCTCTTCCTTTTCTGATAGATTGTGCTTAAACTGGTTAAAAAGATCATTTGAGATAATCAGAAAGATTGCCAGCAAAAGTTGCTCATGTTAATTTGCACTGAAGGATACTTTTTTTCCCCAGTAAATTGGAACTTTAAAGTTTTGCACTTGGTCCCTGAAGATTGTTCATTCTTAACTGCTATTAAACTCTTCTTCCATTATTGTTTTCTAGTTCTGGTCACACCCGTTGATTGCCTCTCATCTTAAACACTGACACAGACAAGTAACTACATGTTATTTGCAGATAACACTTCCTGATGGAGCCTAGCCCTGGGACGTTTGTGCACTACTGCAGTGTAAATGGTAAATAACAATATGTTAACTGCATAGAACAGATGTCTTTTGAGGTCAGGAGATCTGAAATTCTCTTTCTAGCTGACTTCTGGAACACTGTCAGTGACAGCCAGCATTGCCTTTGGCCTCTTCTCTGTTGGCCTGTGATTTATATCATGTATTCCGGTGGGAGGGTACCCAGAGGAGGCTCACCTACATTTTAAATGCTTACCTATTGGGGTTTAGAACTTAAAGTAGCAGCAGTGAAAAAGGCATGGAAAGGCCTTGCCTATGAAAATAATGTGGTGTTGTTACATAATCCTAAGACATTTAGTGTATCATGCCAAAGATAGTTCAAATTCTTTGGGTTCAGTAGGTCTGGGGATTAATGGATGGGTTTGCTCCACTGTCTTTTGTATTCATGAGGCTACGAAGTGTTGCTCTTCTTAGGTACAGTAGATATTTAAACTGAACTTTGGTAACTTTGGGGATGAAAAGCACTTTGTAGGGCATGTGCTTCCACATTAAGTACTTCTAGGTACTTACCTCGAAACTGAACTTAGAATTATGCATTGTGATAAAAACATTGCATTATATTAATGTAATTTTGTCTTGGTGTCCTTACCAAATTGTTTTATGGAAGTTTCTGATACGTTAGATTGTTGTTATCAACCAGCCACAAAAGCAATACTGAAATTCTAGTGGAGGCCATTTTAACATTCCCTATCAGTGACATGAATATAGGCTTCATTTATTAATTATAGCTGATTAGCCACAAGGCAAACATTTAATTAAACCTTGAGAGACAATAACATTGCACATAAATTATCCATTTAAGAGTACATAGGTCTTTATATTTCATTAAAAATTGTTTAACCAATAACCACACATCTTAAGCTCAATCTGTAGTTGCACAGATTTGAAGTCAGAAAATCCCCTAGTGCATTGCTGTTTTTTTCAGACATTTATTTCTTGATGCATTTTGATTTGTATTTACTTACCACTTGTTCATGCTGCTTTCCCGATTAGTGAGACTGCCACTCAAATAATGGATTAACAATTGATTTAAAAAGTCCTACCAAATTATTTACTTTTAAAATTATTTCAAAATAGTCTAAAAAGTACATTAGGTGCTCATGGGATTCAGAAAAGCAAAAATCAAAACAAATACAGTGTCATATTGCTATATATTGAAGGCTTCTGCTTTGACTGATTTCTGTCCCTATGCAGCTGTTTTCTATTCTAGTACTGCGATTTTTTTTTCTTTCCTACAGGAATACATGCTTATTGTTTTGTATGTTTTTCTGAACACTAGCATTATATTAAATGCATGTTTGAGTTTGAAATTCAGATGCATGCGGCAAGATGACTGCTTAACAAAATGCTCTGTGAGTCTTAATACCCAGTTTTCCCTAAAAGCCCCCATACTTTCCATGAGTTTGAACAGATCATTATCTGCTCCGTGAAGTAACTTTAAGTAGTGGGAACACCCTTAAAACATTCATGGTCAGCCATAAGCTTTGTGGGCAGGTCATTTTTCTTCAGTGTACGTTGTCTACCCGCTATATTTTCTGAATAATGTAGACTCAGGCAAAGACATCTGACAAGTAGGTGAAGAAAAAAAAAATTACCTGATAAAAAGAAAGATGGTTTTGATAATGTAGTGCCCTGATTCTTATTTCATACGATTTTAAGACTTACAGCCTAACCTCAAAGTTAGAAGAATTTGATACTAAATTCTATTTCACTATCCTATGATACTGTGTAAGGAACGTAGGGAAGCATGATGTGAGGTTTACTTGATTTTCCTTCAGTGTATTTATATTTATATAAAAAAATTACACAAGTATCAAACACATTATGTGTATCGGACATTGCAAATATTTTCTGAAAAATAAATCATATGCCTGCCTTCTTCTTTACCTGGCTTTTGTCTGTGTAGGCAATACTCTTAGAGCAGGGATCTTGCCTCTCTGTTTTCAAAGTGTCTTATTTTTAGGAGTTCTGGGAAAACAGCTTCTACTTAATTGTGGGATGAAAGCACTTCTGAAAATCAGTCTTGTGGGGTACTACCAAAGCTTTGCAAATCATTACTGCTACTACTAGGACACTAAAACCAGACAAGGTACTCTTTCTTGTAATAGACATTTTTTAAACAAATTGCTGAGTTTAAGTACATGAGCTCCATCAAGGGAGCCAGTATGAGGACTAAACCTCTTAGGTCAGGTGGGCCCTCTAATATCCCAAGCTCTTTCCCTTCAAGTTTAGGGATAGGCTCTGTGATTTTTTTCCTAACCTTTTTTCTTTCTTTCTTTCTTTTTTCTTTTTTTTCTTTTTTTTTTGGAAAGAGAGTTTTATTTTAGATTTGGAAAGCAGGGGAAAAAAACAGCTAGAAATCAATTATCAAATAAAAGTAAGCAGACAAAAAAACCCCCAAACCGAAAAGCTGAAATACAGTAGATTTGCACAACTGTCTGTGAAGTTAAATGTAGGTTACTTCATTCATGTACAAAGATATTTAGATGGCAAATGGAAACTAGCTGCTGTGAAGCACATCACATTCATATATAATTGAAGCACCTGAGAGTAAAATACTGAGGCACAATAGGTGACAACTGATAAAAACAAGAGAAGAAGTATAAAACAGGATACAAAACCCTGGGGAGTATAGAGAATATCTAACGCAGGCTGAAGAACCTACAATAACTGTATCTAAATTACCAGATAATATAAAAATAATAACTGCTGAAGCCAGAGAATTCAGTGCAGTACTGCCGACGCACGGAGCTTCTCTTGGCATGATACATTACTGGCATCGGCAACATTTGCCTCATTTTCTTCACTACCATGCAAAGAGAAGGTGGATTTTTAACTTGTTGCAAGATGTCCAGAACAGGGAAGCAGCAGGTCCCCAGCATAAGCCACTGGCCCTGTGTCCCCGGAAGAACAGCTTCGCTCATTCTTCATGGATCTGCCTCAAAACAAAGTGTTCAGTGATGGAGGTGACATTTATTGCCCCTCAATCTGCAGGGATGTCTAAGTGTAACTCAAGGTAATACTGGTTCAGTCAAGCCTTTCCCCTTTTCTGCTTGCTTATCTAGTCAAAGTAACATCTTTTGGAGAGTGAAATTGAAGACAGCGGCTGGCAACGACAGTTAGGACCATAAATCCTGGAAAGACATATTGCTGTGGTAATAGCTGAACTTGGATCTCTGTGCAGTTGCAGTAGGCTTTGACGTAAATGTCTCTGTCTTGTGGTGGCCACATGGCCAAAACTGTTGAGTCAAATTCTTTGCTAAATGTGAAACAGAAGTTTGTATCAGACAGTTTCTTATGAATTAGGTTTTGGGAGAGCACACTGTTTATTGAAAATGGATGCTCTCGGCATTGATTCTTCCGTGGACAAACTTCATGCTATTGTAACTGTAGTACACATATACATGGCATTTTTACACCACAGTTTCCTTAGACTCAAAGAAATCAGGCATATTGTCTACCTTGCTCTATCCTGACCATCATTTTTCCAAAAATATACAGGTTTTCTGAATTTTAAATCTCTCAACCCCAGAAAGAAGAGAGAATGATGCTAATGGCTCCTTCTCTTTGGACTTGACTGTGAATTCAAAATCTTTGTAACAGTTCGTTACACTTATGTCATAACAACATCAGTCTTTATCTTTGTCTTAAATGTTGCCAGATAGATGTTTTTATAGCGTGATAATGATAATTTGTTTGAACGATGTTATTTAAACAGTTTCAGCTAAGTACATAGTACCTCTGCCTTGAAACAAGCTGAACTGAAATGGTAGTTTAGTAACATGGTTCAGCTGGGAGATGGATTAAGGCAATTTTCAAGATAATAATTTGAGTTTACTGCAAGAAAGATTAGAAGCTAACATCCATAATGAAAGTCAACATTATGTCCTGCTGGATGATACACTGTAATGTCAGCACCCAGCTGCCTTTGATCTTGGATTTGTTGAGAGGAATTTCTGGCCTCCAGAACCCAGTATAGAGGATTCAGCCAGGACGTGCCTGTGCCTCTGCTCATTGAAGGTCAGTAGTAGCTGGTAAAGCCATAGGACAACATCCCCCAAAATGGAGCGTCTTGTTGCTGGGCACAGAATGGAAAGAGCTAGCTAGGGCTGCTCAGTCTGATGGGGCAAAGGGGTTGGGCGCATATTTGGAACTGGCAGCAGCAGGACTGCGTTGCTAAACCAAGGCTAACCAAAGAGGCAGAGGAAAATGGTAGAATTGGCTTGGGACGGTGGTATGGGGTAACAAGTTTGGAAATGAACAAAATTCCTCCTGTCTGTTTTGCAGAACCAGCCTTTTCTGCTGTAACACCTTAAAAAGGTCAGGGTTAAGAATCTTGCATAATGTAGGTTTATAATCGCCTACATTGTAATTTTATAATCACTTAATTTTGTAATTTTAATGGCTGACTTCTTGTCTACCTTGTAAACTTTGCATCCGAGCTCGCACTAAGGCCTCAGAGTGCATCCTTACCCTTTTCAACCTGAGCAGCGTTTAGGCACTGCTTTTCGGTCTCAGGCTCTTTCGGTGTCCAGGCTCAGCGTGCAGTTTCTCTGGCTTGCACACTCCTCTGAGAGCTGGGTCCCTGCTGTCCAGCCAGAGAGGACTCATTACAAAGACAAGTTCCCCGAGAGCCTTCACGAAATTAGTCTTTCTTTTCTCAGGTGCGAATTAATTGCCATAGGTTCTTGAAGTACTATAGCAGAGACATGTGATGACTGAAGCGTATGAAATACAGGCATTGCAGAGATCCTACACTTGATTGTTTTTAATTTTAACAATATGCAGAGCTGGACAAAAATGTGTGACACACAGATAGTTACCTGGCTTGTTTTCAAGCAGATGTTTCTAAAGAGCTAGTGATTCTCCTTTCTTGCACCTAGTGTTATCCTTCAAGTACTGGTGTTTCTCTTTCTCATTTACAGCTAATTCTTTTTTCTTCCCTGAACTCATAGCAAAATGGGCCTTCTTCCTATAAGAGCAGTCCCTTGGTTTTGCTGTCTTTATCTTGGTAATTTTTTCTCAGTATGTTTACATCACCTCTTGAAGAGGGACAAAATTCTATACCCGTACAGATCGGGAGTAGGCAAGCAGGACTGCAGGGACACCCAGAACTACTGGAAACTTAGTACACAGCCAGGCATGCCTAGAAAAGCAGATCATACTGCTTATGGCACAGTCATATCCATGTGGAAGTTAAATAAGAGTTATCTATTTTGTTCTTCCCAGGAAAGATTTAGTCAAGGTCCATTCATCTCAGATAACCTATTTATGTACATGAAAACACATCAAGACAGCACTTACAGGTGTCTAGTACAGGTAGTGGCAAAGGTAGGATATCAACATTAAATTGGATGGCTTATAAAATAAAATGAAGCAAAATTCATGGAATAATTAATGAAATAAAATGAAAATCACACATAAGTTCTTATATAGCCACTGATTGCTTAATGGAACAATTCTGATTTAAACTTTTTAAGCATTTGCGGAGTATTTGCTTCATTTATAAATGAAGCAGCTCTAATCAAACCTGCCATTCAGTCTTAAAAGATTCCATACAATTAGATAGTTTCTTACTCAAAAATCTTGTATTTATTTTAAAAGATGGGATAATCTCTCGTTATTATAAGGCCAGTAAGTGGCAGGTTAGCAAAGCAGTGAACTAAGTCTTTAGAAAAATTCACTCTCTGTTTATATTTTTGATGCTGTCAGCTGTATTTTCACTAATTGATAAAAATGTGTCATAGGATAAATAGAAGTATTATACTTTTGTATGTTTGCATAGTTGAAGCAGAGGGTAAATACAGCTGATAATTGTATGTATGATTTGAAAGTTAAATTGACTAACTATTGTTAATTTTCCTGTGTATAAAAACAGTTTTGGGAATGCAAGTTATATTTACCTGTACAAATCAAGCATTTCTCTGCCTTTTAAAAATATTACTACGGGATTTCTGTAGCAATGATTTAAGACACTATAAGTAACAACAGCAATACTGCAATTTGCAGTAATTACTGTAGAATACTGTAGTTTATAAAGGTGACATTTCACATCATATTTCACCTGGTAAAACTCATTTTTTCATGTTTTAAAATTAATGTGCTAAAAAGTGAACATGTAAAAATTCAAGTGCACAGTTACAATTATGCAGACAGTGAAACAAGTGTGAAAACCTAGACTTTTGTGTCTATGTTTATATATATTATATATAATGTGCATACAGTTGCAATTCAGCATGATGTTATTACAAAAGGGTGAGAAACCCTCAATTTTTTCTCGTGATGCATCTTATTACTAAGGCAGAGAGTGGTAGCTAATACTGAGAAATAGAAATGTATACAGGTAAGAATACGTAGATCTAAACTGCTGTATACAAAACCTGGAGTATTACAGAGTGGTTTTATTCTTTGATAGACATCTGAGTTATAATCCATAATTGGTAATCATCAGTCTAATTACTTTTGCCCGGCTCACAAACACACTAGCATGCACAGCTTGCTTTGCTTCCCCTCTTATTTTTATTTGCTATTACGACCATTATTGCAGTATTAGTTGTGTTGGTAGCGGCCAAGTGACTTCATAGGGGAATACATTTTTCAAATGCCATTCTGGGAATAAAATACTGACCCCACTGCATGTTTTTCCTCCCAGGATTAGCTGGAGTTTGTTCAAATTCAAATCCAAAATGAGAAATACGTATTCTGGTTGTGAGTTGGACTTGGTCGTAATCTTTACAGAATATAAAGCACTCGACTGCTTTCATGTTTCTTCGTTGTTGTACCTGATTGTTTGCATCTTCAGAGTAAATCAGCTTGTAAAAACTGCAGCTGTGATTCACTTTTGAGTGCACGTGACAGGATTTAAGTTACTATACCATCATAGTTAAGGTTATGGACTGTAAGTTAGTCCAAGATAGTGTCCTAGATGTCTTCATATGTAAGAGCTTTGTATGCTGATGAGAGAATTCTTGAACACACGTTGCTTGCTTTTCCATACAATTTTTTGTACTTTAAATCATTCTGCATCTTTCCTGCACATATATCCATGGTATTTTAGTCCTTATTTTCTTTTCAAGCATTAGCATCATAAGCGGAATAAAGAGCTGATGTCAGGTGTCAGTTTGCATATCCTTTTTTGATGCCAGTCTTGTGCTCTGATTCAGGCATCCCCACTGCTTATTCCAGTTACATCTTTTGAACTTCCCGTTGCCACACAGATAATTGGGTATCTTGCACAGTCTTCTTCTACACAGAGTAAATGCACCACTTCTGGGTACAATCTACAGTCAGTTCTTGTGAGGTATTTACCCGTGTCTTTCCAGAAAGATTATTTTGATGTTAATTTAGGCCACTGAAGAGCAGTGAGCCATCACTAGTACATTAAAACCTGTAGACAAATCAGATCTGTTATTTCATATTTTTCAAAATGGTGACAACTAACAACTAAATGATGTGCGACTAACACATCATCTATCTCGCCCCCACCCAAGCCCTTCTCAAATCCTGTTGGTGACATACAAGTTTGCAATTTTTATGGTTTCGTTTCTGTGAACTTTCCCAGGGTTCTACTATTTACGAAGTGGCAGGTACCTCTGGAAGTTAGGGGTTGATGTAATATGTAAGAGTGAGAGAAAAGATCTTGAGACACACAACTTTTTCCACTTTGTTTGCCAGAAATTTGCAGACACGGCTGGTAGAAAATCTGAAACATTACTGATTAAATATATTATTTGGCAAAGACCATTGTGTATAATACTTCAAAATTGCTTCGGCATTATGGACCAAAATATAATTTAAAATTGTCCCAGTGGAATAATCAGAATTTGTACATTATACTGTTACTGCAGCACTAGTAAAAGGAAGCAAACTGTGGCCATGTAATAGAATTTTGAAGTTCTGTGTTTGTTTTCTAAGGACATCATTGATATAATAATGCAAATAACTCCGGTAATGTGGCCATGCAAACCTCTCAATTTGTTTTACTTTTTTATAGTTATGTATTATTCATGTTGCATTAGTATACACGCTGTTTATTTCCCTAATTGTAACAAGCACTTAATTAATTACACTATAACCTCTTGAATCTATAGGCCAACTGTTGCGTCTTTAGTTAATATTTTAAAGTCTCATCTTTTTCCATTTTTCCTTGTGTCTTTGATGTTTTGTTTCTTACCCTTCTTGTTTGGGTTCTCTGTGGAATAGTCTCAGAATAATCCTGCAGTTCTCTTTTATGACTGAAACTTTGCATTTTAACAGTTGTCTGGAGATAGTTTCTTCCTTGTGAAATATCAGTTTTAATAACAAGAAAAGAAAAATGCCATAAATCTGCACTAACCACATAAAGCTGAAGTCTCTGAGAGACTGATTAACATTGAGACTCTACACAGGTTTTTCAATAATTAGAGGATGTGCTTGCATGGAGCCATGACTGCTCTGGCCTTGATGCCATTTCCCAGGGCAGACAGCAATTATTACAGCCCACAGTAAATTTCCTACATTCTCTGCCTCCAGCCACTGAAGATCTTTTTGGAGTAAAGGTCTCTTAATTTTCCACACTCTTGTCATCAGCTTGGATTAGCAACACGTTCTGCTTGTTTTCTTCAGTTGGTTTAGAAACAATTGACAGCTGCTTTTCTGCTGTAGTATATTCTTTGCACCTGAGGTTGAAGAGATCATGATCATAGCTTTGATTATATTAACATAGCAGATAACAGTCTTGGCATTTTCAGCAGGGCAGCTAGAACCAAACTGTTCCTGCTGTCTTTGAGCTCAAGTGAGTAGCCCCCACTCAGCACTCCCAAGCTTTGTGGTGTAGATTATATTTATTTATTGTTCTCAGATTTTTATCACCTCCATGGTTCACAAATGAATTATTCATTGAGGTAGAGGGCTCTTTCTTCTATGATACAGTGTCTTCACCTTGTATATACATTCTGCGATTATTTTGACTAGAATTTTATTGTATTGTAACAACACAAACTATAAAACTGACTGACCTAATTTAACATTAAAAAACAAAATATATACTCATAGCGAGTAAATTAAATGTTAAGTAGTTAAATTGAAAGTGGTTATATTGCTCTTTAATTACACAGGTGAGATCCTGCTAGAGTTACTAGTAGGGAGGAAATGTCCGGATTGCTTTTTGTAGCACAGCATTGGACTGGGCTGCGTAAGGTATGGGAGCCATTGCTATATCCTGCAGAGCTCAGATCTGACCAGAAGCGTGGGCAGATTCACATAGGTTGCCTTTATGGGTAGGTGGTTTTGCCCTTCTTCGTCATCTGGCGTACTTCCTAATTTGCCTATACATGTGATGTTGTTGGTTCGTGCTAAGCCTCTCCACAGTGTTACGGTTAAATATAGTAAAGGAACATTTTAAACAAGAAAGGACTTCAAACGCTCACAAGATCCTCTGTAATGGACTGCATAGGCACTTTCAGTGCAAATTTGTATACGTTCGTCAATGTTTTGAGCTGGCCTGAAACTTATCGTGAGGCAGACCAAAAGATGTGGAAAGCGAGAGTCCGTAGCATCTCCTAGTTGTTTTTCGTCCCCAGCTGAGTCACAGCGTGTACACCAGAGCTCTAGCTCTCCCTGAGCATACTGGTGCAACTGCAGAACGAGAGCCCTGGCTCCTGGCTGCTTTATGCCTGTTAGACTTAAACTTTAGCAAACGTTAAGATGTTTTGTGTGTGGATGCAAGGAGTGTTAGGGTTCTTACTGCTACTTGGATATCATGTCAACATATACGCGTAGGTTAGCCCTAAACAACTAACAGCTGCTACAGATGCCTAGCTGGGGGGCTCAGTGCAAGCTGGGTGTAACACAAGCAGACAGTAAGAACTGAACAATGAAGAATAATCCCCAGAAGGAAGAAAGGAATATAACTTTAAGGATTAGCGAACTGATTAGAAATCCTTTGGAAAAGCAAGTATGTGGAAACTGAGAATGACTTTTCAGAAAAAGGTAAAGATTGAAATAAAGATTGACATTGAGATAAAGATTGAAAGAGGAGGAGAGAAAGAATGAACTTCTAACATGAAACAGGTAATTCAAAGAAATACAAATGGTTGGTGAAGAAAGATCAGGAAGTGTGGAGGAGGGTGAAAGATTTAAAGACAGTAGTTAGAATGGGAAGAAAAGAAGGCATAACTAATGTTAGTGGCAGAAGGTAAGCTATTAAAAACTGTTGAATAAACTTCTGGAGAAAAAATAGAGGAAACCCACTGTCAGGCTAGGTATTGGCTGAGAAAAAAGAGTGAAAGTGCAGGTAAATACAACTGAATATGCAGTGGATCGGTATCAGTGTTGCCAAGTACAGCGCCTGGCAGTTTTGAAGAAAAGGTGAGATGTCTAGGGCAGACTTAACATGTAGGCAGCCTTTTCATTCTCAGCTAGTTTCAGTAGGATAGGTTTGAGTTACGAGGTGGGAATACCCTGATGAAGGGAATACCTTCTTATTGCTCTATCTATTCCACGTGTTAACAAGACCTTCAGTCAGGCACCATTTAAACAGAGTAACAATTTTATCTGGCATTTCTCTTAAGAGAGGAGAACATAAAGTATCCTTTTAGCGTATCATCTCAGCTGCAAAAAACCATTAATAGTGGTGGCTTTGGTTTATATGTTTGGGTACCAGGGAAATTGTGCTGTGTTAGAAGATGCTGCTGATGTTTATGCTTCATCCTTTTCTAAACAAAAATGGAGGAAAGCAGCAGACTCTGAAATGGAGAAGAGAGCTCTTCCTAAGCCACCTCAGAAAGACGAGAAACTAGCACTGTTGCATCCAGCAGAGATGAGAAGAGATAGCCAGTACTAGGTAAAGAGAAGGCAACAAAGTAGTGTTACTTGGAGCTGACCTTTTCTAGGCAGCATCGCAAGAGCTGAGATAAAGGAGTGACTGAGGAAGGAAGAAGAAAATCTGAGAAGGAAGTTCCAGCAGAGCAGGTAGAATTAAAGGAGAAGAGAGGATTTCTGTTTAAGAATCCTCATGTAAGATTTCATTGTGACAAATATTTTTATAAAAACCTTCATACCACTGTATGTTTCTAATAGGTTATTTGCTATGGAATATGATCAGTTATGGCTGGTAGAGGAATTAAGCAGAAAATTTAAAACTATGACATTGATAAAGAACATTCCAGCAAACGCTGAAACCCAGTAGCCAGATTTGTAGCTGCAAAGCAGTGGCTGCTCAGCCCAGTTCTTCAAACCTGTTGTGCCAGGGATAAAGATAAGTCAAAGCAAGCCCTACAAATCTCATGTCTTAGCGTGGTATTAGCTGCCAGAGCATCAGAGGAAATCTGACAGGCTAGCAAATGCAGAGGTAGCCTGTTTCTTCCTGCCAGAGATGGGATTAGCTGAGCTGAAGGTGACTTAGAAAAGTGCAAATAATGTGACACTGATAAATCCCTTTTAGTCCAAGATCTCAAATGAGATTCCAGTCAGAACCCTGTTCCAAGTGGAAGAAACTTGTGCTCCTGCACCACATGCCGTGGACTTCATGCATCCAAAGTTGTCACTAAAAGGTGTCATTCCCAAGTACTGTAACTTCTTTCCCCAGGCTTTAATTATTTACATAACAATAGTTCTGAAAATTGAACCCCCTCAGGAGTTTAACTCGATCTTGCAGAAACATTCTCCACATTTAGTTCCTAAATATGTTCTGTATTTTTAAATTTCATGCCATTGAAATCAGTCCAGCCTTCAGAGTGATTTTCTTCTCTGGATATTTGAATCATTCTCTGTGTTTAAAACACTTCATCTCAGCTTTGATTCATTTATTCCTAATTGCCAAGACCATTTTTGAATGTATTAGATGTGGTTTATCCCCTCACCACTACTTTGCGAATCTTATGTATAAGATTCTTTCTAGCTTGGCTGTTTCTCCTTCAACATAGTATGTCACCATCTCTTCTTCAGTGAATTCCCGATGTACTTTCTTGTATAAATTCCACTGGAAAATGTTACTCCCATGAAGCATTGTATTAGGCTCCGTTCTGAGGTGCAGATAGGAAATCTTTTGCATTTCTTTTGTCTAGAGGGAACATCGATTATCTTAGCAAAGACTAATACCAGGTATTAATCTGACATTCAATTCTGTAATTACAGGCAGTATGTTTCACAGCTTTCTGTGTATATATACCGAATTCCATTGGCTCATACTCTTTAAATTAAAAATATGTTTTAAAATAGCAAATGAGTAATGTTCCAAAAAGTGGGGCTAGATTCTCAGCTAACAGAAAACCTTGCTCTGTTAGCTATGCCATTTTTGCCAGCTGAGAACATGGCCTATGACCTCCTTTCACTTATTATATCATATGATGGAAATAAAACCAAATGAAATTAATGAGATTTTCAGATTTAGTCTCTAAATAAATAAAATCAGGAAAACAGATCTTGCAGAGTTTATGCCTGTTAAAGAATATTTTCAGGAAATACAGTATTTTTACTTGCAGAATGGTTCATAGCGCATTGCTTTTTAGTTGTTTTGTAGTTATTGAGATCGTAATTAATAATACACTTCCTAAATAAGGGGTGTTCTAAATGGATTAGCATATATAAATATATATGTGTTTTTACATGCACATAGTAAGTCTAGCAGCTAGTCACCGTACTGTGTAGCAGATTTTAATAGAATTTTGAAATGGAATAAACATTTTTATTTAGGGAGATAGTAAATTTAAAAAAATTAGCTTAGTATTCAACCATGGAACTCTATCTGGCTTTGAAAAGGGGTAGAGACTTCATATAACTGTTTCAGAGCATAAAACAGTAGTAAGTGGAAGTGTGAGAAGGAAACATCCAAAGGGGGGAAATTGTGTCATAATTCTGCACTGAGATGTCATATGCTTTTTTATAGGTCAGACACATGTTATCACAAACAGAAGACATCTGTTTCTGCCTGATTTGGCAGCTGTTATGTTCTTACGAGGATAAAAAAGTGATACTACATAAACAGCGCAGAAAATGTTTTAGTAAAAAATTACGATGCTGCAATGTGGTATTTTGGGATCAAAAAATTATTAACAAAGTATTTGAGCATACTCACAACTCCTGCTTTTGTTTCAGGGTAGTGGGTGGGTCCGCAGCCACAGAGACAGCGCATGCGTTAAATACAATTAGGAAGACATAAGTTTTCAGGCTAGAATACTGAATAAGGCCCTCACGAAAGAGTAGATCCTCGATTTTGTATGGTCTGATCAGGTGCTGTGCTGGCCTTCCACAACCAAAGTACAATGTTTCCGGAGATCCTGGGAAAAGGATCCTGTGGACTCCTGCCCCACAAAGCCCGTGCTGCACCCTTCTTTGTGGGCTATTGTTTCCAGTGCTAGCTGGGTTTAGCTAACTGGGGATGCTGGCACATGGTAATGAACTTCTGTCTTTATTTTACTAGGTAGACAGCTGCTCTGAAGTTAGCATGTTACAGGATTCCTGGATTTTTTTTTTTTTTTAAGGCAAAACAGGTAATGATGGAGTTTGATGTTAAAATTGATGAAACAGACTATCTAAATAGACCCGTTCAGAAATATGGGCAGGAAAGAAAACAATACACCAGGGTGAAGCAGCACTCAAGACAGGTTGATCAGAGGGAGCAGAAAAAGATATAGTTAGAACTGAAGACTGAATAAATTCTCAAGCTGTTTAGGATTATTCTGGAAAAGTATGGCTGTCTGTGACAAGAGTGTTCTGAAGACTGAACAGAATGAGGGGTGATCAAGGTCACATCTGAGACGCTAGAAAAACCATTACACTGGAAGTAGTTGAGTTTTTGTCAACAGGAGAAGCAGATAAAAAGCAAAAAAAAAAAAAAAAAAAAAAAGAGGGGGGAGGAGATACCATATCACGGAAAGAGGCTAGTTATATTTTTCAAATTTGAGTTAAATTTTGAATTTACCCCAAAATATACACAGACAATTTAAAAACTGTAAATAAAACTTAATGGAAAAGTATGTTAAATTTCTTCTACACTAAGACACACACTCTCTCAGAAATTTATCGTCTAAAAGCATAATTTCTATAGATGTTTTCTCTTTAACTTCCATACTATGTTTGCTCAGTTTACCAGCCAAAATAAGTTTTTGATCTTTTCAACACTGTAGATCCCATCTAACTATATTGCGTTGGTTTCAGAAATAATTTTCAACAATAGAAAACAAAATTCAGATCCAAGAATGCTTTCTGTTAGTGATGCTGCCAAAAGCACAAAGAATGCAGTCGGCCCCTTGAAAGCCAAGGAACTCCGAGGGCACTGCTGGCCATTACTGACATCGCTCTGGAGCAGAGGAACTACTGTGGGTGTGCATCACACACGCTTGGACCTTCGCTAACTCCGTGTAAGTAACTTGCAGTGTCTTCTGCTTTACTTGCTTTTATGAGCAAAGTTATCCCTCACATTTACCACCAGCACGTATTGCTCTTCTCAGCAGAGCCCACTCTTTATGTCAGACTCACGTAGTCTTTGTAGAACGTAGAAGTTCGAAGTACTTTTCTGAGCTGTCTAAAAAGGTCTGGGCGTGTTGCTCATGATTTGGTGCATGAGGGGTTTTCACTCCTAGTAACGCAAATTTGTATGTTTTGAACAAAAATATTTCATTTTATAAATACCTGTAAGTAATTTCCAGCATTCTTTCGGCCTGTCCATAAAATAACAAATTAAGAAGAAACAAATTACAATTTAATACAGCTTCTAAAATGCCCTCCCTAAAGTCCTTAATGTTAGGCTAGAATACAAATATTCTTAGGATGATGAAGAGCAACAGGATGTAAAGAAATGGATTGAAAATATAACCCTACTTCTTTAAAAGAAATATGTCCTTACTTAGAATGCTATAGTCAGATCTGACAAGCAAATCAGAGGAGGATACATAAGATAAAGAGGGACCCTTTGGAAGGCAGAGAAAATTGTGTCTTATTAGTTGATTGTTCCCTGCTGTAGCATCTAAACCCCTTCAAACTATTTAAAATTAAGACTATTGCTCATCATCTGTAGCATGTTAGAGAAAGAGCTTATTTTTTTTCCTTAGATATGCTCTGTTTTGCTAATTCTGTTGCTAATTCCTGTAATTGTATTGAGTCTTATTTATGTTTAGTTATTAAGTATACTAAGGATTAAATATAAAATGATCTGAAGTTTAAATTTTATTAATTTAATTAACTTTAAAATAATTTTATTTTAAAATTCATAGCTATATGAAACATTTTTCTCCAAGACTCCTTTCTTGGAGTTTTATGACTCCGTGAACTTTACAACTTTACTTAAGGAAGGGTCTTCCACTTCATGCTTTCCAAAAAAATCACCCTTGAAAATTTTGTTGATAGCTCGCTAAAGAAACAAAAAGACAAATAGCAAGAGGCTGTAATGTTGTGTATGTGTTAATATGTATGTATATGTAATGATAGTTTGAACTAAATATTTCTCTACTGCTTAGATTTATGATATGGTGTTTATGTTACAGAGAGACTTTTTCTGAAGGAAAACTCCAACAGAAAGAGAGAATAATTTTACTGAATCCAGTGAGATTCAGTATTTACTTCTGTTGCCTGTGACTTTAATTTCATTTACATATCTGTGTATATGTGGGAGGGACTCAACCCTTGCTTTTGATTAAGAACCCCATAATTTTAAGGGTAACAGTTATTGTTGAGATTACTTTCATGGAAGAAAAGGAGATTTTCCTTAGTAGCTACAGCCATTCACATGAAGCTGAGTTCCACTTCAGGATATGGCAGCCTCGTCTATTTAGATAAATGCCACTTGGCCATGTTCAGGCATGTTCTAATTTATTTGAAATAATTTACACTAAGTTTCCTAATAATATTCTGTCAATAGGTGCTGTGCAATTATTTTCTTTCTAGTTTCTAGACTAGAAGGACTCTTACCTCTAACTGGCCATCCAGGTCACACATCTTTTTGTTCCTTGGGTGGATGAGTGTAATCTTTTGAACCGAGTTTGATTCTGTTCTCTGCTCTAAGCTTAAATTAGATTGTTTTTAAGATAGTTAAAGAATGTTTCTTCTTGCCCTAGACCCTTTTTTGATTTTGGTATCAGGAACATCCTGAACCTTCCTCGTTAAAATAACGTCTGAAGAAAAATCCCTTTAATAGATTACAGTAATTTGTCTTGCTAAAGAAAATTGCATAGTCTCTATAATGTGTCATACTGTGGTTTGGTTTCTCGACCAGCACATTTATGAAACTTCACAGTTTTATATTCCTAAGAGCAGGGCAGACGGGGCAGACATACTGGGCATTCATCAGTTTTCAGGGGACTAGTACTGGGTCTATAGCCCTCCTGTTCTCCGGGGCATTCCCCCTGGAAGTCTGTCCTTGGATCTGTGTATAATCATCTAGACAATTGAGGGCAGGGAAGAGTTTCTGTACGAGAAAGGCTTACATAAAACCAGAAAGAGCTGACTAAAAGAAGGAAAGCTGGAGGCCTATGTAATCCTTACTAGTATGAAGAAAGTGGTCAAGGGAAGATTGCTCATTGTCTCTTTCAGAACAAAAAGTTGGGAAAAAAGAATTTCTTGCAAACATTAGTTGTAATCTAATCTGCTAAAAAGATTAAGAAATCACCCTCATTCATTGAAAAAAAATCTCATAAATTTGGGGATATTTTTTGAACTTTCCTTTTTGGCCCTACTGCAGTTTCCATACAGAAATGTATTTTGAAAGGATCCATAAAGATGACCTCTGACAGATTCCGTTGTAGTCATCACTGTATGTTGTCCCGTAGCACAGTATCACCTTACGTTCTTTTTTTTTCCACAATTCCAGTGATAAGAATATAAAGTGTGGATAAAATCAGTATCCCATCCTTCTTAAGGGAATGATATATACATAAATGTTGTGTGCATTTTTTCTCTGCTATTTCTGGAGCACCCCAACTTTATATGAGCTTAATTGCATTATTTTATTATTTGCATTCTATTTTGTTATTTAGTAAGCTCCTAGTTGGCATAAGAAATAATGAGAAGGCTTTCAGAATGCACATTAATGCAGGAGTTTTTTTCTCTGGCTGACATTTCCTATAGACCTACTGTACAAGTGTCATCTGGGAAAATAATATTTGTCACAAATGTATTAGCATGAGGAGTAAAGTAGAAAAAGATTTTAAACAAAACCAAGTTGTTGTGTGTTTCTCTGGTGTTTTTTTTTTTTTTTAAATGGAAGAGCTATATTTCTCACACCATTGCTAATATTGCAGAAGTCACGGCAGAGATCGCTTCATTACTGACCACTTTGGCAGTGTGCGACTAAAGCTTTGACAGAACGGTCAGTGCAAAGGGTCACATAATACTATGCAATTCTGTTTGAGCCTGGAGATTTGAAAGGAGGATCAGCCATGAAATAGGGGGTCTTTTCCCATGCTCCATCATCTCACTGACATTTAAATAAAACATTGGGAAGTGAAACAAGTTGAGAGTTCTTTGGAGATTGTAAGGAACAAACTAAGTAAGCAAAGAATCACTGCTCTGGCACCAGCAAGGCACCTGTCTGCCAGTCTTTCTGAGCAAACAACTTCCTGCAAAACAGCTGGTAGGCAATACAGTTATCCTTATGGCAAAATACTCTTAAGAAGTAGCTTTAAAATGTTTATTTTTGTACCTAGCAGTTTGTATGTCTCTGTAAATTGCCACAACACTGTTAAACACAAAATCCACCAGCTCCAATCTCTTCAAATTCCCACCTCAGTCATCAGCTGTTGCTCTATCATCAGTGAAAGATAATTGTTTAGAAATCCGGTTGCTATCGCCAGTCTGGCTCTTTTATCAGAGGTAGGAACTTTTCCTAGGTGAGATGTCTTTTGTGGTGAATTTGACAGAAATTGTCAGCCTAGCGTGAAACAAATATTGCTGCGTCCAAAGTCATAGCAGAATTAGGATTTTACAGTGATTAAGATTTCTACAGCCAAAAGAGAAATGCCACAGCTTCTGTGTGTCTTTCTGTTCAAAATGAACACAGATTGTTTTGTTTTGAACAGAGGTGATCCAAATTGCACACGAGTAATTCTGCTTTCAAAATATCCAAATTGGACACCACTGAGCCAGCTCTGTTGCCAAGAAAATACCTTCTCTCTCATCTCTTTCTCTTGCTTTTAGTCCACTCTCTTTTCCTTCCTGTGCTCAGCTTTTGATCCGAGAAGTCCCTCAGCTCAAAGGAACTAGCCTTCAGTTTGATGTTTTGGAACCTTGCCTGGCTTCAGACAAATGGGTGTAACATCTCAGTCCTTTGTAGGGGTTAGAGATGAAACAATGTCCAGTGGAGCCCAGATTTCCTCCACTCCCCTTCCATTCAAACAGAGTGCTTAACCTATATAGACACCTGAATGATGAGGCCCTTTATGTTTAGCACCTTCTCTGGATAGTTTAACATGAAGTAATTCCATTAATGTTTCATACTCTTGTTTCATTAATTTTTTGAAGGAAGAATGTATTATTAAGTGTTCAGTCCCTTCTCTCTTATCAGTTCAATTAAGGTACAGGAGGTACATCCACAAAGATGTCCTCCAGCAAAACTGGAGTTCACAGCTGATATTTTGAGGATTAAGAAGGCTGTGAAAACCACAAAACCAAAAGGTTTTCAAGTTCCTCTTATATATAACACACAAAGGAAAAAAAAGTGCAGTTACTCTTCTCTTATTAAAGAAAAATGTTTCGGCTTGTTGTAATTGTAAACTGTAAATGTGACATAAAATCACCTCTTTAAAATAAGTATGTTTCTTGATTAAGGCCTTTCTGAAGGGTATTCAGCCTTTGCTTCCCATGAAAACCTTTGTCTCTGCTCTCAAAGCATAAGCCCTTCTCTCCACTTTTGCTAGTTTTCTTTGTCCCCTTCACATTTCTACCTAACTATATTAAAATTCCAGTGTTGCTACCTAATTGTTCCATTTCAGTCATTTTTAATGCTGCCTATTACCACTATTTATGTACTTAAGACATCCTATGGCTGACTTAACTGCATGAACGTTGTGTTTCCAACAAACACCATGTCTGTCTATTTCTAAATTTGTGTGTGCGATACAGTTCATTCTGCTCACCATAATTCATCTGACTCCACGTCAGCTAGTTAGATGAGGCTGGGCAGAGAATGGGTGGAGAATGGATTGAGAGCAGCCCTGAGGAGAAGGACTTGGGGGTGTTGGTTGATGAGAAGCTCAACATGACCCAGCAATGTGCACTCGCAGCCCAGAAAGTCAACTGTATCCTGGGCTGCATCAAAAGAAGTGTGACCAGCAGGTTGAGGGAGGTGATTCTCCCCCTCTACTCCTCTCTCCTGAGACCCCACCTGGAGTATTGCGTCCAGCTCTGGGGCCCCCAACACGAGAAGGACATGGACCTGCTGGAGTGGGTCTAAAAGACGGCCATGAAGATGATCAGATGGCTGGAGCACCTCTCCTCTGAAGACAGGCTGAGAGAGTTGGGGTTGTTCAGCCTGGAGAAGAGAAGGCTCCAGGGGGACCTTCTAGCAGCCTTCCAGTACCTAAGGGTGGCCTACAAGAAAGCCGGAGAGGGACTTTTGACAAGGGCATGTAGTGATAGGACAAGGGGTAATGTCTTGAAACTGGAAGAGGGGAGATTTAGATGAGATAGAAGGCAGAAATTCTTCACTCTGAGGGTGGTGAGGCACTGGAACAGGTTGCCCAGAGAAGTTGTGGATGCCCCCTCTCTGGAAGTGTTCAAGGCCAGGTTGGATGGGGCTTTGAGCAACCTGGTCTAGCGGAAGGTGTCCCTGCCCATGGCAGGGGGGTTGGAACTAGATGATCTTTAAGGTCCCTTCCAACCAAAACCATTCTATGATTCTATGATACAGTTAGAATCAACAGCACACCTCAGCATGAGAATGCAGTTATAAAACACTGGTAGTTCCGTAAAATGACAGTCTACTGCATACGGTAGTTACAGTAGATCCAAAATTGCCGGGAATAGGATTCTCCCTATGGTGGGTGGTAGAGAGATTTGAACTGGGACCTGACAGCAAAGAGATGTGCTCCAATAGCACTTTAATAAAAAGCCAGTTTCACTATGTCTTACTGCATATAATGCAGCTGGGTGGTGGTACCAACTGCTCGAGCGTTGCACGCAGGCTGTGCACAGACCGAATAATTCTGCCCCAACAAACCCTCACATCAGTCTCTTGCACAAAGGTAACTTAACTCGGGATTGTGCCATCTACAAGCTTTCACCAAAGCAGGTGTCGGAGTTCCCCAGAATTGATTCCTTCTGCTCGTGTCGGGACACTAGAAACCTCAAACTCTCTCCAGTCGCCCCCACTTCCCTACACATTATGCATGGTTCTTTTCTCTATCATTCCTTCATCCTATATAGCGCAAGCGAAGATGTAGAGTATTTTGTTTTGGTTTTTTTTTAATATGCTGTGCCTAATGAGAGCATATATTCCTGTGTGTATGTTACAGAGTGTTCTGTGTAATGCCAATCATTCCTTTGACTTTATTGCCATACTTGGGAAAAAGTTTCTGATTAATGAGTCTTTTTGTCCGTGTGAGCAAAAAACGAAGAGATACCGTTTAAACCCAGTGAGCTGTGGAGGCAGGCAGAGGAATCAGCATAGCGTTGTTTATGTGTTTGACTGACTTACAGCTTGCTACACAACTAAAACAGTGAAGGAATATTCTTGCTTTACCTTTTGACAGAGCACTGTGCTGTACAACATTTTCATCTAATGAAAATGTTTTTTATAAAGTGAGGATAAAGCATGTATATTTAAAAAAATAACCCCACTTGTGTAAGTCTGTGCATCAATGACATAGTTGGAAGCACTTTATGAAACAATGTATTAACTCAGTAAAATACAAATGAAAACTGTATATTAATTGTTTTATATGCCCTCCTGTTCTCATGTTTTATTAACTTGTTAATATTACCGTGTATCATGCTAGCATGTGATACTCTTCCAAATAAGGTACTATTTTTACTTGGTTTATGAAAATAAATGAGCATTTCAGATTAGCATTTTGATTTTGCATGGAAGCACATAATGTTTTTTCTCGTATTCCCCGATTGTTTCAAGGGCATTGTATCATACCATAAAGCCGAAGACTCTTTCATCTTTCTTCCGATAAAGTTGCTAATTACTTTTAATTTTACATGATATTTAAAGACTTTAAAATTTATTATTACTATCAGTACCAAATCCTAACATCTTTCAGACTAGTAAGACACTCAATAACTTCTTTTTTTTAATGTTTCTGTTACAAGGTACAGTCATGACATACTCCGCCACCGCCTCCTTCCCTTCCCTGACTAGAATTTTATCAGAGTACAAATGTTAGAAGCTCAATGAAAATACAGTTTAATGCAGCCAGTTAAATTGCCCGAGAGGAAACAGTGAATACAGCTTTTTTAAAGCCTTTCCCCTCAGGCCATTAACTAAGAAACTGGTCACTAACTGCTGGTAACAAACCATTTTGGAGGGATTATTGCTATTACCAGTATTCAGTGGTTTATGGCTACATTTTGTTAAAGACATTAGGAACCGTAATGCGGAGGGGCCCATAGTATTGGAAAAATCATTCTTTTCCCTTGTGATTAAGAACAGTTTTTCTTCCAGTCTAGATGCCTCGAATAGTGGGTTCGTTATTTGTCATATCTCTGGATGCTGTAAAAAAGGCTTTTCATTATGGCCAGGATTCAAATGAAGAGAGTGAAACTATAATACTGACTTCTGGGAAAGTATGACTCCTGTAGAAACCACCGTGCGTAGACTAGATTTCAACTATTTCCAAGAATTTTAGCTGCCACTGAGAACTGGTTGACAGAACAACCCACAGTAGCTTTCCCTTCCTGTGATCAGCTCTTTCTTGGGGAAGGCATCGGCACTGCTGAAGAAATAAACAAGGTTATATATTTATTTTAGATAACGATGTGGTGTAAGTTTAGGTGTAAGAAAGGGGTTTTGATCAGTATGTTTCTAGCACTCTACAGTTAGTTCTGTTTCCTAATTATTACAATTTACGTAATCTATAGTATTAGCGAAGATGGGTCAGCCTTAGTTGTAATCAAAAGTGCAGAATCGTAGAAGTTCAGTGGTGTAATTAGAAAAAGTTCTGTGGAGCTCCAGAAATCTTTCTTTTATTCTTTTTTTAAGGAACTCCATCTAAGAAGATATTTTAACAGCTTAGTTGTATAAATGATATTGTTGAGTTAGAATACAGATTATAAACACGCTATTTGCATGGGAAATGTGTTTTTCACTCTATTGTACCCCCCACCAATCTTTTAATTTTTAAAAAAAAACATAGATCAGAACATATCATTAGCTTTGCTTCTTAGTGAACCTGACTTTTCTCGAGAAATTTACATCTTTCTCTCATTTTCTGTTAAGGTTTCTTACCCTGTTTTCTCACCTAAAGAATTATAATGAGGTAGAGTGAATGAGATCTATGGGGAAAGCAGTGGACCTAGAGACTAAAGGTAAAAGGATGATTGATGGTATGAAATTACCATAAAAGTACAATCAGGATCAGATTTTAAAATGAATTTTTAAGCAGCCTAAGAGATACTCTTTGATTTGTAGTCTGGTGGAATGGATAATGTCTCATTCAGTGGATAAAGTTTCTCACTGTGTGACTTGAGCTTTTTCTGATCTTTCTGACTGGGAGTAAAATGGAACCAAAGCATAAAGTGGTTTTTAATGCTGAAAATATCAAACACAATATTCTTAATGTCAAAACCTAGGCATAGCAGATGAGAAAAGAAAAAGAAATATGAGAAAATTATAGTGTTGGT
Organism: Phoenicopterus ruber ruber; assembly: GCA_009819775.1. Taxonomy (NCBI): domain Eukaryota; kingdom Metazoa; phylum Chordata; class Aves; order Phoenicopteriformes; family Phoenicopteridae; genus Phoenicopterus; species Phoenicopterus ruber. The sequence continues at coordinate 68,619,078 of CM020218.1, read as the reverse complement.
ATTATTGTATTAGATAAAGACACTATCTTCTTAAGTGCCCTCTTGATCTATAAAAATATTTTAAACATAAGTAAGGAAAGGGTCAGATCTTCATGTTGATATGAAAAAACCCCAAATTTTTAAACAGCTTCAGGTTTAAATATTTGTGAATTTGTTAAAAAAAAACCCCTGTAAATCCTACCAAAATATTCAAATACAAGACATACTATAATTTATATCTATTTGAGCAACACATGACATGTCTTGTGATCTCTATATAACTAACAACAATTTACAGTGCATTCAGTTGGTCAGTTAAAACAGAGCTCAGTGGGTATTTAAGAGTGTAAACTATCCTGTGAAATTATTCCTATATAATTGCATCAAACATTGAAATAAATTTAGGAAAGTTTTAAGCTGAAATTAGGACATTTTTATCTTTCTAATTTAGTGCATTCACATGAAGCAACTAATTGGCTCTGTAGGATTGAGGTTAGAAATGATTACGTTGTCGATAGGCTTTTTCTTTTAACAAAATTCTTGCAACTGTGAATTCTTGTTTTTTCTCCCACCACTCTGGTTTTATTTATTTAATTTGGAGGATTTAAATATGATGGTAATGTTTTAAAATAAAGATTCTTTTTTGTAAGCTAATTCACTCTGCTTTCAAGGAAAAGGACATTTATGATTAATTTCCTTTCTACTATATATGTAATAAAGAAGGATGTGTATACCATTTATCATATAACCTCAAAGGATTCTATTTATTATATGGCTGGGTATTGTGATGTTAAAATTACAGACAATATTTTAAAATAGTTTAGCATAAAAAAAAATCCTAAGATTTCCAACAGTTGCTTCTTATGACAGTTTTCATTTTTTTCCCTCCTACTGACAGTTCCCATAATGACTTTAATCATATAGTCTGGAAATGGAGCAGGTTACTGAACAGCAACAAACTCACTGGTCAATGTCGGTGTCACTTTTCTGGGAGCAGGACTTTTTGAGCATCAAGGAACTAATTTTAACAGCCTGCTGGAAAAGTGTTAAGTGCATTAACTCCCTGTCAATCACATTTTTAGCACGCTGGCCAAATTATTATTATTTGGCTCGAGACATTCTATTGAAACTTATTTGTATGGTATTCTTATCTGTGTACCTTATGTGCCTAATGATGATTGTTTATGGAGAGGTGCCTGTCCAATTATTTTTGAAGGAACACAAGAATGCAGAATGACTGGAAGCATCAGGTTTTTGCCAGAGAATGCCTCAGGTAAGAGGAGAATGGCTAGAGGCTATAAGGAATCACAAGAGACAAGTCAGAGTCGTAAATTGGGAAACTGACATATCTCATCTAATATACTTGCTAACTAGGCCTTTAAAAACCTTGACATTTAACTAAGTTTGTGGAAAAGTTATAGATTTTGTCCTTTTCTATTGGCTATAACTCATTAATATGATGAACTGAGGTGTTTATAATCATTACCAGCATTAGCAGCCTAGCATATGGGATCATTTAGAGATCCAGTTAAGCACCTAACAACTGCTCAGTTGTTTATGTAGGTTGTGCCTTTTTCAAAGTCAAGTCAGTCAAAAATGATATTGCAAGTTATTTACCCTTTTGGTACTTCAGTGTGTGAAATGGGATGAAAGAATGCTGGTATTCAGCTGAGGCATTTAAATAATGCTTTGGAAGTCCTGGCCTGCTTAGAACAGACTGCAATCCTTACTGTAAAACAGAAATTTCTGATGGTTTCAAGAAAAAAAAAGGTAGTATAAAAACAAACTTTGCAGTGAATGCTGCCTATTAACTCGTATCGATTTAAATACATTAGGGACTTAACTTTTTCTGTGAAAATAAACTTTGCCTTTACCCATTAATGTTTCAAGGATAAGATCAATTGTGTAATTAAATACATACCCTGCCCTGATTCTGATCCTGTGTATACAGAATTTTATATGGGTGAAAAGATCTAATTTCTGTGTAAAAAATAAACCAAAAAAAAATCAAGCCATAGAATTCTGTGAAATGAACAACAAAAGGAACTCATTGCCGTATGAAAAGTGGAGATGCTCACAAAAAAGGCAGGAGGAGGCACTATAGCACAATAGCTAGAAAACAGTAAGTTTTAATTTCCGAATAGCTTTCCTGTCTGAAGAATTAATTTAAACCAATACACTTTGCAAGCAAGCATTTTTATGCTTAGGAATTGCTATAATTATTCCAAAAAGCAGGGAAAATGTGAAGGGAGCTAGTCGATGGGGGCAGGGGGAAGCTATTAGGGATTGTTTTCCCAGGGCAGGAAACTGAAATTCAGTAGGAAATGGCATTTTGACAAGCACTTTGTATTTCCAACCAAAATGGAATCTTGCTCATTTAGTGCACCTGGAAAACAGTTAATTGAGGCAAAAGCCGCACCTTTATCTTACACGTGAGAAACTGTATTGACATTTATAGGATTTGAGTTAACTCTTCCAGCACTAAGAATTCATTGCTTTTACCTAATGTACTTTGGAACATGAATAAATTATACTGTAACATATTAGAGTAGGAGAGAAAATGACTACTCCTGTTCAGGTTGTGTGACGTTTTCCATGCTGCCCCCATTTTCAGCAGCTCATAACTTTCTGAAAACTTCTGGCTGCCGGGTGAAATGTTCTTAGTTTAGGTCTCTGTTGGATGAAAATTATTATTTGAAAGTTTGAGGGACTGGTTCCATTATTTCTGGATATGTGTGAATAAAAACATATAGCCCATCATGCAAATATTCCTGTTTCTTCTGCACTATCCTGTTGTCCAAATGGAGAGTGAAAGAGGGATCATTTTATGTGAATTTGTGGACTGCAAATGAATAATTGCATCCTTGCACTTGAATAGCTTAGTTACTTTTGAAAATAATGAAAATCTTAGAGGAATTTCCATTTTTGGCCAGTGTGCTGCTGTATTCCCTAAGCTCTTTGTCCGCAGCATATTTTTTCATGTGATAATCACACAAACTTGTTAAATATAGTGTTCTTTCACTGGTCACTTATGATCACCAATTACTTGGCAGTATTTTGACTGGTCTGAGATTGCTGAAGACCATATGTCGGGTTATACTCAAGTAAGACTTCAGATGTAGTGAAATGAAATCACAATGTTCCAGTAGGTATAGGCTCCTTGAAATGCTACAGGTCTACCCAGGAATCTAATCTTTCAGAGGAACGTGTTCAGATGGCATGTTAATTTTCTTCCAATTACATTAGAAGTCATTATCCAGTTAGTTGAAGGAATAAGTGTAAGCAACTTTGAAAAGACATTTATGCTTGGAAAAAAAGAAAAAGAAAATCTGACTGTTCCAACTGTTTGTCCCACCTTCTTCAGCTGAGGAATTCAGTTCCGCAGGTGTTCTGGTAGGAACATTCACAGAGGTAGCGGACTCCTAAATGTTAGTATTTACACCAGAAACTTGACTACAAATTATTCCCAACCAGTGAAGAAATAGTAAGCATATGCTATCACTCAGTGTCCACAGAAAAACAGTAAAATATTTTAACAAACTGCTTGCAGATAATCTGCAGGACAAGAATGATTGTAAAAATGATTTGGTATATCGATGCTTTAAGTAAGAAAGGAAATAACTCCTATCTCAAGAGGTTGCTACTTAGGCAAGCAGACAAGACAAAAGACAGGCAAAACACACGTGAACATATACATAAGTGTTTGTGTGTGCTACTGGTCCCTTTAAAGTTCCCTTACCTTTTTTGTGAACAGAACATGAGAGGTATGTGAAGACAACTGTGAAACCTTCAGGCAATATGTTCCCCAATCTACAGATATTGTCTTTAAAGAACAAGAATTTTACTATGAAGAGCCATGTGTAGCAGTAAATACACAATATATAGGCCTGTTATTTCTGTTGTACTGGTTTCTGTCCCTGAATACGCTGAAAAGACCTTGGCAGGTCTCACAACTTGTTCCCGCTTTCTTCTGTCACAGAATATTTTCCTATTACTAGTAACTCAACATGAGGAACTCTTAGTACTTGTTCAGTATAATTCCTCCATCTTCTCCTAGCCCATGTGGGCAGGAGCAGGCAGGAAATGACAGGTATCCCAGACATACTTTGCTGCGCTGTTTCCACCATTATAGTAATAATGTATCATCACTCTTCCTAGACTTCCCCTAATTCTTGATTACATCTTTTCCAGACATCATTCTCATTCACTGGCCTGAAATTGATCTTACTATTCTTCTTTGGTGTCGTTCAGTTGGTGTTTCATTTATCCTTCCTGTTAAGTTCTTCCGGTGTCACTTCCCTATAAATCAGCAGGCATTATAAAGTGTTGTTAGCATTGTCTTTTGGTAGATGTTCAGAATCCAAAAACTCTGAAAACAAAAGGTCTAGGCATTATCACTCTGCCTGCCACGATCTTTCGTTTCTCTTCGGTAAAATAATTTTGTCCGTAGAGAGATGACTGTCATGATCAGCCACTCCCTGAGAACGTTTAGGTCACGCAGATACTGTGCATATTCTTGGAGAGGCTCTAACAGATAACCTATGGCAAATTAGACTGTGATGGGCTGCCCCTTCTTCTTCTTTCAGCTGTCTGTTCTTGGTTCAATACTTCAGCAAATGGGTAGCATTTCGGTGGGCATCAGTTTGGGTAGAATAGAACATTTTGGTGGGCATCAGTTCACAGGTCAACAGCTTAGCATGAACATTTTCCCGTCAGCTGTTTAAGATAATATGCCCGTCTGGGAAACCAGGCAGCTGAGAAACAGCCACAGAACCTGATCCGCTGCCCCAGCAACTGAACAGAGGGATGAGATGCTGCAAATTGCACCAGGGCTTGTAGGACAAGTGACATACGCTTGGGTTTTCTTAGTTCCGAGTGCAGCAAGGCTGCTTTATCATATAAACTTAATGACACATCTGTGATATTCAGCTCTGGAGATGGGGTCATTAATTTAAATAAAATGACTAAATAAAGGCATGTAAGGGAAATATCAACTACAGTCACTAGAAATAAGCCCTTCTGAAGAGAAGACATGGAGGGGAGGACATCTTCCCTCCAGAAAGAAAAAAAGGATGAGGCAGAGTTGCTTTCTTTCCTCCTTAACAGAACAAAGCGTCTTAGCAGATGACGCTTAATTGATAAATTTGGACAAGAGATTGGGAAAATTGTTTCATTTAACATTCTGAATGTAATTTCCCTTTCTGCATTTACAAAACAAATGTATTAACAGAAAAGAGGAAAAACAATATTCCAGGTCCTGTCAATTCTTTGCATTTGGATTAATTCTGTAAAATACGTCTCCATAAATGAGAATGGAATGTTACATCTTTCCCTGGGAAGTCATGTGAACCACACTATGCCGAGTTTTTATGCTGGGTCTAAACCTGCCTTTTCTGTAACGCTGTAGACTAAAACTTCAGTCCCCAACTTGACCAAAGTTCTAGCTCCAGCCCCCAGACTTCATTGATTAGGTAATATATCTTGTTTCAGTATTATAGCGCTTATATCCTGCTTTCTATTGGTTAATTGATAGGAATAAGTGAGTAGAAGTTAATTGTTTGGAATAATAGAAGCAGTACATTAAAAAAGAGATCTGAAATATTTTTGCTTCAGTATAAGGTACTGTCTGTTATTGTGAAGGTCAGTGAAGTTAGCAAAGAAAGTTAATACAAGATGCATGCAGTATACGAGCTAAATTTGTAAGAGCATTTTCTGGAAAGGTGTATGGATAAGTCTTCCAGTAGAGAGTATTGTTAATAAAACAGCAGCTCAGTACATTCAAACCCTAGGAGTGTCTAAGTGCTCTAAATGCACTGGGCTGCCCACGCTGTTTTCAGATTGGCTGTTCTGTTCAGCATGCAGGCTTGGCGCTGGGCCTGTAACAGCTGCTGACTTCAGTGGGGCCTTTAATCCTACACATGAGTATATCTCTTTCTGCTTTACAATTCCAAAACTTATTTAATCAGATCTGAGACATGTGCATCTGAGACATGAATGGAATAATTATAGAGAAGGAACTGGAAAAGTACATGGAATATTTGTTGTATTTTTAGCAACGCTACACTTGCGGATACACTTTGTAACTAGTACTTAACACATTTTCTTGTCTTGTTAGGGTGTATGAGAAGAGAACAGGGTGTAACCTGTTCTGTGTAGGTCTTCCTTAATTCTGTCATACATGAACGTTTAAGACGGAGGAATGGAGAAGCAGCAGCCATGGCAGCCGTTGTGGCGTTGTGACTGCCCCTCCAACCTCCATGCGTACAGAAGCAGAGCTGGGGGTTGATGTTGTGGCATGAGACAATGGAGTGACAGTGCTGGAATCTGGATTAAGCTCTATGCCTCCCATCCCCTTCCTTAATAATGCCTCTTTTGTACCACTGTGTTATGTCTTTCAATGTTTTGGGTAGGGAAAGAGGGAGAGTTGTGTGAAGCCTCAGAACTGTGAATCTGGTGCAGGGAGAAGTGTGTGAAAGCACAGATGGGAGGTTCAAGATGGAACTAGAGCTGAGATGGAAGGTGAGAAGTGAAGGCATTGAGGAAGAGAAGACAAAGCCTTTGGACCTGCTAAAAAAAAAAAAAAAAAAAAAAGAGAAAAAGGAACATCTTTTGTAGTAAAGAGTCAGAACTAGGCAGGAGGCAATGGATAACCTAATATATCTTTCCCCATAGCAAATTTCTGTGATCTAAGGTTCCAGATAGTTTGTTTTGATACCTGATACATATGTTAGTTATTATATGGCTTGATTTTGACCCACTTGAATAAGTGAGCACTTTTCATAGCATCATAGAATATCTCGAGTTGGAAGGGACCCATAAGGATCATCGAGTCCCACTCCCTGCTCCTCACAGGACTGCCTAAAACTAAACCATATGACTAAGAGCACCGTCCAGACACTCCTTGAACTCTGACAGGCTTGGTGCCATCACCACTTCCCTGGGAAGCCTGTTCCAGTGACCAACCACCCTCTCAGTGAAGAACTTTTTCCTAAGGTCCAGTCTGAACTTCCCCTGACGCAGCTCCATTCCATTTCCTCGTGTCCTATCGCTGGTCCCCAGAGAGAGGAGATCAGCACCTCCCCCTCCGCTGCCCCCCATGAGGAAGTTGTAGACTGCAATGGGGTCACCCCTCAGCCTTCTCTTCTCCAAGCTGAACAAACCAAGTGAGCTCAGCTGCTCCTCATAAGTCTTGCACTCGAGACCTTTCACCATCTTGGTTACCCTCCTTTGGACACACTCTAATAGTTCAATGTCCTTCTTATATTGAGGCACCCAAAACTGCACATAATATTCGAGGTGGGGCCGCACCAGTGCTCACTTTTGTTCTATATATCCAAAACATAAACCAGTATTTCTGTTAAGCAGCTAATCCCATACATTAAAAAAATGTGGTATTTGGCTTATGTCATGTACGCAGTCCTTGCCTAAGGGGAATCAACATGACCCAAGGGGCAGTAGCATCAGGTTTGGTTCCATTCCTGACTCTGGTGGACTCTGTCACTAGCTTGCAAGATAAGCTTGTTCTAGTCACATAACATTCAGTGTCTTAGTTTCCTCATTTGTAAGACTTGGATAATAACTTTCATTTTATTTGTAAATATGTAAGAACACTTTAGAGAAATAGATGTTACTATTTTTAATGGAATCCCAAGGTATTTACTAAGTCTAGGCAACACCTTTCACTGGATGAATGAGGCCACCAGGCTAGATGGAACACGTAAGTCCACGTGAATGGAACCATTAATTTAATCTACTTATTTTTATCTTTTCTCTTCCTTCTCCTATAATGGTGCAGCTGGTACTGTTGTGCTTGAGAAATCTAGGCTTGGCCATTTAAAGTAACTGTGTTGAACATAATTGTTTATAAATAACACACAAGCGTCTTTGCAGTATCCCAGACAAGAAACATCCACTCCCCTTCATACTGTTCTGGTCAGTTCCTTATCTCAGTGCATTCTTGGTACATGTGCAAGTAATCTGTCTGGTTTACAAGAGGCTACATTGTCTGATTTTATTGGTGAAAACAGTTGTAATAGCCTTCCTTTCTGAAGATAACCCTGGAACTCTCATGTCTCCATTAGATTCATGTCCGTTTTACTGAAATGATATTCTTCCAACAGTCTGTTATGTTCTCCCTCCTTTCATTCATTTATTGCTAATAAAGCAGCCCCAACAGTCACTGCCGCTCTGTCCCAAATTATCTTTAGTTGCCTCAACAGTATTATTTAGATCAGAGTAATACTTAATTACTTGTGCAATCTTATTTTTATCAACACTTAAGTGATTTTCTTGAAAAGGCAGTTGTTATATCTTCAAAACTTTCCGCCAGTGTTTCTGTCTGCTGTCTTTGAGATACAATTGTCTGATACTCAGTATACGTGGCTGTAGGAGGCAGCATTTGTTTTCACTGTTAAGAGTAAGCGATTTCTCAGAAAAGAATTGCAAGGAGCATACATCACTTTTTTCCCCTAGCAGGGGCTGCTTGCAGCAGTATCGGGGAAAGGGTACCATTTACTATCTTTAACAATTGCTTACCCATTGCAGGTTTAATTGCAACAATCTCCTGGTAATTGAAACCTTCTCTTATAGCTAACCTAATCTGAATTCAGAGAGGTTAGCATAAACTGCTCAAAGACCAATCTGTAGCTGATATTAAAAAGCACTGATTAATTTTAGGAAAGCAGCTGGCCTCAGTTTTCCTGTAAATGATTACATTTACCATTCACTCTTCAGTAACTATTGTTTTCATAAGTCTTCTTTGCAGCTTAGAATCCCCCCCACCCCCCAGTTTACATTTTTCTAAAACTCTCTCAAAAAGACAAAAAAAGAGACATTCCCACCTCCATACTGTCAAGAAAACATCTGTTACTTACCCATTTCCCAGGACGATCAACACTAGCAAAGAAGGGAGACAGTTTTTACAGCACGTGGTTTTAGCACGTGAGCATCAGGCTTATCAGTAAATTTTCACCAACATCTGTCCGTTGTGAAATGCATTGTTATCCCCATTTATCAATGAAGAACTGAAGCAGAAGAAAACAATTTACTCCATCTCATAGTGAAAGGTTATGATAGAACTAGGACAGAGCCTGAATTCCCTGATCTTGGTAGAAGGCTTTAACCACACATCATGCAGAATCGCTAGCTGCAAAGACATACATTTGGCAATTGAATTAATAATACCTCCATCATTATATGAGGAGGAAAAGAACAATTTGTCTTGCTTCTATATTACAATTCTTGTTTTACATGTCTTTAAAAGTCTCCCTTAGATTGCATTTGTTTTGGGGTGCCTGATTGCATTGGGGTTGATTTTTGGGGGGACAGGCAATTTCTGGAATGCTTAGGGACTGATGGAAGAGGGATTTTCGACTCAACAGCTTTAAGAGTGGCAGGTGCCAGCGTGTCTCTGCGTTACATAGCCTGTTTGCAACTATCACTGCGGGTTTGTAGATCTATTGGAAGGATAGAGCTGGAGAAGTAGAGTTTGATGGCTGCAAAGCAATTTGTGTTGGATTATTTGTGGGTAAAAAGAGGCTTCTCTCGTCCAGTGCAGCTAGTACCCTTCATTGGATTCTGGAGATTGCGACTAATTAAAATAAGAAACAGGTAGTCATTTTTCAAAACAAATGGTGAGTCTATAAATAAAACATAACCTGACTGCAAAGTCATTATTTTAGGGAATTACTGTGTTGCCATATTCATTACAGCATAGAAGAATATCTATGTGTTTGTAAATTTATCTTATTAGTTCACTGGCACGGTTGTCCTCCCAGGCAAATTTTAAGGCTTTGTAAATATCGTGGTTTTGTCCTAAATCTTCAAATTGTAATCTAGGTTTTAATATTGGCCATTAAACTGCGGATGCAGTTGGTGGTGTATGGTAAATATAAACAAACTTACAGGAAAATGAACACCAGTTTATTTGTTAAACGTGTCTGGCAAATTAACGGAGTATCACTATTATTATCTTAGTGGAGGGCAGAACACTTAAGTCAGTATTTTGTCAAGACTTTTGCGCCAAATTCTCTTGTGTCACTATTGACAGGTAGATGAGCACTATAACACACTTATGATGAGAACCAACCCATCAGCTTTTCGTGGTCTAGGTTTTATGCTGTGTAATTTCTATATCATATGAGATGTTCTGATTGTTAGACGGGGTCACTTGGAGTAGACCTTTTGATTGATTCTTAGAAAGATGCAAACAAACAGCTCTCACTGAAAGCATTTTTGGTGCCTGGGCTTAGCTCTTCTGTGGTTTTCTGACTGTTGTTCTTACGTGAGGCCAGTTTTTGAGGGTAGTTGAGAAAAGCCACTGACAACAGCAGATTCTTTAATCATGTTGCTCTTTCTATCCTCTGACAAGGTTGACAGTCAGCAACTGAATATGCAATGGCTCTAAATCTTGTGAAATGACTAGCCAAAGGCTATCATAATTCATACACTCCTAAAGATTGAGAACTGTTCTACCTAGCTGGGGTGCCTTTCCAGATTTAATTCAAGTTACTCTTTGAGTTAGCCTAACTGAAATAGAACAGCCACTTTGCAAATTAGAAAGAAATCCCCTAATATGTGTGTCATTTTTTTATGTTTGTGGGCCTGTACCTACTGAAAGCTTAACTTTGAAGATCACAAAGGATCAGAATATATAAACATCACCTTTATAATAAAATGTGAATAAAAACATAGAAAAAAATAAACTGCATCTCCTGTCTTCCCTGTTGTTTTCTGACCAATTTAAATACATTTTTTTCTTGTCTTTTTAGAGCCAGGAGATGATTAAAAAGCTGCAGCAGGTTTCTTTTCTTTCCCACTAAAGTGGAGCAGTTATCTTTAGCAACAGGTACCGACAGTCAAATGATGTATTTTCCTTAGCATGCACTTTACAGTTGGAAAGAAAGGTGATAAGTAACTTTTAAAAGCCGCATGTAATACTGTACAGCTTTGGTACTTTAACTGTTTCCTTTTTCTATCTGTCTTATGAAGTATTTAAAAGATTTTACTGGTGTTCATTGCCACGAGACTAAGCACACTGAAAACGTCTATGCAGAATCAACATTTAATGTTGTAGTGTTATACAGCAATAGAGTCAAGTTAACACTTCTTGCTTCCGCATCCAAAAGCCCTAATACCAAACAAGTGTAGAATTAGACTCTTCAGAGCATATTTTTGTCTCCCTTGCACTGGAGTAAAGCAAGCACTTCCATGAATTATTGCGTGAGAGTTCTCCTGTGTTTTCTTCATACATGTGGGGTAATTTGGGGAAAGCAAGAAAAGGCAACTGGAACTTAGCTGAGCTAATCTGCAGCCATACTACTGAATAGTCAGGTTAACAACTGACGTGGTCCCTACTGAATAGTTAGGTTAATAACTGACGTGGTCACTGAAATTCTAGCAAACATCTTTCTGATGGCTATTTGCAGTGAGGAGGGCCTCTGACTGCCTTTTTTCTTCCCCAGTGAAATGTATGCTGGAAACGTGTGTTGGGACAATATTTAAGAAATTGAGTGAAACTTTTTCATGAAAACACACAAAATGGACTTAAATGATATGATCTGAAGATCATTTTGTCTAGGCTATTTGTCACCCTCACATCAATTTTCATCTGATGAATCCTTGGGACAGGCAAAGAGATACAAACCCAGCACAGTGAGAGCTCTGATAGTCCTGTGGTCCCTCAGCGCACTGCCTCGTGAGGCTGTTGTGACCCGAGATCGCAAGTGTCATTTAAAATCACCAGGCACAGGTATGAGAGTGTCACGAGGCCCGATCCATTTCAGGAATCATTTTACTGCAGTTAGTGAAGAGACAAGGATGGTGAATGTTGATAATTAATTGTAGTTTAGACTTCAATGCAGTTAACGCTTTTTTCATTTGAATGAGTAACATTTTTATGTGAAGAGGTTACTGTGTAATCCCATTTTTATTTCAGACTTATTGCTATATGCTGTGTATTTTGTTCTTTTAAATAGCGTTAATATTCTCTTTGACTGCGTTATATACAATAGCGTATCTGCCTTTTGATTTATAAAATATGCTTATGAGACTAAAAGCATGTACGGTATTAAAATACATTAGACTGATTGAGCCACTGTCAATTAAAAGACTCCTCCAAAAATGCGGTTTATGGGCTCAACAAAGTCTCTTCAAAAAGAGCAGCCCTGAAGCTTCTGGGGGAACAGTCTGGGGCATTTTTAGTCAGCAGGGAGCTGAACTCTGAGCTCTCACTGCTCGGCACAATTCATAGCTGCCTAAATAGCTTTATAATTCAAGAATTTCATCTCATCTGAAGCGTCAAAGTAGAATACAAATAGAGAAGTAACCTTTAATCAGTAACCCAAACCGTAAACCTCATGTATTTGGAAACAATCTGGAAGCAACTGCAAGCTTCCCTGTGAGCAATCCCACCACAGCAAGCAAGCAAGCACATCCTGTACTACATGAAGAGACATCAGATTTAGCTCGGCTTGAATGCATTACAGGGTGGAGATGAATCTCTGAAAGGAAAATTTGTGTTTTTCTTTGCCCAATAAATGTATGAAGAAAACACTCTTGGCTCCTGATGTTTTTATTTGTCCGGCAAAAATAGCCAAAATCCTAGTTTGCACACATTTCCAGCAAAAATACATATTTTGCATCAGGTGTATTTTACCAGAAGCCATTTCCTCATAATAAAAAGCAAAGACTGTAGCAACCATTACAGTGTTTGTTGTCTCTCCACACTGCACTTAGCAGCAATAGCTCCAATATGGGTTTTATTGATTTTCATTTAAATAAAAGATTTATTTTTTTAAATAAAATTTTTGATGAAGAAGAAAGCAAATTCTTTTAATGAAAAGACTGAAAAAGATCCCATTCAACTAATGCAACACAAACTACTTCAAAATTATAACAATAAGAGAAAATTTTCTATTCACTTTTCAGGCACAGTTCCCACAAACCAGATATACACAAAATAATCCTTTGTAGCTGTTGCTTAAAGAGATCCCTGGCTCCAGAAAATCTCTGTATACGGTACCAAAGTATGCACGCAGTGTCTGGTAGCTTTATTATGCTTAAAAAGAAAGAAAACTACAGAAGGATGTGCAGTGTAGTATGACGAGGAGAAAAGATTTTTAAATTTTTCCATGTTTTCTCTGTGAGGCTGTGTTGGCGGTGTTCATATTAATTTAATTTTGCGGCTATGTTCCTTCAGTAAACTTTCGGTCCTGCTATAACAGATGATTTGGGATGCGCTGGCAGAAGAAGCGTCAGCTTTTATTTTTACATTCTGCTGTTGGTCATTTCAGGCAGCGTTCAACGAATGTGCATATTAAAAGAAAAGGCACTTCAAGCACATAGCTGCTCTTGCTTCTCGCTACTGTATGAGGGGCGCCTTCATTTACATCGCTGGCATGTAGAACTAGTTTCAGAAGAGTAAGATGAGGCCCATGAGGCCCGAGCCCTCGCAGGCTCACAGCCGCATCTAGCTATCCATCAATGCCGACGGGTTCTGTCTGCAGAGAGAGGCGCAGAGAGGACACACTTCCACTGTACAGACCCGAGTAAAAGACAGCTAAACGGGAAGACTCATATCATGCCAGTCAAGGGTACAATAAATAAAAAGAGCTGATCTGTAATACACATCTCCATTTGGACACTGCTAAATGGGTACGACGTTCATCAAGCATCTTTTGAGTAGCGGATGCTTTTGTTTAAAGAAAGGAAGCGTGTATGCCGTAAGAGCAACCGCTGATTGCCATACCGCTGTCGATAAACAAACCCTGTCTACTGGCTGTGTCAGAAATGCTTACTGAACACAAGTGCTGTCCGCAAGATCCAGAGTCACAAAACTATCCTTGAGACAGAACACACAGCCCGAGCACAGGTTAATGTCAACATTCGGGTGAAATAGAAGATAGGATATTTGCCCAAGAGAAAATTCTGGCATTTCAGAATTTTTGTCTTGAACCAGAACAAGAAGACGGCATTTTTAAATTTGCTACTAAATTCCCTCAGACCTTGAGGAGAAAAGAATTTGAACAATTCAACATAATATAACAATATAAGAGCAATCTACGAAAATAAAATATGATCATGCAAATAATTAACTTTATTTTAAAGTATCAAAAATTTGAAGGTAATTACTGGAACTGTGAGAATACTGACATCTAGAAGCTCTGTGCAAGGTAGATCTGAGAAAAGTAAAGTAGAGATATATCTGAGTAACACTCAAAGTAAAGCCTCATTACCTGCAGCTGTTCTCCTTCCACTGGAAGTAGTAACAAAGCAGAACTCATCTTTTCCTTACGACATTTCTTTTAATGTCACTTAAAGTGAGGAAACTCCAAAGTTTCTTAATGGAGTTTCTTCTGCCAAAACACACACACACAATCCTCATAAAAATCAATGTTAAAAAGTGAGGAACCAATCATAAAAGACGCCTACGAAAACCACGGATGCCCAGTTCCACCTTTTATTGCATGGTAAACGGCTGCTAGACTTTCTCAGGAGCAATCATCAATATAGCCCCGAGAGACCAAATGACATCGTTGTGACTGGCTATTTATCTCTATCTCACTTATGTCAGGAAAATTTGTACTAAAAGCATAACAAATGATTCTTGAATTTGTAATATCTAATTCATGTGATATAACTAACTGCTCAGTGATATATTAATGTCAATCTCAGTTAAACTGGTCCAATTTTGTTTCAGTTGCTACCAGAAATGAATGTCACCCTTACAAACTGTATTCATTTTGAATGCATTGAGTATAATGCAGTACAATGTTACCTTCGAAAACCAATTTAAAATAGTTTTAGTTTATATACATCTTAATATGTTAACCTGTACCAGTCCTTTAGCCAGTGAGGAATTACACCGCTAAGATTAACAAAAGCAGATTTTAAAAGCTTTTCTCTTCAGCTATATCAGTGTAAGAACAGAGGATGAAGCTGTGAATCTTTTTTAAGTGGGGGCAGTTGCTAATACAATACAGTAAAATAGAGAAGGACACTGCAGTTTGAGAAAGAAAGGGGAGGAAAAACAATCAAAGCAAATTTCATTGAAGAAGAATAAGCAAGAAAAGGCCTGAAACGGCCATATTCTTGCTGGCCTTTTTATGTCGTTCTGGTCCATATGTGTTTACAGAGTTGTGTCATAAAATGAATAAAGAACACATACTTGGAAGAGTAAAGTTACTTTCTGAGGGAAGGGAGAGGGAAATATATCCTGTGCAGGGGGTACAGGGGAAATGTATGTAGGCGAGGAGTGAGGAACACCTGCGGAGAAGAAAGTGGGAGCCATGAAGAAGAACTCAAAGGCTTAAAAAGAGACTGTAAGACAGGTAGCATAAAAGAGGGGAAAAGAAGTCTTAGGGGGACAGGACAGGCCAAAGACTGAGAATGAAGGACGTGGTTTAGAAGAAGGAGAAATGAAACGCAGCCAAAGTCTATTTTGGTCATACGAAAAAGAGAATGAAAATAGGTGGCAACTAGGATGAATGAAGTTTTTAAAATTATTCACATTCAAAGGATTCCATGATAGTTTTTAAATCAAGATTCTCATACAAAGCATGGCTCTGACTGGAAGCATAACTACGGGCTGCGTGCAGGATGCCCTGTTGCAGGCAGTCATCCCACCACACAGAGGCTCTCTTAAGCAGCCTTTGCGTGCTCTGGCTTAGAATTAAAATTTCTAAATGAAAGAATTTCCCAGTCTTGAAGTTGCTAGATTACCGATGTAAATGAAGCAAAAGGTTCTCTCTTTTATGAGATTTAGAAGCTGCAGGCCAATTTCTATAAGATTTTGGAGTTATTCTGGCTTGCAGATAGAAACTATTAAACAGCAGCGTTAATTTTGAAAACAGGACTTAGATGTTTTTTAAGCTTTTAAGCAAATCAAAATAATAATACCGAGGTATATGAATTTTTCTTGCATGTCTTGGGCAGATATTACTTCTGAGCCTTATTTAATGCTTCAAATACATGCGTGATGTCTCAGAACTGACCGTTTAGCTGAAAGATCAAGTTAAGCACACATACCCAAGACAGTGCAGCATAGTGACTGGTTTAGGACAGGGTAAACCAATGATTATTAAGTGCTGTCAAGATTTTCTGGAGAGTATAAAGAAAATTTCAGCTCTTCTTTAACCTTAAAATCATCTCCATCCCTTACACAAAAAAAGAGAGATTTCCCAAGTAATTTTGTTACAGTTTTCTAGGGCTTATGGGGATTGCTAATATATAATAAGCTCACTGTAGTTTGTAGGATAAAAGGCAGTGGCCACCTCTGAAAAAGGTTGGTCCCTGTTTCACTATATGAAAGAAGATAAATTGGTTGCAGGTAGAATACTGAGATATGAAAATCAAGCTTTAAAATCTTTGTCTTAACACGAATATGCCCAAAAGCAACACCCGAACTCTTGTCATGGTGATTTCAGGAATGATGATACCACTTCAGAAATGCTCTCTGCATTCTGCAGCCTTAGTTTCCCTGCAGTTCCCATCTCTACTGTTTTATGAAACAATCTCTGAGGCTTTTTTGCATAACTCATTTGCATGGTTGCTGGTCAAATACGTTACCTGCTACATGTGTACATTTCCTCAATATCATAGTTTGTGAATGATTACTTGCTGAACAAGGCTTCACAGGTTGTTGATGACAGTGTGCAAATGTTTACAATCAGTGAGGGCATACAAATCTAAAGAATTGCCACAATTTATTAAGCAAAATTTAAGTGACTTCTAGAATCAGATTAAGCACATTTTCCTCCATGAACGTGATGCAGCAATAAGCATCTCCCCTGCCCCGCCACCTGCAGAGAAGCTAGGGTTTTTTTCCATTTTATATTATGTTTCAGGGAGCATATAGCGACTGAATGTCTTTCATAGTGTGTGTTACGTGTTTATCCTGTGAAGGTTTAGAGAGAGTAAGAGTCAGGCAGCTATGCGGCTGCTCCAGCAAAAGCGTCAGGGTAAGCAAAGGAAACCTTCACTGTCCCCCAGTCAAACTTACATTTTTGCAGACATGTGGACAGGTCCCCTCAGACCATAGGTTTGCCACTAAACTTTGCATGCCAGTCTTGGACGTTTCCATTCTCAGTTCACATTCGTGCAGCAGAATTATTTAGATGAGCTCCAATTTCTCCACTTTGGAATGGGAGGAAAAAGTGTGTGGTGCTGCCAGGCAGAAGATTATATCTTCTTGTTGGTGGAGGTTTCAGGCTCTTTAGAGAGCCTGTGGTTGTGGCTGTCACTCTCTGCCACACTCAGAGGCTTTTTTTATTGTCCCTGTCAGTTAGCAGCCCAAGGTTACTGCCAGCTCTCTGTCAGTGCTTTGATTTTTGTCAGCTATGGCCAGGTCCTTTTAGTTATCTGCTATCTTTTCAGCTTTGTTCAGCCTGAGCTCTACTTGTCTACTAATTAGCTCTTTGGAGATTTCCCTTTTAAAACTCACTATCACAGAGGACAGGAACAGTTCAAAAGTTTTGCGCTTCATAGAAATTCCATATTCATCCACATCCCATACAGCCATCTTTTTAAAATTAAAAGTGGCAGGTCAGGCCAATTTAAGGTATATAAGCAGCACGGCTTGTAAAAAGATACCTTTAGGTTCTTGATCAGGTATGTAGATGAATGACAGAAAAAGAAAAAAGGTTTCCACTGAAAGGACCAAGGTGTACAAATAAAAAAGAAACTATCATTCTGTGTAACATAGTCTCATTTTCTTTATCTTCTGGTGTGCAAATATTGTGCTAGCTGAATCTAAAAGTAGCACAACTTTAGGGTACAAAAAAACCCACACTGTAACAACATCAAGAGTGGTCTTACATCAAGGAGGGCCCTGAGGATGTCTTTGTTGTCAACTTCAGAAGAAAAGAGAGGAACAGAAGAGGAAACTGGCAGAAGGAATAGATGCCAAAGAGAACTCAAAGGATTAGGTCCGGGTGAGGTGATCGGTATTCGAAAACAGTCTGCCTTCTGGCTCTGATCTAAGGGAATAGGCTGGCAGCAAAGCCAGAGGGCATAACAGCACAAACACACCTTCAGCACACTGCTGGAGGCTTGCCTCAGTGCCTTCAAAATTGCGGTAGCAATTAGAAATAAAGGTATAGAGGAGCAATAGGCGAAAGTGCTCTATTTATGAATAAAAGTCCTCTTTTTACATAATACTCAGTCTACTTGTTTCTTTTTTTCCTTCTTTTTTGCCACTTAATACGTTTTTTCTTGTGGTATCTCAGCGATGCTGTAAGTTGCGCCTACATTGCACTTACATAGTGTTAATGCCTGGAAGATGAAAGTAAAAACCTTTGAATATATTAATGCTATAACACAGATGTCTTACTTTTTATACTCTTTTTTTAGAAATATGGTGTGGTTAATAATGATGCAGATTGTGCTGGATGGATGAGCAGATGAAACAGGGGAATACAGATTAAATAAAAATTTCTTCAAAGCTTACGTTTGCTTCATAATTTAACTTCTGTACTTGTCATGATAGTAGTAGCTAGGTGCAACCATGCATAATCACATTGTTCTAAAATATCATGGTGAAACAGAACAAACCTAATCTAAACAGCACTGCCACACTTGTTCAGATAACCAGGAAAAAAAGTAATTAGGAAACGTCAGCTCGGCTCCATGGCTGATGATGATTAGAAATCTATAGTTACAGTAAAAAGTACACAAACAGTTTCACAGTTGAGAACCAAACATTTCTTGCTGAAGGCAAGGCTGCACAGAGACCTTTGAATAATGTGTCCAGACCTCCTTTTTTGACACACCACCTCATGCAATTCTGCCTATTCTCTTATTTTTCTGCTCTCGTACTTGTCTTATGCATTGAACACCAGAAAGAAACACAGATTTGGCAGCTTTTGCTTTGCTAGCGGGAAAGCTCCCTTCTTCGCAGGTCGCTGCTAACCTGGGTGCTGCTTGGCCAGCGTGTGGTAACTCTGCCTCCTCAGAGCACTCGCACTTCTATCCGAGAGCTGCTCTCGTTCCTCAGAGCTCAGGTTTTCAATGACCCAGGTACTACAAGGAGTTCCCGGTGCGGAGGATCTTATTCTTTGAACTCGCCATGTACAGGGGGTCCTTTGCTCCTGCTGTCTGGCCAGACTGACAGAATGACAAACATTTAGTCATTTCTTTACATGTGTGGATGTTTTCAGCCTCTCTTAAAACTGCCTGTAACTGGTCTGGTTGATAGATTTGGAAGCTTTACACATTTTTTTCTTTTTCTTGCAGGTTGAAAATTTCAGACAGATTCTATTACAATATTATAATTCTGCTGTTCTCAAAGTTGGATATCTAGCACAATCTTTTCCGTATTGGATTAATCTAAATTAGGGCCTATTAGTGGTATAAAAATAACACAGGTATTTTAGCTGCATGCATTAAAAGCATTTTGAAGCCACTCCTACTGGTTTTAAGAAAAGTTCTGGCTACTCATGCTCATTTTCAAATTGATTCTCAATCTTCAAATTGGAAAATTGAACTTGCCAAATTTTGCATTTGAAAAGCCAATTCATAACTTTCTTGATTGGCAGTCCATTGATAACAGCAGGTTTGATACAAAAGCTACCTGGTGTCCTTTTTGGAGAAGCAACGGCCCAGGTGCTTTCTGATTGGCATCCCATTATTCGCTTGTCCCTACTTTCAGAATCTAGCATTTGTACATTAAACAGCTCGTCACTTGCTCCTAGAATTACATACTGGATACACCAAGTTGAAACAGTTCTGTCTGCATTGTGTCTTTGCTCAACTTAAATGCTTGGAAGCAATTTAGTTCAGAAAACTTACAGCTATTAATAGTCTCTTAGCCTCTCCTTCCTCACTAGGAAGATGACATCCTTCAGGTACGGGCAGCTGTCGCATTGCTTTAGCCTTTCCAGGTTCAAGATATGCTTGTAACAGACAGCAAATGACCCCTGTATAACACTGTTGGCAGTCACCGCTCCTTGTTTTTCCTTTATTTTAGTTATGCTTCCCTAGCTTGCGCTTAGAAGCAAAAGGATGTTGCAGACATGATCCACCTTGAGTTTCTGCTAAATTCAAATTACTATACCTGAGCATACTGATCACCCAGATATTTACCTCGAGGAGTCCTCTTAGCATAGTTGGCTGGCAGCATTAATATTCTTTTACAGTGAATTTAATCCATATTGTCTGTCTCAGCCATCCATTTCTACTCTATAGTGTGGAGATTAGGCTAAGTAATTGCTTGCTTAATACAAAATTGCCTGGTTGTGAGACAGTCTGTGCTTTTGCCAACTCGTATTATTTTCTCAATTGCAGGCATCTGTTATTGAGCTCATCTCAGTATCATCCTGTATAAATGAATTGCTCTATGCGAATATATTTTGTCAGTTTTTTTAACCAGCTGTCATGCTGCTTACCCAACTCAAGGGCTGTGTCTCTTCACTGAGTTTTTCCATTTGCTTATACTGAAAGCATTTAATGCATCAGTTGAATCATTTCATCTAGTTCTAGTACTACATGTCTGACAGACATTACAGTCCTTGAAGTACCTCACAGTAATCTTTTAATAGCTTTGTTCCAAGGTGCATATTTTGCTTTGACTGATTTTATTTCTTCTGTGTTTATTTTACAGATTGTTTGTCCTATTATAATAACTGAGGCAACGCATCTCCTGCAGTCAAGCAGTGATTCAGCTGGTCAAAACTGAGGTGAGGATTCATACAATATTATGATTACCAGTGCATTTGCAGCATGCTTGGGAATTTTCTGAGAAATGCCTCGTTGGCTGGGCACTGGCGGATTGGCTGTACTGGGCAGTAACGGAAAGAAGAGGGAGCCCCAAGAAAAATAGTCACTATAAGCACATTACTGTCACCATCAAAACAATCAGTTCAGGCTGAAACCTGCTCCTAGGAAAGGAGAATGCCAACAGTGGGGAAAGTTCTAGAGAGTCCCTTATATCTCTGGCCTTAATGATTTAAAAAGGTACTCCCTCTCCTCCAAAAAAAAGGTCTCTTACTACTATCTTGAGACTGTCTAGAGATCAAGGCTAGTAAAAGAAAGAATACAATGGAAATTTAATTGACTGAAACTGGTGTCAGAAATTAGGTTTAACTAGCAGACAAAACACTGATGGGTGTGCTATGCTGCTCCTTTCCCATTTCCATCCTATCCTCCTGGAGCAGGAGTACAGAGTACAGCAGCTCCTGGCAATACACCATACGTTCTGGCTACATGAAGAGCTACAGGCCCGTACCTCCCGTCAAGGTTCATGAATTCTGTGAGTTCAGCAGAATCATATCATTTGTTGGAATAAAATGCTTCTAACACTGTTGGCCATAAAGAAAAGTTCCAGAATATGACCTAAGTTAAATAAAATCACTGATGCCTGCCTAAGTTTGCAGAGAACTGTGTTAATATTTGTGTGTGAGAAAAACTGATTTATTAATCTTGTTACTGTTTTAAATGGCAAGCAAACCGCATCCCAGCAGGAGGATAACAGAACTAGCCCTCGAGAGGAGACCCAAACTACTACTCTTGTTACTCCTAAAGAGCAAGGCCACTCTTTGTGGGGAGAGCAGATCTGAGGTTATTGCTCTGAATCTCACCTTCACCCTGAGTGTGTGCGCGCTGAGGGCCACAGGGTCAGGGGAGTGCAGAGAGCCGCATCGCAGAGCTGGATCCGGGGCCCTTCCCACATCACAAGGCAGGTACAGCTCCGTCTGGCCTTACACCATCCTTGTAAATGTGAAGGCAATGGCACCAGAGCCCAGGCACCAACCCAATGGACTTATCTAGCAGCAGGGCAGGTGGAAGCTGTGCCAAGCAGACAATGCTTTCTGCTGTCCACACTGCCAGTCGCAATCACTCACTTGAGTGAAATGGCAACATTTTTTTGTGGGCAGGAAACCCACATTTGAAAACAAAGGTTAATTTTAAATATGAAACAAAAGACATCCCTATTAACTTGTTTCTTTTCCTCTGCAGGCAAACATCTCTTTTGCTGCAAGAAGACAGTAAGAAAAGCAGCAAAGCTCCCATAGGCAAAATTTCATGTTGTTGTTCTACCTGCCATATTTCAAGTGCAATATGGGCCATTTACTAGGGATGGGAATAGCTCTCTAGGGGAAGGACAGGCAGACACTAAACCTGCTTTCTTCCCAAGAACTTCATTAAAGAGAACAGACAGTATTTCTTCAGGGCTTTAACAAATACTGAAATCCCTAAAAACCATTTTTGAGGGATGTATTTATTAACATCCTTACTTTACAGAGAGGCAAAACCAAGACAGAAGTTTTGACTAAACATTTGTTAGTGGCCTTCAGCTTAGGACCCTTGCATTTTGGATGCCCTCCTGCTGTCCTCTACCTGCTTCTCCTTCTTCATCTAAAAGGTGGTGGGCTCCCACAACTACAGCTAGGATCAAGAAGAGTTGTGTCAATGCTCAGTGTCACAGAAAATTAAACTCAAATGATTTCAGGTAGAAGTCAGGTTAAAAGTTTCAGTGAAAGAAACTGGGCTCTCAGCATCTTACCCAGGTCTTTGAGCTTTGATTTCCTCTAGCTCAGCACTCCTGCACCAGAAATTCACAGTGCTGCCACCATGCATCTATGTGAGCACAAAAAATCTTTTATAGGAAAGGCCAAAGGGCAAACAGCCGCTGCATAAATACTTTGAAAGTCAGTCTCTGAATGGTTATGGGGACATCTACAGTCTTTCAAATGGGCTAGAGCTTACTCACTCATTCTCTAAGCTTATCAGGCATGGATCACTCCAAATTGAAATCCTGCAGCCATGGCTGCTTTGATGAACCCAGAGGCAACGGGCCCTGCAGTCAGGATCAGCATTACAGTAATGCTATTATTTGACTTCAGCTGCCCAGACTGCAGGCAGAGCCTCTTCTCATCCTATTGCAAGGACTTCATAGAGATATCCTAAACAACAGCTGTTGCTTTACTCTCTCAGAAATAAAGAAATGTGATGTTACAGAAGTCTCATCTTCCTCCTCTCGTGATTGGTTTCACACATATTTGCTCTATAACAAATCATTTTTAGGTCCTTTTCTTCTCTCTAAAAATTATTATTTTTTTTTTCCAAAGAGTGAAGCCACTCTGCAAGGTGAAGAGTGCTGTGGAGAGAAGGCACAGCTGGAGTTTAGGAAGCTTGGGAGTTTTCCACATCACCATTTTTTTCCTGGCTGCAAGTGCATCAAAATAAGTAAGATCCTTGTAATTAATAAAACATGAAATCTGCGTAACTCCTGACTCTGTATATGCAATGTTATGTTAAAAATGGTGCTTCACCTGGTTTGTACTGCAAAGATGAAGTGACATGCTTTACTTTTTTGAAGCAGTTAAAAGAAGTCTCTCAGTAAATACAGTATATATCCTTGACTGTTTTTTTAATTTCCTAAATCATCCAAATCTGACTCCCATGGCACTACATAGCAGGTAGTGTTTTCATGGTTTTGTCTTTATTGCCTTGGTAAATAAGGAAGGGAGTCTCTCCATGTTTTTTAAATCGCAGCAAGAATTTAAAAGCTTAACAATGAGCAGCCCTTGTGTCAGACTAAATGATGCAACATAACTTGAAGCTGAGGTCCCCACACTTGTTTCCTTTCAGACTTGCTTTAAAAGTCATTTGTGCTGTAATGTTTACAGAAAGACCCAAAGACAACTGTGAGGTTAGTGGAGAGCTGCAGTTACATTTAGCAGTTGTCTACATATGCACATGGGTGGTCTGCAGATTTCGTTGTCCCATCCTTGCCATCTTGGTCTTTCCTCCCTTCTGTGTTTTATGTCTTGTCTCACAGATCCCAGTAAAGCTGGGGAGAAGCCCAGCTGTCCCGGCAGGGCCCAGTGATTTCACCTGAGCAGAGAAGTCCACCTCCGTGAAAGTGTAAGATATGACATAAACTCCTTGAACGCTGTTGCTCTCTCTCTTTCACTTCAGCAATGCAGAAGCCATTTTGCAATGAAACTCCTGTGATATTTTTAATGGAACTGAGATTAGAACTTTTGGCTCCAGTTGTAGTTTTCTGTTTTAAATCTTTTAGCAATCCTGTAGAAGGATTGTGTCCTGTAGAAGATCTGGCAGATCCCTAACAAATACTACCCCATTTTATAACAACAGAACTATAGTTCAACTTTTGTCCTGACAGGACAAAAATCCTCGTGCTATCTGGCAAAGTCAAGGAGGATAATATAGATGGTTATAGATGGTTATATAGAAGGGTTTGAAATCCAGAGGAAATGAGGAGAGGTAAACAAGCAAACAGGAGATGATCCCAAGCTAAACACAAATAATTAATGGAAGTTGCTAGGAGGGAAAAGAAAGGAGAAAGTGAAGAAGTGAACACATGAAACATAAGAACATCCATCTGATTTAATTCAGGCATGTTATACCTGTGTTATACTATTGCTCTAAAAAAGGAATGAGCTTGTTCTCAGTGCTGTGGGGCTGATGCATTTGCCTGCCAGCTTGCTGTAGGTGGTCAGGGCTGTTGGCAGCGCATGATGGTGTTCCACCTCCAACCTCTGCCTCCGCAGAAACACCCTGAGCCTGATGTGTACCACTAGGGTGACGTTTTACACACTAACACACAGGTGGTCACAAAAAACATCTATACCCTTCTGAAAGTCATTCTTATTCTGGGTACGACAAACTAAGTAATTGTCAGTGGTGTTCTACATGGCAGTAGACAGCAGAGAGAACCACATTATTTTAATATTTCTAGGTTTTTTTTGAAAGAGGAAAGGGTCAAATTGTTTCTCAAATAAGAAAAGAAAAAAAAAAAAAGAACCCAAACACTTTCAAACTAATCTAGAAAATGGATCACCTTACATGGATTCCATCTGCCTGTCCTTCTGTGACACAGGTGTATCTTCCTGGGCATAACACCAACATGCTCAAGAAGGTAAAGGAGCTCTCATGACTCAAATTCATAGAATACAGAGATTTCGTATCTTCCATGTTCAGTTCTGGTGGATTACAACTTTAAAAGCATTTTTGTCTCCCAAACAATGTAGTGGAATACGAGAAGGGTGAAAAGTATAATTAATACCAAGCAGGATATGTAAAAACGCAACTTCCCTGTGCCAGAGAAGCAATGAGTTTCTACCTGGTCCCTTTTGGGCTAAGCTGTTTGATCAGCTTCCCTCAGTCTCTGTGGATGTCCTTATACGAGTCTAATTGAAGGACCCCTGTTCTCTTTTTATTTTTGCTCTATGAAAAATGCATTGGAGATGTCTTATAATGAACTTTGATATGGTGAAATGATAATAATGTCCTAATTATATATAAAAATGTAATTACACTTGCTACTATTATAGAAAAACTCCCTTTATAATGAAGTGTTATGTTAGAAAAAAAGATTTCATTATAGGCGGATTCCTTTACTTGTTAATTTGGCCTGTGATTCATCGCTTTAATATTAAAAAAAAATTCTCTCTAAGTTACTTTTGATGTTTCTCATTTACGGTTCATTTCTCTGCTCTGGCACCTTAAGATGCCAAAATTACAAACTTATTTAAGATATACTTAAAAATGCACTAGTTCTTTAAAAGGAAGATGGAAAAAAAGGAGTAAGAGTCCTTTTTTCTGGTAAAAATATTTTCTAATGGAACATGGAACCAGGTTAAATATCACGGCTGTGTTCTCACTGACCAATTGCCTTTGCTGTTAAAACTTTTTTCTTCAACATATTGTTAAAGAAATGTAGTATCAAATACCTAAAATTGCTAATGAGAGGAAGGATAGTATTAAAAATAGGCCATTTAGAAAGAACAGTTCAATGAGAGAAGCATCCGGTCACTTCTGAAATTTGTAATAAAGTGATGGTCCTGAGCAAAATCTGAACAAAAAAAAGAAAAGGGGAGAAAGAATGACCATCATGTGATCTCAGGAATAATGTATCAAAACTGATACGCCTTCAGAATAAGAATATTTTCCTTCTTGTAGCATGAAAAAAAGTACTTCAAGTGTTTTTATGAGCCAGCAAGTTTTCCTCTGCATTATACCATAGTTTGCAATTAAGACCCTGTTTAATAGCCAGAGGGGGGTGGTGATGGTAAGGCAGCGATTTGTTAATAACTGAAAAAGAAAACAGTAATTTTTTGGAACAGGAAATGGCATTTCCTGACCCAAAACATAAAATGGTTATGGGGTGACAGAATGTCTAACCAACTCTACTAAACGACATAGTCACTGTAAAGAGACATCTCCAAAGATTTTTAAATTGAAAAAAAGGCTTTTTAATAAAGTATACATCCCAGCTTATATAACCTTTCCAAGTACAGAGCTTCAGTCTCCTTCGGCATGGAAATCCCCTGCCCTGTCCATTCTCTTTTTCCTCCTCCCTGTTATATTCAAGGTGGCCTCACTAAAAAGGATCTTCCCCACTAGCCAGCAGCTCTCAGGGCTCCAGCCCTCGCTAGACTGGGTAACGGATCTGCCTTGTTACTCTACATGGTAGAAGTAAACAACGTGTGAGGAAGAGGTCCGTACACCTGAAAGCTTCTCTGCATTTCCAAACTGTATTGCAGACTTAATGGAAGATACTACTTTTTCCTACAAGCCTTGCCTCATTTCTGTCCTTAGACCATCACAGCTGTAACACCACTGATGACAAAATTCATTTATCTATAGATAAAGCTAATGTATTTTGTATAATGCTTACACTGCATCATGCTCTCCACTCTTGCTCCCTTGGCAGATACTTGTGTGGTAATAGCTTTCTGCTCTCTTTATAGTTCACACCTGTATATGTCTTCTATCCTGCATATAAAGAGAGGAAGACTCTGAAGGTCCATCTCTTTGTGGGTTCAGGAGTGTCTTGCATGTTTTCCTCATTTTACAGTCTTGCAAAGCTGCACAAGGCAAGACCCTCAATCCTGTGAAGGTTCTCACAGAGAACATCTAGGTACCAAGCATTTTGGTCCACATAACTTCCCTTGCTTCATTTTGCTTATTTGAATAAAGAGACATCCAGGAGCGCTTACTGTTTAACAAATATGAAAAACAAGTGAATTTGAACATAGATATTCTAACTTAATTGAGACTGCATCTGTCCATCTACATGGTTTTATCTGCACTGGTCAGGAATTCTGGATGTTAGTTTCCTGGCCCATGATATAGGTAGTGTCTATTAAAGTCATATGCAGTTACTCACATCTTGTGGTGACAGAAACAGGTCTGATATTTTATTCTTATTCTCTGTATAGCCTAGATCTGGCTAGTCCAAATAACTGGGGCAAAATTTCAGTATTTGCATCTCTAATATTAAGGGGAAAAAAGGGGGGGGGGGGCGGGGAACAGACCAGAAGTCTGGATTACTCACCAAGCTGAAATCTGCGTGTTATACCTTAGAAGTTGTTTAGCTGTTTCACCCTGCCAAATTTGAGGAGCTCCCACCGAAAAAAGGATACTGGGAAAAGCTTCAATAAAAAGACATTCTTGCCCTAAGTGAAATTAGTGTGGAACAGGCAGTAGTTAAAACAATGTCCCTGGGGACAGGGCTGCACTTGCGCTGTGTGACACCCCGATCTCACATTCCAAAGGATGCTGTACCATACTGTTACACTGTTGTATCACTAGACAAGATTATTTCTTTCCTGGTTAGAAAATTGACATTTTAAAAACTATTCCCACGTGCAAACTGAAGTAATATGTTATACAGAAAAAGAAAAGCATTCTGATAGATACTAAGCATGAGTGGCTGGTGTAGATTCAGATGTACGATATTGCACTTTTGTCTATAAGGCATAAGTCCTGATCATGATACAAGAGTATTTAGCACATCTAGAGCATCCTTTCGAAACATCCTCCTAATGAGTTCTTACAGCAGCCCCGTGTAACACACTTAGTGATTCATTTCTTCACAGTCAGCAAATCAGATTCTCATCTTAGTGTGCGTTTAAGCTTATATAATTCATTCCATGAAAATAACTTAAACGAGGCCCTACACCTGGAAGCCTGAGAGAGGAAGGGGCATGTTAAAGGCCATAGAACAAGCCCACTGTAGGACTAGAAGGAGATGGGCAACATCTACAGGATGGACTGTTCTTCTTGCTGTCCTAATAGTCCAGTTAAAAAAACCCCAAACCTATTAGTCAACTTTCTTGCAAAATCAGCACAAGCTTTTGCACGTCTAAGGCCTAACTTTTGAGGATATTTTTGATTTTGCAGTTGGAGGGTCTAGATATACAATTAAAGAAAACTGAGGTCAGCTTGAGAGATGGTACTGAATAGATGCATTCCTAACCTATTGCTTTCTATAGCACTATTCTCTCTTCAGAGGAGAAAAAGAAATAGTCAACGGGGATGTGAGGAAGGGCAAAATGGAGACCTTAAAATGGACTGACAGATGTAGTCTGCAACAGAGCAGCAAGTGTTGCTGAAGGAGATGCAATCTCATGCACTGCCAGAATGCAGAATTCCCCCTAATTTTCTTCTCCTTTGTCAAGGCAGCATTCATATGAGTAACTGCAGATGAAGCAAAATTGGTTTTATAGAGGAAAACTAGTTACAATTTTAATCATAGAAAAAGTCTGAATTAATAAAAAGACATACTTTATTCTGTTCTCTTTCAGCACCGGGAAGAGAGTGTTGGGGCCCCTCTGATGTTTTGATGGAGATGAGATTTTTGGAGTGTTATTGCTGATCATATTAAAGGTATTGGCAACTGAGGGCCTTATTTCCTGCTTGGTTAAAACCACAGTGAAACATTTTAAGAAATGCCTATTTCAGCCTTAGTTATGTTCCCTGCTACTCCTCCTGGCTATGCAACTTCTGATTCGGAACGGCTGTTCAGTGGCGGAGGGAGTCCTCTCTGCCAGCTGTGCCTGCTCCCAGACCCGGGCAGCATCCACCTCAACATACTTGCCTGGTAGCTGCGCTGATGGGGCCCTGGCAGGTCTACCAGGCCAGTGGCTACAGAGCTCAATGGGCATTTAAGACTAACTTACTGACAGTACTTCTGGCAGTCTGAGATGCTAATGTTGACGTACAAGGCAAGTATTTCTTCTGTTAGCAAAGCCTCAGATAGCAGAGCAATCACAGTGATTTTTGACAGAAAGCACACCTTTGAAGGCTTTAAGATCCTTGCAGCCTTTAAAAATTTCATTCTAAGCTAGCCAGTTGCAAGATATTTCAAAAGCTTAAGCTTCCCATGATCAAAGA
Source organism: Phoenicopterus ruber ruber (assembly GCA_009819775.1). Classification (NCBI taxonomy): domain Eukaryota; kingdom Metazoa; phylum Chordata; class Aves; order Phoenicopteriformes; family Phoenicopteridae; genus Phoenicopterus; species Phoenicopterus ruber. Next base: position 68,589,957 of record CM020218.1, on the reverse strand, counting down.
CGCTCTTGAATAACACTATTATGTTCTCCTCCTTAAATCCTGTCTACTTGGCAGTGTTGGTGAGGAATTCGGCAATTTATTGCTTCTACTAGTGAAGCATATTGAAACATGCAATCTGCACGCATAACTCCTCAACAGCGTCACATATTCTGTTGACATCTCAGGATCTGACAACACCTAGCAATATTGTGAGAAAACCAGATTGCTATTTAATCCACCATTTAATTTAGAAAGCAGAAAAGCAAACAATGTTTAGTAATACCATTGTAGGCAAGACAAACGTGTTTGCCACTTTGTAGTCATATACATTGAAACTAACATCCATTTGAAAATAGAATTGAGGACCAAATTTTCAGTCTGACTTAAAAATTTCTTACCCAGTTTTGCTTGCTGTCTTGTCTGCAAAGGTAGAGTGTATTCAGGCAGCTATTTGCAGGTGCCAGGTGGTTCATTTTATCTTCTCATTAGCGTATACAAACACAAGTTTTGCATTATAGAAACCAGATGTCCATTCACATTTCTCACATACCCGGTTTTGCCAATAATGAATGCTGTTAGTGATGAGTTTGTGGTAGACCATACAGCTCCTCACCTATGTTTTATCCATACCATGTTTATTAGTATAAAGCAAAAACATTTGGTGGGACAACTCAACTGTACAATTTATGCCAACATACAGTCTCTCATTTCGGCAAGGCTGGTCCAAGGCTGTAATCACTAGATGTTTTTAGTTCAGAGTCTCCTTTGGGAGGCCCTTCTCTGCGCTCTCAGAATATCTCAGGCAGGCAATCTTTGTCTCAGTCTCCCACACTTTTATTTAATAGAAACCATTTTATCTCTCTTTTTGTATAAAACACTGCTGAATATGACTAAATATGCAGTTTGTCCATGGAACCTACATGATTATTCATCCTTGCCATTATGACAAACACAACTTCTCTTCCTGCCAGGAGGGGAGAAAGAGGGTGGGACAAAAAAATAGGTATATTGCAGCCTACTGCTGGGCTGTAATTCCTATCTGTTGGCTCAAGTTTGAGGAAGAGTGAGAACAGGAAGGCAGGAGCTGCTCCCACCAAGAAAATGAGCTACTGGGAAAGCTAACAACTAGACTCAGCTCGCTTTCTTACACACACCTATGACCTACTGCTACCTGTTTGTATTCTGTTGTAGCCTAAGCCCTGATTTTGGCTTCTAGTTCCTTGGTTTCCTCAAATATACGGTAAATAATTTTAATATTGTGAAACATAAGCACCTGAGGCCACCTTCAAAAGATTTGAATCAGACCCCCATATTCTGCATGCAAAATAAACAGGCAAGCAAATACATAAGCATAAGCAGTATCATCTGCCAGTATCCACAAGTTTTACAGCTATCTATGCAAGACAAATACATACCTGCTTCTGGTTTTATATGTAACTGTTCTTTAGAAGTTTTGACTTTTTTTTATCTTTATCTTGTCTGAAGTCATACTGGGGAACATGCACCATTTTTGGAAGTACCAGCAGTCTCCACTAGCAAACCGGCGAAAGAAACATGTAGGACACTCTGGCAGGCCAATGCCCTGGCATTTCAAGTTTATCCCAGAACTACTTTGTATGAAAGTGCGATGAGATGTAAGTCTGTTCCTTAACAGTTTGGAAAGCATATGAAAAGACAACTTCAGATGAGATAAGCATCCCAGTTCAGCCATTAAGGCCCCTCTTCATTTACCAGGACAGGTTTCTTCTTACAATATTACCGGTACAATTGTGTTCATACTCAAACTCCTCACTATGGTTTTGTGCATACAGCAAAACCGCTCACTAGAGGGAAAGACTGCATAATCGAGGATCATCTACCTCTTTGCTTTTCCTTACCAAATAATACTAAGCACTGGCCCAAACCTGTTGTAGCCAACAAATTAAAAGGTGTGAGGAAATGCTAATGGACTATCCTCTGGCAATCAGGATAAAGAGTTTTTAAACTGCGGAAGAAATTATACTCTCTAGCAATAATATCTGACCAGACAACTGATCCATCATAAAACAGGGTTTTGTCTAAAAAAAGAAGTACTTCAATAAAAGCTCATATGGCTTCTACTTTGCATATGAAGAGCAGCAATCCTGTGTAGCAGAAGAAATTGTATTTTGGGGGAAGCAGAAAGGGTAATATTTGCCTCAATGTTGCAATGACAGCTGTGTAAGGACAGCAGTAAGGACAATAGAGGAGCACTGCTAACACCGATGTCCTCATTCAGGGAGAGATGCTGAGGAAGTCAGGGAAACACCATGGGCCAACCAGTGCTATCAATGTCAAAGAGGTGGAGACGAGTATTTGCCAGCAGTGACTGGATCAGTGATGCTGCAGACACCTGTCTACTCACTGTCTCAAGAGGGGTGGGGACAACAGAACCTTGCCACAATCTCTAGCTGTTCTGGCAAATTTACTTTTGCAGAATAGACTTCTCTCATCTCCCTATATCATTTATGATGCATGGACATTATCACAGTTATTTCAGCTGAGAAGTGGAGGAAAGAATCTAAAAGAATGATACAAATGACCCAAACAGAAATAAACTACTACAGCCACAATATAGTGTCCTAGGTGAAGGAAATAGAAAACCATTAAAGACTACTTTCCTAGAGAGCTGTTAGTTTTACTTGAAATAAACCCCACATATCCACATCCTACAAAGAAATTAGAAGACATTTTCTATCCTACTGAACTTCTCAAGAAAAAATGAACAATACCTGGGAAAAGACTACAGTTTGAGGTTTAAATTCCTGGGGTTTCTTTACAGAATGATTTCATGCACATCACTTCCAGCTGGCCCGGGAAGGACCAGCCACCACTGAATGAACAGTATAGACTGCTAAGATGTTCTAACAACACAAACAACAGAAAAAAGCATAAAGTTTGTTGAGGCATAGGGGCAACTTCAATCAGCTCAGTAAGGGAGCCCAGGTCATTTTCTAAGTCCTGACAAATCCGAACACCATCAATGCTTACAGATGACCAAAAACTTGGAAGGCTGCAAGCAGAAGCTCAACAGTCCAACAGAGAAAGTCACACACACTTGTGGCTCCTTTAAATGAAGCTTCGTGTTCAGTGCTGGAAAGTCACAGATACTTTCACTTATTGTGGCATGGAGGAAGCACTCTCTTCATAGCAACACTAATGAATTTGCTGTAACTTTAAGTTCCTCAGTATAGATAATCGCTTGCTTTATGAACAGTCTACTAAATTCCATTTGGAATTATTAAGACCATTCACAGAGTGAAGTCCTAGTCAGCTTGATTAAGAGCAGCAAAATACCCTATGCAGTTTGCCAAGAAGTCAGGTATCTGAGTGATAACTCAACTGTTTGACAGCTGGGAAAATGACGGAAACAAGCAACATCTCATAATAGAATGTTACTTTATCATTCCAAAGTAACTGAGAAATTATATGTTTGGGGAAGAAAAATATCGTAAATAAAAAAATGGGAAATGAACGGGAAAGTTCTGTTAAGGTTGCATCTTGAAAGAGAAGCGACAGCAACAAACCCCAGGAGCTGCTGCGTTTCATCATAAAGCTGCAGCGTTCAAGCAGGGCAAACTGCTGCTGTTGGTGGCAAACCAGGAAGTCAAGAGAGTCTGCACAGGAGCTTTGCTAACTTTTGAAGGGTTATTCACTGTCAGTGGGTTATTCAGTTTCAATTATTTTAATTGAAGAGTATGCATTTGCAAATGCTTGTTTAACATGGCAGGGATTGGGAGGGTCTCAAGCACATACTAATCACAAAACCAAGATCCTTTTTAGAAAGCATTAATTGAGAATTCCAGTTGCAAGCAATCTCTTGTAGAGTTTCACAGAGCTCTCTTTCTTGTTGCAAATAAAACTATCAATACACCTGTAATATACTGGAACGTCAATTATTTTTAGCCAGAGAACTGTCATAAAAGACAGCCATTCTGCCCCAGCAGCTGTACAAACCGCAGACTGAGTCACTACACAACGGTGTGTAGCAAACAGCAATATTTAGCTAAAGCACTGATCTTGCCATTTTTAAGTGTCTCTTGATTTTGTGTACTGCCGACAACTTCCTATTCAGAATTACGGCAGCTTGAGTCCTAGTCTTTGGGGAATATCTGAAAGACATTTCAGTGTCTGATTCTTCAAGTAGCTCATTAGGGTGATGAAAAGCCACATGATGAAGGGGCAGTGCCATGCCTGAAGAGCTAGGGGTTCCTGTTGTCTTGAATTATTAACAAGTCAATATTTAGTGGACTGCTCCTGCCTGCCTGCCTACAGCAGGTGGTACCCCACTGCCTTTCACTTGGAAAGCATCTGCTTGCTCTGAGCCTCCCCAGAGCTTGCTACAGTCATTTGTTCGATTTAAGACAGACACTGTCATTATTCCATGCAGCACTTCACAGAAATATTTCCTACTAAATGCTTGAACCATCTGAGCAGCACTAGGCAGGCTGCAGGCTTCATTAATAATGCATCCCTGCTTATCAATAGATTTAGACAACTGGTATTTAGAAGCTTCTTCAGAAGGAGTAGGTTTTTTTCACACCAGTTAGCTTCATTCTGTCAGTTCCTTGATGTAGACATTACATCCAACTGAGTTCTGAAAGGCAGAGGTGCTAAAATTGTATTTGAGCTGCTCCCTTGCTTTGGAGCACCATTTGACTGATGTAACTCTTAAGATCAACCCCTCTGTTGCGTTGTTCTTTGCTGGTTTCAGGGTTCAGGGGGAGGGGTGGAGGCAAGGTTACATTTACATTAAAACAGAAATTTGCCTTTATCTTACTTAAAATACATGGAAGCATTGGCTTTGCACTCTCAACAAATTCAGCTTCCACTAAAGCTTCTCTGGACTCAGCTCACAAGTGAAGGAAGAAGATTCAGTATTAGTTACTTTATGATTTCCAGAGGAGTGGCAACCACTTTTGGCAAAGCATTCAGGATGATAATAACAGAGTAAAAAATATCAAACTGCTACCAGGATCAAACAGCAGTGTGGACAAAGTAGCTACTGCCCAATTTAATATTGCAGCAGGGAAAACAAAGATGTAATTCCGTTTTTGAAAAAATGAGGGGAAAAAAAGGCAAAAAAAAAAAAAGCAGCCTTGCATAGCTGTGTCATGATTATAGGGAACAAATGCTTGGATCCCTTTTGGTTCTGCTAGTAAGCCTTCCTTCGGGATCAGGTTTCCCCTCCATCAGCCCCTTGGTGGTCCCACAGCCTTCAGATGGATTTCTGCAGTGTAGCTTTCTTGTTTGCTGGGCTGATTGTATTTGCTATCCACGTTTTTTTTAATGAAGCAGTCAAGCAAAGGGTTAGAAAAACTTAATATGTACAGATCTTACCTATACTGTCACCTTTATTACAAGTTTACAGAAGTCTCAGTTACCTCCATCCCTGTCTGAGGAGAAGCCGCAGTTTGCTGCCATTTCTGCCTCTTCATCTCTAGAGATACTCATCTCTAGCTGATGTGAACAATCCACTCAGAAACTTCACATTTTTTGGTAGACCTCGAATCCTTCATTGGTTTCATATCCCCTTTGTCTCCAGCTTGCACAAGGAAGCCAGCCTACACAGTTTGCTTTGAGTCAGGCAGGGGCATTTGCTATTTGCTTGCCATAATTCCTTGATTCTTCATGATAGGAAATTTTCTAAGTTTTTTTTTTCCTTAAACTATAGGAATGAATTAAATGAGAGAGACTTTAGTAGAAAGTATGGAAATATTAATATATAATGGCAATGGACAAAGTTTGCTGTCAGGCTAATTGCAGATTGCTTTTACTATAGATTGCTTTCAGTGTAGAATTGCTGGTTACTAATGAAATAATTACATATCACTTTTTTTTCCGGGCCAGTAAGATTCACTGTGCATGCACAGATTAATCACACATGCACGTTAGATTTAATACCTCTTGAACCTACTGTGTACATCAAGCAAAACTCTATGTTAGCAGCTATCCAATCTGCTGTCCAAGGCATAGTTCATTTAAATGCCCTGGTTGCTGGCAAATTAAGGACCCAGTCCTGTACCCATTGACTTGAGAAATCCTCCACCAGCACCAGAAGACCTGGATGCTCTTTGTACACTATACTTCGTGAATAAGCAAACACTGCTTAAAATGTTGACGCTGGCACATGACTGTGGACTGCTGTACGCAGCCTCAGCATTCTGAAGTTCATGGGAAGCTAAAGTTTGTCCAAAAAGGGCAGAATTTGGCTGTAATGAACAGGATGACATTCACACTATAAACAAGGGAAGCTGAGCTGCAGCTGCTGCTGTGCTTACAACAGAAATCCCCCTTTCAAATATCTGTCAAGAATTGAACATGAAACCAAATTCTGTGATGCTCCAAGGACAGATTTATGATATGGGAAATAAAGTCACAGTTTTAAAAAAATACATTTTGTTCTAACAGTTTTATGCAAATATATGAGAAATGAAATTATTTCAATCACAGCTCTTCTAACTCCTTTGAATTACACAATGGCTGAAGCTTTTCATAATGACACTTATTACAGGGGATTGAACATCCATGCTGAAAGGACCTCTTTGGAGGGAGTTTGCATCCTATTCCTGACCATAGCAACTATGTCACACATGATTTCTCCAAAGATGTAAGAGAATATTTCAGAAGGACAACTCCTGGATCAGAAGGCAGTTCAATCTCTTTGCCTCTTAATTCCTCAGTTTAGCTAAGAGGTGCCAGTGTTAACTAATTCACAGCTCTGTCCACCAGTAACTATGCTGTTATCAAGAACTTGTTTAATAAATTAAGAACGATTATTTAAGCAGAGGTACTATAAGGTACAGGGAGTCAATGTATTAATTATGTTCTTTTTTTTTTTGCTTTGTTTTGTAGGAATAAATTCCCTTATGCTATCATTATATCCCTCTAACAGGGTAAAATTCACCTGTCACGTAGAAAGTAAGCACAAGATCTTCTGCCCTATCTATACACAATCTTGATACGTATCTTCACAGCCTCTGTGGACAAAGAAGACAGTAGACAATAGGCATGTGCAGAAGCAAAGAAGGAGCAAAGAAACAAGAAAATGCGTATGGGCCTCTGTACAGATTCAGCTCCTCTAAACTGTCAGGAAGAGCAGCAGCTCTGCTGAAGCAGTAGCCACCAAGGAATAGCACTGTGCTTCATACTTTGCTTGGAGATGGAGAACACCACCTAAGTCAGCCTGTTCTTCATCAGGACAGTACAATTCCTCTGTCCCACCATGGAAAATGATCTCACCCTCAGGCTAGTCTGATTTTTCAACTGCTATCAAATCAGAATAAAAATTCTAGTTTCTTACAGACTCTTATTTCCCTGCTTCATGCACAGTTAAAAAAAACCCCACCACAATAAAACCAGCTTAATAATTTTTAAAGATATTTTAAATGATACTCACTTTATCAAGGCTGATGAAAATGACAGTAGTGTCAGAGGGTAACAGGTTGCTAATAAATACAATAGTTTAGGAAAGTGCTATTCTTCTCATGAAAAAACATATTCTGAGAAAAATAATACCACTGTAATTCATTTTTGAAAGCTACAGAGACTTCTTGGATGAGGAATGCAGTTATTAAAGGCAAAAGTACACAATATGTTGTAATGAAATGGTTGTGCTACACACTTCATTAAACGTTTTGTGAGCCACCTGGGAAATTCCAGCTGCCCCCCCGCAGCAGGAAATGTTTTACGAGGTCGGATCACTAGAGGGAGCACGTAGAGCAAGCCTGACACAAACATACTGCCTCCGTGACTCCAGCCTGCAAGCAAAGCTGAGCATGGGGAAAGATTAACCGAGGGGCTACCATCATTTGTATTTATTCTTCCAGCGCAAGATGTATGGTTACAGGATTCGTTGAGAAAGACCTGAACGCTTCCAGCCATCAAAAATAAGTTGATATAGCAGCGCTGAACTTCCTTCTGAGCGACAGAGTCGGGAAAAAGCTGACAGACTGTGCATTGCACATGTCCATTGGAAGAAAACTTGCCGTCATATGAGATGCTGAAAAGCTTAAAAATTCAGAGAGCACGGCAGGGAGTCTTCCAGGAGGATTCAAAGAACTTATATGTTTTGGATGTTTTGACTGTTTGATTTACAATATTTAAAGGTAGAAAATAAAGGGGGGAAAACCAGTCAGATTTTATATGAACCTCAGAGGAACAGGAGCTAAGGAAGGGCTGAACTGCAGATGTACTAGAATATCTATGGCATTTGCATGATTGTTTCAAAAGCTCATAATTTGTATTTAAAAAAAAAAGGAAACAAAGAAAACCAAACCCCTAAAACTGTGCTTTACTATTATGAGCAGTATTGCTGAAATAATACTGTTTACAAAGCATATTTTACAGTTTTAGTTCACTTTAATCCACTGTTCCTTTTAGATGAGCAACAAAAGCTACATTACAGACAAAAGAACCAGCACAGAAGAAACTGCACTTATATCGCAGAAGCAAGCCAGTGAGCTGCCGATGTGCTATGTTTTCCTTAAAAGAATTCACAATCGTGCTGTAAACTCGAGGTATACACCCAGCAGAGTGTATAAGGCAAACATGAAGATATTGTTGTACAGTGTTATAGAACTAATACATAATATAGCGGAAGCTTCTCTTTTTGCTCATTATTTATCAAAGCCTGCAGCCTATTAACTTTACTGTTTTCCCTCAACTAGAATTACAATATGCTCATTTGAACTCTGTAGCATAAAATAAAGATTGACATTTTAAATGAATACTTTTGTTGGCAAAATTTTTATTAGTGTCTTAGAGTAACTGCAATAACAATTATCTCTGCTCATAACCATAGACTCACACTCAGAAGGACCCTGTGGATACGAACACCACCCAGCACCAGAAGTGTACCATCTGGCACCTCCAGGCTTCACTTAAACAGTTTTACATCGAGTCTGGTGAAACTTTGAGTAAAGACTGACTTTAGTTTGAGTCACTCTTGCTCCCCAGTCCTTGGTGGAAGGAACAGTACTGTCGCATACTGACACGGCGCACTGAGTGGTACGTGTGCACGTAAGACAGAGTATCTCAGTCTTAAACTTCTTTCCTTGAAACAGCAATTAGGAATTTTAGCAGTGAAATGCTATTAACAGTCAACAACCAAGTCTACCTGTCAGCCTCCCTCCTGCACCCCCCTCAAATGTGTCTGTGTATGAACAAGCCGGCATAGGGGTGTGCATGCATTTCCACAAGCAGCAGTCTCAGCTCTGTGTGGAACTCCTGCTGGGTGGTCCTGCAGGGTTTCGTGGCAGGAGATAAACCCAAGTCCTAAACTGCCAGTAACCTGCTGATCCCAGTAGCATTCATTTCTAGGACATTCATAACATTTGATGTTGCATGCATAATTTTCTTCCTTTAAGCAAAACATTAGTCTCAGTCTACGAATGGTTTCTTTGATTGCTTACTGTGATTATTTCCCTGGTAGAGAGCCCATTTGTTGAGCCATATCTGTTTGGGTAAGAAGCTATAACACAAGGGTATTCCTGTCCTAACAGGACAGGATACAGTAATACATTTGTTCTGGTATATACAGATACAATACAACCCTCTCTCTCTCCATATGTGTAGATACATATGAGATACTAAAGTAAGTCTGAAGTACATAGAGATTGGGAAGTCAATCACTCACACACTGACAAAAATACTTAAAACCCAAAGGAAACACTGGTTTTAAGGTTACTTGTACAACCTTCAGTTTCTCCGTAAAACACCAGTATAGTACAATCTTAAATGTCGTTCATCACTTCTCTTCCTCCCCCACCCGCCCCGTCACTGCCTTACTCAGCAAACATTTACATATTAAATACTGCTCAGTGAATGGATCATTCCAAACCTTATTCTCACATACTCCACATTCCCGCACTGAGAATAAAATTATTGATTTCTGTGTCACCAGTTTTATGGTGCTTCACAGCAAGAATGCATGTATTTTCACATACACAGCCTCCACCAGCAGAAAAATTACTGTTATTCCCATTTTATAGATGGAGAACTAAAAGTTAGAGAGATGTCAAATGACCACTAATTTTCTTAAACAACACTGAGACAAAAATGAATTCTACAGAAGTAAACTTATCTTCATTAACTCTGAGACCGTTTACTATCCTTTTTTTTTTTTTTTTTTTTTGGTCCTGTAACTTCCTCCTCAATTTATTACATACCTTCCAAATGGGATAGTAAAAGAGGTAGGAATCCTATAGACAGGAGTCTCCTCTTGTCTTGCCTTTTTCTGAGGGACTTTTCCTCTTTGCCATGGCGCCAAACGTAATGCCACATACAAGGCTCATTTAGCCTAGTTCTGTTATTATATCCAAACTACTTAGCCCCCTCCCAGCTGCAAATGCAAATACGCGTACTGGTCAAACAAAATCATCTTCGCTTCAAGCAAGTTACTCGTGAACTTGAAATGTCTCTCCGACATAGAAGGGACAGGAATGAATGAAAGATATGCTGCAGAGAAATCTGTGAATGGCAAGCCAGAGGGCTTATGTTGAGCTGTTTATTGATACTCTACTACCAAATAAAACAAGACCCCTGAAGGGGTTCTCACAAAATATACAGATTTTGGCAGAAGGAGAAAGCATGAGGAAGCAGTGGGACTATAGCCCCTCTTCTAGCACTTCTCAATGACAAGGAACGTGCTCTCAGGTGTATGAGGTGGGTTTTCCTGATCAGTTGTTTAAAGCTGTCACACATCCCTCTTCTTAGCGTGTGCATGCTCCTTGGAAAAGACATATGATAAGAATTTTTCCTCCTTGTTCAATTTTTTTTTTTTTTTTTTTGCAAAGCTGAAGAGCTCTGCAGAGAACTGAAATGAATAGTAAAGGCTGGTTGAACACAGCTTGTGGCCATTCTTGCTTCAGTTCTGTATCTTTAAACCTCCAGGGCATAATTCTTCCTCCTAATCAATCCCCTTTTGCACTCCTCTATGGATTCTCTTCTTACTTTTAACACACAGTTTAAGATGACTATCATTCTGAGGAGATCTATACTCCTTCCTACTAGTGTCATGCTGCTTGCCGCTAAAACTTTTTTGATTCAAAGTTATTGGATGCCTCCTACACATTCAAATATGTAAGCTTCCCAGCACTCACTAAATATCCTCAGTTTCTCAGTTTGCCTTTCTAAGGCCCCAGAAGTACAGATTTATCTTTTACTTTTCTCAGAAAGAGAACTGAACAAAATTGAATCTGCTCTAAGTTTAGTTTTTATGTCCAGCCCCTTTAGATCTTGCTGTTCAGTGAAACTAAGCATAACACATCATTATTTTTTGCTGGCTCACTGATTGTTTGGTAAAAAAATCTACCTTCATTCACTTCTAAGAATATCTGAGACCTGACTTTGTTGGAAAATAAATTTGGGAGAAAGTTACAGTATTCAAACGTCCAGTTTTTCAATGGACATTTTTTTGTGTCTTAGTCTGTGAAATTTAAAGTCTCCCACGATCACATCAATTCCACTACTCCTTCCTGCCTGCCCCTGCCCCGACTCAACTGGATATCATTATCCAGTTCTGAACCTTGGAAATTTCTGAACTTCCCTCTTCCCAGTGGTCCCATTTTTTATTTCACTAACAGGCAACGCTATCTCACTGCCTATGTATATATTTCTGACTTTCCTAATCAGTTTATACCTTTCAATTCGTTAATCCAGAGTATGGCATGGCTACCATATTTCTGTCACTACTACAAGATTTGACTTTGTATCCAGTGCTACAAGTTTTAATTCCTTCAACCTATTGTTCAGGCTTCCAGCAGTAGGAGGGACAGCCAGTTCCAGTGACGCAGCCAGTGTACTTGATGTATCCTTTCATTTGCCATTGTTAAACATCAATTTTTTCTTCATCTCATGCTCATGCAACTATGCCTCTTTCCCTTTTATTGTCTGTAGCAGGCTTAAGTAGTTAAGAAGTTTTACCAGCATTCTTCCCCAGCTTCCTAGTTGAGAGCTTATTTTATCAGTCATGGCTGCCTCAGCCTAGGAAGCTCTTTCCTGTAAATTAACTGGAGTCCCTTCTTTGAGGAAAGAAATGTAATTCCTACGTGCATCACAGAGACCAAACACTGTCATATCTTCATAGGAGCATCACACCCTCATTTGTCAGGATTCAGGTCAAAAGGACTGAATCCACCTCCTCCTAAGGCCAAGTCAGGTTCTCGTGAGCTTCAAATGAACCAAACAGAAATGAGGGTTGATTTTATAGGAACACCATATAAACGCAAGCGATGTTTTCCAAACGTTGTACTTTATCACACGTGCAGCATAGGCAGTACATCTACCATTAGGGGAAACCCAAAAAGTAATTCACCCCCAGTCCTTGCAATGGGCTTTCATATTCCATGACTATGCTTCTCTACGTACTTATTTTGCCACTCCAGTCCCATTGGCCTCTGTCTATTACCATTTCATTTAGGAAACTGTAAGATTGGAGAGGTGCACAAAGAGAGCAGCAAGGGCAGAGGGAGAATCTATTATTCTCAGTCTGTTCAGAAGTTTTAAGTGCCCTGACAGCAATTAAGTGCAGTTAATACAAATATACTCCCTGATGGCACAATGCATTAAGAAGGTAAAATCTCAGCCAACATAGCGTCAGTCTCCTTGCTCCCACATCTATCCCTAACCTTCTGCTCTTCCCAGGAGAGAGATACTTCCCAGGAGTATCTTTTAATAGTATTAGGAATATAATACGAATTAATTACATGCTTAAAGAGTTGAGGATTAAATCCAAATGTAAAAGGAAAGAAATATTGCTTCAAATGAAGGAACAGTAACACACACTTTTTTTTTTAAACATTAGTAAGGTGGCAAGATCCTACATGACAAAGCTTCTTGCCGTATGAAATCCACATTTTGAACCACTCATAAAAGAAAATGTCTGCAGTTCCACGAAACCTCAAAGCTCTCTGTGGTATTTCCATCATCGTTGCTCTTGTCCTAAAAGCATCTGCCTTGACATCCCTTACTGCTGGTGCCACCACACACTCACAGGCAATAGGGCACAGTCTGGGCCTTCTTATGCTGAGATGTGAAAAATCAATTGAATCCCCAGCAGATGGAATCACTGGTGCAGAAAGTGACTAAACACTACCAGTTATTCTGTGACACCAAAGTCTTGAAAGAGGATACTGCAAACACATACACTAGAGTAAAAAAAGGGTGATTTAATTTACAGTAACTCTCTGCATGGTGGTGTTATTCTGGGGCTCTGTCCTTCTACAGAGATGCTACTATTCACTGGTAAATGAAGAATTTCTCTCCAGATATTTTCTGTTCACTTATAACACAGAGATATATGATATGATACACCCTGATGTAGGATGTTATCATATCACGATAGTGAAACATACAGAATATTTCTATTCCCTGACCATTATGCATTAAAAATAGACAAGACTGACGGCAGAGTCTTTACATACTGTGACAGGAAACATGATTTTGATTTCTATTCCAAACTTGTGTGATTCTAGGTTCTATATGCTTATTTTACTAAATAATGTCTAATTATTACATCCTGGGTATACATAAACCCGCCTGTCTCCTTTTTCTTTCCATTTTTTTCTTCCTCCTTTTTTTCTGTCATTCTCTATATTTTATGCTGATTTCATCAGCATCTTCTCACCTTTCTCTCCAATTCTTTGTTTCTCTCTTTCACTTCACATATTGCCTTATATATCTGTACTAACATCCAGCTGAGCTGCAGGGAGGAATTTTTTAGTGTACTCTCTGTTTGTGTCAGTCCTATTATAACATACTCAGGATGATGTATTACACCTGAAAGCTTCTAGTGTAAAAATAAAGAAGTCATATTATCTAATCCCAAAAGAATGTTAATCATAATCCTTTAATCGTAATGGTAATCATATACATATTTGGAAAAAAAAATCATTGTTTGCTTGAGCATAGGAATAGGTGTCAGAAGATACGTATTCTCTTTTTGGCTTTTCACAGTCTTGTGGTCGCAAGGAAACGGACTGATTTTGTTTTCTAGTTTAGTTTACCTGTCAAAATACATGAATAATACTGGCCTGCTTGATTGGGCAACGCTTGATTCAGCTAATGTTTATAAAGGCTCTGAAAATATCGACTATGCCAGGCTAAAGAGGTGCAAAGTATTATTAGCCGTCAATTATGTTTTATAGAAAACACCGTGGCTGAACATTCATCAAACTAGTAAATTGGTGAAAGAAGAAAAATAGAGAAAAGAGAAAAAAGAAGGAGAAGAATAAAGACTGGTTTGAAACAGAACTTATTGGAGCCCGAGTGCGATCCGAGGCAACAAACTTCTGCATGAAATCTTCGTAATCTGCACGGCTACTCCTCACTCGCAGCGCGAAACTGCAGCGTACATGCACAGACTGGTCCAAATGAAACTTCCCGGTTTTAAATTCTCCAGCTTTCTGTATAAACTCTGTGCCGTAACTATAGTGATGCTAATGGTATGAGGTCAATTAACTTTGATCTATAACGGCAAGAACACTAGCTCCCTAATTTAGTGGAAAAAATAAACTTTCAGCAACCCTGAACACTCCCTGTGCACCACTGTGTGTGCTTCCTATCAGACTTATAATTGAGCACACTCTAGCGGTCTCTAGCATGCTAAGAAAGCTGTGCACACAGAAGTACAGGCAAACAGAATGAACGGGTTCATACGTTTAACTGTGCAGTATGACACAACGGTTCAGCTGTGGACAACTCGCCCATGGTCCTCCAGCGGTTTGAGAACCTCTGGCCTAAAGACGGGTGATGTTCGATATTTGCAGTTTCTACTTTCTGTAGCTTGCTTCTCAATGAGATTATATAATGCTTTATAAACCGGCTAGGGCAATTTATGGAAAAAAATGCACGTCACTAGATTAACCAGTTTGAGATCATAATTTGTCTCTAATGGCCTTTGACAACAAGAAAACAAAAGAAAATTAAAGCTGATAGGGCTGTTCTAGTAATGTCAAAAGTTGGCATTCTTTATCAGTCTTTAACTTAAAAGCAGTCCGTGTCAGAATAATGATAAAGGCATCATAGAAATTTTGCTTTTCATCTGTCTGACATATAAATCAATGATCCAAAAAACAAATCATTATATATGTATTTTTTTTAAAAAAGTGAATATAAAACAAGCCAGCTTGTCTACATTTTATATTCATCTTTGACAGAGTCAGTTACACCATTTCTCCGAGCACTCACTCACGGTTGAAACCACTCCCTCCTCCCAGTTATAACACTGACCCCGTTTAGAGAGCACATCACAACTAGATGCGCTGAAATCAGTAGCCTTTTCCAGGGTGTGAGCTGACATAATGGGCGGCTTTCCTTTCTCTTGGGAGCAAGCACTCTCTTTGTCACTAGCACAAATGACCTGTAGGAGAGGTATCCAAGGCTAGACACTCTATTTCCTTATAAATGCCAGATCAGATCATAACACATTACTGTGACTCACGGCGTTAATGACCAAGTGCTTCGATTTGCAGGGAAAGCACGAAGACGTGGCAGACTGAAGCCAAACTCCGTGTATGTCAGAGTACGCTTTCGAAGCAGCACACTACTTTTAAAACTTCACTTTCCCTTTCAGTGCACAGCTTTGAAATTCATGGTTACAAAGAAACCAAACCATTTACATTATCAATAAGCGAGGCTTACCTTACAGCAATTGCGATGTTAGAAATGGCGTAAATGACGTGTTTTTCACATCGGGGAAGGGTGGGTTTCAGCTCTCAAGGGGGCTCCTCTAGGATTCTTCCCTTTGGATATTTTGTTTTTTGTTTTGAGTGCAGGTCCTTGTTCCTCACAGTGGGCAAATTCCAGTAATTATATATCCTTTCTCAGAAGTACAAGGCTACCCCCTCATGCCTCTATAATCCTGAGTGGAGAAGGATTACTGACCCTAAAAAATAAAAAACAAAAACAATTCTTTTTCAAGCTTCAATGAGTCAGAAAAAGAGAAATAGAACTACTCCGTATTTTGGAAGAAGAAAAAAAAATCCCCTACTATGGGAACAATTACAGGTAAATTAAGGAAGAGGAGGAGAAGTAGAGAAGGAAAATAAAGATTAGATGATAGAATATAGGACAGAGAGAAAAGAGGATGGAATTAAAAGCAAAGGATGAGAAACAAGAAAAGGAGGAGAAGAGTTTAGTAATAAAAAGGAAGTACTAGAAATAAAAATATTAACAGATGCATCAAAGGGAAAGTAAAGATTAACAGAAGTCTGACAAAAAAAAGGAAAATGTTAAATATCCACAGTGAACAGAAAGGCTTCCCAAAGAAAAAACAGAAGAAACCTGGGAAGATAGAAAGAGAATACATGCGGAGAGAAGGAAAAATATAAAGGCAAACGTTAAGCAACATAAGGACATAGGCCTTCACATCGGTCACCAGTTCAACCATCCTGTAATCATAGACAGCCATATCAGAAGCCTAGATCAGAATTGCCCACCAAATATTCAGTTCACGTCAGGCCATGAAGCACTTAACAGAGCATTGAAGTAAACAAAACGTTTACTGCACCAAAATAACGTGTCAGAGGCAGAGAGCAAAGTAAAACACTGTATCTTAGGTGCCCACAAAAGAGAGATTTTAGGATAAAATTCTCAGAAAATCTCAGGAACTGTACCTCCACGCTCTACAGGAAAGCTAGGGAAGTGTTTATTACTGCTAGCTTTTCTGACACCCTGACTTTCCATACAAAGGCGAGAAGATATATGAAAGTAGAGGATAGCAGAGACTTCAATTCAAGCTCCTTTGATAACACAACTCTTAGGATGCATCATTCTTCTTAAGGAAGGTATTCACAAGCTTATATGTATTCCCCAATGTAGCGTTCAAATGCATCCTTAGATGTAGGAAAATACTCAAATGTTTTGCCAAATTAGGAGCATAAGCGTAACAGTGTTCGTTTCTGTTCATGTCAGATGGACTATATTTACTTCCAAGTCTGAGAAATCTGTGAGAAAAGGTCTTGATTCTTTGAACTCTTACTCCTAGACTGTTTTCAGAAACTCTCATTAACTGAACTATTCTAAAAAAACAGTATTCAAACTTCAGTATCTATTGCAATGAAGAGCTGCTAGGACAATGGACCATGCAGATTGCTTGTCTCCTTTCTCTGCCAAGGATATCAGTCTCTTGTTTACTGTGCTTTTATCTGTGTTTATCCTGGAAACTAAATTAATTGAAATCACATCTTTATCTTCTGCTACTTGGAAGTCCTTCCTATTGTTTCCATCTTAAGGCAACTTCTTAGTGGAACCCATTTTCTTTTCTATGAAAGTGGCATAAATAATAGTGGATGGAGAAACAGAACAGGTTTGGTAAAGCTGATTATAGTCAGTCCAGTTTAGCTGGCTAAGTCTTAGATTTCCCAGCACAGAAATTAGGAATCAAAATGAAACTTTTCCAGATATCACCTTTTTTAAACAGCAACTTAAAACAAACCCACTTATCATCAGCTTTTAAAGCAAAATAATGTTTTCTCCATATGCATTATACTAAAGCTAAAGCAAGACAGTTCTGAAAAGAAATTTTTATCTGACGTAAACAGCTTTTTATAGAAAGTCTCACAAAAGCGTTTCAAAATTATATACCACTACCAGATAACAAATTATCAAAGCCTTGTGGTTTACTCCTGGTTTTGTTGTGAAGATGATAAAGAGTTGTGCTTGCTTGCTTTTCTTCCTGTTGCCTTCATACGACCGCATGGAAATTCCTCTTAATCATATTTATACGGAGCAAAAGGTTGCCTTCCATTTTTAGAAAGTTGGATTACCCTTTCTATACAGCTATTGAAAAACCACAGTCACAGGAAGGTTCGGAGACAGCAAACAAGAGAGGGGAAATCAATGCTAAAGTGAATTTAATGTAAAAATAGAATATATTTGGAATTATTATTTCTGCTTTACCATTTGTGTTTACTTGCAAATGACTGTTCCTTTCTTTCCTTAAAATGTTCTTGGTGTTTAAAAGCACACATATATTGGAAATCAGTTTGTGTCTTTCAGAGAAAGATGATAGCATTCATATGTCAGAAGAGTTAGAAGTATGAAGTTTCCATATAGACATACTCAGATATATACTTTTTTATATATATACGCATTTGGGCTTCTTGGTCCCACAAACAAAAGTTGGATATAGGCAAAAACACATTTCCCTTTTTCACACAATACCAACCATGTGTCTGGCTTTGAGCAACACAATTACTCTTCCCTGGAGTCAGCAGGAAATAGATTCAGTAACAACATCTGAAGAGTACAGAATATAGATCAGTCCTTGTTAAGTTTATATGTGATATGAGTATCATGTTAGAGAAAATGCACAAGCATAAACTCTCCAGACAGCAGATTGCCATTATTAGCTTTTCCCCAAGCAACTCCTGTTTTCAGGTGTCCTGATGAATCAGAAGTACCTTCAAACACATTAAAGAGTAAGACATAGAAGCAGGCAGGTTAGAGGACGAGAAGGTCAAGGTTGGATACTTCATCCCTAAGAAAAGAAAAAAAAAACCCTACCCTATACTTTTACCCTTGGTAAATTACCAGGTTTTGTTTGTTTTAGCAGGGCTTTTTTCGTTCTAAATTGCTGCAGCTATTGTGCTTTCCTTGATACCTCTGTATAAAGGCTATTACCATTGGCCATCTTACAGCGACATGTTACATTTGATTGAGCATAGCTTCTGTCATTTATATTAGTAATAACTTAATATTTTGCAAGAACTTTTTAGCTTAATTTATCACTTTTTTTTTTAAAGGAAAGGTTAACGCAAGTGCTTTATTTGAACTTAAGAAGCATTCATGTTGACAGCATTTTACCAGAAATATAAAAATTAGCTAAATAACAAAATACAGTAGTTAAAATAGGATTTTTTCCAAGTCAAGAAATTATTTGCTAAGCTTGTTATATAGATGTTTTAAACATCTGTGTTAATCATACCAGTCTTTTTTTTGGCCTTGACTTTGTGGAAGGGATACTTATACAGTGTAGCTGTGATAAATAAATAAGTGCTGGAATTTCTAATCCTATGGATGATTTGCTGATGCAAACTGAGTACAAATGGATTTCAATCGTGGTTTTTTCTGCTGGTTCTGTACACATTTGATAGCGTGCAAAACTTCATACTAGCGATTTGCACATGTAAGGCCGCATACCCATACACATGTTTCCCAGAGTGAATCATGTCAGAAAATTAGACTTTCAAAGTTTGCTTTTCAGTAGTAACAGAGAGTGCCCCGCACTACATAGGCTGGAGACCCATTATACTCAGCTGTATCTAAAAAAAGACAGTTTCTCAACTAATTAAACCATGTATCTTTTGTTCACTCTACAATATGATATAGAGGTGATCCTTTGAATTAAACATATATAAAGCAGCAGTGATAGTGGCTAAGCTGAGTTAGGCTAAGTATCTACATGAACCTATGGAAATGCATGTTTCATAGCTGTAGACAAAGATAATGGCATGCAAGGAACTGCTATTCCAGAAAATGATGTAGCCTTTCATCCTTAATAACCAAATAAAATATGGGAAGTCAGTACTTGGGAGCTACTCTAGCAAGCAGATCTCCAGGAAACAAGGTTCCCCACGGACTCTTCCTTGATCTTAAAGCTTAACGTGAAACATTTATATGCACGTAGCACCTGGACAGAAGACGTGGGAAGGCACTTTTATCATACTGGCTGTATTTCTTTCTTAAATAATAGATCTCCTCTTTTTTTCCCTCTCCTGGAAATGGAATACATGCTCAGTAATGTTTCTGTACTTTTTTTTTAAAAAAAAAAACAGTTTAACAACCACCAGACAATCTTGAAAACCTCAACATCACACAATCTTGAAAACCATTAACGCCCCTCAGACTGTCTGGTGCTGAATTGCATCCCAGTCTTTGAAAGCAAAAATATCTAGTCAAAATAAGTTAAGCATTATTTGGATGAAGTACTTAAAAAAAAACCCAAACAAACCACATTACGTTTAATTGAATGCTAATCTGCCATCCACATTTCTTTGACATCCAGTCACATGGATAAATGATGCACAGACTAACTAGGTCCAACTGAAACTACACAAGTCAGTTGAATTATGTACATTTTCCCAAAGGCATTCTGTAGGAGTGAAGAACAACTGCATGTGAACCTTAAATCACTGCTCCAAACTTTTGCCAGCATCATAGCGGTTGACTCACTTGTGTCTTAAGCAGGAGTTAATGCATCAAATATATATATAATATGTATGTAAACCTGTACATACTGCAACTATATCTTTGTATTGTTGAAATTATTCTTGTTTTTATCTACATCCTTGCATATCAGCATGCAATCAGTTATATGTGCGAAACGTCTATGTATGTGCTTTCCACTGAAGCAAATAGGAAAACCTTTGACTGCATTGAAAGTGAAAGGGGATTTCCTCATGGATTTTATTTTTTTTCCGTATTAATATTTTCTTTACAAATAGTAAATCCCAAAATATATTATCCATTAAGACCAGCATCTGTTGAGTACACGGGCTGAGAAAATAAAGACATTATTGTTTGTTCAAAACAACCGTTCACATCTTTGTCGAACAAAAAGCTTTGATTTTGCTTCAGCTTTGCAAATAAGTCCAGCACTTGGGCTGAGAGCAAACCAGAAAATAAATAAATAAATAAAAAAACCATCCAAACCCAGGTTACTCAAAACTGCAAATTTGGGCATTTGTTCATTTGAATTCCTGACTGTCGCTCCATTGCTACTGTGATACAAAGAGATTTTTCTGTGGTTTAAATGTGAGAGAACGTACATTTTAAGAGAAACTGTGAAAGACTTTTTAATCCTGGTTACTTCTGTGATCTGGGACATGCAGAGTTTGGACACTCACTTTTAGCCTTTAACCACCTCTCGCTAACTGCATCTCAACTTTTGTCCCTTTTTCAGGATTCCCAGGAATTTGAGAAATAAACGTTTAAAAGGTCACAAGTACCCAGAAGGAAAAACAGCTGAAGAGACTGCATACAACTCAGGCAGTAACAAATGCAATTAGGTTTAGACAAAGCAAATGAGGAATTATTGGAGAATTTCACCGTCATTTTCACTTCTCACTACATCAGAAATCTTTGCTGTAAAGTGCGAATTAGACTTGCATCATGTAAGATTAGGATTTGAAATGAGAAAAAGCAGCAGTTCTCCTCTGCAATAGGAACAGAACGCGAAATACCTAAAAACATTTGGGGTTAGTACAGCTATTATAACAGCACTCATCTCTCCAGCCGATTTTTCTAGATTTGCATATGTGTAGAAGAATAACAAATATTCCTCTTTTCTGCTTTCCCTGATGTAAGGGTGTATTGTTTCCAGTTAACATTTTGGAACCCGAGGCACGGGAAACTCTCTGCACAAGCCAGCGGGAAATCAGCCCTCCCCCCTGCGCTCTCTCTGATGCTTTGAAAGTGCTTAAGAGCTCTCGCCGGTTTCTCTCCACTGCTCGGGAAAGAAACTTCAGAAAAATCAGCAAAAGTGAAGCCACTAGTTTTCAGTTAGACAGTTTTGAATTCGGGCAGGTTAACCTACCAAAAAAGCCCAGCAGAATGAGCAGGAAACTCACTGTATTTTGCGGCAAATAAAGCAAAGTGAGCACGGCCCCAACCCAGAAAGCTATAGCTTAGTGCCTAGAGCATTCTTGTGGAACACAGGTCTAAACCCATTCAGTCAGCTCAAACCCCAGCGTTCCCAGGCAAACATCGCAACCACTGAGCAGTCGAACAGAAAGTAGCATTTGCTTCCCTCTCTTACGTAGTTTGCAGAGCCTACTCTAAGAACAGCAGAAGACAGAGCACAGGAGCTGGGACAGGCAGAGAAACCCTGATGTTACGAATAGTGAGAATCCTCAGAGATGCATCTTTCCAGTACTGTCTCATTTGAGGCAGTTCAGATCAGAGACCGAAACAGGGCTTTAGCTGTCTAGGGACTTCTAATGTAAATGAATATAGGCACACACAGAAACTGCGCAAGTCCAGTGTTCAGCTGAGTAGGGACTTGCAAAGACTTAAAATCTGGACACAAGCACCTCGGTGAAGCATAAGTCGCTGATGTGAATTTACACCTAAAACATCACTGCTGAAGTTAGCTTATTTGGCTTGCTAAATGCATTTATGAATCCGTTGTCTTTACAGTGAAAATAGCTGCTTAGCATGAGGTTATTTCCTGTCCTCATTAAGCACATACAAAAGAATTGCAAAGTCCTACTCCAGCATTTTTACAGTCAGTCCAAAGGCTGCGTCTTGGTACAGCCTTTTCAGGTGGAGACAGCAAAAATTGATTCATAGCAGTATTACTTTCTGTCCTGGTTTTGGCTGGGATAGAGTTAATTTTCTTCCTAGTAGCTGGTATAGTGCTGTGTTTTGGATTTAGTATGAGAATAATGGTGATAACACACTGATGTTTTAGTTGTTGCTAAGTAGTTCTAGTGCTTATACTCAGTCAAGGACTTTCCAGCTTCCCATGCTCTGCCAGCGGGGAGGTGCACAAGAAGCTGGGAGGGGGCACAGCCAGGACAGCTGACCCAGACTGGCCAAAGGGATATTCCACACTGCATGACATCATGCTCAGCATATAAAGTTGGGCGAAGAAAAAGGAAGGGGGGACATTTGAAGTGATGGCGTTTGTCTTCCCAAGTAACCATTACACGTGATGGATCCCTGCTGATGGCTGAACACCTGCCTGCTGCTGGGAAGTAGTGAATAAATTCCTTGTTTTGCTTTGCTGGTGTGCACAGCTTTTGCTTTACTTATTAAACTGTCTTTATCTCAACCCACGAGTTTTCTCACTTTTACCCTTCCAAGTCTTTCCCTCATCCCACTGGGGGGGGAGCGAGCGGGCGGCTGTGTGGTGCTTAGTTGCTGGCTGGGGTTAAACCACGACACTTTCCCAAAAGAAACTAAAGAAGAGCTGGCAATGGTATCCAGCCTCTGCACCAATGAGCCTGTTAACTACTAGAGACTGCAAAAGAAAGGCCAGGCTTACAGCCAAGCCATTTGTTTGGCGCTCAATCTAGATCTTGGTACTAACTCAACTTTCTCTGTGATGCCGGGCAAGTTGCCTATCAGTTTCTCGGTTATCCAGCTATAAAGTGGGAATTCAGAGTACCTCCATGTTTCCTCACCATCTGCCAGGTCTATTTTCATTGTAAACATTGGGCAGCAACTGTCTTCTATTATTCATAGGCTAAGGCCAAACGAGACTCAAACACCTTCGTGTCTGACCTCCTGCATACCAGAGGCTATTATGTGTATATACAATACGCAGTGGGGAGCTGATCACAAATGGGGTCTCCAGGTGCTCTTCCAACAGAAGAGAAATAGTAATATTAACTCAAACACAGCCATCATCTTCCTCTATATGTCCAAAGCGCTGGGCCTGTTAAGAATTTTGAAGTAATTTTTGGTTATTTTTATAAAGCTAGCCAACTTCTGTATATTTCTTCCTCATTTTGAAAGTTGTTCTAGAAAATTATTTTTTTAAATGGAAAAAGTTACTGAAAGAGTTCATAAACATTAGGATATTTCAAAGATAAAATACTTGGACACCCCAGCTCCTGAACTGATAACGGTGTGTGCTAATGCACTTAGCACTAGTGAAATTGTTTCTAAATTAAACAAGGTATAGCTTTAAGAGAAAATAAATTCTGGAAGTCAATTAGATTGTCTGGGCATGATGCATAAAACCATATAAGTCAGACCTCCTTAAATTAACTTACCCCACTCATCAAAATCTAAATATTATAAGGCTTTCCCAAGTAAAATACTCATATTCTCATTGTGGATGTAAGTTAACAAACAATGAGTAACTCAGGTTTAGCCAAATTACAATCCTTAACTTTCATGCATTTTCAGATGATGTCCTCAGTGGCATTATTTGCTTTCTGTAGGTTTATAATGGAGTATTTAAACGTCACTCAACTC
Organism: Phoenicopterus ruber ruber; assembly: GCA_009819775.1. Classification (NCBI taxonomy): domain Eukaryota; kingdom Metazoa; phylum Chordata; class Aves; order Phoenicopteriformes; family Phoenicopteridae; genus Phoenicopterus; species Phoenicopterus ruber. The sequence continues at coordinate 68,566,032 of CM020218.1, read as the reverse complement.
TATTTAGGAGATGATGAAATGAAATTCAGCTTAATGGGAATTAAGTTTACTCCTCATTTCTGCTGGTATAAAAAAGAAAACTGCACAACTGCTCAAAGTAGTAGTAGAATTTTCATATCTTACCTCTTGATGGACTAGAAGAAAATAGTGCAAAAGAAAATACTGCAGCAAGAAATGTGACAGAAGGTGTCGTATATGTACTAGAACATCACCTGTTTATTCAGTTTATAATTGTATTACACACTGTCATCATGTCAGCTCTCAGAAAAACACCATCATAGTGACAAAGGCAGTAATTCACATATTGTTTCACATTCAGGTGTGCGTGCATGTGTGTTTTTCTTCAGGCTTTCCAATCCTTGTTTAAGGAACTATGATCATCTCAGTGGCAAAATTCAATTTATCAGATCCAATATATATTGAAGGAGTGAAATATAAGAGCTCGCAACATGTAAGAGTTCAAACAGGATGATCTGATCATCCCCTCTGGACTTAAGTCCTGTGATTCTGTGACACCTAGCCCTGAGGTGAATGAACTGGAAGATGTGCTGTCCACTTTCTGTCTCCTTATAATACGATCAAGCTGATTTAACTATAAAATTTGAGACAGAGTGTAAGACAGTCCTCGACTGCACTCCCTTCTCATTCAACAGCTACATAGGTATCTTCTCTGAGAACTTCTTTCAGGAAAGAGTACAGTGAAGAAAGGAGGTATAGTTCATCAGATCTGAAGATAAAACCTACCTAACTTAAATACAGGCAGGGCAATAACTTGGCTTGCAGGGAGGTTACATTCAGGAAAACACCCTATGGTCAAGGGCTCCAAGACTTAGAATGGACCCTATTATGCAGGATGGGATGAGGGAAACTGCTACTGGAAGTGGAGGAAATGAAAACCGTGAGCAGAGGGGCAGAGTGGTACTACGCAGAGTAAGAGCCTGACATCAGGAGTAATCAGGAGGTAACAGGAAACTTGTAGGTTTTTAAGTGATATCAACTCATCTAATCTAACCCTGGAGAGTACTGGGCTCAGAAGACAGCAAACCAGGGAGAACTGAACCAAGAGTGAGCCAGGAAATTGGAAAGAGCACTGCGGTAGCTACGAACAATAAAGAGAAATGAGATGAAGGATTCAAGGAAGAAGAATATTGGGACAAAATACAATGGCAGGGAAGAGGATGAGATGGAAGATTGAAGCAGGGAAATGAGGAGTAATCAGACAAGGACAAAAAGGTTCAGTCTTTGAGGATCTGGTCAACTGGCCAAGACTCCCTCCCAGGGACCTGGATGGTATGGGAAAATGTCTTGATCCCCAGCAAGAGGTTAGGGAATCCACAGGACGCACACCCTTTCTTCCTCTCTACTGACAGTCAGTATAAAAGTTAACTCTCTGCTACTGCTGTCAATGACACAGTTAGCTCAAGTAGCAGATGGTTGTCAGATGTATCCAAAGATTGCCATCTTGCTGATGACCCCTGTGGGTGTTGTTATGATTCCACAAAATATGGTTTGGTGTTTTCAGTTTGCTTTTCTAAAGACCTAGGGAACTACACAAAATATTAAAAAGAATATTATGCTTGCAAGTAAAGAAATCCATAAGATAAGCAGTATCAAAATTACATGTGCCTGTTCCTTCTTAATGCGCTCTCTTCTGTGCATGCTTCTTGTGATGGTACATTGCTCTACAGTGATCACAGCTGTGTAACCAAGACTGCTGTTGTCCTTATAATTTTGTCTCATTTCTTTTTTGTTGTTGTTGTTTTTGTTGTAGTTGTTTGTTTTTTAAATGTTGCAGAAGAGGGGTGGCAAGTTGAAATCACTGTAGGGAGAAAAAAGTATATTCTTAGGACAGTTGAATGCTGCCTGAAGAATGAGATCCTCTGTCTGCCCCTGTGCATAACACAAGGCAGGACTCCAAATGGAAACCTTAACTAACGGGGTGATCACCACTTTTTTCACTTTTTACATGTCCCATGTGAAACATCTGGCCAAGTTTACCAAGTACTCTCAGTTTCAGCCACAGTTTAATGTATTATAATGGTTTTCTGGATACCTAATATGGTATAAAAATGCATGTACTTTGAAAAGCATTTTCAAGACGTCTCACTGTGACCACCAAAATGAACAGCAGTTTGGCAATTTGTAACTTCGTCTCACAACACTGTCCAGGTTGCCCAGTAACACTGCTTGATTTTATGAGGATATTGTAAAAGTATTACAACAGTGTCCACAAAGAAATTACTAATTCAGTCATTGTAACAGAATACGACTATCGTATATCATCTTTTTCAATGGAGATAAAACAAAGCATTGAATGCTGATGAAGTAAAGACCATCCCAGCTGAGGATGAAAGAATATGCTAACACGGCAAAAAAAAGCTGTGTGTGTTTGTATACATAAACACTCTGTATTTCTACTTCTGTAGAAAGGAGAAAACACAGGATGCACAGGCAATGTTAAATTTAACATATGCGCTTGATTTTGTGGCCTTAATAATGCTTTGTTAGTCCAGAATTTTGAATGCAATATGCTATAGATTATAATCTCATCTATGTAGTTTTCAAGAATTTATAGGGAAGAGACAACCCCCCCCAAAGTTGAATCAAAGTGTAACCCTTTTTGTATCAGTTTGGGAAAAGATGTAACTGTAACCTGACACGTTACTTCAGAGCCAGCGGCAGCGCAAAGTGCTTTCAAAGATTTGGGCTGGACTGACAAGAAATGCAAGACTAACTTAATTAAGTAATACTGACTAATTTTCTGGCATTGAAGTCATCGTATTTCATTCCAGTAAGAACAGAATCAAGCATGTTCATGATTTCCATTCGTGGTCTTCAGGCATAGTGAACTCAGCGGAGGACATGGATTTTAGAGGTTTTATCCATAGGCAGGAGCTCTCCCTCCAAACCATTATAGTTCTAGGTAAAACCAACTGCAATAGCACTTCTGGGAAACCCACTCTGCGAGCGCACGGGGGTATTTTTGTCAGACCGGCAAGCAGCCTGCACGTGACCTTAGCTCCTCGGCTGTACTTTCAAATACCTCGGTTCCCTGAAAACTCGGGATGCGGCCGCTGATGGGTGCGTTGTAATCAAGCGGCTTCTTGTTTGCCCCCAGGAGGCCGCGTGGTGCCCGGGGGCGGGCGCTGCCCCCCCGCGCGCGCTGCGGCGGCCCCGGCGGAGGCGGTGCCGAAGCCCGCCGGCGACATCTAGCGGGCGCCGCTGCCACCGGGGAAATGCGCGCTTAGCCTCATGCAGAGTTTGGGGGGTTTGTATCGTATTACGGAGCTTTTCGTAACCGCTCTGAGGATCCCGTTGAAAGGAATTTTAGGGAAGTGAGCAGTCCCACGTACTTCAGGGGAGATGGAGACAGAGACATTAGGTTTCAAAGCATCCTCTCTTTTGGCCATAGATGCCAATTTAAGATGACAAATTCTAGCAAGTCTCCAGTCAGCATACATTCCCCGCCCCGATCGGAAAAAATAAAGGAAATCCTTAACACCACAACAACTCCCATGTCAGATTAAAAATAAATAAAGAATTAAAAAAAAAAAATCAAGAACCTGTTACTGAAGAGACTATGAGGTATTTTCTGGACACATGGGCAAAACAGACTTTTTCCCTTCCTATCTTAGAAAGCTGAATCATTTTTGCTGTTTCTGGAAGGCTTCACTCAGCCTAATACTGACACTTGGTGGGGAAACACGCCATGGAAATGCCAAGACCAAATGGTTAAAACCTGGCACGTAATAATCAGTTGAAACCAGAGCCTTACAAACACACAGGCATGCTGCTGCCACTTTGTGCTCTAGCCCTCCAAAACTTACCCAGGCTACACAAGGAGATCAAATTAAATACGCTCTATTTTGCAGCACAGATGTTTTATTACACCCATACAAGTCAACTCAAAATTTCTAAAAAGAAACTCTGTTTCACTAAAATGTAGTCCTACTTGAACTATCTTTGAAAAATAAGAAATAGTATGTACGTGCCAAGAGCCTTTTGAGGATTCGTTCAATGTAATGCATCCATTAGTACATAAGATCAAGTCCTTGGGAAGCGTTACACAGGAATTTTCTTTAGCCAAAACCAAACTTTTCTTTTGCGAGCATGCGAGCCCTGTGTTTACTTGTCATCCATACAGGCCGTGAGGCTTCTGCTTCTTTTTGGTTTTGTACCAGAACAAAGTTGAGGAGGCTTATACTGTCATAAGCTTTAGTAGAAGGCAAATATGGCTGTGATGGCTTAAGCCCTATCCACACATTCCTACTAGCCCTTGTTTGCATCTTTCCAAACCTATTACTCTCAAATCGGATTTACAAGAACGGGATAAACGCTTTTTCGTCAGTGTCTAAAGCTAAAATGCTAGGCTTCACTTTACAACAGCTGAGACTCAAGGCTTCCTTGACTCAGCTTCAGAGGCGGAAACCTCCAGCAGAGATGCAGCACGGAGAGCTGCAGGTTACTGAGGCACTTTAAAGTATCACATCAAGATTCACCAGAAGTTGTCTGTTAAATCCCCAAGTCAAAAACCTCAGTGAAATTTTTACAGACACCCATTTGGATTCCTCTATCTTATAAGATGGCAGGGAGGGAGAAGTAAGAGTTTCAGAAAACTGTGTATAATGTATTTGGGGGGAAAAAAAGAAAATCCACTGCAAAACATATTGCAAGGCCTATCCAAAATTAACTCCATTCGCTCAGGCTTAGCACCCACATCACAGCAAGTAGTACCGTTTTCTGACTATACAACTGTTTTTCTTAAAAGCAGTACACGTTCTTTATATACTGCCAAAACCTCTTGCACTCAAGGAGGCCCAGATGAAATATTTTCAAATACTTACTGAGTCCCTCTGCCTGAAGATTCTTACTCGACTCAACTAGCAGATTTCTTATACGCAGAATACAGGGAGGCTCCTTGCACGCACATCACAGAGCTGTGCGTATGTGGGGACAGAAGCTGTGAAAAGAACACAGCAACCTGAAAACCAGAAATAACCGTAATAGTGAAACCTTTCCTTTTCTTTCTAAAAACTAATAATAACACGAAAGCACATGCTGGGTAGCAGCAGTTTGTCCACGTGCCAGAGGAAAACCAATAAAATAAAAGTAAAAAAAAAAAAAAAAAAAGTCTAAAGCATTACACAAGCCAAGCCCTTTGAGAGAAAAAACAGCCCTCTGAATAACTGAACACTGGGTCCTGGCATTAGTTTTCAGAGTTGTTATTCTTCTCCTATATGACTGCAGTAATCTTGAATGTCTGCTTACCCTTCTGAGATCCCTGCAAGAATCTATTTATAATTGTGGGATATCAATGCTAGTGCGTCGTGACACATGGCCTCTGTTACTGGAAATGATCCTGGCTGATTTACTAGCAACAGAACGAGTAGCTGACATATCCTATGAGAACAAGAAGTACAATTCTTAGAGAGGAAGTAGCAGAAAGAAAAGAGAAACCTTGAGACGCATTCACAAAACAAACAAACAAAAAAGGAAAAAGTCTCCCTTTTGAATGCAATTGTCCTCATTTACAGGTAAGTAACGGAATAAAGAGCAAGCCAGAGACCAAAGTACCTATCACTTCTGTTACATCAGCTCTTGGATGCTCTAATTAAGATAACAAGGGTATACTTTTTCAAAGATGAAAAGCATCCATAACCACAAAAATAAAAGCCAAGGGAACCAGACCTGGCACGCAGTTTAAAAAAACCTTGTTCACAAGACTATCTGTCACCACACAGCATCATCACAAAACTCCTAGAATAAAACTCCTAAAACTGATTTTACCGGAAGTTTGAGAATTGTTATTCCCTGCAATCCGTCAGAAGGATATCTTTACATAACCAGAAAAAAAATCCTACCGGGATATCAGCTGATACATTTTTGCATCTTCCACAACTTTCTCTTTTCCATTCCCTTGAGTGCTGTATCAGTCAACACTTCACAACGTCCACATTCCTTATCAACAATCAGACACTAGTGTTCATGGCATCCCCTTGCCAATGGATAGGCAAGCTTGACACATGCCTTATTTATTTTGGAGATTTGATAAACTGTGATTCTTGGCTCTCTGTATTTCTAAGTTTGAGAACAGCTTTATTTATCACGAGCTCTGAATTAAGGCTATAAAACTTCTATGAAAATGTGTAGATGGTCCCTTAGAGGACAGCTGTGCAACACCGCTAATGAAATGGTTAAGGACAATGTCTGTTTAATAATAACACCAAGTTGAGCTAGCATACTAAGGAGAAAGCCGCACCAGCACTGATAAGACCAGAGTGTTTGCCACGCTTTGCGATAACAGGAGTCTATTTATACACTTTGGTGTACAGACCAGACACTCGGTGCTAAGCACAGGTGAGAGTGAGTAAGAATACACAGCTATGAGCAGTCTTATCCTTTTAAAACTATATTCTCAGGTTACACAAATTAATCACAAGATGTTTTTCCTAGAGTTAAGTGAGTCAAGGGAGATGCACAGCATTCCCACAGTTGCGAATGCTTCTGGGTATTCAAATATCACCCAGTGGGAAAGCTACTTTGCACTGTAGTGTCAGCAGGAAAGTCATAGAATCATAGAACAGTTTGGGTTGGAAGGGACTTTAAAGGTCTTCTAGTCCAACCCCCCTGCAATAAGTCTTACCAGGGTTTCCAGAGGGCACCCTCACATCACAGTGACTACGTGGATGAAGAAGGGTATTTCTTCACGTATGGCATTCCCTCCTGAATCATCTCAGTATGGTTCATCTATAGCATTTGGAGTCGTGTATTCAGAAGAAGCTGCTATTTCAGATAGTAGCAATGAGTGAACTGCTTTTGCAGAGGTCAGTGTTTCACAGAAAGGAGGCTGTTGCTTAGACAGAACAGAGTATCACCATAAATATCAACTTCTTACAGTTATTCCTCTTCTTGGTAGTGGTTGATATCCAGAGTGCCGAGTTAAAGAACAAATGTGGTAACTACACCCTATATAGTAAAATCAGTAAGTTAACAAGTCTCCTTGGGTCTTTTAGTCTAATGCAAAGTCTGTATTTCCTTGTCTACAGCAGAAGGTATTTATCCAGGCAGTCCACATTGCAGGATTCAACAACAGTCTGGAAAGTGCTTTGCCTCAGTTTGAAGACTGTATGTTCAAAGAGCCATTTCTCTATGGAAAACCAAAAGAACTTCTGGTTAAGTCAATGTAGGCAGCCCTAAAGACACTAGATTTTTGCAGCCAAGATGTTTAGGTTATACAGCACCACCCCATAGGAGATTCAGGATTTTTCAGGCTAAGGAGGAAAACTTGCAGCTTAAGTAGATCATTATACAATACATTTTATCATCGGGGTTTAGATGCATCTTCTCTTTCACCAGGGTTATTCGGTGTTGGTTTTTGGGTTCTGCTATCTTCTTGCACTGTTGTGCAAGCTGTCAAATTTGTGTTAATAATAAGAAACCTCTTTCCTGCCACGTTTCCTCCCCCGAGATGAATTTGATACCCATTACTTTGGAATACGGGCTGCACCTCTGTTTCCATTACAGGTTTTGATCAGGTGTGGATTTGGTCTATAAGGTGCAATTGCAGTCAATGCATGCCCACATCGCTGAAAGTTCAGTCAGAAAATATTTAGATCTTTACTGCTGTAATTCTGCCTGTGTCTTCTGAGAACCGTTAGTAAGAAAGTAGTTTCAAACAGGCATGGAAAGCCTAATGGCAGGAAGTTTTAGAAAGACACGATCTTTCAGGACATAGTGGTAGGATTCAGAATAGCTGACACTATCCTGGCAGATCGGTACTCTACAGCTACCTGTAAGTTAGATGTTGGTGGACTTTAGGCTTGCTAGGGGAGGTGGGCTAGAAACTAGCAATGATACTGGGGATTCCTCCTTCTCTCCCTAAGCCAGCACACTGGAGTCTTGGCACTCCTGACTGTAGGTATATGCACGTATCTTTGTATACATTCTCTTGATAATTAAGTTGTGGTCTGTCTTTCAACCTATACTTTCTGGTGTTAACAGTAATTCACACATGGCTCTCCAGGTACGAGAGTCAGCTTTTCCCTGTCAACAAGCCATTGTTATTTATTTATTTTTAAATACTGACATGATCGTCCTTTACAGTCTGACTTTGGGCCAGGTACTGCTTTCTAGACACCTTCTTTCCATGTGGAGAAGACAGTAATTTGCAGGCCACATACCAGATAGCTACCGAACATTAAAGAATTACCTCAGGACAGCCCCTGCCTAGTATCACATGCTGCTTCCACATGCAGAGTCCGGTACAGGGAGGCAGTTTCCCCATTTGCGTATTAAGCACTGGCATAATCTGCACAGGCACCACAGGCCAGACAGCATCACTTTATCAGCTCTGCACTCAGCTCACTGGTTGAACTACCGAACCCTAACAGATTCCCTGACTTCCCAACAGCTGCGGCTCCCCAGCACATTTGTTGGGAGCAGAAAAGCCTTTCTGAACGCCCTCATCTTTGTTGGCTGTAAGTCTCCTGATTTCCCAGCCTCTGTAAACCCCATGACATCCCAATGGTGCTCTGCAGCTGCTGTAACTTTAGCCAAATGTATTTTGGCACTCTACAGGGTGCCTTTTGAGGAACTCACACCAATTGTCCTCTGAGCTGCTAAACACCTTCCTGAAACCTCCACCTACAGACCCTTCTGTGTGTACAGCCAACTGTAATGAGAACTGTTTCTTCCCTTTTTTCACACAAATATCTTACTGACTTCCTCCTAGTTCTATAATGCTTATGTTACTCTGCCATCACTTATTTGATGATTCACCACCTTCACATCATTCATAGAAGATTCAATGGAATCCAGAAACACCTGACACTTACTACAACAAAGGTATAGGACATGATGTTGAACTGCATATAGGGACATTACAAAACTTACTGTCCTAGAAGGCGGCACACTTTGCACTTTCCTACATCTACACTGCTCTGGAGGCTGAAAATTCCCAATTTCAGTGCGTGATTAAAAAAATTCCACCCTTTGTGGGATACCCCCAGGGTGCTCTCTGTTCAAGTTGTATTCCTCACCCACACCTCCTACTCCCAGTCCAGCCCATGCTAGAGCAGGGCCTAAGAAAGCAACCTTGAAGGGGATTATTGTGAATGTTGTCATGGGGCTTTGTCTGTCCAGGTGAAGAACTTTTAAGAACACCTTAATTTTTGTTCATTTGGTTTAAAGAGACCCAGCTTCCAGGGATGATTTTTTTTTTTTTTAATAATTTGATTGCCCCCAGGTTAATCATGACTAAACAGACAAATTTTAAATACCACTATTACTGTTAACCGATATGATGCTTTTCTATTTATCCAGAAACAAACCTGATAACCGTCAGTGACAACAGAATTTCTGAGTGGGTCACGGCAGCGTATTTTTCCCCAAACTGACCCAGAGAACACACTAAACATCTGTCCTCAACAGTTTTAAACTGTGCTCTGGCATTAGTTTGGCTTTCTCTCCATGCTATTCTTTTTTTAACTCAGAACAACTTTTTCCAGTCATCCAGAGGAATCTCCAGTAAAAACAGACAAGTCATGAGTTGATGTTTTTGATATTTTTGAGGTTAAACAAGCATATTTTTTTTGAGTAAATCAACATAGTTCCTACAGATTGCAGTGGCGACTTCTGATTGAACTGAAACTGTGTCTCAGATGCTTTATGAGGCTGTATGTACATCTTAGTAAAGAGTAAAAGGAGGACATAAGACTTATTTTTCTTTAAATTACAGAAATAGTTTAATTTTAGCCAGCTATGTTTTCCTTTGCAGTCAATAATACTCCTTCCACATCACAGTTTCTGCTAGGATTTACACCCTCATATAGAAAGGTCCCACACTTTCACAGATACATGTAAGTTTGCAAGTTTTAAAATATATACACGGGAACTGACACAGCACCAGTGAACATGGACATTACCAAGACAGGGCTCATGTATGAAGAGGAAGCGGTCAACAGTGGCTTAATGGATGACCATACGGCCAACAGAATTACATTCATAGTAAGAATTCCTTCTCCAGCTGGACTTGCTATTGAAGTGAGGCGGGTTTAATGTTGTCTACTGCAAGAATTAATTTTTTACTTCACAGTTCCTTCTAGCATTCTGTTATGGAAACAGTTCCTTCTTTTAGCTGCCTAATCAGTTAGGGTCCCAGATAATATACTTTCAAAAAATAATTTTACCTAAACATTGAAAGACTTGAATTAGGTTGCTATGTCCGACTTCTGCTGGTCTAAGATCAGTTCCAAATACATCAGAGAAATCTGAAACAAGAATTCCTGGAAATAAAAACATTAATTTCCCCCTATAAGAGACTTTCCCCCCCCCGAGCCTCTAAGGAGAAAGAAAAAGGTAATGTAATGAAAAATATCACTTCTTTCTCTATTCCCCCCACAATTCGGAGGAACTTCTTAGCAGCTGCAACAATTTACCATTTACTTAAAAAAAAAAAGACCTTTTTGAAAGCCAGTTTATTTTTAAACTGATGCTTAATCCCTCTCCAATAAATTCATAGAACCGTTTAGGTTGGAAGGGACCTTTAAGATCATCAAGTCCAACCATTAACCTAGCACTGCCAAGTCCACCGCTAAACAACGTTCCTACGTGCCATATCTACACATCTTTTGAATACCTCCAGGGATGGCGACTCCACCGCTTCCCTGGGCAGCCTGTTCCAGTGCTTGACAACCCTTTTGGTGAAGAAATGTTTCCCAATATTCAATCTAAACCTCCCCTGGTGCAACTTGAGGCCATTTCCTCTTGTCCTATCACTTGTTACTCGGGAGAAGAGACCAACCCCAACCTCACTACAACCTCCTTTCAGGGAGTTGTAGAGAGCAAGAAGGTCTCCCCTCAGCCTCCTTTTCTCCAGGCTAAACCACCCCAGTTCCCTCAGCCGCTCCTCATAGGACTTGTGCTCTAGACCCTTCACCAGCTTCGTTACCCTTCTTTGGACACGCTCCAGCACTTCAATGTCTGTCTTGTAGTGAGAAATTGAACACAGCACTCGAGGTGCGGCCTCACCAGGGCCGAATACAGAGGGACAATCACTTCCCTAGTCCTGCTGGCCACACTATTTCTGATACAAGCCAGGATGCTACTGGCCTTCTTGGCCACCTGGGCACACTGCTGGCTCATATTCAGCCGGCTGTCAACCATCACCCCCAGGTCCTTTTCTACCAGGCAACTTTCCAGCCACTCTGTCATCCAAGTTCCATTTTCTCAGGATAAACAAATTATTTTAATCTCTTTCATCATGCTTACCTTGGTAGCATGGATGAAATAGGATTATTAGGTCAGTGATCAAAGATGTACTTATGCAGAAACACTCCATTGCCACATATAACAACATTATTCCTAAAACAAAGCACCAAATGTATCTTAGGGTATTCCACATTGTGAAATCCAGTGTGTTCATTGACAATATGACTGGCAAGCAGCTTGATGCTAGGAGAAAAAAAAATCCTTGACTATAGTAAATCTCTCCAACACACTTGGCTTCTATGGAGCTATATTGATTCATCCTCTCTGAGAATGCCCTGACCCAGGTGCAGGACACTGCGCTTGGCCTTGTGGAACCTCATGAGGTTCACATAGGCCCAATTCTTGAGCTTGTCCAGGTACCTCTGGATGGCAACCCATCTCTCGGGCATGTCAACTGCACCGCACAGCTTGGTGTCATCAGCACACTTGCTGAGGGTGCACTTGATGCCACTGTCTATATCATTGATGAAGATATTAAACAGTACTGGTCCCAGTGGAGACCCCTAAGGGACAACACTTGTCACCAATCTCCATCTGGACATTGAGCCATTGACCACTACCCTCTAGATGCGACCATCCAACCAATTCCTCATCCCCTAAACAGTCCACCTATCAAATCCATATCTCTCCAATTCAGAGAGAAGGATGTTGTGGGAGACCATGTCAAAGGCCTTACAGAAGTCCAGGTAGATGACATCCATAGCTCTTCCCTTGTCCACTGATGTAGTCACTCCATTGTAGAAGGCCACTAGGTTGGTCAGGCAGGACTTGCCCTTGGTGAAGCCGTGCTGGCTGTCTCCAGTCACCTCCCTGTCCTCCATGTGCCTTAGCATAGCTTCTAGGAGGATCTAGCTCCATGATCTTCCCAGGCACAGAGGTGAGGCTGACAGGTCAGTAGTTTCCAGTGTCCTCCTTTCTACCCTTTTTAAAAATGAGTGCAATGTTTCCCTTTTTCCAGTGCCCAGGATCTTCATCTGACTGCCATAACTTTTCAAATATCATGGAGAGTGGCTTGGCAACTCCATCAGCCAATACCCTCAGGACTCTGGGATGCATCTCATCAGGCCCCATAGACTTATGTACGTTCAGGTTCCTCAGGTGGTCACAAATCTGATCTTCTCTTACAGTGGGAGGGACTTTGCTCCCCCAGTCCCTGTGTTGCGATCCATCCACTCGAGAGGTGTGGGAAGAGAGATTGCCAGTGAAGACAGAGGCAAAAATGTTGCTGTTGAGTACCTCAGCCTTCTCCTCATCCATTGTTACCAGTTTGCCAGTCTTGTTCATCAGAGGGGGTACGCTTTCTTTGACCTTACTTTTCTGGCTGACATACCTGTAGAAGCCCTTATTATTCTTTGCCAAGTTCAGCTCCATCTGTGCCTTGGCCTTCCTTACCCCACCCCTACACAACTGGGCAGCGTCCCTATACTCTTCCCAGGATACCTGTCCCTGCTTCCACTGCCTGTGCATTTTCTCCTTGCCCTTTAGTTTAACCAGCAGGTCTTGAGTCATCCATGTTGGTCTCTTGCCTTCCTTGCCCGATTTCTTACACCTGGGGATCGAGAGCTCTTGCGCTCTGTGGAAAGCCTCCTTAGAGATCTGTCAGCTCTGTTCTGCCCCCTTGTCCCTGAGGGCAGTTTCCCAGGGGATCCTATTGACTAACTCCTTGAAGAGCTGGAAGTTTGCTTTCCTAAAATTCAGGGTCCTGACTTTACTCTTCGCCTGACCCATATCCCTCAGGACTGCGAACTCTACCAGTGCATGATCACTACAGCCCAGGCTGCCTCCAATCTTGATGTCACCGATTAGCTCACTTGCTTTGGTGACCAACAGATCCAGTATCACATTCCCTCTGGTGGGGCTGTCTGCTACCTGGCTTAAGAAGTTATTCTTAATGCATTCCAGGAGACTCCTGGATTGCCTATAGTTTGCCATGTTACTTTTCCAGCAGATGTTGGGGTGGTTGAAGTCCCCCAGCAGGACAAGTGCCTGCGAGTGCGATGCCTCCTGTAGCTGGAGCAAGAAGGCTTCATCAATAGGCTCCCCTTGATCGGGCGGCCTGTAGTAGACACCAACCACAAGGTTCCCTTTGTTGCCTCGGTCTCTGATTCTTACCCATAAGCTTTCAACCTGCTCGTGGCTATTCTTCAGAGACAGCTCTTCACACTCTATCCATTTCTTGATGTAGAGGGCAACGCCTCCGCCCCTCCTTCCTCACCTGTCCCTTCTGAACAGCCGATAGCCATCAATAGTCACACTCCAGTCACGGGATTCGTCCCACCAAGTTTCAGTAATGGCAACTAGGTCACAGCTTTCTAGCAGCATGGTGGCTTCTAACTCCTCCTGTTTGTTGCCCATGCTGCGGGCATTGCCGTAGAGGCACTTCAGCTGGGCTGTCAGCCACGTCACCTTCTTGGAGGAACACCCCTTAATTCCTTTGAGGTATTTCACTGGTGTTTCCCTGTTGGCTGCTGTTACTACAGGAGCCCCTGGCTCATCTCCATAAGACTTCAAGTGTGCTGCAGTGTAGCCAGCACATCTCAGAGCAACAGGCTGAGGGCCCTTGCTAGCCCCCTGTCCCTCTAACCTTGGCATGTCATCCCACAGCTTGTCACAGGCAAGCCTGATATTATCCCCCTCCCTCTTCAAGTCTAGTTTAAAGTGCTATCAATGAGCCCCGCTAGCTTGTGAGCAAAGATCCCCTTTCCCCCTTTGAGAAAGGTGAATCCTCCCCGATGCGAGCAAGCCTGGTGCCATGTAGGCCATTCAATTATTAAAAAACCCAAAATTGTGGCGGTGACACCAGCCACGGAGCCATGTATTAATAGACCGGGCCCACCTGTTTCTTCCAATGTCACTGCCCACAACTGGAAGGAGAGAGGAAAAAGCAACCCATGCTCCAAATTCCCTTATCAACCATTCCAAGGCCCTGAAGTCTCTTTTGATCGCCCTTGGACTAGATGTTGCAGCTTCATTGCCACCCACGTGGAAGAGCAGGATTGGTTAATACTCCAAGGGCCATACCAGGCTAGGAAGTTTCCTAGTGATGTCCTTAACCTGGACCTCAAGGAGGCAGCAGACTTCCCTAAGAGGAGGGTCTGTCCAGCATATTGGACTCTCTGTTCCCCTCAGAAGGGAGTCACCTACAAGTATAACCCGTCTTTTCTTCCTCGTGGAGGTGGTCACGATATGGGGTGTAGGCCTTTCTAACCTTGGCAATGACGCTGGTGCAGATGGACTGTCATCCACATCATTCATGGACTGGCATTCCACATCCAGAGCCTTATACCCATTGTACAGAGGCACCTGGGAAGGCGAGGTGGGCAAGGAGGGGACTCGCCTGCTGTCCCGAGCGTGGACTTGCTTCCATTCACTCCTTTCCTTTAAGCTACCGCCTTCAACCTGGCAGGGGGAGAATATAGGATTTCCTTGATCTTGGTTTTTGTTTTTTTTTTCTGGTGGCTGTTTCTGTCTCACGGAGGGCAGAGCATGATTCCACCAGTCTCTCTCTTAGACTCCCTGATGCTCCTTAACCTTTCTACTTCCTCTCGTAGCTCTGCCACCAGGCCGAGCAGATCTTTCACCTGCTCACACCTCACACAGCTGTTCTCACTACTGCCGTCCATCTGTTACCAGTGAAAGGCTCTGCCACTCTCTGCAGCCTGAGACCTGGAGGGCTGCATGTTTTCCTGGGAGCTCTGTCTGGGTTGCCACATCCATTCTGGTGCGTGCAGAAGACATGGCTTTCCGCTGGGTCGACACCATAGCTAAGCCTCTTCTGGGGGTGATGACCACCAATTGAACTCACCTCTTGAGCTGGTAGGATGACTACATCCTTCCTGCGTGCCTTGCCACACAAAGTGCCACATAAACTGCCACGTCACGCTCTGGCTGACGCACCACACTCTTTGCCTGCTCTGTTTGCAGCGCTTTTGGTCACTGATGCTCCCCAGGCTGCTTTTTATAGGTGTGGGGGTGGCCGCGATTGCTTTGGCAGCACCCAGGCCTCCTCAGCATCTCCCGTGAGAGCTGCCAGCTCCTGGCAGGTCTCTCTGCTGCCCTGGCCTTTCCCTGCCTCAGGAAAACTCCTTGTGTGCCTAGATCTGCCACTCTGCTGTGGATTGGGTCAGCTCAGGAGCAGCTCACCTCGGCGACTGAATTAAAACAATGATGAACTGAAGCAAAAATCCCTAACCATTTTAAGGGAAAAACCTGGGGGGGATAACGGAAAATAAAGTGACAATGCCAGATGAAGAATATATGCAAGCAAGGAAAGGCTAAGAATTTTCTGTGGATATTTTTCAATTCCCTGAAAGGAGCATGAAGGCAGGACAAAACAGCCATGATCAAGTGACGACTCAAGGATTGGTGTTGAAAGGTAAGCTTGGGGATGGTTCCATGACTGGAAGTCATTTATAAAAAGGAGAAACTGTCTTTGAAGGGTAGCTTCTGACTGGATCCCTTAAAAAAAACAACCAAACCACCCTGTTGGATCAAATCCAGTACAACCAGCAAGAAAAAATTTAACAGGAGAAATAAGTCACAAAAATGTAAGAGCCTTCAGTTAATTGCCTAGTCCTATTCCACACAAAAATAGGAGCAAATGTGATCATTTACCTCCCAACCTCTTTTTCAATCTACAAGAATCCTTTCAGTTACACTGGTGTTTTCTCCCTGAGCCATTTCCAATTTATGGAAATCCTTCTTGAAGTGTGACTTGCAGGGTGTAACACAGTGTTCTAATAGCAGCTGACCTAGTACCAAACACAGTAATATTTATCACTTTTTCTAATAGCAGCTGACCTAGTACCAAACACAGTAATATTTATCACTTTATTTTCACAAGCTTTCTCTGTAGAGGGCCTTACAGCTGGCCTGCATCACACTCACAGTTCTCCTAGTAACAGAAACATGGTGCAGAATGGTTAAAGCTAGCTCGGGATACATTTAAAGGTCCTTCCTTCGTCAGCTGAATGTTGACAAATACTGCAAGCGATGTTCCCTTCTCTCAACCTGCAATCTCACCAGGGAAAGACACAAGGTTACTTTTGATGGGGTTCATTTCCTCTGAACCAATGGCTGTTGACCTTCACTATATTTTTTGCACGATAGTTTACTAGTTTGTTGTCATATTTTCCTCTCATGGTTCCCAAACACCAGGATGAACATTGGTACAACACAATCTCTTCCAGCCTGCTGACACCATCCCATAGCCAAAAAACCACTACTAGCATCTGGCTCACTGGCCATGGGTTTTAAAACTCTTGGACGCATGTTTTCCAGATCTGCATATTTAATATTCAATTTGATGTCTAAATACATGCAATGCTTAAAGATAACGGAAACAACAGAAGGTAGTGCTCACAGACCAGGCTGGCAAGGTTCAGGTAAGAGCTGAGCGATACAGTCTATGTTGCGTTTCCCTTGTGACTGAATGCAAAACAAGACGCCGGGTTTACCGACTGCCTGTGTGGCAGAGTCAGAATGAGGCAGGAACAGGAAAGACTGCAAGGAAGAAGAGTTTACGAAGACTGCCATACAGCACTGGTAACAAACTTCCGGAGGAAAGATTGTTTTTTGCATTGAAGGCTGTTTAGAATGAGACTTGAAAGTAAGAGCAGTTTCCTGAAAAATTCATCTTTCTCTATAAAGAAGATATGGAGTTGTATTTAAAGAAGTTATTGGCTTTTTGTCTTATTTATTTATTTATTTATTTTTCTCCCTAAGAAGAAACCTGCTGGGCTTTGGTTTGGGTTTTTGTTTTGTTTTTGTTTACAATATCCAGACCACAAATAGTTCTACTGACTTCAGCTGGACTAGCCACAAGGTTGGAATTATACATGTGCTTCAGTATCTTGCTAGATCAGTAAAAGAAGGCTTACCATCCTGAAGAATTTAAGACTATGTACTAAAAATTCATACAAAGTCAACTGGAGGTAGCTATTTTAGCTACAGCATGCTTGCATGCATGTGCTTTACCTGCTAATGGAGCTCTGCCAAAAATTTCAGGGCTCAGCATTAGTTTGCATATTTTGAGTCCCCTTTACTACTTCAAAAAAACATGCTCAGACTAATTTTTCTATTATATAGTTTACTCATTTTCTAAAATAAGTAGCTGTAATTGCTGAAGTCTTACAAGATTTTATGTACAATTCAATTCTATTTAACTGACATTGGTTATCTGGAGCTTATTTTTGCTCTTCAGTGGTCAGCTGGCATCTAATCCTAGGGTTAGGACCTGGAATTCATTCCCTGGCATACCCAGCTGCCAACTAGCTGGCTGGCATACCTAACTGGATGGTAGGTGTCTTTTTAGATTGCTCTAGTCTGTTTTTGAAAGTACTTTTTGATCCCTTTCCTGCCTTTACTTGTTTGGAAGAAGGCCATCATCCTTCCTGAAGAACTAAAGATGGAAGTTAAGAGGAGACTGTAAAACTCTGGAAACTGCTGAAAATACCACCTGGAAAAATCTTTGAATATTAAGTGTGGGTCTTAGCAAGGACAAGATAACAATCTTCAGCAACAGATAAGCTGCTGCGATGAACAAAAAGATTAGTCTTGTTCACTATGCCCATGGCAGACAGAAAAGAAATAGTGTACTTACACAGACATACAAAAAAAGCACCTCCTTTTTAACAGTATGGTTAGTGAAGGTCTGGAACAGTTTATCTAAAAAGTTGTAGAGTTTCTGACATAAAAAGTCTTCAAGAACAGATGAGAGAAGTGTTGTCAGGAATGATGCAGGTACAGCACAGCCTACTTTGACCGTGGTCTCATGAGGTCTGCTCCTAGCTTATTTTTCAGTTAATTCTCCTTTTATTTTTTCCTATGTCTTCAGGTGAATGAAGAGTCTTAAGAAAATAAAATCGTCTGCCTGCCTGACCAAACACAGTGAGGTTTGCGCAGAATTCATACAACCTGCAATTCAACAGGCTTTCAGCAAAATGTTTGAGAATGTTCCTAGTGTTAGGCACACATTCTTGCATGAGACTTTGATGACTGAGGAAGGACTGATTTAGGCACATGTTTCCTACACAGGCAATATCTTGTAATTTGTTTTCTGGAAAAAAAAACCCCACAAATCCTAAAACTTTAGCATAAAATCCCAACAAAAGATGCAGAGTATTTTTTATTTCTTGCAATCTCTGCCTCCACATTGGGAAAGGAAATGAAAGCTGTAGCAAGTAAAGGAAACTATAGCTTTTTCTTCATTCCTCCTACGCGTGCATTAAAAAGAGGGGGTGTGTGGGAGGATCATAAACATGTTAACCCATTTACATTCCTTTTGCTCCATTTTCTCCATCCAAAAATCAAACAGAGTTCAAATGAAACGTGAGAAGCTTTAGCCCAAAAGCGGAAAATCTCAAAGAGTGTCAGAGGTTGTTATGGGAATGAGGACAGAGTGAGTTTAAAAGGCCTTCCAGAGTGCATCGGTTACATTAACATCCACAAGTTAACTACCTTACCTGCCCTGAACTTTAAATATGTACATATATTAAATCACTAGTGATCAAAACTTACTGATGTACTGCGGTAAACTGTACGTATCTTCTGGGCACATATGTCAGTAGTTTTAATCCATACCACTTAAAGCAGAAAAGGTTGCACACTCTAAATTTCAGTTTTGTCACTACTGACGTATGAAGTTGAGACAGTCCAATATTTGTTTACGGCCAAAATATCTTACCTAACTGCAAACACTACGTAAAAGTGACTGATCCAGCACATCTTTGACAACATGTTTAATGAGGGACCAGTTTTCATACACTTCCTATTTTCCTGTAATGCCATTGGGTGTCAGAATTATTCCCTGCAATCACAACAGATACGGAAGTTATCCAGGAAAACAAACTTGGACTGCAGTCCAAATAAAAGTTAAAATCAAGCAGAGAACTTTGACATTGACATGAGCACCATAATAACTTACTATAAAAACAATGCACTTTGTCAAGTTCATTGTCAGCTATTTGCTATGAAACTGAAGACTACATTATACTTATTGTACAGTATAAATCAACTATTTATTAGAGTTATTTTTTAAAACGTCATAAAAAATTACATTTTCCTTTTTGCATTAATTTTTCCAGGTTCTTTTTAAAACAAAATGTGCATTTTGGACTGTGACAGCTAAAATAGAAAGGTCTGACACAAACTCAGCTTTCTAGCCTGCAGGCAAAATATAAAATTGTTGTTAAATTGGAGTGGACCAGAAAATGGATGGTGAAACTCATCTGTGAAACTTTTGCTAATCACAAACATTTGTCCTGTGATATGGATTGTAAGTAACAGCACATGACAAGGTATCTGTTACAGTGTTATAGCAGCAGGATTCAGGAGCATTTTGCTGAGTAAGTCTGAAGACCAAATACTTCTGGTACCCAAGATATGTAGATGTTACACCATCAAATACCTCACTTCATTATATATTTTCTCAGCATACTTTCCACGTGATGGATAAAACTCAAAGGTTTTGTAAGCTTCTTAATGTTCATTTAATTTTTTCTGTGTTCACTCAAATGTAACTGATTGAACATCCCCTTTAACATTCATACCATTTGCCTCAAATATACTGGCTGTTGGAACCTAAACTCGTCAAACTATTTTTAAAGTGCACGGCAATATAACGAAATACCTTACACTGGTGCTGCAGGAACAAATCTGACAATTTTAGTCCCAGCTGCAATAAATCTGTCAAGAAATCTAAGCTTACAATAAAATTGAAAAGAAGTCAGCATAATAATCAAAACATTTAAGTAGGTGCTTGCATTTCTAAGCAGGATACTCTCATCCGTTCTCTCCTTGTTCATTGTTATTTGTCCCAGCGTTACGACTCTGTATTCTTTGTGCAAGATATAGGGGAATGGGTCCATAATGTTCTAGCCTCATAAAAGATTGGGCTGAACATCAGCCATCTCAAATATTATCCTGAAATGTGAACTAAACATGAACTTATTTAAAGTTCAAAAAGTTAACAAATCCCCACGCTTCTTGATTTTAATATGACACAAAGTTGTTCTTGTGTGGAAAAGGTGCTGTATTTCTAATTACAGAGAGACTGTTAGAGATTTCCAGAGCACAGAGGATCAATCCATTTATAAAATTACCATCTCGAAAGTAAAGCCAGGACAGGGATGCCACTAAATTTGGGCTATAATCCAAGGCTGGATATCTAAGTATGCTGGACTAATTTCAGGTTTCATTAAAAAGTAAGGAGCTGGCAACTCCTGTTCTTGTAAGGAGTCAAATTTCTTCCTCAGTAGGAAAAATAGCAGCCAGTTATAAGCTTGCAGTTACTTACGCTACTGCATACATGAGTCTGAGGTGTGTCACTACAGCTTGTAAAACTGTCAACCATCCATTTCTTGGTACCTTGAAGTATCCTATGTGAATTCATTGCACAAATGTCAAAACACTCATCTGATGATCAAATATTGAGCAGTCTTCATGGCCCTTGGTTGCCCTCAAGCACTAAATATTGCATGAACCACTTTTTTTTTTTTTTTTTTTGTTTTAAATTTATAAATGAATCCGCTAAAATGCAAGTACCATTACAGCTGTGATGGTCTGAAGATACCACAGGAAGGTGGGAAGAAGGGGGGAAGAAGAGTATCTTTGCATTAGCGAAACTAATGCAGTTGGAAAGAAAAGAACACACAAAGCTTTGGACACTGAAGCCCTTTGTCCAATAACTTTTTTTTTCCCCAAGTGATATTGGTTGTTGTAATTAAAGATATTATTTGTGCAACAAAAGCATTGCCTCAGCTTTCCTGGAAATTACCCTAAGAAACTCTAGTGCTGACCATGACCTAGCCACTCAGAGACAGGAAAATGGCTT
The DNA here is from genome assembly GCA_009819775.1 of Phoenicopterus ruber ruber. Taxonomy (NCBI): domain Eukaryota; kingdom Metazoa; phylum Chordata; class Aves; order Phoenicopteriformes; family Phoenicopteridae; genus Phoenicopterus; species Phoenicopterus ruber. The sequence continues at coordinate 68,544,932 of CM020218.1, read as the reverse complement.
GGGGCGGGGGAATGGGACACAGACTACAACAAAAACCCAAACCAAACCAAACACCAAAACCAACCAACCGAACAGTTAGAAGACCACTGATTACATTCTTAGCTGTTCTCCATGCTGAATTCATCAGTAGTCCCAAATCACCGGACCATTTTTCAGAAGGAAGTATTTTTCTTTGAGCCATGACATCTTCTAGGCTCCTAAGTATGAACTTGTTCTCTGTGGTGTTATAATCAGAAATCTTGTTATAGGGAGAAGCTTTTGCTTCAATTTTTTCATGATAATTTATATAGCCGAGTTTTAAGGAGCATTACTATGCAGTTAGCAAATTCATCATTTTGCTCCTTTTTCCAACACACAGTTTCAACAGAAATAACACACACCATATTCCACCTACCACTGACTGCCACTATGATTTGTGGAAGCGTTTGAAGTTAAACAATGTATTTATGATTACTGTTCATCTTTGTCTGAGAAGTGGCAGCCAGCTCACGTAGAACATTTAAGAGCCTCATGACCAATAGCTGTTTGTTGAACTGTTTACTCAACACAGTTGAAAAGTTTTCTTCAGCTTTGGCTCAATGTGATTTCAGTCTTGAGCCAGAAACACTGTGATCTTTGGGGCCTTACAAAGCATGAGCAGCCTTACAAAATCTAGGCAGTTTGCCAAAGACTTTTTTTTTTTTTCCCCCTTTTTTTTTTTAAAAAAAAAAAAAAAAAAAACCACCACACTGTTTGAACTGTGGTGGAAGGTTAAACATTTCACAGAGTTTTGATTCTCCCTACCCCCAATTTCCCTTGTACTTAATGACTTCTTGTCAAGAAATAAAGTAACTCCATAATAGGATGGATGGAACCATTTCAGCTATTACACAGCAATGATGGTATTGCTGGAAATCTGAAACAAATGTTAACCTCAATCCTTCTCCATTTAAAAAGAAATAAGTATATTTAACATGTTGAAAAGTCTTTACATCATATGGTATCAATTTTCTTATGGCTTACTTAAAAAGAAAAAAAATCCAAACCCTGCTTTATGCCCTCTGAGAATTGGAGTGCAGGAACTGAACTGCTCATGCCAAGGGGGAAGACTTGCATGTTTGACTTGAGTGAAAGAATGTCTTGTTTCCAAAAACACTAATGCACACTTCATACAGTACAAGCATGTTTCCACACATGCATTTTAATTTATGCATGCTTTGTGGCAGAAAATGTCCATCACTTAAGAACCGATAGAAAGGGAAAAAAAGCAACCTGTTGAAAATTAATGTTCGAAAGCCCTAGGCTATATTGTGCCATTGATTTTTAAAATTAAAAAAACACGTCTCCTTTCTAAAGTGCTCTGAATGATACATTACTTCAGAGAACCCTCTAACTAGACAGAGAGATTAAGCCCTATTGTGAGCCACAGAAATTTGTAAATCAACTCTGAAGTGTGCAGATACATTAGAAAAAAACAACAAAACCAGATGAATATGTAACAAAATGTATTTTTGTTTATTTTGACAAGCGTTATTGTATTCCTGATTGCACTTTGAAATGCTCTTGTGAATACACTCCAGTGTGTTTGGGGGCAGGGGCAGAAGAGAGTCTTGATGAGAGGACTTTTGCTGGGCTGCTAAGGAATCTTTGTCAGGAGACGTGAGAGTGGGCCCTGTTTGTTCAAAATATAGAGTTCCTGAATTAGCCAAACATTAATTCATGAGGTCCCTTTATAAACTATAAAGTTCAGCTGTAAATTGCTAGATAGATTAATGCAAATTATATCCTCATTAGTGAAAAAATAAATTCTTGCTTAGAAATATATACACAGAAAGGCAACCTGACAAGTCTCCCTCTAAAGTAAAGAGCAAACCCAAAGGTAAGGTCAATAACACTTTCCATTTTATACCTCCTCTTCACATTTAGAAGGGCTCACTCCCATTCACTCTCTCAGGCCTAACTATAGCCTGTAGCAGAGCTGTAAACAGTTGCGTTAGTGGGCATTCGCTCTCCCGTTTTTAATCTAAGAATAAATAGTAGCAGTAACATTATGCAGATTGCAACTGTTACCATTTCCACTGTAAACCAAGATGGGAATGCATGCTACTAACTTCTGCTGCTAAAAAAACATTGTCTAAAATGGAGGCCCGCATTCTTGCCAGGATTTCAGCGGAACACCAGTGGGTGGGGGCTCACATGAACAGACCCACTGGCAACTTTATGGAATGCCTACCAAGGCAATCGCTCAGCTGCAAAGAGAGTGCAGCTCAAGGGCCTCTGCCGACATCCCCAAATCTCCGTCAGCTGCGCTTTGCGTGCTAACGATGGCTCTATTCCTCAGTCTTACGCCTTTTCACTTTCCCTGCTAGCAATGCACAACAAAAAGCAATGTGTGCTTCTTTTCTGGGCTGAGAGTCCAGCCACTACATTAATATTTTTACCTCTGTGAGCAACCCTGCTAAGGTCCTGTACGGTATGTTTTCGAAACGGTTGCCAAATTTCAGGCCACATTGCTAAAAATTCCTCCAGAAATGTTTTTATTTCTTTCTTCACTTCATTTTTTCAATAGCACCTTTCTATAAATACTCAGTAAGTGAGGGCATGCTTTGGCGTTTTTGCTCAAAGGGAGCATTTTCGTTTATATCAGCAGGAGGTTATAGGACTGCACATAGAACGTTTACTGTGAACTGTTAGCTTCAAGCGGTAGAAGTTAGAGGCAAACACATTTCTACTGAGTAAGTTATTTAGGGATCTAACTGCCTCTGGCTTTGATGGAGCTACGCGACATCCCCTAGCTCCCATACTCCCTTCTACAATATTATTTCTACCACCACATTTCTTTCCATTCATTCACACTTTATCCCACTTTGCAACGTTTCTGAAAGTGCAGAACGTTCTGAAAGTTCAGAACGTTTCTGCCTTCCAGTTTCAACACTAATCTTCAATACAAAGGCACGGATGAGCACCGTATCCTCACGTGCAGCCTCTATGGAACTGATTATTCAAGCATGTGTCACAAAAAGCTTATGTGTCTCTCAGGCTAGTCTGCAAACAGGATGCAGAACCTCTGTGAAACATACTCAGATACTCTGAGGATGGGCTATACATTGGACAGATTAAATAACATTGTCAGTATTTTAAAGAGTATTTTGTATTACTGCAATACTTTCCTTTGACTATTCACTACAAAGATCTTTCAGTTTAGTTTGCTTGCTTAATATTGACAAATATAACTGAAGTACATTGCAAAGTCATCACTTACACTGTAATCCTCACTTTCCTACTTATTGCATAATCTGGTCACATTTTGGTACCTTGCTTCTGATGCAGCATCCTATATGATTGCATATGTATATTGCCAGGAATAATATTCATAAATAATTTACAGCTCAAACTCTGAAAACAATGATTTGAAGCAAATGTATTGTTTATACCAACAGAAAGCCTTATTGTATTTGATTTTATGTAACTACTATATGTACAATAAAAATTGTGCACTGTTCCCTCACTCCATCCCTAACATTATTTATATAAATAGGTACATTTCCCTTTAAGAGAACATAGGGCAGCTTTCAACTACCCAGAAAAAACCTCTGATTTTCTCAGTTCCTTGAGGCTCACTTTTTCAGCTTTATCACAGAGAAAATGCTTATAATTGTGGCATTTCAAAAATTAAAGCTATTGATGGAGAGAATCAGAGTAAGCAAGCACATAGAGCAATTGCATTAAAATTTTCTCATTTAACAGTATATTGGAGAGGTGGGAAAAGGGAATAAGCCATTTGTGCGAGAGGCTGAGCTACCATATAAGCTGTCTCAAAGTGGTTTGAGGTTCTCTGACACAAATGCAAAAAACTGAGCATTTATGCTAATGAAAACCACTTAGTCACTTGACAGTTACTAGACGTGAAAATTTAACTGCATTATAGTCAGTTAATACCATTGGGTAAGCTAATGAATTCATAACATACACAAGCAATTTACCTGAATAGTTTGCGCTGTATTCTTAGGACCAAACTCAACCTTTGTTTACTCCAGGCATGCCCACTGGGGTGGCAATCATTGCACAGGCATAAACACGGAGAACATAGGTTATTTTCACTATGGGAGTTTGTCAGGAGCAGACCAATTCTGTTCCAATCTGCGTATGTATGATCCCAGTGATAGCCAACAAGAAAGTTTACTGCACACAGCAGACAACACTTAGGTGCAACGGATAAAGTCTTTCTAAATATCGTTGCTAACAAGGATCGTGGTTACAATAGATAGTGCTGGGACACAGAACTTGGGCAAATGCTGGATACCAAACTCCATTCCCTGACTCAGGACCTGCACTGAGTAGCCACTGTCCTCTTTGATCCGAGAGCTCCTAGGATGCCACACAGGTGTTTTGTGTACGCATCCAGAGTGGTCAGACACAGAGTTCAGGTGGAATGCCACTTAAATCTCCAGAGGGCCTGTACCACTCATTGTGCACAGAACACATCTGAAATATACATCAACATGATCACATCAGTCTCGTGAAGGGCCAGATCATCACATACAGAACAGACTAGCAGTGAGAAAATTCACCTGATGAGCAAGGAGAATCCTCAGTTCTATTTTCTCACTGGCCATCCTAAATTCAGTTCAGTTTGTACCTGATCTTATCTCCCATCACGTCTGCTCTCAGAGATTCTTATTTATCTTGACAAGTGAAAGACTGTTCTTGAAATCTAACCAGAGAAGTGAGTTAAAAAGAAAGATATCACCATGCTCTTCTTTTTAAAAAAAGGGGATGAAACTAAACTGAAGTCTTGTTTTTGCCACACAGTTGAAGATGCATTTCATGCAGACTGTCCAGTCATACTGAATTTATTAGGCCACCTACCTTAATCAGAATGCAGGGAAAGACCACTGCATTAAATATATAAATGTTCTACTCCTGCAATTTTCAGTTTGCTATTTTCCCCACAGTACTATTCTTATTTCAACATAATGGCAAAAAGAAAGGCAGCATAAATCAAGTCTTCCTGGATAGAGAGAACAACTAAATACCACACATTTAGAGAGATGTTTATACAATTACAGTTTCAAAGTAAATATAATCTGAAGACTCGTAAAAGGAATAAGCAATACACATCAACTGTTCAGCAAAGCAAAAAATAGCACATAAACCTATTCTATATTGCAATTTCCAGTATATCCTGCAGGACATAATGCATAGCATATGCCTATCTCGTCGCTTTAATAACCCAGTTCATGTATCTCGGTCTCACTGAAGAGGAAACTTTGGAGACTAGGATTTATTTCTCTTCTAAGCTTGCTTTTTGTTTTTTGGTATTCCTTTTTAGGGATATAGATATGGATCTTTTTTCCTTTGTTCAATATCATGAGTGGATATACTAAAAGGACAAAAGAGGATTGTGCCAGTAGCCTATCTAAACAGAACAAAATTGGAATTTAAAAGAAAAAACCTTTGAAAGTAACATTTCTAGATGGTTAGCGTAACTACAAGAGGAAAGGATCTGTTAACTCCAGCAAAAACAAAGAAACCCACCCCAGAACACACAAAATCTCCAACTGCCAAGAGATCATTTTTCCTTCATCTTGCTGTATATGCTTCTGTATTTTTCTCTTTCACAAGAAGCACAAGAATTGATTATGACCCTATGGCCTGTTTTCTCTCTTTCTGTATATCCGTACTGAACTAAGCTGTGAAGATAAACTGTATGCAAGGGACGTCTTGTTAAAGTGGGCATAAAATGCTACTAGTAGCATTTTTTAAAAGCCAGTTTGGTTTATCCTATGTAAACATCCATTCCTACAGGCAGTCTAGCCCTAGACAACACAAGGTAAATATCCTTTAAGACCCAGTCGGCAAGTTGCGCTGTGACACCTGACAGAGGCTCACCACCAGTGTTCACGATATTCCACATTCGTCCATGAAGTATGCTCACGTCTTCTCTCGCAGCCCTTTTACTGGAGCCAACGCTGTGAAGTTGCCTACATTTTCTTTCAAACCCCATCTCGTAGCTTCCATCAGGGACACAATTAACTGGAGTCACTACATAGTGAGGGGCGAGCTGTGGCGTTTCTTCCTGACACAGTAAGATGCTGTTTATCACAGTATTTTTCTTATTCTGATATTATTCTGTATTCTGACACACATATTTGTCTTGGACATCTGCTATTTCTCATTCCTTCCTAATCCTAAGGGTGGGAACATACTTCCATATGTCTAATACATAGTCTCTAGGCCTTATCACAATATAAACAACCAACGAGTGCAGCGAACACTGCTGAAAGTAAGAAGTGTTCACGTAACTCATAGCTCTGAGTGTTAATGTATCACTTCCATCTAATTGGGCCTCTGACAACACTTTTTCCTAAGAAAAGGAAATGAGTCTTTAGAGAGGGGGGATCTAGTTGCTCTTTTAAGCCTCTGTGTTTCACTTTTGAGGTAAATAACCTATCCCTCCTTTTACTAGAAATGCTATTTTCTTGAGGGATGTCACGAATGCTGCTAACCCATTCATGATTTCAAAGACAACTATAACTTTAATAAACTGTCAACTATGTTTCTCTGTGCTTGGTGTCCCGTCCCCCCCCCACTATTACACAAATGTAGCCATTTAAAGATGGCTATTAAAAGCCTCCAAGTTCAAAACTTGCGCTAAAAAAAACCCCAGCCACCAAACCCTGTGATCTGGGGAGTCCAACGTGTACTTTTGTTTTTTTCCAGGTTATCTGTGGTACGGTTAGACATCTAAGTGGCCATTAGTAACCTGATAACCTACTTGTACATTAGGTGCATGTGTAAATTTGGCATAATATTACATACACATTTATGCGAACTCACAAACTTTCAGAACTCTGTCCCTTAACCTGCCTTTATGTAGCAAGTAGAATGATAAAATGGTAACACTGCATTTGTGTAGCAGAGCACCACTAGTAATTCTCATTGTTACCTTACGAGTTAAGGCCATAATCTCACTAGAAATTCTGCCTGGGAGAACTGCAGTTCTACAATAATGCTCTTCACCGCTGTTGACATTTTCTTCTCTTGGAGCTGAGGAGTGAATCCCCATCAGTATTGTTAAGACTTTAAAAACTGTTTTACTTTCAAGCAGCTGGCTATAAACTTCATAGGGAAATCAATCGACCTTCCATAGTTGGCAGTCAAAATGAGTTGAGAGCCAGTGAAAACAAATACTTCAAGATTATACTTCAACTAGGAGTCAATTGTACTCTGTTTAATGTCCTTAAAATACAAGGAGGAATAACCACCTTCCTCCTCATATTTTGTCCCTAACATGAAGGGGTGCTCTGCCTTATCCCTCCTTAAAGGCAGCAGTGCTCAAATCTGCGAGTCATCAACTGACTTGCCCATTTTGGTTCTTGTTTAGAAGAATTTTTAAAGTTATAAATATAAGGTGCTTATAAGAATCAAGTTTTAGGCAAATTTCTTGCGCTGCTTAGTAGCTCTGTTTTGTGCTGCGTATAACTTATTAATCAAGGCAAACACAAAGGGAAGCCTAGGTATGCAACTTCAGGAATTTATCTTCTAAGCACTGAGCCAAAACCGATGGCCCTAATTTTCTTGATACCAAAGAACCTCGCAGAAGTCTATTACTAGCATAAGGCAAAGAGTACCCCAAGATTTTTCCAGCTGTTGGCACATAGGTGGAATGGCAAAAAGAACCCTCTTGCTCCCCAAACACACGATTTTGTACAGCAAGCAATAACACAAGCTGCTTTCTCAGGCCCAGAGAAAGCGGGAAAAACAAAACCCAACCACCCTCACCCTGCAATGTATATGTGCAACTTTGGTTGACGTCAGACAACATCACATACCTACAAATCAGTCTGTCAGATTAGAAGCTGCCTCCTTAACCTTGTACACATGGTTCCCATTTAAAACAGCTACACAGGCCTTAGAGCATTAAGCTACGAGTAGAAAGCTTGTTTATGTTCAGAGTCAAATCCACAGTCCTCACACTGACCGTATAAGAACTTACTTATCTTCTGAATTTGAGCTGTTTTCCCTCTTCACGCCAGAACAGAACAGACCAGTTTTCAGGGTGATGAAAACAACTTTAAAATTAATCAGTCATGCACAGGACAGCCAGGATTTAACTGTATGGGTTTCTTTAGACATGCGTTCCCTCCCCTCACTGCTTCCCCCCCCAACTTGGTGATATTCACACAGCTTAGATTAAGAAGCAGATTTAGATTTTTCTTCCTGATACACAACTTTAGTTAAACTGGGACATTCAAACATGGATTTATAACTTCTAGACTACAAACTCTGTACAGTTACAGGGCATGAAGACAAGCCCTTTTGGAAGTAGTGGCGGTGGGACCCATTTGACAGTAAGGACTGCTATATTTCTAATGAAACAGAGCACAATCAGAATTTTTCTTGATGCGATTTATGTTAATTCCTCTTGGTCTTTCACTGTGAACATCAGTAAGAGCCTGTCTCTGCTTTCTCTATAAATTCCCGTTAGGTAGTTGAAGACAGCAGTAAGAGCCTCCCTTGGACCTACCTTCTAGAACACATGAAAGTGTTTCTTCTTAAAGCATAAAGAAAAAAACCTGGACGTGTTCCAAAATAGAAACATCAGTGCAAAACTGATAGAACTAACTTAACCTGCTTTTTTCCCGTTAATGAAAAAAGATGGCAATTTTGATTCATTATCATATAACAGTAATAACAGCATGTGCCAGAGTATATGAGAACCAGTGGGATATTATGCAGTGCAGTGTGTTTGTTAACAGAGATAGATCGTATCAATTTGATGGAGTAACTGCACTGAATAGTTTGGTTTATTGCAAGCAGTCTCTTAGTATAATCCAAGTATCACATTCCTTACCATGACAGAGCTTTGATGTTCATGTCTAGCCAGGTCAGATAAAAGATGATGCTACCTTATCTCCAAGGGGGCGGGGGGGAATCACATTCTACTTTAAAGCCTTCTTTAACGGGCAGGATTTAAAACCAGTTCATTTGGCTCTCATAAGTATTCTGCTAGATGAGAAAGAATGTTACTGAGTTACATGTACTCATAAATAAGAGACAGCAGCTGGAACATGGTTTACTAGAGACACAACCCAGCAAGAATACTTAAAGCCCAGTACCTAACTTCAAGCAAAGGAGTGTCCTCATGAGGCAAAAAGATTTAGCTCACGTTTGACTTAGGCAAATGCTTCAAATGTTTCATTAAGGCTTCAAGACTTGCATCCTCTTGTCTTCTAAGTTCCAGGTAAGCTTCAGTGAAGTCACAGCAAGTTGGGTTTTTTTTGTTTGTTTGTTTGTTTTAAAGAGATTCTTCTGTGGAAAGGATTCTTTGTCAGCATAAAGTGGATAAACGTAAGATAGCACTTTTTATGCTAGGATGAGGAGTTCTGGAAATGTACTCCATCACACCTGAACTCACACTAGCGTTGGTAAATGTGCACAGGAGATAAGCAGGGATACAGTAAGGATACACTGCATCTCTGCCACTGCATGCAAGAACAGCTTAAAAAGACTGGGGCTCAAACTAAAAGCAGAGAATTTAGGATTATGAGCAGCTTATGTCTTTACTGAGACACAGTGGAAAGAGTTGCGGAATCCTGTTTTCACTGGAACAGTCATTGCACAACATGAACAGTAGGAGGGACACACAGGAAACATCCTCTAACAAAAGCAGAGATATTCTTTCTGAGAATTTTGATGCCTTTGTCAGAAAAATATTTACCATTTTGAGAGTTATAAAATCCACTCAATCTTCAATATTTAATATCCTCAACAAAAAAAGCTGCATCTTTCTAAGCAAGGTAGGAGACAACACAGCAATCTCAATTTGCATCTACTCATAGCCTTTTTGAAACAGAAATACTGGAAGCGCGCTGGAGATCAAGCTTCCCTGACTGGAAGCAGCAATGAAATACATCCTTCAGAAATCATGAAATTATTTCTCATCTTTGAATACTTGGTATAGATCTATACACTGGAAGACTCCACAACTAAAAGCAAACTCTGTTTTCAATTCAATTTGATATTTTAAACTAATATCAGGAATGCCAAAAATCAGAAAACTGGCACCGAAGTCAGCAAGGTAGAGAATTTTGCCCTAAAACTGCAAATGTTATTATGAGGTTTCTTCCATGAACATGGCCATTGTATCTGAACAGCTCTCCTATTCTAGCCATTTTCAGACTTTTAAGATTTTATGCTTTCAGAACAGATTCTCTTTTTTTCACTGCTTTCATCTTTGGAGATGTTTATAAGAAGTAACAGGGTTATTCATAGCAGGGTGTACTCCATTCTTACTACTATACAAGAGAAAACCCCACAAACCTTCACATAAATATTGATCTTGTTTACGTGGTTCTGTCAAAATTCTTTGATTTTGTACCAGGTCTTTAGACTAAGTTCCACCTTTCCATTCACACTGCTTCTGAGCATTCTTTGACCATCTCATTCCTTACCTTTAAGTCACATTTTTCTTGCAGAGTCATGGCTGAAACCCAAGAGCCTGATGTCCAGTGAACTACTGCTTTCAAGCAACAACTTGCCGAGGTTGTTGCAGACAGTATGTGTCACATCCTCTTCTAGCTGAACTAAAGATCATCTATCACCAGTCAAATCTGAAGAGCAAAGACTTGAATTGGTGTTTGGAAGGTCCAAGATTCAGGCTTTGCTCTTATTCCCTATGAGAGGATACTATGACTGTAAGTAGCAAGAGTTTTTCTAGGGTTTATGATTATTGGATTCAAAATTTTTGACTGAAAAGATCACCTGCAATTCATGACATGACATTCAAGTACGCACAATTCCCCAGGGGTGGCAGAACCCGCAACATTTATTTTGTAGTATCTGCATTCAGGTTGCATGCTGACATTTCAAAACCCAAACTCCATAGAAATACACAGAGAAAAAACGTCTATATGCTTTATTGCATCCCTTCACCTCCAGTGCAATTAGTAATTTACTCACACACCCCATTTTGCTTTCTCTTCCAGCTAAACCAACTCATACTCCAACTGTACCTCACTGTAATTCCTGGGTAAACTCTTAATGGATATCTCGAATTTTCCTATATGAATGAACAGACACATTCACACAGTCTTTTCATTTGGAAAGCTGTTCTTTCCAAATAGCGCTCAGATTACTCATTAGTATTACACTAGAGCATAATTTTGATGAAGCTAGGTTACATATGGCCTTTCATTATCAACTGGGGAACATACGTGGGTACTTTCTTGTTAACTTGCTATTTGGAGTATTTTAAGTATTGAAACATACATAACAAAATTTTGCTGTTTACTACACAGTCAGGTCTTCTCTAAGACTGCCAGAATGGGACTGCTGACACATCACTCAGTCGTCCTCCCAATTCCTTCTCAGAAGAAAGCCTTAATGAGAATACAATTCTTACAGAAGAGCAAAGAGTTGGGTTTTTTAAACAACCACCTCAAACAAGAGTTAAGCAATACAATGCCAATTATAGACTAGTAGAAACTGCACAAGAGTGTGAACATCCAGAAAGCTTTTTAAAACATCCTTACAGGATTTTACTTCCCAAAATGTCACATATTTTTCCAGACATCTGTTGACTTATGGTAATAGGCAAACATATCCCCCCAAAATGAGCAGTTGATAGGGTCTAGAGAAATACTGTTGACTTCTCCTAAGCATATATAGAGCAAAGAGGAGATGTGGAACACAGATAAATGCTCAGTATCCCACCTCATACATTTGTCAATCATCGATCTAATACAAGGCGGGGCGGGGGGCCGGGCAGAGCAGATCACAGAAGATATAATCCAGCCTTTTCTAATCTATCCTCAAACTAATGCTGAATGAATACCAGGGTATGCCTGAGGGAAAGATACTGATAGAGAATCCTCACAGATTTTTTTGTGGACACTTGTACTCGATTTATAGTTTTTGGATATTTAAAGTATATTGCATGAAAACACTTAAGTTTGGCATGATTAGTTCCGTTAATCAGGAAAGTCTGAACAGGCAGCAGAATCTAGATTTAGCTGCTAGCAAACAAAATTCATTCAAGCCATGGAAGAATGCCATAGGGATATATTAAAAAATTACCAGTGTGTTCCTTCTCAAGTTCACAACCACATTTCAGAAGAAAAAACCTTGCATATTTTGATCCTGCTCCCATCTCTGGAAACATAGTATTTTGCAGACAGACACGAGTTTGCTACAAGTTCAAGTAATCTCATCCTGCCCTTAGGACCTGTTTGTTAGGGCTTAGTACTGCACTAACCTTATCTACATCATTTTTGGTTAGCTCAAAGTACAGACAGAGCTTCTTCCTCTGCACGAGTAAGCAATCTTGCTAACTCCCAGCTCAATACTTCAGTACTTTAAGAGTTTAAGTTCAGTAGAAGTCTATTTAAGGAACAGCAACTGGAACTCATGTTCTTATGTTATCTTGATCAAAACTATAGTGACCATATTCAATCTGGACTCGTGCAGGTATAGAAAGTTGGGAACATCCAAGAAAAACAACTCTAAGCAGGCTTGAAGACAAAATATGTTTCAGGTTCTACATTTCAGCTATGTACCCATAAAGAAGGCTCAGAGCCCTGTTGTGGTTTTGGAGCCCCTGTAGAAACATTTAGTGCTTACTTATTTTCAGAGTCTACTACAGCTTGAGAAATGGGAAGGAAAAAAAAAAATCCATCTTTTTCACAATTAGGAGGAATCAATAGACTTCTTCACAAGACAGAAACAAACTGAATAAGAACAACAAGTCTGTTGGTTTCTTAAGATCACACAGTAAGTCTTCAGGTCATTAAACAGCAAATGGCATCTTTTTACAGTCAAGTTGGTAAGCTATGCAAAGTGCTTGCTTCCTAGTTAGGGAGAGAGTCCCTTCCTTTCCTTCACCCCTCGGACAGAGAGCATCAAAGCTTTGTGATCATCAGGCATCTTGTCATAGAAGACGTGTTCCCACCCATTCACATGATGGATATTTGTCTATTTGCTGGGCTGATATTGGTCTAAGTTTATGGAGGTCAATTTTTTCACAACAGTTGGTTAGCAGTAAAAAGCACTAAGTAAACAATGCATCACAGCTGACATTCAGATAAGTCTGCAGCTGTACGCTTGGAGAATTGTATAAATTTCAATCCTTCACAGATTTTTAGCTTTTTTTTCCTCTCTAAAGGGCAGTCCCTTTATACATAGATTTGATTACATTCCAAATGTTTTATAATCATTAACATAAGCCAGTGCACAGGAGCAGAGATGAAAATTCCCTCTCACCCTTTTAATTATGATTACTGGTTTAAGAAACACGTCCAACTTTTAAAGGCACACTCGTATTGCATTTCAAAATACATAGTCCAGTGTCATCGATTTTTCACCCTGAAGGTCTGCTGCAGTGATAAATTGCTACAGAAAACAAGTTCTTGAGCCAGCCTAGCTACATAACACTTCTGTAGTCAACACTGCCACTAGCTTTCATCTATACCAGAGAGGAAAGAAACCGTGTTCCTGCTCATCTCATGTCTCAAATGCCTTGTATTTTCTCTTACCTTCAGGGCTCTCTCAAATACCATCTTTATGATACTTGTATAACAAGGACTGACTAACCTACTTTGAGAGATTTCCATAAGATGGGAAACGACCATTTCTACTCCTTGTTCTGTAGTTCTTCCTTCTCTGTCCCTCTAGGTACATTCATAGTGCACGCATGACCCTCCAGCCTGGGTGACAGATGTGGAAGGTAGAATTCGGCTTATCAAATTTTAGCTGTCTCTAGTACAGACGTGTCTGAGTGAGTTCTGTCACAGGTTAAGTTCCTATTTCTCTCCATTGCCCAGAATTCAGTTAATTTCATTTTTACAGAAAAAGCATTTTTCAATTAGTTCCCGTCTGCTCAGCATGTGGCCATACTAACATCCATTGTTGGTACAATGCCAGAGACAGTCTGGGGGCACGGAGGATACCTGGGAACCAGATGGGGCCAAGTACTTTTTAAGCCACTCTTGCCTCTAAAGAAACGCATTTGAGTTGAGGCTGAGTTTCACAAGACATTCTCTGGCCAGCAATATCAGCTGAAGAGGCCCTTGCACTGTCCATCCCACTTTCTCCTTCTCCCAGCTGTCTTCCAAAACCACGAATCACCATTGCACGGCTATTTGGGTGGCCGTTTTATAAGCCAGATTGGAGAGCTGACCTGGCTCAAAAACAATATATAACATTTCCCCCTCCCACTCCCCCATAAATCTTACTTTAAAATGAGTTCTCTTCCCTGACCTGGTTCACAGCACAGCCACACTGGCAGAACTGACAGGATTATAAAAAGACAGGAAAAACAATCACCAGTAATCACCGGTCAGCATTGCTGTTAAGGAAGTCATTCTGACAATAGCTGTTCCACCCCTGCACTTTGCCTCAATTTCATTTCTTTCATCGCAGAATGGCATACCCAAAACCCTGTCTTCCCCCCCACCCCACCCCGAGTGCTCAGTCCTGCCATATGGTTTAAAAAGAAGAAGTTATGACCTCTGCCTATAAGTCTTTCCTCACTTAGGAAAGCAGGGAAAAAAGCCAAACAAAAACCCCCAGAATAACCCCTCAAAAGCACCCCACTCAAACTTGAAGTCTCTCTAGGAGTTTAATTTCAGTGAAAAGTAGTCCCTGAACATTAGCTAGCAGTTCTTAATTTTTAATTTTTATGCCATGGGCAGACTTTACCAATGGTCAGCAAAGGCTGAATAAAAAGTGTGCCAGTTACCCCCCACATCCACCCTTTTTTCCTAGCCACTCCTGGTTATACACATGCATTTTTATTAGGTACCTATGGCTATTGCTAATCATATGTAGTCTTTTGGCTGCATGCCATAACATCTGAGTACAGTCAAATCTGCTACGGATGGAACTTAGGACATATGAGAATATCTTGGGATATCTACAGCGTAAGAAGTTCATGTTTGAGCTGGTCACCTTGATTCCTTTTGGAGTCAACGGAAGGAACAGGCACTCCATGCAGTCCAACTCATCTCAAAGTAGATATCCAGCCCATACTAATAAGCTTAATTTGTTCACAGAGCTGATGCTTATAGAACTTGCCCACCCAGAGGGCTTCAGGGATTCGACGTGGGCAGCCAGTAACAGGAAGATAGGCTTTTATTCTTCATATTCAGAGTAAAAGTGGCAAAGGCTGATCTGATATGACAGAACTTGGTAGTGGTATTTGGTCAAGTCCCCCAAGCACCCAAATATTCATCTGCCTGACTTGCTCCACCCACTATTATCTCTCCTTTCTGATTTCTTTCTAATCCACTTCTTTGCTCACTAAGAGGAACCCATTTTTCCTCCAGTCTCAAAGCTAGGAACCAGAGGCTATACTAATGGCTTTCCAAGCGCACACAGCATTCCATGATCTTACTGCCTCAACAACAGTTTCTTGAGATTCATTAAACACTAAACATACATTTAAGCTCCTTTTCTGGAAAAACAAAAACAAACAAACAAAAACCCAACAAACTTTTTGCAACTTAGTTTCAACTTAGCTTCTCTTGCCAGGGCTAGAGCAGCCTAAGGACACCATATATATTGTGAGACCTAGAAACAATATTATATTCCCTCTCCGGTAACACTGTTCACATTGCGATACAATGGATGGATAATCATAAAAGGACAAGATTTCCACTGCCCTTGCGTTGCCTCCCCTTCTCCGCTCTCTGCCTTTTCTGATCTTTTCCTGTGCGAGGGTGGCTCGTCAACATCCTGGTTGCCAGGACCATCGATCCTGCCCCAGGACATGTAGTCCATTTCCCCATTTGTCAGATTTCTTTCCTTTTCTAGCCATTTTCTCTCCAGTATACCCATCACAACCCACATTTTTGCCTTTGGCCTTACACTGCCTCCTCTCCTTTGCATATTTTTTTTCTTTTTCTCTGGCTATGTTTCCTTTTTTCCATTTCAAGCTAGAGGGCAAATGAGCAGTGACCTCTGTAGCTGGCACCAGGACCTCTCCTGTGGCCAGAGAGGAGCCAGCCCCTGCGCATGAGGCAGCCAAGTCCCTTTCCCAGGGGAGGGCATTCACCTCCTCACAGCAGTTCCTCTCTGCTGAGAAGCTGAACAGAGTCAAGTCAAATTTAGATATTGATTAATCCTCTGTTTTTCTCTCTTCTTCTACATGAATCTATGACCTCTTTCTGTGAAGGATGGATTCTCGCAGGAGAAGGAGGTGGCTATAATAAAGAGAGCTTTTCCCACTTTTTTACCGCTGAAGTACAAACTACATTTAGAAGAAACCCATAAAAATTTCAGTTTATCAGATTATAAAAATAATAATAAAAATAATAATTAAAAGCGTATTAAATTTAAGTGTCTGGGTTCCAGCAGAGATATATCAGAAGCACCACAATAGTGCAGCTGGTCAATTAATTTCCTGCAAATAGTATTTGCTGTGAGATGTGTTGCTATCGGTGAACAAGTGTTCAAACATGCATGTTTCTGCTTTTCAGTTAGGTTGCCTTTGTGCTCTTTATGAACCCAGGAAAAGCAGGAAGCACTATTAAAAAAAAAAAAAATCTCATGGGAGAATTTTTCCTTGTCATTAAGATTCAAGATTAAAATTGAAGGAGGTCAGGTCTGACTTGCACAGGTTTTGTTCAAATCTATTTGTGAAAAACCACTGTCACAAGCCTACACTTACTCGACTGCCCTACAACACTATGTAAATCTGCCCTACACCAAGTTACACAGCACACTTTGTAAGCGGCATTTGCATTTGAACCACTCGGGCAGTGTTTTTACTGGCCCTTGCAGGGCCTCAGTACATGCCCCAGGCAAGAATGGCTATTGCCATTTATGCTATCTGTGGCTTTAGAAAGTGAAAATTCAGCACTGAATGCATTGAAATGAAGAAGTAAAACTGACTCCTTATGTCTCCAAGACTCCTAATGCTAAAAAAAATATATATATATCTCATACATCAATATGATAGTTAAGCTTTTGGTTTGGCAGAGTCTGTATCACCCATAGGGTGCTGGTTCCATCATGATCTAAGTTGCCTTCAGAGCCTTTTTTGATTTAAATAGGAAATAGAGACAATTATCATCTTTCAAGGCTTCTGGCTCTCCCCAGGTTTGTTGTTGTTTTTAACATGCAGCAGGACCTTCTGTTTCAAGGTTAATTTTGACTTCACCAAGCGAAAACAGGTCACGGTGACATGCAGCGCTAGAGCTGTCCAGCTTCACGTAAACTAATTCTATGAATTCTCTGCATTATTCTAGCCCTGTTTTGCCTCTTTCCCTGCAGAGTGTCATAACCTAACCGGTTAGCACACGATAAATTCAGCAGCTATCGGGCCAAACAAGGATTTTGTGTGGCAGGCACTTTTTCAAAATTGATTTTGGCTGATAAACACAGGAATGGCAGTTCAACCCCTGTAAAAGAGAGTGACGAATGGCACGTCTGAAGTGGCCAGTGCTGGCTTCCTGTCACAGGAATGCCACACTCCCCTTGCTAGGACTGCGATAAGCCCAACTATGTTTAGTAGCTTTCGCCAGCAGGCTGCATATCAGAACGACCAAAGCTGCCGTTTGACACATTGGGTGTCCTGTCAGCACAAAATGCTTTAACCTTTAGTTGGTCTTGCACATACTGTTAATGTTAAAGCCACACATACATCTAGGTAATCTCAGGAAAATGGTGAGGTGGGAGAGAGCTTAAAAATTACTGCCAATTAAATAATAAATTGATTTGAGGGAGCTGAGACACACAGATCTCGCTGTAGTACTTTGGTAATGAGAAACTGAGTTCATGCTTTTACTGATGTTGCTATAAAGTCCTATGGGACTTACGGATTCCAAGTTGTGGGAAACGAACTTTATCAGAACAGAGAACCCTGGAAACCAAACTTGAAAGACAAAACAAGACAGAGACACTAGTTTTCTCTACAGAAAAGCTGTCCTAGAAAAATAGATTCTGCACTAATAGTCACAGAAATACAAAGTCATTTGAAACAAAAGCACCCTAAGACATCTAATGAAACACATTTTCTTTAAAGCTTCAAACACTGACACAAAAGCATAACTGGGATATGATCCGGAAGTCCAGTGCGATTTGCACGCAGAAGTCAAACCTCTAGACTTGCCAGCTGTTGACATCTTATTACCAAGGTCAATACCTTGAATGGAAAAAAAAAATATGTATCTCAACAATAGCAACTAAGATGCAAGCTAAAAAATAGCTGCAGTTCTTTCTTCTGTTGGTTAGATACAAGAGCTATGAGAAAATTTCAAATCATATTTGGTCAGTAAGTTCTATTTGACTTCAGAGAAGTTTTCTAAAAAGTTCATAAAGTTAAACACAATGCTATTTTTGATGACCTAGATTAATTTTCAGAGTGCCTTGTTCTGATATTCATAGAGCTTATATTTTTTTCATTTTGAAATGAACCCTACTGTACTTTAATAAAAGTGAAATAAATTTTGGTAGAAATGGAAAAAGTATGAAGTGACCTGAAACCTTTTTCCTCCAGATTCAGGTTCCAAAACTTTGGAGACCTTTGCCTTCATCACAATTCCAGATTTAATGTAACAATGCACAGAGTAAGTATAAAAAAAAAAAAAAAAAAATTCTGAAAAACTATATCTGCCATAAGTAGCTTTAAATATTGTGAAATAAAAGAGGAGCCAAAGAACTTGGGGATTTCTCCTAAGGGAGACAATAAACAAGCAACAATAAGCAAAGCAACATTAAAACCTAGTCGGCCAATATGATAATTCTTTCTGTGGTTAAAAAAAAAAAGAGAATATGGTGCCAAATTATGCTGATTGCCACTGGTATATGAATTAAAAAATTTAATATTAAAACCAAAATCCAGAATAAATTAAAACAGTGGTATCGAGTGCTGCTCAGAGCGAATCAAAGACTTAAAACTGAATCATGACTGCTAGAAAAGATGCAGATGTAAGATTAAGATAGTCTCAGATACTCCCTGTCCTCCACTAACTTTTAAGAGAGACACACATGCAAAGCTAGCAGAAAGGCTCACATCCAGATGCCAACGAGATATGCACCAGGAAATTTGTAAGTAGTATGGGGAAAAACATAACTCTCCCTCCACTGAAATACAATTGCTGAGGAGCAATCAAAGTATAAGAGACAGACATCAAAGTGCTGGAGAAGAAAAAAAAAAAACAAACCCCACAACCCTGAACTGAGGCTGAAAATGAAACCATATATGGGGTTACACACTCTAGTCAAGTAACAAGAATCATTATGCAGGAGTTTAAAGGCAAGGGCGGGGGGGGAAGAAAGCAAGCAAGAAAAGGCCTGTGCCTAGGAATCAACCACTGACCTGCAAGACAGCACTTTGATGATGATAATGCTGTTGTTACACTTTCACACAGCATTAAACACATCATTCCTGAAGCTCAGGTGAGTTTCAGGTTAGAATAATGCCAAAACAAGAGCAGAGCATGCTTAACAGTAATTGGCACATTGCAGAGGCAATGCAAATAGGTCTGTCCCAAGCATTTCTTCAGCGAGAGGGGAAAATGGTCACCAATAAAAGCAAATTTAAAATTTTATGATAGCAAAGTTACATTACTCAAATCAGCAACCACAGGATTTTGCCCAAGAAGACAGCAGAGCTACATCAGGTGAAAATCCAGTATCTCAGGCCTAGGCATCACACACTAGCCAATATGGCCCAGGGTGTCCGAGAAACACTGAGCACTTGTAGTTGAAGGGTGTGGGAGTAGGCAGGAGAGGTACAGAATTAAAATAAACAGCATTTCTAACAGACGAAAGAGCAAAGATCTTCTCACTGCAAACCATAGACTGTTTATCTCCTTATTATAGAGGACTAACCAGATTTTGAGGAACTTGACCTCACTACAGTGACTAGAATGAACACAGCAATGAAGCAGATTTGGTTTTGCACGCTGGCTTTTCAGAAAGCTGACTTCGGCTTCTGCTCAGTGGCCCAGGTATGGGAATTCAAGCATATCACATTTTACTGTATCAGAGCAGTTAGTAAGGCTGAAAACAGATGTTGAAAGACCTTCAACATAGTACTAAAGAAAGCTACAAGAACATACGGCAGCTACTCCTAAATCTGCAGTTTGCACAGGAAGAGCTTTGCATCTTGGAACAGTAATGCTGTAGCCCCAGCATTACTAGAACTCACAACAGAAAGGGATATCCCAGAAAGCCAAAGCCTGTGGCAGCCATCAAGTGAAGGACCTCTTCAAACCACTACTATTTGAGTAAAAGTATACGCTGGAGAATAGTCCATGTGAAATAGCGATTTACAGCTTTGCCGTTCACTTCACGTGACTGTTCTGTGACATTTGTAAGGATGCAATAAGGTACAATGATCTTTTTGAGATGCAATCCACATAAATTCAAGCTCATCTGTGGCTTTTAAAGCTCACTTGCAGGGAGGAGAGGCAGGAGTGAGCTGCTCCATTGCAAACACAGAATCACCGTAAGCATCCTCTAAGATGTAGCTGCTCACAGATGAGGGGAGGGTTTGGGTTGTGCTCCTATGGAGCTACAGGAGGACACTTTTGGAGCAAAGCCTCTGGCCGTGGCAGAAACTAACTGGATAGAGAGAGACACATTTGAAACACACCGTGTTTATAAAGTCCATTTCTTACCAACCTCAATGTTATTTGACAACTCCTCTCCAGCTCCATCAGTGTGTTTGTCTCCACAAATATTTATGAAACGTTTTAAAATAAATTCACAGCTCTGCGTTCTGACCCCTTGGAATTTGCTAAGAGTGCACTAGTAAAGAAACCAACAATATCACTGCATGACAATTTTTTTTTTTTTTTTTAAATAAAAAGGATAAGAAGCTCTGCAGAGCTGAGTGTTGATCCATTTCTTCCTTGACTGTAGTTTTTGGATTTTTGCCACTCAAACTGAAGAGGACTAGAACCCAGCCATTTGGCTTCTGAACAGTCTGCCTTAAGATTACCATCATCCGCTTCTCAATTTTGGTGCAGATGATAAACATCTCTTTTAAATCAGCACCAGATACTTCTCTTAAATCAGAAATAAATTAAATTCTTGCAAGTAGTATGCCTTCCCCTGAAAACCATGAATTTAGAATTTATTTTGTTTCTTTTTTCTTTCCTCTTACAGTTAATCTTTTTCTTTCATGCTCCCAAACCAACAGGCTGAGTTTTCCCCATGGGCTATTGATGGTATTAAAGTGGACTGTTCAGCAGCTGTGCCCAACTGCCTGCCCTATCGATTGGTTTCTCACATGGCTCTTAATAGGTTTATTGATATTTTGGATTCATCTTGTTCTGATTTTTATCAATCTTCACATTTGCACAGTAAGGTTCCATTTTGCTTGAGGAACGGATGCAATTAGTCCAGCTCTTAAAAGCCAAGTTCTCTTACTAATGATTTAGCCAGTGGCTTGACCTACCCAGCTTCTTTTCCTTTTCTTTGGGATTTGTTGTTTTGGTTCATGCATTAAGGTAGGATCTGTGTATTATCTACTGATTTCTGAATGCAAGCAGCTTGGTAGCAAACTATCTCTAAATTAATTTTCGTTCTTTTTGTGGATCTCAGTCTACCATTCTTGTTTGTAAAAATAGTTTTAAAACTATTTTTACATTTGTTAGATATTTTAGCATCCATGAGTTTTGAAATCCCTTGCTGGCATTAACTGACATAGCAGTAATGTTGTTACAAAGTAACGGTGCTTTTCTTCAGCCAAAGATTACTTTATTTGCCTTTAAGAAGAAAGGCTAAAAGATAAATGTATTTAAGTCTAAACTGTTACTCATTTAGAAGTCTTACTGAAAAGCAGAAAACAGATCCAATGAAAATATTTGTCCCTAAGATTTCAGGGACTATTGAAATTGTTCAGCTTCTGAAACCTCATCAAAAGACAAAGTACTAAATGGGTTTACTGATCACTGACAAATATTGTATCATAAAATGTTTCCCTGTTTCTCACATGCTGATGATTTCCATTGATTTTAGATAATTTTAAAAGATTTTATGCTTATTTTCACTCTTCGTATGATGTTCTATCTGGCTTGATTTGAAAGAATTAAGGTATTCTTTATCTTAAAGTTTGGTTTCTCGATATAAGAGTCAACCTCATTTGTAAGCTTTATTTTCAGTTACTTTTATGACCTTTTTCCAGGATGCTACTTCAAGTCCTATATTGCTTTGCATTTTTCATACAACCTTGCCGTTTAGTTTTATGAGACTGTACTTACTGTTCATTTACGAATTTACGGTAACAAGGTGATTTGCAATATCGAAGTTTTTAAATCAGTTTGAATGTAACTTGTACGTTAAAGCAAAACAAAACCAACTCTATCCTTCTACTATGTTAAATGTCTACAAAAGGATATGTTACTTTAAATTCACTCAATGAACAGAGGAAACCACAACAGTGCACTATCAATGCATAACCAAGACATAATTTCTCATGTACAAAATTACAATTTGTAATCAAATCAATTTAGAACAGACAAATAACAACTTGCCTCACTCTAGGCTTTGTTAGAAATTTTCTTGGTACTTCACAGATAGGTTCATTGCAAAAAGGAAGGCCTTATTTTCTTAAATAAGATCAGAAATCTCAGTGTAACTTTTATAATTTTGAATACTGATGGGGCAAAATCCGCCATGAAGTCAATGGAAATTTTACCTCTGACTTGGTCAGGTTTTAATCTCAGTACCTGCAACATTTCAGGGTCTGAGGAAGAACCAAGAATTTTTTATTTATGAAAGATAATCTTGAGGAAATTAAAGGCTTTATAATTTGCACCATAGTGTGATTAAATATATTTTTAAAAGCCCTATATTTAAGCAAGCTGATAAATTAGGCAAAGCATCAGCCTTTAGAATAGCACACAGAGGTTTTCACCTGAAGAGATGAGATTTACAAGCGCCTATGTGCTCATTCCCTTAGTAGGAATTAATGCTGGGGTGCCTCTTACACTAGAGAAGGCCACAACAAACAAATCAGAGGTTTAGTAGTGTCAAGATCTTTTTATGTGGTTTGTTTTTTTTTTTTAATCTTACAGCTTTTACAAATATGACTTCACTTCATTTCAAACAAGTGTTTATGTACATAGTCATATTCTTTTCACTATAATCCTCCATATTTCTTAGACAACTCTTCATCAGCTTTTAAAGTAAACAAATTCTTCAGCATAGGCACTGCTCAACATCTGGCATAATGAAACCCTAATTGAAAGTGAGGCCTCTGGGCTCTCCTGTAAAACAAATTAAAATATATTTGAGAAAGTAACATTCCTTCAGGTGTTCCTCAAACAGTAGAGGACAGTAATACAATTTCTTTAAAGTAAAATACACATTTCTAGAAAATAGGTCCATCTATAAGCTACATTTATACACTGAGTTCCTTTGAGTTTTAGCTGAGTTGGAACCAGGACTGCGTCTGCCTTTTGTTTACACAGCAGGATTAGAACAGGAGGATAAATGAGGGGTTCTTGGCTGGCTGAGGATTATAGAAACAACAGAAAGACCTCATAAAAACGGATAGCATCCTGCTTCATATTTACAACTCCAAAAAGCTAAAGTTTGGCAGGCACACACTGTGGTTAAAGCTTCCTTATTTGGGAATAAAGCAGCAGTAATACTAAAAAGATTGAGAGAGAAGCAGTGTTCTCTGAAAAGACTTAAGTTCAGATAAGCTAAAGAAGGCTTATATTAACCGGGGAAGCATCAGACAGTTTGATAACCACTACTTCCAATGGAAGAGTTTGGACCCTCTGAAATGTGTTTCCAGTCAATTTTTATTAGACAGCTATATTTAATACCTGAACAGAGTGCTCAAGCTTCCTTCCCCTTTGAAGCCTGGAGTGTTACGGCTGCACACAAACAGGGAATTAGAGAACCTCCTATTCCCTTTGGTCAGCAGCATCTCTCTCGCAAGCCAGGAAGGAGGCAGTGCCAGCTACTGGTCAATAATAAGCTGCATTTTCCCAGAAAACTATGCTCTAAAAATGCACCAAACGTGCAAACAATAAGGGCCAGTGTTCAATCTGTGTCACATTGGAAAACTACCTGCCATTTAATAAAATCGGGTCCTCAGAGAAATCATGGGATTGAAAAGGGCCTCTAAAAAGTCATCTGGACTCTCTCTTTGCCATGAGGCAACAGTGGTTATACCTATGTCATTCCTGACCAACAGTTGCTTAATCTGTTCTCAAAGGCCTCCTGTGACAGACAGTCTGCAGGGCTGTCTAATCCAGTGATTCACCATCCTGTTAGGTTTCCTAACGTCTAATCCAAGTCGTCTTTGCTGCAGTTTCAGCCCATAGGACTTATTGCCCTCCTAACCCATGCAAATGTGGGGAAAAGTCACCCTCTGTCATTGCAGTAGTCTTTTAATAAGCAATGACTACATTGGTGATCCCAGTATTCTCTAGACTAAGCAGTTTTAACTCCTTTGACCTTTTTTTTTGTAGCTTATTGTTTCTAGACTTGTGATGATTTTTGTTGCCCTCATCTGGAATCCCTCCAATGGGCCCACCTCTACTTGAGGTGCAAAACCCCAAACCTGACACATTATTCTAGTCAAGATGTTGCCGTGCTTAGCAGAACAGGGATACCTCTCCTATCTTGCATGGTCTACTCTTGTTGTTATGGCTCAGCATGAAAAGTCCCTTTTTGCAACAAAAGATGCAACAAAATAGTATTAACACAAACCAGTCCTTTTCAGATAAAAGGAACAGCATACGAACTCAGACACAGACATTTGTACACAAACATATAGGTGTTACATTCTCACACTACCAGGAGACATCTCTAGTAAAAATACTTTACATTCACTTTTCCAGCCCAGGTCTTCCCAGCAGGAACAAGCTACATCAATAGATAGCCAGCTGCAAGGATCCCACCCCGGGATCTGATCCAGTCTATTCTAGCAGTAGCTTAAATACTGTAAAAACTACATGGAGCCAACGTATTGAGGCACAACTCATCTTTTACATGATTATATACTTATGAATACAGAACTTTTGTAGGTCAACTCAACTGTCTACATTTGGGACCCCCAATTGAGTTTCACATGGGTTTTATAAAATTCTCACCAGATGATTAAAAAAAAAAACCTCAAACCAAGTACATCTTTTCTAGTAAGAACATCTTAAACATTAAAACCTAAACTCAAATGGAAATTGAGGACAAAGATATTCCTGAAAATCCCCCCCCTCCCCCCAAGTATTTCTGTAGCTGTCATGGCATTTAGGAAGCTTGGAGAAAAAGATAATGTATCATATTTAGACTATATTCTGTTGTGCTCAAGAGTATCTACAGAGATGCCAAAACCTCGCAGATCTCCGATACATTGCAAAATACCGCATCTTCACAATATAACCCTTGGCTGCTGCTGCTTCTCCACATTTGCTTGCTGCAGCCCCACTATCTCTTGTTTGGTGTCTTCAGGAGATACAAGGAGGCTGAAAAGGATCAGTAAAGCTCTGGAAAATCTCTGAAGCTGGGTGACTGGGTAAGACAGACAGGGTTCTTGCAGTAGCTTGTTTATGTAAGTTTGGCTGCTGGGACCAGCTTGTACACAAACAAAACATGACCAGGAGTGACTTAAGGCCTGACTACTTTTTATATTCATGCAGCATTCAAGAAAAGCTAGAACTTGATATAATTTTTTTCTGGAGCCAAAGATCTTCTGAAAAGACAAATAAGCCATGGAGTGTCCCTTTTGGAGTCCACAGTCCTTTTAATTAAGCTGGACATCCTGAAGTAGTGGGTAGAGAGAAGAATCAGTTAAATATGTCCCTAAGTTCCACTTAACTCGGCCTGTGGTTTTGGTTCAGCAAAAACCCTCTAACTGTTATTGTAGAAAACTTCAGCAACAAAAGAGAAATCTGGAACAGATTTGCTGAAACGTTTCTAATATATCTAACCTTTTCTCTCATAAAACTGGCAAGCATATTTCTTACACACACAGAAACATACTCATACAAACGTTTATATGTAACTTGCAGGAGAAAAAACACATACACAGTTCCCTCACTGGTTTCAAAAGCCACAAATGGTCCTAAATATCTTTATAAACAGATCTGGCTGAATGCCTTCATACGGTCAAAGTTCAGTTGTATACTATTGAGCTAATTTACTGTGTCATAAAACTTGAGATCAAACAGTATTTAAAATGGTAAAAGCAGAAGACTAGAAAGACTAGTATGGATTACAGCTCATGATAAAGGAAATAGTAATGCGTCAAATGGAGGAGTCCAGCATTTATTTATTTCTAAAGTGCCTGGAAGCAATTATTAAAGCTGAAGAGCTGCGGTTTTAAAGACCGTGGAAAATTATTACATGTCAAGAAATCCACATCCATGATTTAAGGATATGAAGAAAACCAATCATTTGATTAGAATGAAAATATTTGAGAAAAGCAAATGTAGAAACTGTAAATTAAACAAAAAAAAAAAAAAAAAAAGAAAGAAAAAATGTTGCACTGTGAACCATGCCTTACTAATAAACAAACAAACCAGTAGAGGTCTGGAGAAGCTCCTGGCAGTGAATTGCATCATTTACTGCCATGTTTGACTAAATTTCAAATGGACTTTGAGTGCAGAATGTTCTTTGTATAACACTAGCAAGCCAATAGTGGGCTCTAAATAAAAGGAAAGGATTAATCACTTACCATCTTTTCATTACAACAAAAGGCTGTTTCAATTAGAGATGTGCGGATTCTTTGTGCTGAGTTTGGTTCAAAGCGTTTTTATGCAATGCCAGCATCTCCAGGGATTAGCTTCTCTACAGGCCAAAGCTCTCCCAGTGCTGGGACTGCAACTTGTTTGGGTCAAGCTGTGCTTGCCACCTCTCCCCTTGGCTCTCTTGAGAGTACTAGTTCTCAATGATGGGCCTGATCTCATCTCTTTCCAGTGAGTTAAACTCTGCAGCCTACCACCCTTCAGACTGGATCTCGAGGCTATTGTAGTGCATCAGAAATGCACTCCCTTGGCAGCTCTTTTCACCCCTCTCCTGATGGGGCCCTGCAGTTCCACTACACACGTTTGGTTCTGTAGTTAACCACATCCTTCGGTCTTCCACCTCCTTCATTTTCCAGCCACATTAACACAAGAGAACCAAATCCAATTGTCACCCTCCAGGTGCTTCTTAATAGAGAAGTTAAAGGGATCCTAACAGATTCTCTTTATATAGACAGTCACATTGACTCAAATATATCCAGCCTGTTTAGAAAAGCACACACAATACACCAAAGCTTTTTATGACTAATGATATCTCCTACACTACAGACAAACCAGCTGACTCAGGCATGAAATGGATTGGAAGGGGCACGCAGACTGGAAGTGAATATATAGAGATTTGAAACCATAAAACTGTACATTGTTAGCAGCCATCTTCATTTAAGAATTAATTCAATATACTTGCCTCAGCCTAGGAGCTAAGACATGACACCAATAATATATTACATTTCCTAACAGCTAGAAAGTATAAAATGCTTTCAACCAATTGATTTAATGTCTGAGTCTCATTTGAAATTCAGTATTCTATAGTTGACTGGTGAAAATTAAATAGGATCCAACCTAGATGGCACATGCCTGTAAACAGCCAAATACTGAGAGCAACAAGGTAGTCATTCTGCCCACTGCTGTTTAAATACAATAAACATAGATGAAGGAAACGCACAAGACAGAAAGCTTTATCAGGGAGCTCAGAACTATTAAGTAGGCACTAACAATTCCTGTTCAATACTGTGAATAACGTGGGCACCTCTAGATAGTATTTTCAAAAAATCAAGCGACTTTGCCGTAAGTATATTGGTCTGTAAATATAACAGTATAAAGTACTATGACATGCCTGTTAGATTATGTCAGGCTCCGATGACTGAATCTAATAGGCTGCAAGAGCTAACATTGTTTATATTCATATATATAATATCTTTTCCACCAAACCCAAACCTTCTCCACTTTCCATTGTTAATAAGTTAAAGTATTTAGCAAATTCATGCCCAGCACCAAAGCTGAAACCAATGCATTCAAAGGTACGTTCTGTTGTGTAAGTCCACTGAGGCTTTTTCACTTATTTGGGATCTCACAGCAAGCCCTATATTTAGGCTAAATCTTTCAGTCTTAAAAGCTTCCTCTGACCTTTGCCTGAAAAGGTCCAACATTATTTTCATTAAGTGTTTGAAATTGTTTGCAAAGGATGAATAGAAGGCACCATTTTTGGAGATGAGTGATGTGCCTAAAATAATGATCTCCCCCTGCCACATACATTCCACAGAAAGATGCTGGTAACATCTCAAAAGAAAGAGATGGCCCTAACTATGGGAAGGAACTGGATTCACACCACTGCTGCGGCAGCAGCTGCAGCATGCCACACTCAAATTATTTTTTCTAAAAATAATTTTCACTATCTACGAGGTTAAGCCAAAAGCTGGGATATAGTAGATTTACAATTACCTATATGTCCTTATACAAATATGTTATGATACTGTCTGATTAGAGGACTACACACAAATTTTCTCTGCAAGATGTTTGTCTCATAAGGAGAGTAGGATTAATGCATAAAGTGGCAAATTGAGATAGCAAGGGCAGTTCTGAATCTGGAATTTCTGAACTTTTGAGGGCTGAGTTTGCAAACTAAGTAGTATTTAAAAAAAAAAAATCCAACACTGCTGCTAACCTGAAGTCTATAATATCATTTTAGGAACATCAGTGCTATTCCATTAGTGCAAAATTCAGTGCTAAGGAAGGCATGACTAACTATTTAATATATGCTGTACATAACTAAAGACCTAGGCTGATATTTATATGACCTCATGACTGAGGTCATGCAGCATTCTCCTGGTTTAGATGTTATTTTCCCCCAAACATGGGCCTCACTACTTAAAACAAAAGATGGTGATGCCCACAGATTGTCAGCATTGGGCATCTTTGTTAGTAGTGTTTGCAAAACTGTTTGGGGGGGAGATGGGAAATATTCATAAGATTTCTACAGTTCTTTTGTAGGTCTTTAGATACGGAGATAGGCTAGGTTATCATTCTTGCTTGTTTAGCTTTGGTTTTAGCAGGCAAAATGGGAACTATGGCGCTCATTCTGGGTGTATCAGCTGGAAGTGAGGTATCGCTTACACCTAAGGGGAAATTGTCAGGTAGCTCTTGGAGAGTCCCTCAGCAAACCTTCCTGTTCACTTCAGTACATTATTTCACCCAGAATTAGGGGGTTGGTTAGAAACAAAAGAGGCTCATTGCAGAGCACATGCACACACACACAGATGAAACACATTATTGTTAAAAAAAAGAAGTCGTTATAATGAGAAAGGAGCAATGTGTTTGCAAAATCTAAAACTCTAAGATACAGTTACTTTAAGACATACACTGAAAGACAACACATGGAAACCTACTCCCATTCCAGCAAAATGCTGCAGACAAACTATTAAGTAGATATATGGAACCTTAAAGAAAAGCAGTGATTAAAGCATCAAGGGAAATTATTTATGCCAGAATTTTGCAATGGAAAAATATTCTGAAGAAAACAAGATGAGCGCTGAACTGAAAGAAAAATGAAGAGTTTAAGAATGACACTTAAGTTTGCTTGATCCTGATTCTTCCCAATTATACAGAGAATTGAGAGAGAATCTCTATTCATACTCCCCCATACTAAAGACAACCGAAAATATCCCATTCTCCCACCTCTGGAAAATGACCACGTCTTTCCCTTTAAAGGAATAAAGACATTTAAAAAGAGACAGTCTTTCTTACACCAAAGTCCTAATTGAAAGAACATGGCATGACCTGAAGCAAAATGTTAATTAAAACCATTCTGCATTTCTTTTCCAAGCAAAGTCCTTTTGTCTGACTTTTATAGATTAATATGACACACTCCCTTCCCTTGCCTGGAAAGTTCTGGGGTTTTTTGTTTATACTGTACAAAGCATGAAATTATTGTCCTTAATGCTTTGTTCTTTCTAATTGCATGAAATTTAGCAACATTTTGAAACATATTTGTAAGATGATGAAGGCCAGAGTTGACATATGAAAACCATATGGGTACGTCCATTTGCATGCACAAACCCCATACCCAATATACATGAAAACTAGCACTGTAGTGGTTAATTGATATTTTGTCCTCAATGCACCTGTACTATCATTACAACATACCTGCACGCTTCGATGGAAAATCAGATGCAGAAGCACTACTTGTATAAACTCCTCAATCATCATCCAACAAGATGTTCCTCTACTTGCAACACACATGAAAGTTAGCTTTATTTTGCAAGGCTTTAAAGAAAACTCACTCTAAATTTAGTGTTCTGATGCTGTTCTCTTTCTCTCTTACATCATATAGCCTCTTTTCTCTCCTTTTCAATTGAAAATTGGGTCTGAAAGGATGTCATACCCCAACAGGCAATGCCACTGAAAACGAGATCCATTCTAATCCTGTATTCTTCTAACCTCTCAGGTTCAAGCAGAAGATTGCCATTGTTTAAAATTTAGAACATTATCCCTTTCTACCATCCAGAAAGCTTCCCTGTGTCTAATTTTAGACACAAGTCAGCAGTAAAATCAAAATGCATAAACACTAAAGACGTATTCTTTTCCTTTCTGGGAATGCAACAAGATGGCAAGACTTGAACAGATCATTTTATATTCAGTAAAACTTCTGTACATTCCCTTTTAATATATTGCCCACCAAAAGAAACACAGGCTGAAAAGACCATGAGTTTGGGGAATTAAACCCAAATTATCCAGGAATATAGCAAAACCACAACAATCACAAAACTGAAAAATACTTGAGGAGGAAGGAATATGCTCTTGGGCAGTCTTATCAGATTTACTAGATTATCAAAGATATTTCTAAACAGAAAGTACTTACCATGGAGAAAAATCAGACAGCTGAAGAAAGATCATGCACCTTACCCATTCTCTCTTTCCAGGAGAGTGGGGAAAAAAGTGCTTCTCCCATGATACATCCTGAACCCAGGTGGCAGCAATCACCTCCCAGGCAGTGCCTTCAGCTGAAGCAGGGGGAATGCAGTAGCTCAAGGTTTCTCCGTGGAGGAAAAAAGGGGGCTGGGGGAAGATCAAGGAATTACCATCTAGGAAAAACTTTGCTTGGAGGGCTTAGAGTTTGGCTAATGGAATATCTTTTAGATACCTTTAAAATACTTCTATATGTTAAACAGCTTTTAAATAAATGAAAGCTGTAAGACACTTTCCATGCTTACACTGCTTGGCTGGAAATTGCACTAGTTTGCATATTGCGAATAAAAATTACATGAATGGCTACCTCTGAGGAATTAATTTCTCAGGCTTAATCTAAATTAGTTAAAGTTGAGAAAATATAACTAAACTATTTGTGAATGTTTTGCCACACCATTCACTGTGAATTCTAGTTCATCTGAAGTTTACAGCCATGATATAATAAAAAGAATCTGGAGTAAAACTTTTTCTTGGGCTATCTCTTGTTTTAAATTTTGGCTCAGAAAAATGAACAGAAGTTTAATTGAACATGTCCTTTATAGTTTCTCCCTTCATAACCATTCCAAAGTCAATCATAACAATTCCAAATCAAATACCATTTTAAAGCGCAGATATATAATCAAATAGTTGAGATGTAAGTTAAGACTGGAAACAATTTTTATTTTACAAATAACATAAGGAAACTAATAATTAAGAAAGAGACATGGAAATTTGTAATTACTTTTTTTTCCCTTCAGATTGAATAATTTCCAAGGCATAAATACACTTTCTTACCATATTTACTTTCAGGGATTCCTTTCTTAAGTTTTCTACATACATTTTAATTAAGAGTTCTTGTTAGTTTGGTTAAATTATGCTTTATCCTTAGGCAAAGTTTTTGGAGGCCTAATTTTTGGAGATAACTAGTATACAGAACACCTGTTGTAGTCATGAGAGAAAAGTTTCACCGGAACCTCTGATAAGTCTGATATTGATTTTTGGCCAGAGCAATGGTAACAATTAGAGAAGCATTTTTTATGATGTCAGTGATTTTACTCAGGGTGACCAAAAATACTCAGATTTCCTCCTCAGGACACCTTCTGTCCTTTTAGGTCCTTGAAAGCAAAGGCTGTATTGAAAATGGGGCCATTAGCAATCTGCTTGTGACTGAACTTTATCTGTATTTTGGTGGGTTAATTATTACAACAGTTTCTTCCCTGTACCGTCATTCACAATACACAGTGCCAGGTCAGTTCTTTGCCTGCCTGCCTTTTTCTTTACAAGGAAAGAGGGAGCTGGAGGGACAATCTTCTATTGTTGTCCCGCAGTCAATCTCTTTCTCCCTCATTCCACAGCTCCAAGAGAAACATAATGAGAAAGTATAGAGATAAAAATTATTTGAAAGTGAGATGTTATTACAAAAAATATGGAGTAAATACAAATTATTTCCCAAACTATTAACATTCCTGTCTAACACCAAATTATGAGTCTTTTTACAAAACAAATCTGAAAATTGTACCTTTTTTCCATAATTTATTTGCAACTAATAATTTCTAAACAACACATAGATTTTCTGTTCTGAGCCTGCAAAATAGCTGAAAAAACACTTTAATTTTCAGAAAGAAAACTCACCCTTTAAAATTAAAAAGCTAATATATCTTTTGGGGGCATGAATTGAGACAAGAAGACATAGGGCAATTTATATGTTATATGGAAGGCTATCTAGTGGAATAAACAAGTAATCCATCCAGTTACACTCAGCAAATGTATGTGTGCAACAGAGAAATGCCAGACTGTACAGGAAGGTAACCCAAGAGTCAGCGAACAGCTCCCTGGAAGACCTTAAAATCTCTGTTAAATATCTCAGCTGAGCTCTGTCTGCAGCTCTGGAAAATGGTCGTCTTCTTCCTAAAGCCCCCGAACCTTAACACTGTGCAAGATAAAAATTATCCTGGGCTCCAAAAAATGCCATCTGTGTCATAGTGTATATGAATGGCCGTACTATTTCAGATCAATTCAGCATAATCTCTCAGCCTCCAAGCAGAAGCAGTTTAGGGCATTTTCTGAGCTTGTTGTGGTTTGCCTTCTCAGCTACCCCAATAGGTATCTCTTCCAAGTACCTGTTCAGTCTCCCTTAAAGTCTGTGTTGTGGACGTAAAAGGTATACATCTTTTGACATGGAGTCTCACAGGTCTACTAGCTGCTTGTTTTACCTAGTCAAGTATTTGTATGAAGTATAGCAATCTCTTTAATGTGGAGCTCAATACAGTACCTTGTCTGTAGGGCCGAAAGGCCAACGGTCTGAGAAAAGTGCTTTTACTTCACCTTATGTACATCAATGACTTAAAAATCTGTTCCTTCTTTCATGTTCTAATTGTCCCCATCCAATTGTGCTCTTCCATCCACTTGCTCTGTTGTGACACCATGCCTTCAAGCTCAACAGAACATTAATCCAGCCTATCCTCTTCAGTCTTGTCACAAAGTCACTCAAAAATTCACTTTGGTCTTTAATCTTTGAGGTTGCCTTTTTTCTTCTTCTTTCTTCCAAATTCCACATTTGGACAGTTTCCAAATCCTGATGGTTCTCCCTCCAAAAAGCTCCAGACCTCTACCCTGTATCACTGTAAGTAAAACTTGATATCTAAAGTGCCATGATTATCCAGCGTCATTGATGCAAATTCCTCTTGTCTGGCTTTCTTAACACCAGTACTTCTTGGTCTGGTACAAGTAAAATAGAGCCACAAAGATACTATGAAGGGAGAACAGATAAACCACAGGAGCCACAGGTAGATCTGGATGTCAAACTGTAGGAAAACTCCTGCTCAGCCCAGACACCCTGGGCTCTAGCGTATGGCTGGCGCAGATGCAGTCTTCAGGGACTGTTGCTGCCAAACTCCCATAGAGACTGTATAATAGGAAATTTTCAGAGGCTTGTGACACAGCCAAATTTAAGCAGATTCCTGACCCAAGGCTCTCCAGCTTCTCAAAAAGATGGTTATAAGATTATTTTTTTAAACATTGGTTCAACGGCATCCTGGGGTGCATTAAGAAGAGTGTGGCCAGCAGGTCAAGGGAGGTTCTCCTCCCCCTCTACTCTGCCCTAGTGAGGCCCCATCTGGAGTCCTGGGTCCAGTTCTAGGCTCCCCAGTTCAAGAAAGACATGGAACTACTGGAGAGAGTCCAGCAGAGGGCTACAAAGATGATTAAGGGACTGGAGCATCTCTCCTATGGGGAAAGGCTGAGGGAGCTGGGGCTGTTTAGCCTGAGGAAGAGAAGACTGAGAGGGGACCTCATCAACGCTTATAAATATCTCAAGGGCGGGTGTCAAGAGGATGGGGCCAGACTCCTTTCAGTGGTGCCCAGTGACAGGACAAGGGGCAATGGGCACAAACTGGAACACGGGAAGTTCCATCTGAACATGAGGAAAAACTTCTTCACTGTGAGGGCGACAGAGCCCTGGCACAGGCTGCCCAGGGAGGGTGTGGAGTCTCCTTCTCTGGAGATATTCAAAACCCACCTGGACGCAGCCCTGTGCAGCCTGCTCTAGGTGACCCTGCTCTGGCAGGGGGGTTGGACTAGATGATCTCCAGAGGTCCCTTCCAACCCCTGCCATTCTGTGATTCTGTAAATAATATGTTTTGCCTTAAACTTGTTTATTGACTACTGAAACTTTCCCAAAAATCTCAGCCTAAGGCTGATGTTAGCCATGGAGAATCCAGGTCCATTTTTTTCAAGTTACATGCTACCATAAAAAGGTCTCAAAAAGGAATGTGTTAGGTAACTTTAATGACAGCCTCCTCTGCCAGCTTCACCTATAACAACTTTTAACAATAACAAGAACCTTATCTTTTGTTTTCTCAGCAAAGAACCGCCTTGGTTTGTGTTGTGTGACATTCTACAAATTGTTCATGCAGGCACTTCCAGATTAACTGCAAGCCAAGATTTCAATGCAAATCTTTTCTGATCTCCTATTGGTAAACAGTTTCTAAATTAATAAAATCAGCAAGTTTGTAGTAAGTGCATTTTTAACTGAGCCTCATTGGTTGCACCCAGTTATTGAGGGCCCTTAGAATATTATAGTACAGCAGTATCTGTTTCTCTCTAATTCCCATAAGGAATCATGAACTCAAGAAATTTA
Source organism: Phoenicopterus ruber ruber (assembly GCA_009819775.1). Lineage (NCBI taxonomy): Eukaryota > Metazoa > Chordata > Aves > Phoenicopteriformes > Phoenicopteridae > Phoenicopterus > Phoenicopterus ruber. The sequence continues at coordinate 68,509,883 of CM020218.1, read as the reverse complement.
GAAGTATTGAAGGTACTTTGTTTAGGTTTTTTTCCTTCCTTTGCAACAGATTCGAGGGGAGTGAAGCATTTCTCTTGGACACTGAGTATAATTATAACTAATCATTTTGTTCTTCTTTCTCCTTGGAGCAACATTCATTGACTTCTCTTCGTTTTAAGGTAGTTGGCTGACACAATTCAAATTTAATTACTCTTTCTGCATGATAAACTCCAGTCCTATGAGCAAATATGTCTCGTTTTCAAGTTTGGCTAGACAGCAGCAGTGTAATAAAGACCTTTTCACCCCTGGTGCAGCATGTAGCTTTTGAAATCTTTCCTAGATGACAAAACAGTCTCTCCTACCACAGAACTTTCTCATAACATCCTTATTAAATAAACACCTAATCCCTAAAAACCTGTAAACTAATCAACTGGCTGCCAATTATAATGACTTCTCCTGTTGGAATTGCTTGACATGCAACCACAGCAGATAAATGGCAATGCTGATGGTGACTTTCAAATTAAGGTTTACTAGGCAAGGATGTGAATTGTCACAGTCATTCTAAATACGCTGTAGTTTTTCTCCCACCGAGTAAAAATTTCCAGTCTCTGAATGGTTGTAGTAATCTAATTTGTATAATCACTGGATACAAATATCCAGACAGCAAATTCTGACAGGGTTGCTTATGCTGTATAAAATCACACCCTGGCTTACTACACACTACTTCCCTGCCCAGATTCAAACTAACACAGCAGTATTAAAGAAAAGCAGAATTCTTCTTTTAATTTTTACTTCTCAATAGCATCTCCAAACGGGAATTTCTATACTCTAATTCATCTTTGGATAGCCCTTAGCAACTAAGCAAAATATAGAGTTTTGCAATATCAGGGGGGTCGCTTTCAGTACAACTCAAAAATACTCAAACTGTCTTCCAGAAGAAGGAGGCCAGGAAAAGACAAGGGGCATCACTAGTCAGTCACATTTTCAAGCTGTTAGGAAGCAATTAAAACATTCTGATCATAGGCTGCCAAAGCACAAGCACTAACAGTTGTAACTCTCTTAGGAAAATACATCAGAAGCAGAAGATTTCTCAGACACGAGGCCAAGAGCAGCATTTGACAGATACACTCAGTCTGCAAGAGTCAGATAAAGGGAAATATGAGAAACAGTTTATGCCCTGTAAATCTGGCAACTTAGCCATGCTTTTCCTTACAAGAGTTTTCACCCATGAACCCCAATAGCTGTTCACCTCTCTCTTGCTCAAACTGAGATAGGTATCGGGCAGGTATCAAGCATGTGCCAACAGCAGTTTCTTTCAATGAGGGCTACAAGTGATCAGTACATCTCTATTAATACAGATTTTGAGTCAAAACCTCAAAGTAAAGAAACAAGTGGTGGTAACATAAAAATAAACAGACAATTTTAATGACAAATAAATTAAACCCCTAATACATTAAGAAGAATAAAATTGGTAAAAATATTTTAAATAAAATTAGCAAAGTAAAATGAAGCAAACATTGCATTTTAACTTCACTGGCCCAACTTTATACATCCCATTTACTTCTTAAGTGAGTGAATTTTGCGTACACTTTTTTCTAGAAAATTCTAAACAGGAGTGCAATAGGAGTTCTCTGCACGGGTTGGATAAAGGATCAATCTTATTCAAGTTCTGTTGCACCTGTGAAAGGTATGGCTATTAGCACCGGTTAGTTCAGCTTTCACGTTCCACGAACCTTTTAACAGAATCATAGTTAACATAAAAGCACCACAATCCTTACTGTGATATTACCAAATAAGTATTAGACACCAGGAGCGCAGTTGTTACAATGTGCTTACAAGGACAGATAATCCATTGATATTTAATTACAATGCGTTGAATCAAGGCTGGCTGACTGACTGTGAGAATATAAACTGAATCCTAAAACATCACAAAAACTGTTGGCTGACAGCATTCGGGGTTCTTGTTTTGTTGGGGTTTTTTTAACTAACGTGAACAACATGTCAGAGAATTCTCCAGTTACCTACTTAAACAGGCAGCATTCAGAAGAAGTTGTACAACACCACACACAGAATTCGCCTTCATTGCTTATTTAAACCAGGAACTCAGAAGAAACTGCACATTGCTTTTAATCAGTCAAGATACAGCTCTGAGAGAGCAACATGGAAATAGGAGAAGGCAAAATAGAGTGTATTTGCATATATCACATGAAATTAGGCTGTATTGCAGCATGTAGCGTACGCGTACGCATTGGATGTCAGCTGAGTTACATTTTTCTCAAGGTGACACTGGTGCTTGTCTTGCCAAATTTGATACAACTGACAAGTGTTTTCATGTAAGGGGGAATCTATCCCTCCCATCACCTTGTCAAGCTGAGTGAAGGCAAACTCCAGCATAGCCCTTCCTCAAGTGATGAGGTGGTTTCAGAGTCATTAAAAGTCACAAAGTTACACTGTAGCAAGGTGCCATGCATACTAGATGAACTCAGTCAAGTTTCTCTTCCTCGGGTCTGGTGAAGGCTCCAGCTCCCAGCCCTCTCAGCTCCTGCGCAGACCCAGCCCCAGAACCTGGATAAACTCTGGACTTGTTGTTTTTAATGTACCTCTCAAATTTTCTTGAGAACTATAAATATCGCTTTGGCCAGTCTCACTGCTGCTTGCTTTCTCATTAGACAAGTATCTAACAGCTCTTTTTTACCCAGAGTATTCCCAAACATAAGGGAGTGATCAATGCTATCCTGGTGTCAGCTTTCCCTACAGCTCTCTCCATAATGATATTGTCTTTCCTAGCGATAGTGGTAAACAACTTAAAAGGAAAAATAAGCTTCTTATACAACACCTTATCTATCTTACATTTTAATTTTTCACAGCAGAAGACTGACATTTATCATGGGTATGCTTACAGAGTGCCACAGAAGATATGAAAGCGAAGTTATTGTAAAACATTTTTATGAAAGAAAAATAATCCAAAGTACAGTCCATTTTAAAAGAGGTCTGGAGAGATGCTATTACTGGTCTTTGCTTCAATTATACAATCTTATCGGGCTGAAACTTTTGGCTTGAAGCTAAGTTCCTTAGTGTTATTATGTGACGATGGTAAGTATGATTGAGAATGCCAGCTAGATAGCATCATGCTGTTTTCTGTGCCTAGTCAGGTATTCCTTAATTGGATTACGTCATAAAGCGCAGATTCTAAACTAATGGAGCAAATTAATTTCCCTTAATAATTTATTTCCCTTTAAATAGCCATTTGATTAACAACTGCTTGTTCCTAGGTTTAAGAACACAATAATAGTAATATTAAATAAAGGACATTTGAGAGAAGAACTATTTTTTTGCAAGGCATTTAATTGGACTTTGGGTAATTATATCACTTTCCCAATGTCAATAGACTTCCTAGGACATACAGGACACCCTCCTTCTGTGACCATCCATTTCCCCTCTGCAAACTGAAGATTACAGTATTTGCATTTTCTTTCCCTTTGTCTGTGTTAATTATACCAGATTATTGAGACTGTCAGACAGGACTGTGTTTTATTATGACCTTGTATAGGACAAATTAGAGTACTGATCATGATCAGAACCTGTTATAATAATAAAGGTAATATCTTAAAGGTAGCCTTAACAAAACATTAAAGCCAAGCAAAGTGTCAAACCATGGACTCAAGGGGATTCCAAATATTACAGAGTCTCCATTCTACATGGAAAAGAGGAAAACTAATATTATCAAATTTCATGTTCTATATATTTTTATTAAGTATCTAAAAGCAGCTAAGGCTCAGATTTTTACCGAAAGTAGATATGTACAATATTTATATATCCATACAGTGCCAGATGACAGAAACCTTTACTGATAGACTATCCCAATTCCAGGTTTTTCATCTGTTGGCTCTATCTTGTAAAAACAATAGTTTTAAAAGCCATGTTCTCTAACTTTTAAGAAAAATAGAAAAAACACACAAAATATCTTAGTGCTCCTAACCTATTTGAGCAATAAAACCTAAGGACACATGAGCAATGTAAATTCTACCTATAACGAAATATAAGACACTTTTTCTTGGTAAAGTATGTACTTGGGCTCTTTTCTGATTTTTGTAGTTTTAGAAACATTTTCGTCTGCTGATACTGATAAGATTCACACTACCAAGAAAAATGATAGGGCTATACTTAGAAGCAGAGATACCAATTAAACTTCATGTTACCGTATAGACAAAACAATGAAAGTGCAAAAAAGGTTAATTGTTCCATATAGTTATCTAATTTCTTTCAAATGAAGATACCTTTGTATATATATACTCCAGAAAATAATCTCAATAAACTTATAAAATGGATTAGTAGAATCACATTAAACTGCTCTGCACATATATGTTTATTTTAATTAACTGTGGAAGTTAGTTATGATAAACTGAATAAAGCTATTTTAATCCTGAATAAGAATACGTACACTGTACTTGAATGTCACCCAGTTAATCCCCTTTATTGCACTTTGTTTTCTTGAGTTCTCACATTTAAGAAAGATATCTGGTTTTAAAAAAAATTATAAAATGAAGCATGTGATTTTTAAAATGAAGTGTCCTTTGAATAACATTATTTTTAATAAACATACCCTAATTTAAAGCACACTTAGTTTAAGAATGTTGAATTAAAGTCTTGATACATCTCTACTTGAATTCATCTGTATACCTCAGATGGTCTTAATTAATACGCTATTTGTTGATGTGCAAGATGTTAAATTATTCCGTTAACCAGGAAAAAAAGGACATTCTATTGTTCATTTGCAAATGTCAACTTTTAAAATAATGAACCCATATTTCTGAATTTCAGCTTGTTTTTCACTCCAGTTTGAGGATGATGAAACAATCCTACTTCAAGATTTATAACAACAGCTGTGTGAGTTACGAAAGCACAGAAGTGTCATCTGGAGTACATGAAGACTATAACTGTGCCTCACTCTAACTTCAAAACAGCTGAGCATAATTTGCTTAAATTTTTCTGAAGATTGGACATTGTAGCCAATGCCAGGCATAGAAAGTGTCAGGCAAAAAGTTATCTCAGAAACTTATGAACAGATATATCACTCAGTTAGAGTGAGTAAGTTAGAAAGACTTCAATGTTCATGACAAACTGATGATGCAGCTGGATTTTAATGGAAATCTCAAAGGTAGAAATCACATAATATTACAAGGAAATACGATTTTCTACACCATGACTCCACCATCTGGAAGGAGTCATGTTACATCAGCTTCTCCTGTTTCTTTTCTTTTTTTTCATCAGAGCAATATCAAATCATTTTGACATCATTCTTACATGAGGACAAACCAAAAAAAGCATTTATTGCATTCTCCCATTTGGCAATGTTTGGTGTAATTTAATGTGCTTCATGAGATTACATATTCTTGAAGACTCACAACCTTCAGCATTTGTACCCCAACCTAGAAATACCTTCCGATTTATTCCACCAAACACCTTTGTTCCTGCACTGAATTCTACTTTCTCCTATGTCAAGGTGCACATCATACTGTAAGAGCAAAGTTATTTGACATCAATAATGAATCAATTTCTAGTCAATATCTAAAAGCATAAAACCAAAGAAAAAAACACTAGAGTCAAAGAACGATATGAGTGGGCGGTAGAAAAGCAGCCAAACAATTTAGTTCTGGGGTCTGGACCAGGAGGTAGGTTGCAAATAAGAGAAGGGAATAAAAGGTGCAGAATGCCCATGTTCATGGCCGACGTGAAAAGAAACAGGTCTAAAATGAAACAAAGATAAAGCCTGGTCACCCCTTACGGTAGCAGGGAGAATTCTGCTTTCTATTATCCAATCGATATTGGGAATCAACACAAAATCCCCCCATGAATATACAAATCAGCTCTAGCTTATGCATCTTTCCAGCTTTGTTAATGTTAATGAAGTAAACATGACAAATGAACATAGATGCTTTTGTTTTATTAAGCATTTGTTTTTTAAAATACTTTCATACTAGAGAATAGCAAATGTCATACAGTGATTTATTCAGCAAATGAAGCTTTTTGTCCTGTGAGTAGCATAAACCATTATTGGTTTTCTTAATTCTATAACAATTACTTTCACAATGATGTCTACCAACTCTTGATTTATAATTTATCAACAACTGAATAAGAGGCTTCCAAATTTGTGCTCCATTGGTTAGACTGGATGTGAAACACATGGTAGTGTTATGATTTACTTATTAAGTGACTAACTCTTACAGTCAGGTTTCTCATAGAAATACTAGTTACTGATGAATTCCAAATTAATTTTCCACATTAATTCACTGAACTTACAGTTTATTTGTCCCTTGAATGTTCCTGCCAGTAAGTGTCTAGACAATTTCAGAAAAGCAAAAGAAAAGTCAGGGGAGTGAAGACACAGCTAACCAGCATTTGGTTCTTTGCTTTAAAGTCTTTCAGAAATACTTTTTGCCTGTAATCCGAGCTGCCAACTCTCATGTTTCCATCAAGATTTATAAAATTCCTCCCACAAACACCACAGCTCTTGAAATCAAATCCATATCCGGGAATGTCCTCTTTCATTTAAAATTAAAGTCCTCTTCAGCAAGCTGAAGTTCAAAACCAGAAGACAAACAAAAATAAAAGATGTCTTATCTTTAAACATCTTATGAAGTTAAGGCAAACTGAAGATTTTAATGAGGGGGGGTAAAGGTGTCACTCTCCTGCAAGATCATTGTTGTCATAGCTGTGATTGGGATAGCCATACATTAATACTCAGGTAAACCAAAAGTATGTAAGCACAGCTTACAACCAGCTACAGCTGCAGTAGGAGCAGGAATCAATTAAAAACTCTACAAATTATTTCTATTAACCTGACATCCTAAAAATTGTTGAATTGCAGAAGTCATGGGTGGTAACTCGGGAAACCACAAGATAATGACAAATAAGGGAATAAGATGTACAGAATGAACAAACTGCATGGATTTATGAGAACAAAGAGACCATTTATCAAAAGTTAGATGTGCAAGTTAAAGCAGATCACAGTCATCCTCAGCAACTGGCACTTAAATAACAAAAATGTCCAGGTCTTTTATATCTTGGCCATAAGAAAGACACTCTTTACCTAAGAAATAATTAATTCAATATAAGAAACACAAGTGGGTTTGTCCTCTGTATAAGCCATGCCTGCTTTTGTTTGTAACTATTTCCTGAACAATGCCTTCCCTGTTCCATTTTCTGTGTTCTGAAACAGTCTGTATTTGTGTCTGACTTGTACCAGTTCTACTTTTACTAGAGTATGAACCAACAGCAGGATCAGAGTTTGATATGCTATTTGGATTGGGTTCCTATCTTAGACTGCAAACTCAGAATCATAGATATTGTGTAAAGATCTTGCACAACATTTGCTCTTTCTTTTGGAGTTAAAATACTTCCGCTCTTGCCAAGTAAGACTCCAGATTGCAACATGCCTGATATCCTATGAGTCCACCTCAGTGTGCTATCTTATAGGTCATAAATGAACATTACCTACTGACATGTACAAATTTAGAGACTTTCATAGCATGAAAATTCCTTCTGCACGCTTTGGCACAGATTCCAGCTCTCAGTTAGAAAGGTGCAGCCTGTCTCATGTGTTTTAAATTCTTCAGTGGGGCAAAGTTACTATTCCAAGCTGCAGCAGCCCCTGCCAATTTCAGTTCAGCTGCAGCCCGTAGGGAGAAGGCTATTCTGGAATGAAGTATTCCTAAGTGATATGAATCCACTAGCTAGGAAAAATAGGGCTATGATGTTTTCTTTGCATTGTATACAAGTACTACCATGTAACTAAATTTAAATTTCTTGATTGCCCCTCAAAGTAGCAAAAATATGAACCTAATCTCTGCGTGGATGCTCCTTACTTTTTCCACAAATAAACGGTGCTAGCCAAGTGTTTTTAACAGACACCAAAAGATTAAAAGACTAAGACAATCATTCTAGGATAGAAAAACATATCGTTGCTTTAGGCTTTGAGAAAGTATTAACCTCCACCAACTGAACTTTTTGCCTCTCAAAATCAAGAAAAACATCATATCACGTATTTAAATATGACACGTTTAAGAAATAAAGAAAGAGAGAAACACTTAAGATTGTTACCTGCGTCTTATGTTAAGTTCAAAAATACTATCTCATCAATGGTTTCCAAAATAAGATCAAGGCTACGGTTAGATAGAAGTTAATCTACGACTTGCTAAGCTAAATAAAAAGCTAAGTACTTAAACAAACACTAAAGGAAGAACAGAATTGTTTTGCACTTCATGTTATACCATTGCACTGTTGCAAAAAATGGCCTGATACAATACAAGAAAGTCTTTAAACAAAGAGGAATAGCCTGAATGTAAGTAGCCGTATATCTCCTCTCAGACTAATAGACTAATTCAAGACTTGTCTCACAGAACTGTGTTTTTTCTTTCCTAATTTCAGATTCTTATTATTCAGAAACACATGGGCTTATACCAGAGCACGTACTGGCCTGAGTTATATTCCCAACTGTGTCTGCTGGAGATCAAACAAATCACTGTCCCCATGTAGCCACTGGGTTTTTTTCTTATCTTTTTCTACCTTACCTATTTAAACTGTGAGCTCTTCTTTGCAATGACTCCCACTCCTCCAATGGGTTTGTAGAGCAGCAGCACAACAGGGTTTGAATCTAATTTGAGTATCCTATATTAGCATACTAAACATGTTTTAAAAGCGTTTCAAACAATGCAGCTTAGAAAAAATCCAAAAGGCAGAAAAGATACAGTTGAATATTTATGATAAATACAGAAAACTCCTTAGGAGACCTGGTGAAACATGGTGCTTGTTCATTTCAAAGGGCCCAGAGCAAGCTGATTTGATTCATAATTTCAAATTGTTTAGTGGTACTGCTTTGTCTAATAATTCCAAAATTGCTCGTTAGTCCAGCTTTGTACTGAAATGTCAGAGCCCTTCTGGTAGAAGTATGTGCATGAGCACACAAGAAAAACACTGGACCATTTTAGGCAGTTGGATGACAATTACTGCAGTATAGAAAGCCGCCTAAAAACAAAACAAAAAGAAAGCTTAGAGTTTAGCCACAACGAAGAGATCACAGCAGATTGTAAACAACAGTTCAAAACATGATGAAAATTTGTTTCATTTTTTAAACCTTTCAGGCACTATAAAAATGCATACCCAATATTTTGCTGCTATGACCTTCTCGGCCATCTATCAACATACATACCCTCGCAAAGACAGAAAATGGTACATTGAAGAGATCAGTTATTATTTCAAGCTTTCAGCCAAGGGTGAAACTCCTCATGGCTCCATTGTTTGCATGGACATAAATAACGTAAAATCGTATCACAAGGGAAGTTATTACAAGTGTATGTTACTCATCAAATGTTAACATGACTGTATTAGGTACTGGACTACACGGCACCTCTTGGTGACACTATTTATAGGTGTTGTTTAATACGATCAACAATTGAGATGTGATTTTTTTGGGTTAGTCCGTGAAATGGAAAAGGTATAAATTGGTTAAATCTGTGGTGAATAAGTGAGACATGAGAAAAACTTAAAAAAAGCCTTTAAAGCAACTTTTTAACCTCTAAGTAAATCTTTAACGGTAATAACTATTTTATTTTCTATTTGTAGGGATTATTGAAAATGAGCTTTACAAGAAATCCTAAGTTAAGTGAAAAGTAAAATTACCACTGTCCTGGTGTCTCCTGCAGTATCATCAGTAAGAATATGCAGCAAGAACTTACCGGTTCATTTTTATTACACTGTGGATTTTTCTCCAGAGATTTGTAAAGTCACTGTTTTTCTCTTCTATGGCTCTGCTATGACCCCCAAAAAAGTTCAAAGAAAGATTCAGACATCATGGATAAAATTTTTGGTTGTCTTTAAATCTCATTTTCAAAAATTAACTCAGCCCACATTCTTAGAATTATGGAAAGTACCAAATATCTTTAAAGATCTGGCCTTTACTTTCTTCAGAATCTCAGTTTTACTGAAAGTCCATGGGACTTAAGCACTTCTGATATTTTTTCCCCAGAAAAACCTTAATATGTTTGGCTGAGATGCTCAGTGATACGCTAGTAAAGAAATAGCAGGTTTTTAAGGAGTATACCTAAACTACTTTAGTCTTCAAAGCTGTTCTGTGTATATTAGCAGTCTTTTCATATTCCTTTTAGGTAAACCTACCATCATCAGTTAATAGTTAAAGTAGAATTAGTGAAGTCTTTCTCATTCTTTCTCTTGGCAAATTCTCATCTGCAAAATGCCTTAATACAATATTTCAGATACAACTTCTTCACCCTAACCTTCTTTTCAACAAAGATTATTTGAACTAGGATATGGGCTTTTACAAGCTGTAACCAAATACTCACATTTTTTTAATATACAGAGTTATACAAAAACTCACTTAATGTGCATAATTCTAAACTTTTTTTTTCCAAATTCTTGCTTTCAGAGAAGGAGCTAAAAGGTGGGGAAACAGCGGGATACGAGGGTATCAGAAATAGGAACAAAATTCAGTTTTGTCAACAGTATATTAGTCATTTCAAAGGAGTAATAAAGAGCTTGAAAAGAGTATGAAAGTGACCTTCTGACATGAAAAAAAGGTGGCCACATTCTGGGAGAAGGGCACACTGCTCTGTGTGCTTTTTCACACAGTGCTTTTTCTTTTCTCATCACAGCTCTACAATCACAAGCCTCCCTAGGCCTGCAGCAAAATGTTTCTTGGAGCTTGTTTCTCACTGAATTAGATACAAGTGTTTTCATAAGCTAAATTTGCTTTGTTCTCTGTGCAGTTCTAAAGTTGCTGGTCCTGCTGCCAATAAAACAAAATATAATGAAAGCTCTCTAGAGACTTTAGAGAGCTGGAGGCTCCAGAGAGAGAAGCAGGAAGCACTGTTGCTGTTTTACAGAAAGAAAAACAGTGGTATGGAGAATGAAGTGACTTCTCAAAAAGCACTTAGCTAGTGGTAAAACTAGAAATAGAGTGAAGTACCCATACAGAACAAATGTAGGAAAAAAAGAGTAAAATAGAGACAAGTATAATCTCTTCCCCCTTCATCCCCCTTTATAAAATAACATCCACTTCTAAAATCTTTAAATAGTATAGGGATGTTTGGGGAAATCTGAAGCATAAATTCAATCCCTTCATCACTCTTATGGTAGCTCTGCCAGTTCAGCTCGCTCCTAACCTACTGCATTCCTACCATGATGTTGAATTGGCTATTGTAGTAGTCTAAACAAAACATTCTTCCAGTCGCCTTCCTTGGCTTACAGCCCCATCATTTATTATGGTATAGCAAGCAGCGTTAGGAAGGTAAACAGCTCAACTTAATTCTGTCTTGTTTAAATTGGCCCTTGAAATGGGCAACACTTAAAAATTCAGCACTTAGTACTTAATGAAATATTTTATTCTATGGTTTGACCCTTATCTCTACAAACTTCTTGATTTATGCAGAGAGCTGCAAACTTACAAGAGAGAAGATGTTTCCTAAGGGGATTCTTGCAGAATGATAGCAGTAAGTTTGGCTGACAAATCAACGTCTGGTAGGCCTGATGTGCCAGACTGACTACTTGAATGGGTCCAAAAAATTACCTGTCAACTGACTCTCAAAGGGCCTTCCCAAGAAGGGACGGCTCAGCCATTCAAAACATGGCATTCCCAGTTCCCAGGCGCTTTCTCCCATTTGTGCTGGAAGTGCCACATGTTTAGAATCAACAGCTGAATTTTTGGTACAATGAAGACTCATCTGTTTGCAAGCTGTAGTCAGGAAATACATTTTCTCTTCTCCATGCCCAAAGGAGTTAGATGGCTTGCCACAGCAAAGACTTGTCTAGCCTGGAGTTGTCTGGGCCAAGAAGGAAATTGAGCAAACAAGCGGGAAATGTCGAGGTAAAAGAGTGGGAGGACTGGTTTGTGAATGTCAGTGTCTCGCAGGGCTTGTGGTTCCACTTGGCTGACTTCAGCTCTCAGGAGAAGAGGGGTTGGGGGCATTGGCGGTGCAGGCTGGATTCCAGGAGGAGGATTACAATTTACCTCCCAACTAGACTGGATAGTAGCCAATGCAGTGCTGCATCAGACTCTTTCATATTGAGGAGACCATGGGAGAAAAATCCTGAATTTTCTGTTTTTTAAACTTGAACTGCAACCACAGAGGTTTTCTGTGTTTCATTTCACACTGTTTCCCAGAGTCAATACATGATCATAGAATAATATAGGTTGGCATGGAACTCTAGATGTTAACTGGTAAAACCCACATGGAGTCCTATATGAAGTTCTTGCAAAAGAAATCCTTCTCCAGCTTGCTCCTTCCTTTGTCAGCCCCTTTGCAGCCCCAATCCAACTGCAGATCTAGGCTCTGTCTCTCTACCAACCCCAACCCTAACCCTAGGCAATGACTGAGCCATACAGGAAGCCCCATAGCTCTCCTCCACATGAAGAATTTCTGAAGGGAGAAGTCTACTTGCAGACTGCCAATTTCTCTGGCAGCACTTTTACATCCCCACTTCACCTACAGCTCTACACTTGGTCTCTCCCCCAGCCCCAACCCTAGGCCCATACATGTGCTGAGCCTTAGCCCAAGTTCCACAACCTAGTCCTGCGTGAAGAAGTTCTCAGCGGACAACTCTTTTGGCAGCCTCCCCCCTCTTTTGGCAGCCCATTTACAGCCTCAGTCTACCTGCAGCCCTAAGCTTTTGTCTCTCCTCAGTTCACCACCCTAATCCTAGGCATTGGCATGGACTGAAGCGTATCTACACCAAAGCACGCAGCACAGGCAACAAACAGGAGGAGCTGGAAGCCATTGTGCAGATGGAAAACTATGATATAGTTGCCATCAGGGAAACATGGTGGGATGACTCACACAACTGGAGTGCTGCAATGGATGGCCATAAACTCCTCAGAAGGGATAGGCAATAAAGGAGAGGCAGTGGGGTAGCTCTGTATGTTAGGGAGTGTTTTGACTGTCTAGAGCTTGATGATGGTGATGAAAGGGTCGAGTGTTCATGGGTAAGAATCAGGGGAAAGGCCAACAAAGCAGATATCATGGTGGGAGTCTGTTATAGACCACCCAACCAGGATGAAGAGGCAGATGAAATATTCTATAAGCAGCTGGGAGAAGTCTCACGATCGCTAACCCTTGTTCTCATGGGGGACTTCAACTTACTGGATGTCTGCTGGAAATACAATACAGCAGAGAGGAAACAGTCTAGGAGGTTACTGGAGTGTGTGGAAGAGAACTTCCTGACACAGCTGGTGAGGGAGCCGACAAGAGAGGGTGCGCTGCTGGACCTGTTGTTTGCAAACAGAGAAGGACTTGTGGGTGATGTGATGGTTGGAGGCCGTCTTGGGCACAGCAATCACAAAATGACAGTTTTCAATTCTCAGAGAAGTAAGGAGGGGTGTCAGCAGAACTGCTACCTTGGACTTCTGGAGGGCAGGCTTTGGCCTGTTTAGGAGACTGGTTGACAGAATCCCTTGGGAGGCAGCCCTGGAGGGCAAAGGAGTCCAGGAAGGCTGGACGTTCTTCGAGAAGGAAATCTTAAAGGCATAGGAGCAGGCTGTCCCTATGTGCTGAAAGATGAGCTGGCGGGGAAGAAGACCAGCCTGCCTGAACAGAGAGCTTTGGCTGAAACTCAGGAAAAAAAGGAGAGTCTATAAACTTTGGAGGAAGGGACAGGCAACTCAGGAGGACTACAAGGATGTCATGAGGTTATGCAAGGAGAAAATTAGAAGGGCCAAAGTCCAACTAGAACTTAATCTGGCTACTGCCATAAAAGACAATAAAAAATGTTTCTATAAATACATTAGCAACAAAAGGAGGGCTAAGGAGAATCTCCCTCCTTTATTGGATGTGGGGGGAAACATAGTGACAAAGGCTGAGGAAAAGGCTGAGGTACTTAATGCCTTCTTTGCCTCCCTCTTTAATAGTAAGACCAGTTGTTCTTGGGGTACTCAGCCCCCTGAGCTGGAAGACAGGGATGGGGAGCAGAATGAAGCCCCTACAATCCAAGGGAAAATGGTCAGTGACCCGCTACACCACTTAGACACACACAAGTCTATGGGGCTGGATGGGATCCACCCAAGGGTACTGAGGGAGCTGGCAGCAGTGCTCACCAAGCCACTTTCCATCATTTATCAGCAGTCCTGGCTAACCAAGGAGGTCCCAGTTGACTGGAAGGTAGCAAATGTGATGCCCATCTACAAGAAGGGCTGGAAGGAGGATCCAGGGAACTACAGGCCTGTCAGTTGGACCTCGATGCCAGGGAAGATTATGGAGCAGATCATGTTGAGTGCCATCACGTGGCACATACAGGACAACCAGGTGATCAGGCCCAGTCAGTATGGGTTTATGAAAGGCAGGTCCTGCTTGACTAACCTGATCTCATTCTATGACAAGGTGACCCGCCTAGTGGATGAGGGAAAGGCTGTGGATGTTGTTTACCTGGACTTTAATAAAGCCTTTGACACTGTTTCCCACAGCATCGTCCTGGAGAAACTGGCTGCTTATGGCTTGGACGGGTGTAGTCTTTGCCAGGTAAAAAAATGGCTGGCTGGCCGGGCCCAAAGAGTTGTGGTGAACGGAGTTAAATCCAGTTGGCGGCCAGTCACAAGTGGTGTTCCCCAGGGCTCAGTACTGGGGCCAGTTCTGTTTAATATCTTTATCAACGATCTGGATGAAGGGATCAAGCGCATCCTCAGTAAGTTTGCAGACCACACCAAGTTGGGTGGGAGTGTTGATCTGCCTGAGGCTCTACAGAGGGATCTGGACAGGCTGGATCAATGGGCCGAGGCCAACTGTATGAGGTTGAACAAGGCTAAGTGCCAGGTCCTGCACTTGGGTCACAACAACCCCAGGCAACGCTACAGGCTTGGGGAAGAGTGGTGGAAAAGGACCTGGGGGTGTTGGTCAACATCTGGCTGAATATGAGCCAGCAGTGTGCCCAGGTGGCCAAGAAGGCCAACGGCATCCTGGCTTGTGTCAGAAATAGCGTGGCCAGCAGGACTAAGGAAGTGATCATCCCCCTGTACTCGGCCCTGGGAGGCCACACCTTGAATACTGTGCTCAGTTTTGAGCCTCTCACTACAAGAAAGACATTGAAGTGTTGGAGCGTGTCCAAAGAAGGGCAATGAAGGTCGTGAAGGGTCTAGAGGTCTTATGAGGAGCGGCTGAGGGAACTGGGGTTGTTTAGCCTGGAGAAAAGGAGGCTCATGGGAGACCTTATCGCTTTCTACAGCTACCTGAAAGGAGGTTGCAGCAAGGTGGGTGTCAGTCTCTTCTCCCAAGTAACAAGCGATAGGACAAGAGGAAATGGCTTTGGTAGTCCTTTACTACTTGAAGCAGGACCATATATACACTCTTCACATTTACTGCAATCACTGTTTGAAATGAACTTGATGTGATATTTTAAGAAAGTGTAACCAATCCTATATTGCCATTCATAATGTATCAGGATATTAATCCCACATTTTCTTGGTCGATTTGCAGTCAAATTTCCAAGGAGGTTACTATACGGATATTAGTCCCTGAAATACCAGCTTTTGCCTAAATAGTGTCTACACAGTCTAGGAGAATGCTGTTAGTCATTATCTTTTCAATAAATGGTGCTTTTGTCAGAACTAAGCTTTTTTCCTGAACAAGGACCTCAAGATATTCAAGGTCACTAGGTTATATTTTTCTCACCCATCCTTATTCTTTCTAGCTTTTGGTAGAAATGGATCTCTAGACATGAATGTGATGATAATCATCACAATAATTAGTCAAAGCTTTTACTCTTTAAATAGTTGTGAAATATAATAGATGGTCTTTTGGTATAAAATAATCTCAGCTCAAGTGAAGCAAATGAAGTTATAAACACACACTAGCTGAGGAACTGACATTGTTAAAATGTTATGCAGCATATGGACCTGTTGGAGTGGGTGCAGAGGAGGGCCACAAAAATGATCAGAGGGATGGAGCACTTCTCCTATGAAGACAGGCTGAGAGAGTAGGGATTGTTCAGCCTGGAGAAGAGAAGGCTTTGGGGAGACCTTATTGCAGCCTTTCAGTACTTAAAGGGAGCCTATAAGAAAGATGGGGAAAAACTTTTTAGCAGGACCTGCTGTGATAGGACAAGGGGTAATAGTTTTAAACCAAAAGAGGGGAGATATAGACTAGACGTAAGGAAGAAATTTTTTACGATGAGGGTGGTGAAACACTGGAACAGGTTGCCCAGAGAGGTGGTAGATGCCCCATCCCTGGAAACATTCAAGTCCAGGCTGGATGGGGCTCTGAGCAACCCTATCTAGTTGAAGATGTCCCTGGTTATTGCAGGGGAGTTGGACTAGATGACCTTTAAAGGTCCCTTCCAACCCAAACTATTCTATGATTCTATGATTTTATAAAACATAGGTAATAATCTGTTACAAAGGCACTTTGAGATTCATTTATCAGGAGGTTGCAGAGTCCTTTGGCATCTATGGATGAAAGAGGTTACACACTAGGGTGATTAAATTTCATTCTGTATTTTAACTCAGTTTTGTTAAACATATTACCATTTTTTACAGTTTAAACTAATTGCTCTAAACCAAAGTCTATACATTTGGTAGTAATCAGCCTAGATTGTCAAATCTAGTTTAATTTCCAAGAAGGCTGGGATGTCCAGAATCACTGTTGGCTAAGTCCCATCTGAATTCTTCGGATGCAATTCCACAGGCACTTAAAACAATTTAATTCCAGGCTCCCAGCTCCCAATCTTCCCTGACCCTCAGCCACAGGTTCTCCACTCACACCCATGCACTAGCACTGACAGTCAGTCAATGGCAGGGAGAACCAATTCAGATTGATCAGTGAGGGAAATCTTGTTCATCTTGGTGAAGAATTGTGCTGAAGAAAAGAAAATTTAAAACATCCTGATGACCTGAAGAGCACTGCATACTTTTAAAAGAAAATTTATCAGGTGTTTTTTCATTTAACAAGAATAAAGTATTTTCCCCTTCAAGATGAAAACAGTCTCTGAAAACATCCAAGCCCATTCTAATTGAAATGAAAAGGTAAAATATACCAAAAAAAATCAGCCTTAGATAGTTATCCAACATGTAAAATTTTAGCCCAAAGAATTTTCAAGTTCAGCAAATTTATAAACAGTTTGAGACAGTTTAGTTTAACAAGAAACGTCGGGGAACCTAGACAGTCAGCAGCACAGGCAGTAGGACCAGCACTGTCCTTCAGGTTTTCATTTTTGCATTGAACATGAATGTAATTTGTGAGAACTATCATTTGAGTTTCTGGATTTTTTTTTTTTTATATGGATCCTATTATAACCACATCTGAACTGAATTATTTTTATTTTGTTTACAGTTGTGCAAAGACAACAATCTCAAACCCATTTCACTACTGCTGACACTTTGTAAAAATCAATAACTAAAGGGAAGAGGCCTCACTTTTTGCCTAGTGAAAACCTATTTTTTAGTGGAAATTGTTTTGACCTTTTTCCAGTATACTGCAGTATGTCATCTTTATATTCAATAATGTTGAGATCAGGACAATAAGCCACCTGCAAGGAAGAGAGTAAAGATTACTGTGTGCTGAAGGAATTTAAGAAGCCACACAATCCATTCTTCCAAATTTCTCTGAAAGTCTCCTTGAAAGTTGTTGGAGATAGTTGCTTATTACCTTCAAAAGGAGAAACAAAGGTGCTTACTTTCTGTAATGATATTAATCTGAAAACGTCAAAGACATCTCTGTCTGTTGTAATGGGCATACTTCCATTTAGCTCAGAGGGCCCATGATTCAGAAATTTAGCCTTAATAGGTTGAAGGCAGACTTTGTGGATGATTTGGAGATCACACTTGAGCAGGTGCCTGAACTGGACACAACCCCAGTGTGAATCTGTAGGCTGTGCAGCCAGGACCATTTCACACCACGTGGCTTCACATCCTTCCCCACAGCAGGTTACAGCACCAGCCCTCAACCAGCTCCCCAGCTGGCGATCCATGGTGCACCTTCTCACCAAGCATGCTGGCATGTGCCTTGTACAATCAGGCCTCATATGTTGTATCCAGCACATGGGCTCCCATGGAAGCAAAAAGGCATAACCTCATGATGGAAATGGGAAACTTATTTATTTTTGTTGCCAGTAAAGTGGGGAAGATATAATCCAGATAGTTTTACTCTTGCCTGGATTGGAGATTTTGTTTCTCATTTTTTTCATATTTTCTCTAAAAGGCTGCTCCCATGCTGCTCCAACTCTTACATAGTTTCAGAACCACAGGTTGCATTTTTGACGCTTGAGGTGTCTAGAGTGAGCAGAAAGAACCTTATTCCAAAAAAATAGACAGTTATACAGAAGGACCAGAATCATCAACTCCTGTCTTCATCTTAGGTATTTAAAAGACAGATGTTGCTGGTCTTGAATACCACTGGGATCAGATCACGGAATGCCTTGAAAAGGGAGACTGAGACTTTGAACTTTGGTCACCAAAACCATATGTGAAGCCAGAGTAGAGAACAAAGAAGAGGTCTGTGTGCCTATGCAGTGTCAGTAACGTACACCAATGGGCTACAGGACCCTGTATTACTCAGAGTTTATCAACTCATATTAAGGATGCCATGCCCAAACACACCTCATATTGTTATATTCTGCTTAAATTGTAATGAACACACATAAAGTTGATTCTAGGCCAAGACCAGCTACAGGGGGGTGCAATGCTCAAAGCAGCTGGAGGGATTAGAAATTGTTAGTCACAGATACTGCTCTGTAAGAGTTCAAACTGAAGGTCTTAATCAGTCTTAATCTGCTACTTTCTGTATAAACCAGCTACAAGAGAAAGACAATGTTAAGTGAAAGAGGCATGGAGAGAAACTTTAGTCCAGAAAGAAGCGAGTGACAGATTTTGGAGTGGGAGCAAGCTCTCCTCAATCCCACCTTTAAGCTTTATTCACTGGACCACCCTGGCTGCGAACACAGCTGCTCTCAATGTATTTAGTTCATAAACAGCACTTAGAGGACAAAGTCATGCCATGGAGTATGATTATCTCTAACCTCTTCATAACCATAGTAGCCACTCTGCAAAAGCAACACAGTAGCCTTTTTGCTAGGGACATGGAAAGTTTGTGGAGGCAAAAGGCATTCATTAACACATAATCTATTCACTTTTTCCAGTAATTTCACAAATATATCTAAAGCTTTCCAAATGGAAAAATACCTCTTTACTCTGCAGCTGAAGGAGAGATGTTTTGAGGTCTAGCTTTTTCAGCATTTTTTGTAAACAGCTTTACAGTCTTTGGATTAAAAAAGCCTTTGTAAATGCCAAGTATTTTGTTTATTTTTGCGTTTCTTGGTTGCATATCTTTTGGAAAATGTTGTTAGGTCACAGGTGACAGGCAGTGGTAGAATTAGGTAGGTGCCTTGCATGTTTGCATGAACAACATATTGTAGGCTTTTATTCATCCAAAAATGTCACCCAAAGCTTAAAAATTGATACAATTACTGACCTCTATATTTAAAAATCTTGTTACTTCAAAATTACCAAATAGCAAACACATTCTCTATCATTAATCACAGAAAAATTGGTAAGTGTCATGTGTAAATAAATAACATTTGTATAGAAAAATATTTAGTTGGAATTTTTTCTAGGATTAAGTCTAAACTGAAAACTCAATGTAGAAATAATGAAGGTAATTCAAATCCAAATGTAACCCTACATACAAACTGTACAAATAGCTGTCCCTCTCTACTCTTCAACAGGGGAAAAAAAAAATCAAGCTCTTGAATCTAAATATCCTGTCTTTGAGTATATTCCAGTCTAAATATTGTTTTAGATCTCATAGTTTGAGCATTTATAACATGTAACAAAGTCAAAGCATTTGAGTACATCATAGCTTTCCAGACTTTGCATGGAAAGTAAACAGCTGCTCCTTGAGGAATTCTGCTACTTCCAGAAAAAAAAAAAAAAAAAATCTGTAAATAAAATTTCTTTTAGTAAAACCCATCAAACATCAGACAACCATCACCACTTCTATTGCTTGAGTGAAGGTATATGACTACCTCCCTATGGCTGTAAGACCATTTAAGAAAAGTGGCTCATATTAGGAGGTCAGAAGATGATTTTATTAATTTTTACATAAATACCATTAAAAGACATATTGATTCAGAATTTAATTGGCATAATTTTAAAAACATTCTCTAATGGTGTTCTAGAAGCACCAGATCTATTTGACATAGCAGATCCCAAGCAAATCAGCCAACGTAACTAACTGAAACCCCTCTGGATCTAACGCTTCCCAGACCCGCTTTCTGACACCAGAGACAGGCGGCTGGGCAGAGGCTGCATTCACTCAGCGCTCTCACTTCCAGGACCTAGATTAAGCATCTCCACTAGGTACTGTTTGTCTCCATGTCCACCTTGAAACTTCTGTCTACTGTCTCCCTCTTAAAGCTCTTTTGCCATGTGTGATATTGACACAAGATAACTGCTTATGTTTACAAATCACTATAACCGAATTTCCATTTACGTAATTTATATTCATGAAAAATTCTTTTACATGCTGCCTAGGCATTTTTAACACAAAAATTTATCCCTTCCAAAGTTTTTCTGGTATTTTCAACCTGGTTTAATTTTTGACATGTTGAACTTCTTTTTAGTCCTACTTTACTGATCTCTTAAAACTGTACTGCAGGAATCATGTCATCCCATCAGTGTATTTTGCAGCAGAGGGTGTCCTGAAGAGAAGAGCAGGCAGTATGGAAACATTTAATTATCATAGATGTATGCAGGGCTGAGGAATGACTATTGATGTTTAGTCTGATGACTCTCCAAGGAAAACATTCACAGGAGAAACAGAAAATGGCACAGATCTTCCTTTTTTTTTTTTTTTTTTTTTACATTATTTTATGGGACACTCTTTCGTGGCCCTTATCTACCCATGAACAACTTGCTTCCGTCTTTGTTCTCCTGTGCTGCAAATCTGATGATCACCTTAAATTTAAGTCCAGAAATACATGTTTTTCCTCCTCATTCTTGTAATCTCCGAGAACTCAAAGCGTATCAAGTATAATCTGTTTATCTGAGCTTGAGCTTCTGTTTGGTATCTTACCATTTTGCAGCAACTTGCTCCCTATGAATATTCAGAATCTGATTTTCAATTAATTTAATGCTCAGCTGTTTCCAGATCCTCATATGCCTTTTTCTCAAAAACAGAAGCACAAACCTCATTCACATGCCTGCTAGTACATGTTGCCTTAATGTGCTATCAAAAATGACTGATTTAGTATGTGGTATACAAATACAGGATTACTCATGAGAAAAAAGAGACAAGTAGCTCAAGCAATAATGAACTTCAGTGCTTGTGAAAAGAAAGAGATTTGGGATTTTCTGACCAACAATAATACGTGATTTCTACAAAAAAACAAAATCCCCTCCAACAGCAAGAACCTCTCATCCTCTTGTGCTCTAACTGTGAATGGAAGAGCAAAAGGGAGTAGGCATTTTGGCTTATCCATGGATACCTTTGTCACATAACCAAGCAGTCAACTGCTTGTCTTTCAGGAACAGTATTTTAAACACTTGAAGGATGACAACATTGCAAAATACAACCTAGCTGTTGAAACTGCAACAAAGATGTGTCCTTCAGACATATTACAGGTGTCTTTTGAACAGCAGCAGCAGGGAAAACTATGATTGAACTAGAAATTTAAAACAGATCATCTTCATTTCAAGTAGTTATACTGAGGAAGAAAATAGTCATAAAACCATGTGCCAGATGATATAACTATACACTGGAAGGCAAAATCCAATATTGTTGAAGGATATTGCTGAAAGCATCAGGCAAGAATGTCATCAGTACAGAAAGGGAGAACTCTCATCCCTCCTGGAGAATACTGCGTACTATAGCTTTCTAGCTTGGCCTGTGGTGACAGCATACACCAAGCAGCATCTTTTTAGAGATAGCATATATCTCATGAGTCTGAAGTGATTTAGGAGCCTAAGTCCCCATAGGAAATCCTAATCATCTTAACACTTCACAAATTCTGTGAAACAGGAAAAAAGACAAAAACGTCAATAATGCCTTGGCTCTCCAGCCATGTTAGACTCCTGTGCTTAGCAAAGTATGATAAACATGTTCTTCATTTCCTATTGGTCAAGTATTGTGAAAAATGGAAGAATATTTTAAAACTCAAGACTTGTATGATGTATCACATACCTCAAGGATGGCTTACTAAATATTAAATGTGGGAAGTAAAACTAAGAATAGTCTATTCATGAATGATCCATACGCTGCAATCTAGTTTCTTAAATACTTGTCCAAAACTTCTGAATAATCAACACATTTGAAAAATGAATGATTCACTTCAAGACAGTTTCCACCTAGAAAAACACAGCTAAATTCAAGAAAATGTTCACTGCAATTAGTGTGACTGATTCTAGTAAAGAGTAATGTCCGTTTCTCCTATCTTGCATTTCTTGCTGGAAAAATTTACATTACATTCAGAGCCTTTAATTTCTACAGAAAACTATATTTTATAGTATATTTCTCTCTTCCAGTCAAAACTAGTCTGCTTGTCACTGAAACCTCCCAATGTGCATCAAATTCACAGTTACTACACACGAGTTTTCATATTGCCGAGTTCAAAAACTCATCCAGCTCTCAATCGTGCCACTTACGATTTTTTAGCAATATTTTGCTAATTACTTTTAGGCTAATTAATGCTGTGGATTGGCCTCTCTCTGTGTGCCCTGGAGCCATTTGTTATTCTATTTTAGTACAGAGAGTCTTTTGCTACTCATTTGGTTCCCTACCTGACACCATGACGGATGCTGGGAGAAAGGCTTGAGCCTCTGGTGTTTCCCTGCAGGGTTTGAATCCCTACTGCAAACTTTAGGCTGCAGCCCAGTTTGAATTTAGAAAAACATGCTGAATCATTGGCAGGTTTGGTGCAGCTTGTTTCTGTCACACAGTAAGGGACTGTTTTTGTTGAATCTTGAAAGAAAAACTTTCCTGTTCCCAGTGGCTTGCTACAGAATACTGAGCGCTTATGTCAGGACACTCATTTTTCAACACTTTAAAACTGCAAATTATATCTGAAAATACAGAATGCAATTAAAGTGAGTATTGCAGAGTCTCTTGCTGTTGCTAGTCACTGTTCCTGGCAATTGTCATCATTTGTGACATAAGAACAGCATGGGAGTCCAATGTCAGAGGTTGCATATCAGCTTCCATTCTGTCAGAAAAAGTTTAATATTTAAAAATGCAGTCAGAATACTGATCCTGGAATAACACCAGTGCAATGCAATGAAGAATCAGGCCCTTAATATTTAATCTAACATTCAACATTTAAATACAAAGCCTCTTCCTCTCACAGGATCAGAACAGATAGTCTCTAGCTGTGGAATCTTACATAGTTGGAATTTCAGATGTCACTCAGATACCACTTCTTTGTTTTTCGCTAATCTGAGTATCAGACTCGGCAGACATCAGTAATCACCTCAAACTAGGTTCCTGGGCTAGACACCAGAGGTGACAGAGTAAGTAATGCAATCCTCCTGCCATCCTCATGAAAGTAGGGACATAGCTGTCCAGCATAGTGCACCATGCTTACCAGGATGGTCTTGGCTAAGGAACAAGACCAGCAGGAGATGGACAACAGTCAGTAGATACCCCAGGAGTCACTCACGGGCTGCCCATGTGGGATACTTTGGATCAGCATGGCACTGACAGTACTGTCTTCCCCCTCAAGTGTTACACTCACTTCTGCACACGCTCAATTACACTGTTCCTCCACATATCAATTGTACTTAAAAAGGCCTCTTATTTTGAAATAAAATTGACAAGTGGTGCAAATGACTCCTGGTGTACACTGGTGTCAAGAAGGATCATGCGAACCCACTGCCACAAGCTCAGGTCCTAGGCATAGACTTCCATTTAACAGTTCCAGGAGCAAACATCAAATGGAGACTGTATATGCTCCTGTCTCTTCTCTTGACGTAACTTTCTAAGCATCTCAGTAAGTATGGCCTCACCTCTGGAGCACATTCCTTTCATTAGTCCACAAAAGACGGGTTTGGCAGCCAAGAGAGCAAAGGCCACTCCTCTGCTTTCACTCTAGTCTAACATTTTGTGTGCTGTTTGAAATAATTTATTTGTTACTATGTATCTGGGCACAGCATTGCAACTCTGCTCCCACTCATGGATAATAGCTTCTGCAACTCCCAGTCTCTGCACATTTCACCTTGGTCACTAGTTAGAGACAAAAACAAGACTCTAAAATAGTAAATAATATACTTAATGATTGTAACTGCATATCTTCTCTGAATTTCAGCAAACTGTATTCTGTAATGTGAGATACATATGGTAAAAAACAACATAACAACTTCAAATTGCAATCTACATGCATCTGAAATGATGACATAGCACAGCATTAAGTTCTGCAGAGTCTGTTACTGGTTTAAATAGTACAAACCAATAGATTAGATCTTACTGCCAGTGGATGGTTAAGACTGGTTAAATCCAACACAGAGCATTAATTTTACTAGAATCCAGTGATGATAATGTGACTCTGTTATCTTCCATAATTTAAAATAAAAAAAAAAAAAATTATGAGATTAGGAATAGGGAAATGGTAAACAACCAAATTAACTTTTAAAGCATTGTTACCTCTGACATTCAGGGATTCATCTTTGGACAGTATTTTCCATCCTATGATCTGAGGTTAGCAGAGTAACAACAAGCATGTTATTATTCCTTGCATGGCACTGCAGCTACAAAGTGAAGTACTAAAAGAGTGACCTTACAACCAGCCTTAATCCCGTGGAAAGTGGCATGGTCTGAACAGCAATGAAAAAAAAAAGAAAATGTACTGAGGAAGGGATGGCTTAATGAATGGATATGTAGAAACTGGTGGGTGATTTAAGATTTGTACTTGATAACAGGAATTTTAAGTTTCATGTTGTAGACATAGGGCCTCTTGTATAGCGGAAATAAGACAACGAAGAGAATATTAGCAACCATTTCACATGGACTTGAAGGGTAAGAAATCTCTTGTAAGAAGAAAAGTAAGAAGAGGAATTACATTATAAAAGTAGAGGAAGAGGAGAGAGCAGATGAGACAGCAGAAAAGGCAGAAGGCTATGCAAATCACTCTGAGCTTGGGGTTTGGCCCAGAAACACAAATGCATAGCTCCCAAACTGAACATGTTCTCCATACATGGGAAAGCAGAAATCTGTTTAGTCATCTTCTGCAGGCAAGAAGATTACTGTAACAGTGAAGTGGCTATCTTATTGTTAAGGCTGCCATTAGCACTTTTCTGTATGTGAAAAGAAATCAAATACTTTTTCTGAATTTTGCCTGGATAAGCATTTAGAATCATAGAAATTGTCTTTTATTGGAGACCCTCACCCTTTGCCAGATTTGTTGCATCATTCCTGTATGCATTTCTATCTTGTTTTTGAACAATTGCAGATTTGGAGCCTCATTTCTTACACTTGGCAGTTTCCTGCTCAGCCCATAGTTCATAATACTAACTGGATTAATTTTTCCTCTAATTACATGGCCTAAAGTTTTCTTTTCCTTTAGGTCATATATTTATCATTTCCTGTTCAAAATGAATTACAATTCATCACAGCTACTGGCATTTTTGTTCAGCAGTTGGCTTGGGCTTTTTTTTTTTTTCCTGTTGGACAAGCTGCATGAACAGTTGTCTTTGAATCATATTTATTAAAATTGTATAATGGAAGTAATTTGCATTCCTGTTATGTCTACCATTGGCCAGATCCAGCAATGGACCCTCTAGGAACTGGTGAATTCTTTAAACACTCCCTGAGGTAACATGCATTTGCAGAGACCCTGTGCCTCACACAAAAGTAGTCAAGGATCTGGCAAAACCGATAATTTTCTCTCAACCTAAAAGCCATAAGAAAACATAGTTCTATAACCTGCTTAATTCATTCAAACTAATGCAAAGGGGAATGCTGAAGGCTGTCATTTATAATTTGGTTTCTTTTCCAGAATATGCAAAAGTGTCAACCAAACAGAGGTAGATGTGCCATAGAGATACTGACAGTATTTGCTGTTTATCATGGTATAGGTTAATAGAGCTAAAATGCCTAACAATAAAAGTCTCCATTGCCACATTTCTAGCACAATAATCCAACTAGATTGCTTAGTCCTAATCAGGAATCAGGATAGGCTCCAAACATTGTAGATGGAGGACAAGGTTCAGAATATACTTGCACTCAGTTTAGGGCTATATACCCTGTTTAAGGCATAATATACCTTTCACTGCTCCCTTACCACCTATACTGGCAAATTTCTTGCTGTACCTGAAGCACAGTGTTGGCCCAAAGCAGTTGCTCTCCTAACAGCTCTACTATGTTTAGAGGAGAAGGTGTTAGTTTTGATTTAAATACTTTGGTCAAATGTTCACACTAATTGAGTTTTAAATTGCCAGAATAGGCGTGCTAGGATGGTTGATAGTTTTCAGAAGTGCTGTACCTTCCACCTGAGCTGTTCCAGCAGAGGCGCTCTGCATAAACCCACCCGAGAAGAGAATCTGGCCAGCAGTCTCTCACCTTGAAGAGCCAGGGGTCAGCAGCGCCATGTACAAAATGCACACTGCTGGTGTCCCATTCCTGCCCAATAGTCTCTGACTGCAGTCTCAGTGCCTGCAACATCAGCAGATGCGTTCTGTATGTCTTAGAAAAAGGGTCATGTGCTAAACCTTCTACTTTGTCTTTCTTTCCTTTCATCAGTCCATGATTTTTCTCTCTGATCTTCAAATGCTATGCATTCAAATTGTGTTCTAGCCATTTCCTCGTTATTCTGGACAACAAGGAAAAAAACAAACAAAAGCTTAACAACTGGAATCTATTGACCTGGCCAAGGTGCAAGAGAATTAAACAAAGACTTAGAAAAACAGAAAATAAAAATCAAAATTGTTCTGTCCTTCTCCGAAACCTTAAACTGGAATTTGGTCATCCATAGCATAAAAACAGAAAGGTCACATTTTCCATAAAGATGCTTTTGTAAAGGACAATTTAATAAGATGTCTTTGAATCTTCTTTCAATGATCTGCCTTTGGAATAATAAGTTTAAA
This sequence comes from Phoenicopterus ruber ruber, assembly GCA_009819775.1. NCBI lineage: Eukaryota > Metazoa > Chordata > Aves > Phoenicopteriformes > Phoenicopteridae > Phoenicopterus > Phoenicopterus ruber. The sequence goes on along the minus strand of CM020218.1, from coordinate 68,482,846 downwards.
ATGGACTCTGCTCCTTAATAAAGCTGAAAAAGCAAAAGGTTTAAGAGGTACATATACAAACAAATGTGGAATTTCTTAATGTCCTTTCCCAAGACACATTTATTCTGAGCTACCTGTTACAGGGATAAAACTTTCCTACAATTATTCATTTGACCATCACTTTGGTTTCAGAGGAAAGGTAATAAGGCAGCATTTATGGTAGCAAGAGCTAAAGCTTTGAAACTGTAGTTGAGAAAAAGTTTAAAATTTGTACAGCAGGAAACCTTTGTTATGAATAAACAGTAAAAATCCCCGAGTGGAATAAAATGGCATTATTTAAGGAAATATCAGATCTGTTACCAATAAAGGATAGTGCATTGAAAATGCACAGCTGTTGTTGGAAATTCATAGTATGTTGAAAGTTAATGATCAAAAGCTAATTAATTTTGTATATTAATAAGGAATAATTAATAGGCAATTAATTGAAGTACATAAAATAAATTATAAAAATATAATAAATTAAATCAAATAATTGCATAATTAAATAATAGATGGGAAATTAAATAATGATAAATTAATCAATTCATTAAGAAGTGATTTAAAACAACAAGGACCTAAGTAATGAAATTCAGTAAGTTTTGACTTTAACAAGCATTAAAAACTTCATTTGACTTTTATTCCCACTTCTTTAGAGATACAGTGAAATTCTAGGTGCAACTGATGGGTTCTTTAAACTTCTTTACTTTAGGAGTGGCCTCTAAAGCAAGCTGCAGTGTGATGTTAAGATTAATTTTGTGGGAAGACACATGATAGTATGTGTTTTTGTGGCTTACTGTAAGCCATTACCGAAGTTATCAAGATTAATGCAGGGACCTAACAGCTATTTGTCCAAGCCATTTTGTGACATCTAAACCAGCTCAATAAACCAGATTTTTAAAAAGGAAGAGAGTTGTTGCAACAGAGAGAAAATAATCTATTAACATCTTGGTTCAATTTCTGCATCAAATCTGGCATTTAATTGCCTGCTAACTCCAAAGGGAAATCTTAGTTCTAAAGAATTGTATTAGATCCAGAGTCCTCTCGGTTTGAGGTAAATAGCATACATGTACATTCATGTTAATAAATCAATTAGGTCCTTCAGAACCAGAAGTTACTTGCTGTGTTTTGCAGTTGGTTTTATCCTCTATTGCTGTTACAGTATTGAATTACTTCACTAAGACAAATTAGCAAATTTTAGCACTGAAAGGATCACTGGACAAGTGAATGGTGTCCAATAAGAAGCTTGTGCTTAAAAACCAAACACAAACAAAACAAATCAGAAACCAAAAAAAGACTTTCATGTTTAGACTGCTAACTGCTGAAAAGAAACCTGCTCACTTCAGTAAGTGTAGTGACTCAAGGCAAAGTGTCACTGAACTGAAACAGAGTACAATTATATTACAGCAATTTTCTCAAATCCTAGTGGCAAATAAAAAAAAAAAAAAAGGTCTGTTCTATGAGAAACACCAAGAACTAGAAAAAAATAATCTTGGGCCACAAGATAGAAGTGATGACAGAAGACTTTCTCTGTTAGTTTGTGTATGAAAACAGTAGTTTGAGATTTAAGCCACATTTTAGAAGCTTCACTTTTCTCCCTTTCCAGCACAGAAAAGGTAAGTATGACCAGCAGGCAAGATATACCATGTCCTGGAAAACAAGCAGAAACATAAGGGAGTGTCTGATGAAAACATAATTTTGCATAAATGATTAATTTTGACTTGCTAAAATCATAATTCTAAACTTCCATAAAATAAATCATAAGGTGGGACTTTGCTTTTTAGAAAAGAATCAAGAGGATACCATGAAAGGAAGTGCTCTAGTTTCGGTACTCATATTGTCAATTATTGCTAACAGTTTGGAAAAAATCCTTTATAATTAAACTATAGTTATTAAAGAAATAGGATGTCTTCATAATAACAGAAACTTTTTGAATGACTTACAACATTCATAAACAGCTCTTTGATTTTAAGTCTGCTATTCCCCATTACTCAATTGCAGAAAACAGTCAAGGCCTGCTTAATTCACAGGATATTGACTAATCATGAATATCTCCACATTCTTTTCACAGCTAATCACAACAAGATGTCAATATGATGTTTAAATCAAGGCAGCAAATAAGTCCAGTCAATCCTAGCCAAGAGGAAAGTTGTTTTAAAATATTTGGTGATCTGAAAAGTAAGCTTCATGTTTTTGCAGTTTTTTAGCTGAGGCCATTTGTTCTCCTCAAAATTACCAGAAAAATATTTTCATGCTGATAGCCAAAATTACCAACTACTTGATAATGAACATACATAAGACAGAGAGGTCTAACAGAGGTTGTAGAGGGGAGCCTAATTCTAGTATTTCATAATTTATGAGTGGTTTGAAAGCATAGAATTTAAAATTTGGGTTTTTTACTGTAATGCTTGTACACTTGAATTTTGTATGTATATATAAAGAAGTTGCTAAAGCTTCCTGCAGTGCCAAAAGCTAGTTTCTCGTTAGTAACGATGTCAATATAGTCTAAGCTTGTAAACACAGCAAATAAACTCTGAAGGGAACACAGACAGATTTCCCATTACAGATCACAAGAGTCCCAAAATATTTCAAAAAGCCAAAGTAAACAAATAGATGCAATGAAAAAAATAGATTAATTCTAACCACTTATTTCCAGATCTTAGCTTAATAATAAGTATGTTTGATAATGGATACAGAAAGGTAGCATTGTCATACTATCATATGCAACAGAACAAAAACCAGTATTTGAGACAGTCCGTATGTATTTCCTGCCTTGTACTAATTTGGTGTTTTTTTCACTGCTAAGTGCAGAATTCCATTTAGCAGTACAAGGAAAATATTCTCATGTGCTACAACATTTCATCAAAATCTCATTTTCTTCCCCATCCCCCTCCCCTTTTCTATCCAGCCATTTCACTCCACATAGCAACTGAATTCAAATTGTCTACAGAAGAAAGTCATCTGGTTCTGTACTAAATTATGGCGCTCACTCAGTTATTTTCTGGCTGGACTAAATTAGGGAGTGCATGTTAATAGTGCTCACAAAAGCCCTGTTATCCCTCCTTGAACTCCTATTCTCTTACACTATATCCATGATTGTATTATTTTGTCCTCCTTCAGGGTAAATGGTACTATGATAAAAGCAATCTCATCTTCTTTCTCTGATGAAGAAAAATCATGACATATATCATTCAAGGATAAGAAATTCCCTCAGTGGACTGACCTGCCTCCATCTGCTTGGAATTAGAGAGCAGTCTGTGTCATATCCTATGTGTTCAAAATGATCCCACTTCCACCTCGTGTCTGACAGAGATGTCAAAATGAGTAGTCTGAATATTTGGCCTTCAGTTACCTTCAGAGCCATTTCCCCCATTTGGGAGACAAGATACGTGCAAACACGTGCTTGTGCACACATATATGCGCACACACACGCGCAAGCACAAGAACAAGCACTTATGCACACACACCTAGTATAGTGCTGTGCTGTTCCACAGCCAAACACTACCCTGTATTTTCCAGTCAATGGGTATTCCCAGGAATTCTTTAAGAAAGGTTGCCATACAGAAGTCCTATAAAAATGTATTTAGCCTCTGAATGGAGGCAAGGATTTCTAGCGAGTCCAGAAGATGGGAGAACTCTGTTGCTTATAGGTGAAACAGCTCTACACAAAGAGCCAGCCTATAAATACTACTTTCTAAACAAAAATTCATAGAGTTTCAAACCATGCCATTGCAGACAGAAGCCATTATCCTTAAAAAGAGCTAGTAAGTAATCTTTTTTCATGGCACTTTTTTTCCCAGCAGTTTGTGAAAATAAAATATGAGTGATTCAAGCCTTAACACTTACAGGCACCAATGGCTTAATTATTTAACAGTTCCTGGACTGCTGATATTTCCAGCCTGTGGACTTAGTTACAAGCTCAGACCTAGGGATTTGTGTTACTGAAAACAGATTATTAAATAATGAAATACAGGCTTTGAAAAGCCTCTGAGATGTTTACCTTTAGGAATAAGACCAGCATTAAGAGATTTCTAATAAAATATTGAATGAATTAAGGGACTTCCTTTTTCTGTATGCGGAGGTTACATTTAAATCCCCTCACTGCATAGCAGCCTTAGGCAACACAACCTGACTTGACATTCTGTTGCCTTGAAGAGGATGAAGTGAGGTTTTTCTACATTAAAGGCGGGCAGGACTCTTCCTTCTACTCTTTACTTGTTCTCTAAGCTCCCTACTTGAGTAGGGCTGTAGTGATTGAACTAAAAACCCTAGAAAGACTTTGCCTGACTTTCATTGGATTGGAAGTGTATGTGTGTTTATTTTCTGGCATTGAAGCTGTAAGCAAAGCTAACTTTTGTTTGTGAAGCTCATAACTGAAGCAGCCTTAAGCCATGTCAAGCCACACAAGTCTTTGTAAGAGCAAGAGGTTCTGGCCATCAGTGAGCACAAAAAGAAACTAAAGGCCTGCAGGGTCGTTTGCCAAGTCAGACAACATTGGTGAAAGTCAAGAAAAACAGGTTGCTGCTCTGAGTCTCTAAAAGCTCTCTTTGAGAACTAAAGAAAAAAACAACAGGAATTTTGCAAATATGTTCCTATAATTTTCTCCCTTCCAAACATTAATCTTCAAAAAATCTTTTCAGTGGTAAGAAACACTACAACCTAGGCTTTGTAAAACTTTGCCCAAGACCTGACTCTGATCCATTAGCAGCACTGCAAAGATCACTGATTCTTTCATCATGGCCACATCAAATATCAGAGTCCTAGGTATACATTTTTTAACATCTTAGCTTCAACTAACCATCCAATTCTCTCCCTGAACCACTCTCTTGTCAAATACTGGCAGCCAGCTCCTGTCACTGCACCTTTTCCTGACACACAAAGAAAGTATTTGGCTGGTATAGCTGTGTGATAAGGCATAAAAGGGTGTGCATACACTTCCAGGTGCAGGCTGTCAAACACCAGCTCTGCTTTCCCCGCCTCCCCCCAAGCTCCCGAAGAGCGAGCTAAGTTTGGCTGGGAAGCTGGGTAACTACCTTAGTGATAATGACTGTGATAGCAATAGGTGACACCACTGGAATCTTCTGTGTTACTGACACAAAATACGACTTTGTCTCATGATAATGCCAGCTATTGTGGTATTTGCAAAAACAGTAAGTGCAAAAGGATTTAAGTATCTGCAGACAGGTACGGGGCTTTTCCTTCTCTTCCCAAGTCTCCCACTTGAGAGAATTTATCTCACTGGGAAAGGCTGCAAAGGGGTCTGTGACTGCTCCAGAAGGACTTCACTGTAGAGATTATGTGAAGCGTCACTGGGACACAGGCACCCACTCCTTTTCATCTTCTCCCATACTGTCAGATCCTACACCTCAGCACAGACTCATTGCTCACTCCTTGCTTGGGACCTGCTCAACTCATACAAACTATTCTGGCATTTGACTGGGCAAAAGATGGAGAGCCGATGTTTGTGTCTGAAAGAAGAAGTAAAGCCTTCCTCTTGCCTGTTCCTCTCCCAGGCTGGTGTGGAAAGGCCTGTCGTACTTCCAGGCGAGGATAAGAGAGACAGAGAAGGAGGAAACAGCAGAATGAAACTGGCCACCCCAGGGCATGTCATTTAGACTGTGCCCAGTCTTGTAATTCATGCTGAAAGAATACAAAAATACAATCATGGACATTCTGGTGCAGAAGTATTCCCAAGTTCTTTGTGCTATTACTTGTTTGCCATATTGGTTTTAAGCTGATATTTAGAGAGCCCAGAAAGTGTTCCTTGACTGCCAAAACTCACAAGTTGTAGAAGAATAATTATTTTCCTGAAAAATCTTGGTAGAGTGTATAAATCATTCACAATAATTTACCTTTCTCTTAAGTCATCTCACAGAGAGCAGAAAGCATAGTAAAAGCAAAATCCATCAAAGCCAAAAGACGGATCCAAAGGCTGCTTAACCTAACTGCATTAACAGTGTCATGTCAGTTGGCTTGCAAAGAAATAAACTCCATGTTCTCAAGCCTGACAGTAACATACTACTCAAATGAAGGAAAAAGAGGAAGCGGGAGAAGTAATCTTCTCTTTCACCAAAAATGAAATAATTGTAACCTCCCTCAAAACAGAGTATAAAGACTCAAATCTAAAATGAAGTGACTTAAGTTACGCCCAAAAGGGATCAGCTCTGCCAATTTTAGTCAGACTTAACAGTTCATCCCATCAAGAAGTCAAACTCTAAAAGTATACTAGTTGAGAATAGCAAAGTTAAAACTAAGCCATTACTGAATATCACACAATTATATTAAGTTCTGAAAATACATTTTTCCAGAATTTTTATAGATTTTCAATATTAAGTGTAATCACAAGTAGTTATAAACTGTTTTCCAAAAATAAAACAATTGCACAATATAATCCTACCACCTCTTCTTACTCTATGCGTAATTGTATTTAACGCCAAGCATTGCTTGAAGTCTTAATTAAAAAAAAATAACTATAACTTTCTGTTCCATGAGGCTGAAACAGCTGAGTTACAGACAAAAGAAAGAAGAAAATACTTTCCTACAGATTGATGTATTACAGTGCATAAGCTGGAACAGCCAACCCAAAACACCCCCCCACCCCCCACCCCCAATCTTTAAATTCTCCTAGAAAAAGAATTCACCTAAATTTTTAGCCTTTGGTTTCATCAGACACCATATGTGACAGCCTTAAAACCACAAAAACATAAGCAGCACCCTACTGGGGTTCATCTAGCCAACTATTCTGTCTCTTCTTCAAGAGCTGTACTGGGGTTGTTACAGAATCCTCCTGCCTAATCCCTTCAGTACCTATTTATGGACCTCCAATCCATGATTTCATCTAATTTTTTAATCTGTTGACATTGTCTGCTTCCACTGTCTCCCATGGCAGCACACACCAGAAGTTAACTACGCAGTGTGCAAAGTAATTTCTTTGGTTTTAAATCAATCCTCTACTAGTTTCATCATGTAGCCCCTAGTTCTACTAATACAGGGTTTGGTGAATAACAGACTGCATTTGATCTATCATCAACTTCATAGCTTTGTAAAAAACAATTCCCTCTCTCAGCCTTCTCCTCTCCATACTTGAGAGTCCCAGACATTTCAGTCTCTCCTCTCTTCAGTCCCATCCTCTTAACCATTCTAGTTTCATTTCTCTGTATCTCCTTTAACTCCAATCTGTCCTCTTAGAGATACGGAGACAATTACCACACATAGTATTTAAGACGTGGGCAAAGCCAAATTTTTACATAGCAGCAAAGAAATGTCCTCTGCCTTTTTTTTTTTTTTTCACTATTCCTGATGATGCCCAACATTTTGTTATTTGAAGGGGCTGTCTTATAACTATATAACTCACATCTTGTCTTTTATTTCCTAGATATTTTAATTCGCATTAGCAAAGACCCTATTATACTGCAGCGCTGGTTGTTCTTACTTGAGGGCATAGACAGGTGTGACCCACGCAGTTTTGATTTAAGGTCTGATGCAGAAGTTTCCATAGTAAGGATTCAGGCACAGAATTTTGATCTAGCCCAACTATTCTGCACAGACAAAAATATAAGACTTTTGAACCATTTCTGGCACAGACCATTAAGAGTTTAAACATAGCTTAAAACAGTTTTACACACTAAATCGGTGCTTAATACCCCTCTCCCTTGTGATGACTATCTGTCATGGCCCAGACGTTCTTTGTGTCTATCTACAGGCTGCAACTCCCCTTATTCCTAATGAGGCCAAACTGAATTTGACACTGACTGAATAGTAACTCAAAATGGCTTCCCTGGAAGAAAGCATTATTTATTATTTTCCTGAAAGGTCTATAGCACATAGAGAAAAAAATTAAAACAAAGAGCTCCATGCATGTTTTCCCTTAACTATACCTCAATCTTGCCTAGCATAGTGGGTAATTCCCCTCACCCTAGCTAATCCTCATCTGTGATAGGGGATCATATCAAAAGGCTTGGATTCTTCACTATGATTAACAGACAGATAAGTAGGAAAAGCTCAAGGGAATCACTGTGTAAGAGAATACCTCTGTCTCACACTAACAAAGGAAAGCCAAAAAGACAGTAAGAAAAAAAAAAAAAAAAATCAGACCCATTAGGGTCTAGATATACATCCAACAAAACTTTGAAATCCAAGACTTGTCAGACTAGTCAACTTGCATTTTTATGGACATCGTGGTCATGTCTTTTTCTGAATCCCTAAGCTTCTTTTGTTTTCCCTGTAAGAAGTCATTCCCAATACTTGTTCCTGGTTTCTGAACATACAGTTGCTACTCCCATGACATACTCCCTGTCAGAGTTTGTCTCTGTACTCGTCACCTCAGCTGGGATGTAGATTGTTTGGCACAGGATGTGTGACTTACACTAGGGTCATTAATTCTTGATACATCTGCAAAGCTCTTGATCTTAGTCTTAGTCTTTTCAGCAAACTTTTAAAAAAGGAAAGGGAAAGTCAGGTTGCAACACTAATTTATCTTTTTGTCTGCCAGCAACAAAGGAACCAATGGGCAAAACTCTGTCCTACCTCTGCACGCCTGCTGAAGTGAGGGAGAGAGTAGAGAAAGTCTCCCTAATTCTATTTCTGAGAACTACAAAAGTTGCAATTATTATGGCTGGGGAGTGTCAAGGCTATTTAGGGTCCAGTGCAATTTCTTATTCAACAGTTTCCAAAGAAGACACTGTCCTTCCTTAATCTTAAACAACAGTAAGACACCTTTTATCTGGAAAAGCAGGGACATGTCATGGATATCTCTTTTGGATTATTTGTGCAACTACTTTTTTTTACAGATACATTCTTTGGTGCACTGTAAGGAAGTATGCCAATGTTCAAAGAAAAGTAGACTGACATACATATTGGTTGATTTCTCTTGCAGCTTACTACAGATAAGCCTTGAAGTAAAGATTTTGCTGAAGCTCTGTTTAAATCAAATAAACTAAAATGCAACTGTTAAGCCTTCATGGCTGTAAATGCAGGTAAAAATATGTTCTCATAGGCCAAATCCAATATAACTGTAACTGTTCATGTTTTCTGAGGATCTAGTCCAATAGATTCCAGAAGCTCACAGGAAACACCAAGTATAAACACCCAGCATTTACTGTCACCAGAGCAGCATACTTTCATCTAACACAGATAGATGCAGAACACAGTGTGTCACTAAAGAACAATTAAAAATTTACTTTCACTTCCCCAGGACATCAGATCACCAGTGATGGGGGAAAATCCATGATGCATTTATCAGAGAGAAATCCACACAGTTGAAGCATAACAGAAACTTTACCAAATAGCTACGTAGAAAATGCTCAGAATCTTTCCATTCACATGCTGTATCTGGGGAAAAAAGCTTTGATTTAGAAAATACATGTTTTTCTGAAGCCCTAGTTTGTTGTTAATAAAATATTTTTTTATTTGTAAGATCATTTCAATTGCTTACACACAATTTTTTTCTTGGTCAGCTTTTTTTTTCCCCCCACATAAAGGTACAATATCCCTCTTTTCCTTTGTATGTAATTACAATGTCATAAATACCAGTATGCCTTCTTGAACTAATTTAAAATACAAGAGGCACCATTCCATACTTCACAGCATTTATCTCCAAGAACTGCATAAGCAGGAAGTGACCTGCAAGTATAATAAGCAGATGGGTTTATTTTCTTTAATAACCTGGGCAGACAGTGTCCATATGTCAGAATCACAGTTATGCACAATGAACCTTTGAGCAATGGTCCAGTGCATCCAGATATGTCTGATAGTTGCGCCAAGACATTCTAGTGCTCTTCAATATTTATTTCAGGCCATGATTGACTGGTTGGTGGAGATTTTTGTCAAATATTTTCAGAGTTAAGTCTTTATTAATATGAATTGTCTAGTGCAAACAGATGGTAACAGGAGAGATGAGAAAAACAGCTCTTTTGATTTGCAGGGAAGACTCTCTTTCCTATTCTAGGGACTGTGCAGTGTGGCTCCATCTAGTTTTCTAAGAAGCACTGAGATACAAGGATCTTGGAAACATGCTATTTAATGTATGTAGCTTAAATACCCTTTGCAGAATCACAGAATGGTTGAGGTTGGAAGGGACCTCTGGAGGTCATCTGCTCCAATCCCCCTGCTCAAGCAGGGCCATCTAGAGCCAGTTGCCCAGGACCATGTCCAGATGGCTTTCAAGTATCTCTAAGGTGGAGAGTCTAAAACCTTGCTGGGCAATAAGCGCCAGTGCTCAGTTGCCCTCACAGTAAAAAAGTGTTTTCTGCTGTTCAGACAGCATCTCTTGTGTTTCAGCATGTGCCCACTGCCTCTTGTCCTGGCACTGGGCACCACTGAAAAGAGCCTGGCTCCATCTTCTTTGCACTCTCCTTTCAGGTATTTATATACGTTGATAAGATCCCCTGAGCCTTCTCTTCTCTGAGCTGAGCAGTCCCAGCTCTCTCAGCCTTTCCTCAGTCATCTTAGTGGCCCTTCACTGGACACTCTCCAGTAGCTCCATCCCTCTCTTGTACTAGGGAGCTGCACACAGAACTCCAGGTGTGGCCTCACCAGTGCTGAGTAGAGGGGAAGCATCACCTTCCTCAACTTCCTGGCAACACTCCTCCTAATGTAGCCCACCAAATAAATACACAATACACACCAAATATATCATTACAAAGAAATATAGGACACAACTTTCATAACAAAATTAGCATTGTTTTTCTCTTCATAATAAAAGTATGAGCTTCAGTTTTGCTGACAACCTAAGTAGCCTACATTTGATTACAGCTGATGCCAGATGTAAAGCCAGAGTGTGACAGTGGTAATGGACAGGTGGATACCAAGAACAATCCACACAAATTCTCCTCAGGGACCAAGCAGTTACACAAATGGATGGGACACTTTCTACTGCAGCATCAGGGAGGAATTGTCCCCTCCAGCATCCCCAAAGAGAAAAAGATGGTAGCACAGTGGGAAAGGATAAGAATATCTAGGAAGTTCATACTCTATACTCCCTGAAGTGGAGTGGCTTTGGGCAGCTTTCTACTATGCAGAGAAATAAAGTTCTTTCCTGCTTAAGGTGAAATTTCCCCCTAAGCTACCCAGGGGCTGATATAGCACTGTACTGGCTATAAATTCAGACTCTAAATAATTTGCCTTAGTCTGTACCTTAAAACTTCATTAACTATGACCTTTCAAAAGAAATTAAACTTGACTCACCTTGAAATATCCACTTTTTGTCTTCCTAATCATTTTCATAACATTATCACCTTAAAAAAAACCCCATAATGTTTATGTTATTTAACACCATGTTATTTAGAAAGCAGATATGAAACAAGGAGCTTGCATCTTTCAAATACATGAGAGATTTTGCTCCCTTCTGACTGATTTTTAAACTGTCCTTATTTTCAAATAGTACAGGGCTCTTATTTTGTTCATTTTCTATTAATCTTTTCTGGAAGTAGTAAATAAAATAACTGTAGGTTTCTTAGTAGACATCTGTTCCATAAATAAACCTTGCTTCCTGCTATTTATTGTGTTTGATTAGCTAGAAATAATTGCTCTCAGACTTTCATGGTCCATTATGGTTCTCTGCTCCCAAGACCTCCCCTTGGCCTGACTTACAAAGGGCAAGAAATTGGCTCTTACACTTGCTGACATGTGGCTGGTGAAGTCCGTAGGGTGACGAGCACATTAATCAAAGATGATAGCAAAATACAACTGTCCCTCATTACAAGGACAATTGAACAAATCACCCTGATTTTCAGGCAGACTGGGTTCTGCTGCTTTATCAAAGACAATAAACAGACTTCATTATAAATATAAATGCAAAGGGCCAGGTTCCACAACACAAGTTTAAATCAGGAGAGATTGTGTTCAAGTCTATGCAGCCAAGCTGCTATATTGGCATGAAAACGAACTAGCAAATAATCTGTAGGCAACAAACAAGAATTTTAACATGGCCACATTTTGCTCTCTAGAAACTGACCAGATTTTCCCGGTAACGCAAGCAGGATTTGATACCAGACACACATATATTGCCAAATTACAATCACAGTTTTTGGAAACATATCTATAATATAACATACCTACACACAATTCTACAGAAAGAGCTTTACATGAGCACCTCTCTTTTCTCTTTAAACCATCTTTTCCATTTCCTGAAAGCACGAAGAAATCTTCATTTGCCTAGCTTTAGAGACTTCAGTTAATATCACAGCTAAAACTTTTAAAAGCTACAAAGAAGTTTCCACAATGCATTTGAGAGTACAATACAACACTGATTTTAGCCTATGAATCAGCCAGTCCCGTGGACTTTTTCAGTTTCCTTTTGATCCAAGTGTCCTGATCTCAGAGGGGATCCAGTTGTTCCAGTTAAACTATTTAGTATTGAACAAAGTCCAAGCAACGCAAAATACCACAAGAACATTAATTACCAGAGAATAAAACTTTAAATGATTACATGAACTCACTGAAGTACTCCGAAAACTGAATAAACTTTTGCAACTTCTGTTTGAGGAGCCCAGCTGTCCCTGATTTTTTTTAACCTCTGCAGAATACGAGTCCTAGAAGGAAAGAAGACGGAGAGGAAGAAGGGGCAAGTTGTTTGTTCGCTATATCCATGCTATCAAAAATTATACAATCTGTACTGTTTTTTTCTGTTGGGGAAAAAAAAAAAGTACATTCATCTGGAAAGACAGTTCCCATAGAAATCAGGCTCTGTCTGCATGCCATTTCTCCCTGAAGATTCTGTCAGGAGGGATGGCAGTGTGGGATCAGCTGGAAGCTATCACAGAAATTCACCAAACCAGATCAGCACCTTCTTACCTTTATTCAAGCAGATTTTTCCCCTTTTGGGGGTCCCATGCCATAAGGGATACACAAAACTTCATTTGTGTAATGTCCTCAGCCTACATTACTAGCAGTGTTTAGCTCCCTTGCTCCATTGTTTCTTTGATGGAGAATGTAGGCCTTTAGTTAGCACAAAGATGGATTTGCATGACAGTCAATTGACAGAGGGCACAATCGCAGCACTTCATATACTAGTATAAACCAGCAGAAATATTTGAAATGCCTCTCAAAAACCGGAAAAAAACCCCAACCGACTTATTTTCTAACCATTTAGCATCACTGTTCATTGATTTTTTTACTACATACAGGTTTCTAAATGCAACTACACTTGCAATTTTTTACTGTGTATTAGTAATATTACAAACCTGTATGAACTTTATTCCCAGACTAATGGACTTTAATCCTATAATCCTGCCAAGAAAAATATTTCACATTCACCGCAGTAAACAAGATCTCCACAAATGTAGAAGGAAGTCATTTACCAGATGTTACTATTTGTCTTACAAGTCTGTCTTTGACTTTTGCTTATTTTCTCTTGACCTTGTAGGCTTCTCCCATACACACTTGGCACAGAAAAACAAATGTGAAGCCTTTGAAAGCCAGTTGTTATCCAGCTAAAAAGTTCCTTGAGACCTAATATATATACCTTTTTGGTGTGTCAAAAGAACTACTCGTATCATTTGACCACCACAAAAGGATCACTATATCAGCTTCCTGGCTTTTCTAAAAGGATGCCATATACCTTTACACTTAGCTTGGAGCTTTTGCAAGATTCTTCAAGGTACTGAACAAACAAATCAAATGAAATCCCAGCTAACAGATGCAGTTAAATTACCTTATTAAAAAAAAAAATCACAGAAAAGGAAGATTAGATGATTTGTGTTTACTTACGACAACATATCCTCGCTATTGTTAATGAAAGAGTTAATATCCGTAATTCAATTGAAGAACAGTAATTCAATTGAAGAACAATATCAGTAATTCAACAACTGAAATGAAGGTAGGTTTTTCCATTTCAGATTTTTAAAACAACATTCTCCTTTTCCCTCCTAAATAAACAGGAGGCTGCTGGTGGTCATAAAGCTACACAGCATTTGAAATGCATGTGGTCGCTTGCTGATACATTTGTTCACATACACACAAGCATTCAGCATAAATTCATGCTGTGTTAGCTAAACCCGAGGATCATGTGTGGATCACCATTGCTATAAGTGTCTCACTGAACTAAGAACCTTCTTCTCATTCATCACAGATAGAAGTAGCATATACTACCACTGAAGCTATTGAGCTTCCAGAACCACTGAGAAGTCTCCAAAAAAATAGCGTCTAGAGTAACAGTTTGAAAGCAGCTGTCATAAATAGGGGAAGAAAATACAGAACAAGCAAGTTGCAAAAAGCACTTTCTTCTACACCATCACTTCAGATTTGCCTGGGCTCTGCTTTCACCAGCTGCACTTTAGCAGCTCCAGAACATGGGGACATGCTGCTGTTTAAGCTGTGTGCGCAGAAGATGGGATTTAGCCATGTACTGTTAGCACTTTTTCTTCTGTTATCCCACCACTTTCTTTTCTCCCAAATGCCTACTAAAAATGTTTAAGCATGGGAAAAGAGAACTGAAACAGAAAGCAGGAAACATCCGGAGCCCCAGCTCTCTACGTGCAACGGTATTAGAAGGACAACTTTCCCTCCATAATTGCTGTGCACAGTGGGCAACTGGTCCAGATTTGTGCTTGTGAGATGGATAGGAGGAAATCTTACACCAGATTTCTTGTTGCTAGTTGATAGTAGAGCAACGGCCCTCAGGAGAAGCTCTGCCACACTCAAATTGAGTTGAGGCATAGTCCCAGCCCTTTGGTTTTGGCCAATTCCAGCAAAAAGGTGGAATGGAAAAGAAAGCAAAAAACTGAGTCTGAGACTGAAATCAGCCCAGGCAACAAACAGGACACAGCTGTACTGAAGGAATAGCCTAATTCAGCAAAAATGCTCTGACCAGAACTGTAACCACGGGGCCAGTCACTGAACAAAGCAGCAGAGACTGAGATTCACATGTATTACATCCAAGGAAGACAGACCACCATGAGAAGCAAAAACATCCTGGTTGGGACTAATACAGTGAGTCAGCTGGGGCTGTGAATCATGCCAGGGAAAATGTAAGTCTGTAGGTGTTTGAGGCTCCATACAGCCACAATACGCATGATGTGTTTAATTCACAGTACAGAATCCAGAATGCTCCTTCAGTCTGGTTTTGTTTCTGCTCAGTTGTGCACATTTTTATTTCAATGCAGCATGTATGTCTGACTACTCCTTCTCCTCAGAAGCTATGGAAAAGATCCAAGGCATTTGAACCTAGAATGGCCTGGCATAAAGAATTAAGTGTCACATTCCCTAGGAAGATATTGGAAAGGAGACTAATATTACTAATTCAGGTAAGATGAAAAATGGACATGCGGCCATAGTTAAGGCAAAGAGTTTGGCTTCAATTCAGCTGAATACATGAATCAACATTAAGTCCTTGGATTTGAGTTTATCTTTCATTGAAGCTCTTACACCACTGTTACTTCACTCCACTCCACAAATATTCTGCTAGGGCAAACAAGTATTTTGAAATATTGCAACATTTGAATCATATCTGCTTAGTCTGCCTGACAACCTGGATAGTCGTTTTATCTTAAGTACAAATACTTAAACTAGAAGGGAAGAATTTAAAAAGTATCACAGAACCAAATAACAGCTAAAGTTCGTAGTTAAAATATATTTGAAATAAGTGTACTCTTTCTTAATAATGAAGAAATAATATAGGTTACACCTGTTTTCACATAAATACATTGCTAATCAAAGAAAAATAACCAGAAACCCACATGGAAATGACCAAGATAATTGCAGTTGCTTGAGATATGGCTAACAAAATCAGCATCCATTTTACACATGCACACACACACTTTTTTTCCCTTTTAGGTCTTTAAAATTCTGTCTTCTGTGTCGTATATCTTACTATTTAGAAACAAGTAATACATGCAAGAGTATAGAGTTGTAAGTAGATCAGAGACAAAACACTAATAAAGAAAAAAAGAAAAACGAATAGTCATAGGATTCCCAGAAACCACAAATAAACAAAAGCAAAACAAACTTACTGATAAAACAGAAGTGAAGTCAGAGAATTTGTGTTTTTTTCCTGCAGTATCCTGGGAACAGATTTTAGAAATGTGCACACGAGTAACTTGCGTGTATATGACACATGGATAGAAGTGTTAGCAAAATAATCTTTTGGTACTTCTCCTGTTGAACTGTCTCTTACTTTGTGCTTGCACAGCATCTGTACAACAAACTTGCAAATAATAAGCCGCCTGTTGAGAAAAAAGCAGCAAGACACACTTCTATCAGAAATAGAGGAAAGTTGTGTAGAGTGAGTGACAAAAAGGTTTTAATTGGCATCTTGGAAAATCAGTTTAAAAAACCTGATGTTCAAGAATTGTTTTATACAAAGTCTTAGTTGTTTTAGAAATATTTTGATGGACATAGATTCAGAAAAGGGTACAGCTGGGGAGGGAAGAGAGGCAATTAAAAGCAAAACTTCTAGAAGGGAGAATATATTTTGAGGTAAAGTTTTGCTCCCTCTGTTCTCTTTCCAAAACTATCAGAAACGCAAAGCCTACTTTTCCACTCACGTCTTTCTAAAGAGTAGATGAGTTAAGCATCAAGTTAGAAGTGAACAAACATATGCAAAATCAAAAGGGGCACATAATGACAGTAAAAAACAAAGGCCCTTTCACTTTAGTTTCACATCAGTTATTACTTGTCAATACATTGGTTTCAAATGCAAGTTCTCCAAGAAGAATATTGTGCCAGTATTTCAGTCTTGTATAACTAATAAAATAATAATAATCTGTTAAAATACAATATCAGCAACACTTAATTCGTATTATATAACAGCCATAGTTATCAATACCTCATTTTCACTAATCTTTTGTAAATATTTGGTAAGTATGGAAATAATCTGTGATGGCTAAATCCTGAAAATGTACTTGCTTAACTTATTCTCTAAGTTTGGATGCTTATCAGAACATTTTCAAACTACTTGAAGGGTAAACCCCAGTTCTCTTTTTATGAGGTAGCTAAAACCTACGTGATACACAACTACATTTGTCCAATATGCTCTTGTATTGATTCAGCAGTTGGAGTAGCTGCCACTATCCTTTTTGCATCGCATTTTCCTTATAAGATAATTAAGCTCCAAAAGCATACATTTTGCAACACCTGAGCTTTGCTTGATCAAGGTTGTCCTACCTCGCCATTAGTCTGGGTAACAGAAAGTCAGTTTTAGGGACCCTGTTCTACTCTTGCTCCCAATGAAAAGCTCCATAACTGCAATGGAAGTAAGATTGAGTTTTGTTGTATAATATTTTACATAAATTTTGTTTAAAAAAGCAAGCAAACAAAAATACCCCAGTGGCTTGTAACCAAAACCAAATGAATTTGCACAGCAGATAAAGAACAAACAAACATCAGAAACACAAAGTGTGAAGTCCTTGTTGTTTCTGCCTTACAAATAGGCTCATGTTTTTCCCTAAGTTCACTGTTGCTTTCGTGGAGTGTAGTTCAGGGAATTTTGGTCATATAGTGGCAAGTATTACAATTCACACATTGCATTGTGCCAAAAGACAGGAAGGAGGAGGGGAAGACAGGGACATAGAAGTCTGCTTATTAAAAAAAAAAAGCAAGGGAGAGTTTTGCTTTGAAACAGTCATGGAAAAACACTGAGATTCTCAGCAGTTCGTTTAACTCATTTGCTTTAAAGGCAGCAAAGTTTTTTTTTTAAAAGAGACTACAAAAAAACAAGTCAAAACAGTAAGAATGATGCTATGGCCTGGGGTAAGTGGTAGCACATGGAGCAAGTGTTTTTCAAACCACTCAAACAGGCATCTTCTGCAGGTGAATATGGGAGACCATTCCTTAATGTCCCAGCTAACTTTCCACTTCTCTGTTCTGAAAAAGTCATGGGCAAAAAGCACGGTATATGATCTTCACAAGTGGTTAGAAAGCTATCTGTAGCATCATATGCCTCATTTTTTTAAACACAATTATGTGTGAGCAGGAAATGCTCCTGCTTGAACTTGGAGTCCTACTCGTTATTTTATCTACAAAGTCTTTGCTATGGAGTGCTGCCTAGTGTTCAGAGTGAATCAGAAACTGAACACAGACCCAAGAGAGCTGGATAATTGTGTATTTGGAGAGAAAGGAGCTTCAGGCCCTTTGGGGAGTAACAAAGCAAGCTCAGCTTAGTTTGAATGTAGCCATTTTTATTTAGAAAACAGAACAACATAAAAGTAGCATGGCACACATTTAAACAACTCAAAATGAGTAGACATTGCTGTCAAAATAGGACTGTAAACAGAAATCCTAACTGAACAGACATTTCCAGGGAATCAACTAGGCTGTACACGAGCATGTGGTCAGTGTGCTTCAAAATGCATTGTGCAGTCCTATTCCTTCACCACATTTGGAAGGGACCCTGAGCGTAACAGAGCCTCCAGCCTCCACACCAACTTTGTACCAACTAGCATGCAGGAAGAAATGGTGCATGCACTGGGGTAAGGATGTGGCCACAACTTGCATATGCACCCATCTTTTCCATGTTCCACAGCATACACAAAATCATAAAGCTATTGCTTGATGCTATACAATTAATCTATCACTCCTTTTGCTGATCAGGGATACATAAAATGATTATATAGTTTGCTGATTATAGGAAGAGTGGAGGATTGGTAAAGAGGACAGTTTGCTGATTTGGATTTCTCAAGAGTGCTCAGGAATTTGGGTACCTGCAAACAGCATGTGGCTTTTTTGAAGTCATATGCTGTCAGACATCTGAGAAAAAAAAATTAAGCATTAATATACAAAACAAAATGTTGCCTTGGAAAACCATGACACCGGATAGGACTAGAAGGGTTTAGGGGATAATTAGCTAGCCATGAAGTGCCTGGTGTACTGGTGGGACCAAAAGGGACAAATGTAATCAATGGATACCTATGCAAGGGACTCTAGAGCATCAACAGGAAATACTCATATCCCAGTATTTGGCAGAGGTATCACGCTAACAGAATATCATGTCCAGTTACGATGTCCAAACTCTAAGGAAGGTCCTAATAACATGAAGACAGTTTTGAAAAGGGAGAGAGGAGTAGCCGATGGTCAGAAGAACCATGGACAATAATGTTAAATCCTAGGAGTGCAACCTGTCTAGCCTAACCAAAACCAGTTAAAGGCACAACTTAGTCCAGCCTGTGAGTACTGGCTAGAAAATAGTAATATGATAGAAAGTATTTCAGCCTCAAAGTTAAAAGGAAATACTATGACTAGGACTCAAACGAGACAATTTTAAGCCAGAAAAAAAGGATGTTTTGTTGGGTTGGTTGTTTCTTAAACACTGGGGATAGACACCTGCTGGACTAACTTTGGGGTTTTGGGGGGGGGTGGGGGGGTGGGGGGGTGTGTTTTGGGGTTTTTTGTTTGTTTGTTTTAAATCAAACAGTTTTCTAAAAGACATGCTCTATTTCAACAAGGAATTAGTTTCTATTAACCTGAAGTACTCAGCAATGTGAAAAGTACAGAACACAAACAAACAACTTATAAGCGCAAAACAGAGGAGGAGCCTTAACCTCCTGGATATTGGGGAAATTTTCCCTTCTGAAAAATGATCACTATCTTTTAGCAGATGTGCCCGGGCCTCAGTATTGGCAGCTAGACTCTGTTTCTTCATCAGACAAGGAAAACAAACAGAAAATCTCTTCCCTTTCCCCATTGATTTTAGTATGTCAAGTAATGGTTTCATTGAATATTTTCGTAAGGTATAGGTAAGTGAACCATAATGCAGTTGCAATGGCCAGCATTTGACTAAGCTTAAGTGAAGTTTCAAAAAAAAATGTTTTGAAAGATGCATCTGAAAATTCTCAGAGCAGATCTGACCATGTCCTTCTGCATAACCCAACAGATAGACAGATACAAAACTGACTGTATGCTGCTGCTGTGCTGTTGTTAAACTGCCAAGAGTGGTTCTTGCCAAAAATTCCCCCTTATTTCAAAACTTAGGGGAATTTAAAGGACAGGATTAGATTTAGATCCAGACGACAGTCCAAACTGAGTTGGGAACAATGTGGAACCAAAAAAACCTGACTGGTACTTGGAGAACTGTGTTACAGGACAGTATGTTCCACTCTCTAGGGCATCTCTGGCCAACACAAAGTGCTCCTGCCATCTCCCCTCTTTTTCTCTGTACTTAAATAAATCCAAAGATAAACTGGTTATTGGTTTAAAATAAATTATTTCAGTGGCAAGTTTCTGAGTTTTATGTCCACAAATTCATTCTTTATGTAGTTTAAGAGAGGGACATGCTTAAATTTCGACATGAGGTATTCAAACTGAATGATGACACCACAAATACAAGTACACTAATGCTCAAGTCAAGGTTTTTATCCACCTTGCCTTGCACTGTACTGTAGGAGAAAGTGCATTCTGGAGGGGCAGAGGGCAGAATCTTAGTTTTATCAAAACATGTTCATAAATCAGAGGCACAGATTTACTGTTTAAAATTACTATTTAAAAAACAATCAAAGATTAAACAAGTGATAATAATCTACTAAGCACAACAGTTTTGTATTTGCTGCAGAGCCACTTTAGAAAATTATCTTCTCCGGGCTTAACCAAACACGCACAGTAAAGGATAACAGGACTGATCTTAACTGTTCTTTTGCAGTGATAAAACTAGGTCTAGTTAAATGAAGGTTAAGGGAAGGATTGAAAGAAAAACTGAGGAAAGAGAGAGACATCATGGGCAGAAAGAGAACCTAGGAGAACGGCTGGCAGGTAGATGGCATGCACTAAGCAGCTGCCATTGTGAAAGCCAGCCAAAAAGAGAGCTGGCATTTAGCCAGAGCAACATGCCACCAGCATGTCAAGGGATGGGGACTCTGAAGCGGCAGACCTGAGACTAAAGTCAAATGAGCTTGCTGAAAGTTGCATGGAGGGCTGCCTCTGTGTGAGCAAAGGGGTTTCAGTCTTCTGGAAGCAATGAAACTTTTTGATCTTTGAGATCAAATCAGACCACATTACTAAAGGGTCACTGAAGCAACTCATTAGAGCCATTGGCTGTACTTTTCTTGAGCAACAATTAAAGCTCATGTTTTGCGAGCTGGTGCTGACCATTTAAAAGGAACAAAGTGACAAAGTAGACTTTAGAAAGATAGACAATACCTTTTTATAATTTCTGAAATCCAACTGTCTTATAGAAAGATCATTTTGTTTTGCTGGGTAATTTTCAGTAGGAACTTCCAGGGTTTCTCTGGATTTTGTGACAACTGTACTTTCTCACAAAATATTCTTCCCCTTTTTCTTTTCCAAGAAGCCTTAATTACAATGATGGCGTGGTAAAATAATAGTTGAACATGATTTGTCTTAGAGATTTATAAGATAATGAAGAAATATGAAGTCTCCACCTGCAGGATTATTTACAGCAGATATTCTCTTACTCTAAATTTAAAATTAAATATTTTGATGTCTTGCAAATAAATACAGCATGTAATAGTTAAAAAGTTGGTTTTCCTACTGGGCACTGGGCCAACCCTTAGGAAAGCTGTCATGGGTTCCCACTAAAGCACAGAGCATCTCCTGAGAATAGATGTCTACCCATCATGAGCTCATATGAATTTTATGTTCCAGTTCTCAGAAAAGCATTTTGCTTTCCTTGCTCATTGTCTACTCATTTACTACATCAGAACAAAATCGCATTCGTTTATTTGGTATTAATTACAATCTTGGATTTAAAAGAAACATTGTGTTTCAACTAAAATTTGTATTAAAGTTCTTTTCTGAAGAATAGGAAGAAAGAGAAAAAGAAGAAAGAATAAAGAACTAAAAGTGTCATGTACTGATGTCCATATAGTAAATAAAAGCCATCACTTGCTTAACATTAACATCCACTTTTCCAAGTCAACAACCTCACTACAGTTGCTATCTGCCCTTTCTCTTCTTCTAAAATAGATTCTAAATGATTGACTGTTAGTACATGACATTGATCAGGTTCGCTTTGAATCATTTGCTTTTTCCTTCAAATGAAACAAATTCATTTGAGCTACCTGGTATTGCTTCCTGAGTAGGATACACTTGGGAAGTAACTCTGTTTGGCAAAACAGTGAGGAAAACATACCCTAAGTGATAATTGTTTCCTGGAATGTTTGGGCTGATAAACAACTTCAATGTATTTGAACCACATTCCTATGCTAAACGATGTAGTAGTTTCCAGGGAAAAAAAGGTTTTCTGATAAGGCTTCCACTAGCCATGGTAAAAGAAACAAGATTTTTCTTGTTACAATTTGGAAATAATACGGTGTGCAAGAACTATTTTCAGTATCACACAAATACCCTGTACAATTTTTGGTCAGACTCTTCACCTCTCCAGTCTTATCTGTTCTTGCATAAAATGGCACTACTGTCCTTATTAGCTGCCAAAGTACTCATATGACCTGTCTTACCAGACTACCTGCAGATTAGACAAACACTAATGATTCTGTAAAAGAAGAAAAGTGTTACTACTTTCATTGACCAGATGAGGTAAAAATTGGTTAAAGGACAGATTGAAAGAGAAGATGCAGGTGTTTGAAGGGCAGTTTAAGGAGAATTTAGACAGCTAAATCAAGGTCATCTACAGAAAGCTTCCTTTGTCACATAAGAAATCTAAGTATTGGTAAACACCTATGTTTTGCTAGCAATCTTACTTAGGTGCATATCCAGAGGCACCACTATCTTGAACAGCTTCCATGTTTGAGTAGCACTCACAAGCCTCAAGAAGTTTAAAATTTGCAATCCCTATCCCAGCTCAGAAACCATGGTCTAGCATATGTGTTCAGAGTTCAGCAGCCTGCAATAAAAAGAAGAGTAGCCTGGGGACACTTGCATGAAAACTATATTTCTGAATTATGATTAAAGATAGAGATCAGCAGGTTACAAAAAAAAACCCACCGTGAAAGCTCCCTTATTGTTGAACCAAAAAAAGTAAACTTGTACCATACAGCTAGACTGTTTAATTCAACCTTTGTGAATTCTATTATGATTCTGCTTATACTAGCATAAATCAAGAGTAAAACTTACGATAATGACCACATACATATGTAAAAGTGGCATAAAAAGTAAGAACTATAGCGATAATGTTGAATCAAACAAGGATCCAAACTGAAAACTGATCTTTTGAATCACTGTTCTCTGCATTTTCATTCATTACATCTGAATGCAATCAGTAAAGTGGAGGTATAGCCCAGGACCAAATGCTGGGATATATGCAGACAAATTAGAAAATTAGGCCATAAGAGTGTATTTACTTTGTCCAAACTCTGGAATAGCAGTCATTAAACATTCAATATTTACCCCAAATCACCAGATAACACAGTGATATGCTATTTAGAATGCAGGAGTGTCATATTGCAGCTGTAATTAGTCTTTTAAAAAATCAGATATCATTATTTGTAAATCACTAATGAACAATAATCTCTGAGGGAAATTTCTCTCCTCTAAGAATAGATAGGAATAAGTGGGAAGGGATCTGTGTGATACACTTCTAGGTACTTGGTCACGTACCCATAACAGGGCTGAAACACATTCTGGGCTTACATGATAAGTAACAGCTCCTCTTCTAGCACTTGCCACATTGCATCTGCTAAATATAGAGTGGGAAAAAAGAACAGTTCAAAGAAAAGATAAGAGGGTAAAGCTGTAACCGCTCTCTCTCAAAATGCACATTGATATATGTATTTCCATATCTAACTGGGCACAATTCCTTCCATCCACTTTCAGAAAATTAACTACAATTGGAAATTATTTTCCGTATTCACTTTCTTGCTCATTGTTTCCTCCATCCATCTGTTTTTGTTCTTGATACCTACTGAACGCCTCTCCCCCCAAGGCTGTTCCTATTTCTTCCTCTACTACAAAAGAGGTAAGTTTCAGCTTGTTTTTGAGAGAGAGGGGAAAGGGGCCAGGGAGTGAAGATGATATAAGGAAAAATCTCAGATTGCAAGGCTTTCTGTTCCTGAAAAAAACATGGATAGGAGAGAATATAGGAGCTGTGATTATTTCTTCTAAGAGAGGCTGTTTGCACAGCCGTAACCCATACATTCAACCTTTGTCAGCAGCAATGGCAAGGGCAGGAGGTAGAGATTAGTTTTTCAGTCTGAAAATCTTGTTTCCTTACACATAAGGTAGATTGTTTGCTGGTCTCTATAAATTGCTGCCTTAGGCAGCCGGTTACTGTGTCTATTCTTTGGGACAGGTCTATGACTGTACCCAATACACATCCCTTCCTTTCTTCTATTCTCTGTCAAGGTGTCAATTGTTAAACTACCCTAACAGCACCTGCAGTGAGGACAATCTGCTTTCAAATCCTCTGATTTTATTGACACTCTTATTCACAGCCAACCAGCACAGAAGGAAACCTGTTTAGCAGCTCTCTACCACATACCACTGCTTTAAAACATTAGCAAGGCCTGTGGATACTTACCCAGGAGGCTCCAGTGAAGTGAACCCACTCCTCAGTTCTTAATTTCTTGTGGATCCCAGTTCACAACCAGGCAGAACTTCTAATTCTTGTACCTTACATATATCCATATTCATTCACATCCCCCCCCCCCCCCCGACTTCTCTGACACTATTCTGGTACAACAGGGCTTGCTGGGAGCTGCTAAGATGCATTTAAGAGAGTTGGCAGCAGCTCCTCTGACTATTTATTGCTTTCAGAGTTAGGGTTTGCTAAATATTAGGCCTAGGGTTCAGACTATTATGGGCTGCAAGAATTGATTAGATTTTGGCAGAGGAAGGAATAGGGGAGTAGTGGTATAAGAACAAAACTTCTTATTTTTTCCTAGTCAGTAGCAGTTGTTGATTGCATGCCTGAAATATAGGGCTGTACTTTGGTTTGGGCTTAGACCAAGTATTGATGTCAAATCATTAGGGAATAGATGGTAAAAATAAAAAAAAAAAAATCTGTCAGGGTAAGTGTAGTCAGCACCTTCACATGTTTCACAGCCATTTCCCTGCTATTTCCCCACAAGGGGCTGGAAGGAGCCCCATTTTACAATTAAGGTTGTGTTAAATTGTCAGGAACCTAGTCTCTAGTATTGGGATCAATCCCAGGAGACAGTGCCTTGTCTCCCATCCCAGCAGATCCACATTTCCACATAGCCAGGCACGTCCTGCCTGTGCCAAACTACGCCCAAATCCAGAAGTTAGCATACATTATCAGCCACTAGGTATCTGAACACAAACTTGAAAGACAGTTCTTATCTGACCCCTAACCCTGGCCTCATAACTCTCACTGTCTCTAAAACTAAAGTTTGCAAGATGAAGACCCAGTATACTAGCTGTTCTACAGAGCAAAAAAACTGCTCCTGACCTGAAAAGCTAGCAGAAAGTGCGTACCAAAAACACCAGAGGGCACATCATAATTCTTCTACGCTTTTATTCCTAACACCTACGAAGAAGTCCACAAACACGTTTTTTATCATGTTAGGTTAAAAAGAGATGTCAAGGGTAGAATAATAACGAAAAGGAATGGTCACAAGCAAGAAGCTATGACAAAAATAATTTTTTACCTCAGCAGCTTGAACTGATTGAAGGATAAGATCAGACTCATTCAATCAATCACATGGTATCACTACACGAAAGCTTAGATCCAGCATGCCAAGAAAAAGAGTGACAAATTGGGTATACTTGCTTGCCGTATATGTAATCATGCAACATCAATAATCAGATTATAAAAGAAGTGCTCTGCTATTAGGAGCTGTTCCTTCAGTTTATGTTTGTTCCGAGGTTTTGCAGCTATGGGTGTAAAATATTCTTGCAACTTAACAAATGAAGTTAGAGCAAAATTCATCCTTAAAACACTGGCACCAGTCACCATTTCTTAACATTAGATAATTTCATGAAAATTTCAGTGTTAGGAATTTCTTTTGAGGTTTTGAAAGTTATCCTACAAATATTGCATAAAAGCGAAACATTTATTTGCTGCTTTCCCTAATTGTTTTTTTCAGTAAACTATTAAAAATCAGGTATTCTTATTACTTTGTTTACCTGGAGATGGTTCTTTTTGAACTTTTTTCCTTCTTAGCTTATGTCTGGCAGTCAACAGAAAGGATCCCATGCCAGAAGCAGACCTATAATTAGCCCCATGCCCCAAAAATCTTCAATTTGAGAACATAATCCTTAGATAATTCATTTTAGAAACAAATTGGGAAGTAAGGAACTAGATTTTTAAAAGTTTGTATCTACACTTTTAATCCGGCTCCACGCAGAATTAAATCTTATAATACCCAAAAGAAAGTAGTAAAGAACAAATCTGAAAAAGTTTTGAAAGTAGCCACTGATTTTAGACTCACTGGAAACCATATTTATCCGATTTTTCAGATGAGATACATGTATCCTGTAGCAGAAGCCCTCTCAGTGAGGCACAAAACATCCTCAGGATTCATCACTTGGGAAATAACATTTGCATTTGAGAATGCTTATTAATGTCTTCTCCTTAGTCACGCATCAAGTTGCAATAAAAGCTATTCCTGCAACAGTGTTAACTAGTAGACAGTGCTTTCTTCCTGCAATTAAATTTTTACGTTATCTAGATAAAAGATTCATAAAGTTGAGATCATAATAAATACAAAAAGTAATTTACAAGATGCTAGGAGAGGGGGGAGATTGCTTCACACAAACACATGACTATCAGAAGCCTCTGCTTAAAATGTTCACATGAGAGTTAACCTGAATTATCTCTGCTGATCTATTTTGGAGAATTAGTACTTAAATAAAATAAATCTCATTAGTATTTACCCCTATAAAAGCAGGCTTGGTGAAAATGTTCCAGCTAGTTAGGCAGCCAAAATTTCATTGCAGTGAGAAGGGATGATCACACACATATTCAAGGACAAATCTCATGAAACTCATGTTTGACAGGAAATTGTACAGGAAGCTAATTCAGAGAGATCAAAATGAGGGTGGTATGTTCCCAGGACCCAGGGCAAGTCAGAAATCTTGCAGCTGAATTTTGTACATATGGTAATTTGATCAGAGTGGATATAGCAGAGAAGGGAAAGAAATAGTTGATTGAAAATGTAGAAAAATGAAAAATCAGCATGGGAACAAGAATTTCAGTATCTCTGTAAATAAGCCAGATCACAAAACTCCCAAATCAAAACAAAAGCTCCTTTATCATAGTAGGGTCAGAAATACCATAATTTGGGATACATGCATCAGACACTGGTCACTTAAACTGTAGGATTTCAAATTGCTATGCATGCTTTTTCATTCATCTTCTAGACAATGGACTAAACGCACTCCTGCCTTAACACTGTAAGCTAAAAAACACAGCATGAGAGCAAAACCAGCAGATTTGAAGGTAATATGCACTTCGAAGCCTACTTCATTTTCATGTGTCCAATATCAGATGATTATAAAATGCTTGTATCTTTTATATGTGTATTAGAATCATGGAATGTGACTCTTTGCTACGTCCTCTGTATTTCCAGAACATTGATAGAGAGGAATTCCAAAAGTCTGTAGGAAATGTATGTGGGCTGCAGCCTGCAGATCCCACAGCCACTGTACATATCCTTTCAGCCAGCCATCTGGTGATTTGTGGTAGCATGAACTTTGATCATAAGTCAAAACAGTTTAATAACATGAAGTACAGCAGTGTCCAAGTAATCCAAGTAAGAGCAGAGAGCAAAGCATTAGTTTGAGCTATAACACTGATTTGCTCTGGGAAAAATCACAGCTTACAATGTCCCTCTGGATGACTAAAAGAATAAAATCTGGTATTTAATTTTTTGGTTTATATCAAAACCCGCATCATCTTATTTTTGATCTTTTAGCCAACTGAAAGTTATAGTGGCTAAATCATAATCTGTTTGAATGACTTCTTCATTGTTCATAAACACAGGCAACTCAGCTAATACCAGTATGTGAATTGGAAATAATTTGAATTTACACCCATTTGTTCTTTCAGGAGGCACAAAATCCAACATTGTGTCTATGCAGGTTTCTTTGGGGAGAACTCAGAAGTCCAACAGGAAAGAGGAGGAGCAATGAATGGGAAAGCACAAGAGAAGTCAGATGTTTCCCACACAGCTATAGAATTTCCCTGGGGCTTTACACAACCTGGGCCAAATTCTGCACTCAGTTACATTTTTTAATACCTGACTGATTTCTGGAAAGTTGTGGATGTGAGGGAGTGAAATTTGGCACCCTGTTTTTATCATGGGAAAAAAGTGGCTGTGTACAAAGCATGAACTATAACTTATGTAATTATTTAAAGATTATTTTAAAAATATTTTCTGATACAAACCCATGAGGAATCTATAAAAAATCCAAGCCAAGCTATTGGAATCTGAATTTAAAGCAAAGCAAGTCAGAAATCTGAAGGACAAAACAGAAGTTGGACAGTACAGCTTAAAAAATTCCACCAGGTCATGGATCTATAATGAATAAAAATAAAAGTCCACTCTGTGCTTCTAGGCTCACATACAGAGCATGAAAGTCTACCGAGCACTGACCATGCAAGGCAGTCCCATCATCAAGGCTGAGGGGTGTCACAGATTTCAGCAGGATGTACAAACGGGAAGACCCAGATAACAAGGCAAGTATGAGAAGAGGGAGGCTGGAGTCACTTTGTTCCACTCTGCTGGACAATTCCCCCATTTCTGCATTCCTATAAAATATGTGATACTTCTCATTCTTGATGATGGAACTGTATTATGTAGTCAGATACTTCATCCACTTTGTCCTGCATTTTCTAATGTTACTGAAGTGATTTGGCTGAAAACATGAGAAAGTCGGTTCTGCATATTTTGGGTTTTTTTGTTTTCTTGGGCTTCTGCTGTAAATGAAATAAGAAATAAAAACTCCTTTGATTTGCCTGATCTAAAAAATAAACAACCACCCTTCTCCGCATTGTGAGAAGTAGCACACAGTTCTCCCAGGACCTGCCAGTGCTACAAGATGCACTGTTGACGACTATTCATTAAGTGCTGCTGAATTTAGAATCTTTGGAAATGCTTAAATGGTCTGCACACACGCTGATCAGGTTCTTGGAAATTAGCGAAGGCTGAAGGAAGAGAGAGAGAAAAGTAAGTTTCTAAGATGGGGGATTTCAATGTATTTAAGGTGCATCTACAGTTGTCTTGTTCTCTGTCTCATTCTGAGGCCCTGTTTCCCAGTCATTAGTACTAATACAGGTTCATAATCACATTCACTCTGAGTTGAACTGAACTTAGTAACAGGCATGAACCAGAAGCTAAACTGGACAAGAGTCTACATAGTGCATGTAACAGGGGCATGAGACATACCAAACGTGTCTCCCTCCTCACAGTCTTTTCGAGATAATCCATCAAGCTTCTCTTGCCTTATGGCTCCCATACCACTACCTTGATGTCACAAAACAAAAGCACAGATCTGACAGACCAAAAGCAGTCCTCCTGCTTTGGTTACTGCTTCTCTTCCTTCCCTGATACGGGAAATTTGGGGGTTTCTCCTTGTGATAGCCTGCACGTGTGGTTTTGCTGCCAGAAGAGTACCATGGCAACAGTGCGAGGAAGTGATCTGACAAGAAGCCATAGCAGCAAGCACCGCTCTTACGAATTATAAGACTGAAAGCAGTGTACTTAAAGCCCATATCCTGGATCACTGCCATGGTTCAGCTCCACACACACTCAGACTACACACTGGGTTTTTGACCAAGAAACCACAATACAGCCCTCATCCTACCCTTTTATTGGGAACTCCCAAATGTGTCTACAGAGTCCGAGGCCTGGTTTCTTTTTCAGTGTCTTTGGTTATAAAGGCAGCACAGAAGAAATAGAAAAGGTCTTCCTACCAGCCCAGAACACCACCAATCTTTACCATTTTTCCCCCTGAGGCACCAAAAGTACCCTCTTTCTCAAGCGTAGTCAGGAACCTTGATACTTGTCTTTGTTTAAATATGTTTGTGAAGAATTAAGGGAGAACAAGGGTTCTCCTCTTCCCTGTGCTTTTCTCTGGGTCCTGCACCACCTACACACAAGGGCAGGAACACACTAGCCAAATGATTCCCATGACCTATATGTTTATAAACCAGCCAATTAACATTTCTACATGAGGAGTGATTGCAGTATGCCTCACCAATGGCTAATCACAGCACACTATTGCAGCAATAACTGATGCATAAGCATCTTCAAAGGAAAATTGACCCTTCTAGTACCTGGCTGTCCGTGTAACCACACACACTTATCACCCTGCACACATGGCACCTCTTTTAAAATGGCGTTGCGCTTGGAATACAATCACATCCTACATTCTTGTAATGAGCAATAGCAGGCACAATGTCCCTGCTCACTTTTTCATCTAGAGTTGCCAATGACTTAGCAGTGTTTTTATTTCAAGAAAGATTTGAACCCAACTCTTAGAGAACATTGTGGGTATTGCAACACAGTATGAGAGGGAATGACAGTTGGGAAATGCTGCTAAAAACCTGTGATTTAATTTGCACTGGTGTTATTTTTCTTTATTAAATTCACAAGCAGTTGCATGGAAAAGGAAAATGCATCTGAATCTAGTTGTTTAGTAAGAGAAGCAGCAAAGTTTTTTCACTCTAATGCCTTGTCTACAATAGAAGAACTTCCTGAACTGATTCTGGACACCACCCTCCATGAGAACATCAAGAATAAACAGCTAAGTCCAATGATTTACTCATTCTCATACCTTTGCCAGATATCCATCAGAAAGGCGATGACAGAATCCCATTTTTAGGAAATCCCAGTAGGTAGGAAGAGAATAATAATGTTTATGCTGAAACTGGCAGTGATCATTCCAGTAAAACGCTAACAATTTTTTCTTGATCACAAATACAGTTGTCTTAAAAACATCTCCCTGAAACTGTTTTAAGACTAGTATATATATGTAAGGAACTAATTACTCATTCACCCTGTTCTACTTTTCCCGAGAGAGAAATTAGTTATTGTTTCTAAATGGATACTCAGTATGGAGTTTCTTTTAAATCATAAGGAGGTAAGGAGAGAAAAAGATGTAGCACTGGAGAACCAGAACTTCAGTTAATGACATAGGATTTTTGTTTTATAGATTCAGGCATTTCTGAATAATTCCTTTATATTATTGCCTAACAGTAGACTTCATATAACATCAGTTCAAAACTACTGTAATACAAGAGGACAAACCTCATCTGAAAGTTGGGAAACATCATTCATGTTTCTTCATCAAAAGTGCAGAGCTAAAGTTGCCATGAGTAACAGGATGTTTACAACAGCTTTGACTGTGCACTTAAATAAGCTTTTAACCACCAGGATGAACTGAGACTAGTGGTTAACAACACAACTGGCACCATTCTTTTATGAGTCGATAATTCAGTGAACACTTTCTGAACTGAAAGCAGTTAGACACATGAATGATACCATCCTTCATCCAGATGGCATAAATACAAAGAGGCCGAAGAAGTGGCAACTTAGCTGCTATCAGTACAGTAAGGGAAAATTATTCTGGTTTCAAAAATTATGCTTGAGCTAGACCTGGTCAGAAAATTTTGATAAAATTTTTGTTCACTGGAAAAATATCAATTTAAAAAAAACATTTCACAGAAGTGTGCTGATTTCAGGAAGAACTCATTTTTGCAATAACATTTTTTAAAGTTGTTTCAGCCTCCACAGAACAATTAATTTTCTGGTTTTAAGTTTTATAAAAATTAATCCTCTTTTCTTTAATTTCCCTAGTGTTCTCCATCTCTATCCGTCACAATACAAATGTTCCTTAGTATCTAACTGCTTTGAAAGCAAAGACAAAAGACATCATGCTTGCCTTTCAACAACGTCCTTATAGCCTTTCTCCATTTTACCACTAGTCGCAATACCTAAAGCTGCTGTTTCAAGCTGTCCTTCTTCAGTATATCCTGTATCTTGCTCCTGCCTCTGAATCACCACTGAATCTGCAGTCATTAAAACCTCTAGTGACTCTTGGTGCAAATCTTAGAACCAGTACTGTCATTCTTCACCAATCAGATCCTTCACTTTTTGTGACTCTGCTATCTGTGACCTATTCCATACTGATTATCCCTTGTTCATTATCCAAATGCCAGCTTCCACTTCTGATCAGCCATGGATATCTTCTCATGCTTACCTCTTACATTTTAAAAAAATCATCACTGGACTTTTTCTCACGCTGCCCTTCACACTTGGGTAGAGCTCCCCATAAACATCCACAGAGTTATCTCACAAACATCTCCAAGGCTCTCTTTTGCTATGCTGCCCATAAAATTATTAGTGCTGCTAATTCTTAAGCTCTCATGCCCTGCTACCACTGAGTATCATGTTAGTCAATACTATTTTATTGTTCTTTTAGGCTCCTTATCTCTTATTACCCATTTTGCCTCTTCTGTGTACTGACATTACAAACTTTACATCAGCTTTTCACTCTTTGTAATTTGTATACTGCACAGCACAAGCTGATGCTGGTTTCTCACTACAGTTCATAGCAATATAGTACTGCACAATAAGACCAAATAAAAATTTTTTAAAAAGCATTGCAGCAGGGAAACATTGAGTTCAGTTTTCAGAAAGACAAGCAGGTGAGATGCTTACCACCCACTGGAGTTTAGACATCTACATGCTTCCACAGAGGCCATTAGGAACTCTTTGTCATCTTTAATGGTCCACAGAACCTTCTGCAAAAATAAGTTTCTCAAGATATGGCTTCTGAAGGATGCCCTAAAAGCTTAGTTACATAGTTTTGACTCTGTGACAGCAGAAGAGAATTTCATAAACAGGAAAATTACTATGTACAAGCTCTCCTTGAGAATGAAAGCTAAAAGCATAGATTATACACATTTCAAAATAATATATTGTTCTCTCCGAATCCTCCCCTTTAAGGATATGCAAAAGATGAAGTGAAAGAAACATGAGAAGAGAATAATGATGTGAGACAGAAAGATCGTGAGAGAGGTTACTTTCATAGCACTTTTGATCTGGCTGACACAGAGAGGTAATAAAAATTCATAAGCAGCCTGTTCTTGCTCAATTTCCAGGACAAAAACGTCTGGATATCTATCCAAAGCTGACTCAGCCTTGACATCTTTTGATCCCAAGTGCCCTATTTCTTTGTAACCAAAGGTATTGTGAACCATTCACAGATTTGCACACATTTCCCAGTGGGTTTTGGTGTAGCCTGATCAGAGTGGAATGGGATGAAAAACAAAAGCTAGAACAATCCTGGATACAAAAAACAAACATACACCCCACCCCCAAACCCACTACAGGAAGAGTTAAAAACTTACCATTTGTAATAAAAACATAGTTTATTATTTATATAGCTCTGCATGCACGCTGTACACAGTGTTTGCCTTGCAGTCTCAGTATTAGAATTGTCAGATAATGTTATCAATACACATAGGCAATTTTAAAAAGCAAGATTTTTGTTATACAATGAAAGTGAGGCATATGATATGTCTCAAACCAAGGAAAGCTAAAAGCAAAATCAACATTGTCTGGAGAAGAGGATGTAGGAGGTAGGAATTTCAGAAGTGCACACATGGGTTGAAGTTTGTAACACACCTCAGCTGACTAATTATATTTTACACATACCAAGCCTCTCGATTTTACAATAAAATCAAGAAGGTAAATATATGTCCCATATATACCTGTGTTTACAAGTTAGAGGACATGGAGCTAAACAATGTCTTAACAGCACCGGATGTATGCAATTGTATTACTGTAATACTTACAGGCTTTTATTATGGGGAAAAAAAACCCACCCACATTCTACTATCTGCTGTACTAATACAGAATAAAAGAAATTAACTAAAGAAAACATTACTTTGGTAGAACTATTATAGAAACTATGGTGTATTCTAAGTTAATAAATCAACAGGTACGCACAGTTCTTGATCTCATGCTATCGGTTACCATACTCATTTTTTGCTCAGACCCTTAAGGCACTGAGCTGAAGTTTTCATAGTTATTTTACCTCATGTTATGTTCTCCAAGCCAGTCTAAGAATCATGATAGTATGGCTTAAGTTTTAGAGATGCTGAGCATGGATGATTTTCACCTCCGATGTAATTCTGAAAAGTTCATCCTATCTGATATTAGGTCATTTAATCAAGATATCTAATATTAACTTTCAAGTTCAATTTTAATTGACCGTCTCTAAAAGTTTGACCTATCTCATTTGAGCTTCAATTAAAATGTGTTTGATATCACTGTAAATCCACGAATAGTGCTACGTCACACAATCTACACCAATGAGATTGCAACCAGAATCTAACACATGGATTGCATCCAGAGATGTACTGTTTTGTTTCGAGTATTACTTCAGTTTCCACTCTTTAGCTGTATAGACAAATACTACTCTATTATTTACACATTTGTATTTTCTGTGTCTCATACAGCTATGAACTTTCCTAACACTGGATTTATTCAATAAGAAAGGAAACTGAGAAAGCAATGAATTATAGCAACATTTTCACATAGTGCATAAGTTACCTTATAAATACAATGGAAGGCCAAAGACTACTGAAGATAGAAAACGATACAGCATCATCCAAAGTTTATGTTGGTGACTAGAATCCATGTAATTTCAGAAGGATTTGGATTAGGCTGTTTGGCTAGCTTCCAACTAGCTTTTTATATACAGGGAAAGCAATAATTACATAACCAGCAAGTGGGGAGTTTGCACACATATTCACTTTGGTATGCTTATATTGAAGACTCCAACAGAGTTTACTGCTTAAAGCTACTGTGGGTGAACTAGAATAACTGAGACTATCTTGGAGAGATATACCTAAAGCGTAACCCTCTTTGAAGTACACTTAACTCTAGATAAACTGTGAACAAAGCATGGCGCACAGAGAAAGCCAATTCTTTTTACTGGTAAGCTTTGTTCATGTTACCATGGAAGTTTTTGGACAAGCACACCCTGGGTTTCCCTCTGGCTTATACACGACATCAATTAAGTACATCTTGGTTGCTAAATTCAAAACTGCCGAAGTGAGAAAGAACACAACCTTGGGGACATATGCCAGTTTGAGTTCACAAAGCTTTTTTGTTTTCTATTTGCAACTTTTACTCTCATATTTCTCTGGAAAAAGAAGCCACAGAGGCAATCAATACAAAAGTTCACGATGTCCCTTTTTAACTTTATTGTTACTGCTATGCACAGCGTAGCTACACTTCGATTTCTGTAGCGCATCTCCTTTTCAGAGAACACATGAAGCATTTGCTAACAGTGCTGTGAGGGCAAAAGGATGTCCTGGAACTGGAATGTTTCCCTGGGACAGCCTCCAGCCGACTGCAGGCTGATTCCTGAAGAAAGTGGCAGGATCTAAGTTATTGCAGTTGTTTTAACTTGAGCTGGGGGCATCTTACAGAAACTATTACTAATACCTGTACAAAGATGGAACTGATTACTTGATAAGTATTTCCAGCTGTTTTTTCTAATTCTTTCAGCTTGTGCTCAAAAGTTGAATACTTCAAACACATTTGTTCTAGATCCAATAAATTAAAATTTACTAAACAAGTGAGAATGAGATATTGTTAATATTCCCAAGTGTGGTTATGTAGTTCTTTCACAGCCACTTACAGATTCAAAATACAAAGTCTTCAAAATAATAAGCTGCTGTTTAAAGTTCCAAGCCCGATTCACAACAAATATAGTTGGAAATATAAATGCTATTAATTGTCAGTAAATACACCTGATATAGACAACCTATGACTGCCTGGACATGGTCCTGAGCAACCAGCTCCAGGTGGCCCTGCTTGAACAGAGGGTTGGACCAGACGACCTCCAGAGTCACCTTCCAACCTCAACCATTCTGCGATTCTGTGAATCTATGTGCATAGAAGTGGATACACAAGTACCTATTTTGTTTGGGAATTTAACATTTTGAAGAAGACCCTCTTTGATGGTCCACCTATTAAAGACATAAAGGGACTTCCCAATAAATTAAGAACATTAAGATGACGGGCAGAATGTGAAAATCATACATCATTAAAACACTGCATGAGGAGTGGCAAAGTGAAAATTACAGGTTTTGTGCAGAGAGATGCAAATTATTGCTAATAAAACCTCTAATGCATATATACCGGTCTGTTTCTCAAAAAAAAAAAAAAAAAAGACAAAAAAGATAGTACTATCAATTGGATCAGTTATTTCCAATTTCGCTATATTCAGACTTCTCTCTCTCTAGAACTCTCTCAGTCTCTCATGAGGATGCAGTACTGCCATGGTACCTATATGAAAAATATTCTCATAAGCTAAGACCTGGCAAACATTCATCTATGCACATAATTTTATTCATAGCGGCACATGCCTAATTTCAGCCATGCGATCACGAGGACTTTAACCGTCAGCTCCTTAACCATAGCAAGACTGAGGCACTTTTAAAACTGACAGTACCTATAAGTAGATAACATCATGCATGTATTATTTTGTATCCCTCTTTCCCACTCCTTAAAGGCTCTAAGTCTTTTGGAGCTAGGATGAGGACTTTTTATGAGTTAGTAGACACACCTAGCAAAACACCTTTTCACACTAAGTTGGACATCGAACAAATAAATTCTTATACAAAGTAGGAATATGTTAATAAAGATGGCTGAAGGCAGAAAAGAGGGTATTCAAATCATCACATTTAGTTGCCTATGTTAGGAGGATGATTTGCCTTTACAGGAGATGAAAGGAGATCTCTCTCCTCAGTGACTAGGAAAGATTCTAGACAGATAACCTAGCTTAGGTGCCTCTATTAGGTGGGACGAATACTGACACCTCCATTCGTTCATTGCTTACATTTAAGTGTTGCGAAAACACTTTCCCTGATCACACAAATCAGGGTGTTAGCTATGCCACCATCTCAGAAAGAGAATAGATAACCTTTAAGCAGGAACATGTATTCTGAAACAGAACAGGGAGGATTTCCCTAGTGCTTTGTGCAAGGGCATTAGAACTTCCCTGTATCCATGGGATGGATACGCTCTCACCTGCTGCTGCATCTTAACACTGCATTGTCTGCACTGATCTTTAAAGGTCCCTTCCAACCCAAACCATTCTATGATTCTATGATTTGTTTCAAATTGATGGTTTGTAGTCAAATGTTGACTAAATACTGCTAGCTTTTTGGGGGGGTCATTTCTGGCTGTCCTGGTTTACAACAGAAACTCCTGTCCACAGTTTCCATTACTCATAGTCAGGAAAGAATCAGTCAGGCAGAAACAGATAAAGAAGAATGATAGGTTCCCATTTAACCTATTGTAGGAAAGACATGTAAAGCAACTTATTTTGCTTGGCTAGCCAACTAAAGTCTGCAAGAGAAATGATTTCTCGCTTTCTAAACACCGAGGAAGAAAAATGACCTAGGTTAAATAAAATGTTAGTATAAGAGCAATTCTGTTCAATGAAACCCTAAATAGATTTAGGCTAAAAGTTGGAAGAGTATGTTTTGGAACATCCTTTCATTAGGAACTAGGAGAGGCAAGAAACCTAACTTGTTTCAAGGAGGATCACTAATAAATCCTTGTAATGCACTAAGTGATACATCTCAGAAGAAATGATTCATCTCAGAAGCAGGAATACATTTTGGAGAAGCATCAAACTTCCACTCATTACCAACAAAATCTTCAAGTTTGACAAGTAAAAATTAATGTAAAATCTGAGCACACAATCTTTTTGTGTTCTCTATAGACATCATTTTCCCTTTGATCACCTTTATAATTTCAAAGCAGAGAAGTATTAAGCAGCTTTTCAAATCAACATTGGTTCTGGTAAAGATTTCCTTTTTACTATTTTCTTTGTAGATTTTCAGTAAGATCACCTTACGTTTAGTTTCAAGTTTAAAACTTAAATAAAAGTAAAGATCAGTCTAAAATGTCTTTCCATGTTTTCAGACTATGAATGCTACATTTCAACTTGATCCACTCTGTATATTTCAGTGTTGATATAGCCAAACTGTGCACAAAGGCTACTCAACCTTTTGTTGAACTGGAATCTGTCTGGTAACCGAAAGTTAAGCAGAACAGGGTTTTCAAAAGCAAACTCATCCATTTTTGTAAGAAAGGGACCAAAACAATCTTCCCTCTGCTATTCCCATGAAAAATCTACAGTAAGTCTATTAATGTCAGTGTTGACAGAATTGTGAACATATCTGCAAAATCAATCAATTTAATTGAAATCAATGGAATTCATCAAGGTAAAAAAAGGGTGTGTGCTGGTATGAATGTGATCTGCAAGGCAGAGTTTTTTTATCTGAGGTCATTGCTACCAATTTTTCCTTATAACTCACACAGTGCCATCTTATCTCTGCATCTAGGGCAATGCCACTACATACTGGACTAACCTGAAATATGAATCTAGACCATTGAAAACTTTCTAATCGTGGGCTCAAACTGGCTTTACATGATACTGGTTTTATGGTATATAGGAAAATTCATTTTTTTCCTTTTTTTTAAATCCAGTTAGGGAAACTTTTCACACATGGGGTATGTGCAGTGAGGTAATCATTACACATATTATCACTAATATGGTAAAGTAATATTTCAAAACACTCTGTAAAAAAGTAATCCTTTTCTCAGATGCAATATAGTATCTGCTATCAGGGCATGGAGCAGTTAGACCAAATAGTTTGGGTTGGTCTCATCAATATCAACAATAATGAAGGAAAAGTTTGCCCAAAATATACAGTGCATTTTTTTCAATATGCTGCACATAACATAGTTCCCCAATCCAAATGCAATAAAACTCAAGGGGGATGAAAATATTCTATAGGTCAAACTCAACTAAGTACACTGAGAAGAACAGTTTGTTATGTTTAGTACAAAGTGGAGGCTTTCCTGACAGCACACATGGCCTATTGCCAATAATGTTATCAAGATGTAAATAACATTAGGTAAATACCACTCTTCTCAAGACAGAAAGAAAAGCTTTGCTATCCATGAGTTATGGAGCTGTTTTATTCAGGATTTTTGTGATAGCTTCCTCATTACATTCCATCTAACTGTTTATTTATGTGAAACAATTCTAATGTAGCTTATCAAAAGTTCCACAATAACAGCATGAGCCAATGTAGAAGCACATCAGGTGGGAACACGAATATATATAGCTGGTCATGGGCTTCTTCACATCCCTATTCTTTAATTTGTTGCATTTCCAAGCCTAACATCACAATCCAGAACAGATCGATTCACCTTATACCTAGACTCATTGTTACAAAGGCAGGTGGCAGCTGGATCACTTAGAATTAGTTTGAGGATTACTAGTTGTACACCTACCACAGTTTAGGAAAACTCTGAACTAACAGACCAAAAGTCAGTTTCCCGCAATAGTCTGAAATCATTCTAATCATAATCAGCTATTCAGAAAAATCAAAGTAGCAAGGTTCAGGTATGGTCTGTGCATTTGATTGCAGATAGGAGGCACATAACAGCTGCCACCTTATTAGGACTTTTATTTGAGGTGTAACAGGAATGTGAAAGAGTAAGAAACAGCAAGAAAGAGGCAGCAAGAAAGAGGTTTAATTCTCTACTATAGGTTAGCCAGAACAGCCATAGGATATCACAGGACCTAAGGAAGAGATGGAACAACAAAAGAATTGAAACTTATAAAATTCTGGACAACAGTTTCTTTCTAAAACTACTTCTGAGACGCTGGGCTTGCATGCTACGTTTAACAAAGGTCTGAACGTAATCTCTCAATGACAATGCTAACACACGTGATGCTACTCATATGCAAGCACTCCTACAAGTTTTTCCATTCTCCTGTCATCCCTCCATACGCATTCAGCTACCTTTGCCTATTTTTTTATAAGTCAGAGCTCTAGGACTGCCTGATGTTAGTAAAAGAAAATTGTATGGTGACTCCTACCAGCAACAGCAAAACTAGCATACAAAACAGTACTACCTCAACCAGAATAGCTTTATAACTGCCTGAACTTTAGGTTTTATATTTGTAGGCCAAATTTATTCATTCCATGGTTACATTTCTGGCTCCAAGAAATGTTAGTAACACATCATTTTTGCTTTTTTGCATAAGGAAATTTATTTCTTATAGGTTGCATACTGTGTTAGTTACCTTTCTGTGGCAGACAAGAACAAAAGTATAAAACTTACAAGAGGCAAGCTGCTAATTAAGGGCATATATATAAACCAGAAGTGCTTTACTGGAGCAGTTTGAAGTTATATTGTATGACGACAGAGCAGTTTGCCCAGTGATGATGCAGGTTTTTAATAGTAGGCTATGGAGAATTTTAGACTAGTTTAAGTTACAGTCCAGTACTGATACACATCCATAATGGTAGACATTGAAAGATTTAGTCTTCCTGTTGAGACAAATTGTGAAATGATCAACCAGAAAAAGGTCAGTTGCCTCCTATGATGTACGCATGTCTTTCTCAACTCACCTTTTGCAGTGTTTTACTATATATTGTAAAATATACATTTGCAATTTAAGTACATCACCTGCTTCCTTCCTATAAACAAAGTCACAGGAAGCAAAGGAAAATATATATTGGCTGTGAGCCTGGCATATTCTGCTGAAGAAGCATACCTTGTACAATAACCCAGGTACAGGGATAAAAAACATGTTCACCTCCACAGGGGTCACATATTTCCCATGCCATATAAACATTCAAATATAAACTTCTTCTATAGATTGCAAACTATCATTTATTATCTACCAGTTTTACTTCCTCTAGTCATACTTATTTGTGGACTATATTATTGGATACGCTCTACAGTATGTCTCTGTTGAAAGGAATTTGGACTGGATTTATAATAAAGAACATATTATCCTTCTTGCAGTCCTGGAAATAAAAATAATTTTTCTTGGCAAGATATAACCTGTGTTTTTCACCCTCCTTCTGAGGGTCTCTACTCTCTTCTGTCTTAACATCTGTATTCAGTCCAATATTTTACCCTGTGCACTTTCAAAAGTGCTGCAATTTACTTCCAAGGTAAGGAAAAAAAATTATCTTTTTTGTAACCTTGACATAGCTGGATACCCTTATGTCTGTCCAAGATAAGCTACCAGTTCTGTATCCACAGTATACTCTATGTTAGACACAGGAAGGCAAAAGAGGCTTAGAACCACGTAATCTAAAACACGCCAAAATCTCCATGAAAACTGCCGAGATTTTTAAGTCCTACTGACAGCAGGTTTCTGAAGTATCACTTTGACGGCTGCGACTTCACTAAGCATCCCTTCCAAAATGGAGCTCTTTATGTCTGTAGAGTTAGTGTCAGCCCCCACAAAACTGGAATGCTCTGGGTGATCACCATCAGAAAGCAAGCACAGATATTTCCTTGATTGAAAATGAATTGGTAGCAAATAAATGGAGCGAAA
The DNA here is from genome assembly GCA_009819775.1 of Phoenicopterus ruber ruber. Classification (NCBI taxonomy): domain Eukaryota; kingdom Metazoa; phylum Chordata; class Aves; order Phoenicopteriformes; family Phoenicopteridae; genus Phoenicopterus; species Phoenicopterus ruber. The sequence continues at coordinate 68,441,626 of CM020218.1, read as the reverse complement.
CTAGCCAATACTGGAAATACACAAAGAAATGCTCTTAATGTATCCCATCCCTATTCTGCAACAGGGTTGTAATCAGCAGTGAGAAACCCTAATGCTTCTAATGTAATGTCAGTGAAATAGCTGCTTATGACTCTCTAGAAATCATGACTGTTGGACTTGCTGTTTTTCTGTTGATGCAGCCAGCAATCTTAATTCTTCACAGGAAAAGTCCTTCTGTACCTAGTCTTTACTGTACAGTCACAGGAGCATGGACCCTTATGCAGCCTTCTGTATTTCAGTGAGAAAATTTTAAAACTCTATGTTGGCTCTCAGGCCTCTGTGACTAGGTAGAGAAGCTGAAGAGAATTATCTGTTCTTTAATGAGTTCGAGCAAGATGCCGGTTTGAATTTACTTTAAAGTTTAAAACAGGATAATGATGTAAAATGGCAATCTGACTTCCTCCACAAAAAGACTGGTCTCTAAAAAGGAATTCAGAACAGTGTAATATTTGAGTCACTTGGGGTGAAATCCTAGCTTCACTGACAGAGAATGTTCCAATTGATTTCAAAGTGGTCAGAATTTCATTCCTCATATGCTTCAGATATTTTATTCAGAGGAGGAGTAAGCTGTTGAAGTTTAAAAAATATGCTTTGTTTAGCTAATTTTCAAATGCACCAAGATGCTGGAAGTATACCAATTAAGTTGTAAACGGGGAAGAAAACCTTTGAAATGTCACTTTAAAGAGAATAAACAGACTTCTTATTAAAGGGTCTTATTTGGCAACAACAAATTGTAGCATGCCTTCCCATTCCTCATTCTCCTCTTATAACTATTATTTATTGCCATTACTGGGATGTGTTCTATAATTGGATTCTGGCATAGATCAGTGGAAAGAGAAAAATCTTTCCAATCTGATTCAAAATAGGTTTTACTTTGTAAAATACACATGCAAAGAGTGAAAAATTCTCTCTTTGTTCCTCAGTAGTTATTCAAACCATGTAGACATTTTAGTCTAGGCAGACTTTAAACCTGCAGTTTCTGAAGTTGTTTTTGTAAGCTATCCGTGTGATTTGGGGTTAGGGTAATTTTTTTCCTATTTGTTGGATAGTTTTCTACTAACTGATTTTGGCCAAGCAAATAGTGTGTTCCTTTCTTGAAATACACTTTGAATGAAACTTACTTCTCAAAGACTCACATATTCTGCAGCCATAAATAAAATAAATGCTGTACTTTACAGTCAGAGTTAACAGCTGAAAGTCAGGCACATTAATTAGGCATGAATCAGTGATTCTACTTCAGTGTCTATTCAGAAAATATATTGAAGAAATTAAGAAAAAATAAGAAAAGCATAAAAAAGCATAATAGCATGACACAGTAACAAATATAAGCAATAAGAAATAAAAAATAGCACAAGGAAAAGCTAAACCTTCTCCCTCTGCTTAGAAGATGGTCTTCCATAGTTGAAGAACTTTTCCAACCAATTGATTCCAATGTAAATGGCCAAGCTAAGAACTATCAGCACATTCACATACCCTTCAGCAAAGTACACACTGTTTGGACTTCAGGCTAATCAGAACAATACTCAGACAAGGTAATAAGAAAGAAAAATACGAGGAAAAGTCAAACTGTGCAAAACAGGAAGCTAGAAATGTGTACCTAAATCATCAGTTTGTTTCAAATTTTTTTCCTTTCTATAAAGCTTAAGCTATAGCAACTACCAGCACACGCTAGTTACAATATCAGCTGCTTAACAAATCAGAAGTAACCTGCAGTTTTGACAAAAAAATCATTGAAGACTTTTCTGAGCTTTATAACACTCTTAGAGTTATAGCCACCAACTGATGTCTATTTTGCAAGAAATTGTGTCTTTGAGGACTACTCTACCCTTACCTGTTTGTCACTACCAACTTTTCTGTACAGAGGAGGTCTGCCCAAGCATCCCTTTATTTGCTTCAGACCAACTCAGCTGCCCTAGTTTAATGTGTAAGTGCAGGCAGGTATTATTATCAGGTGGCCTTGGCCTGAGGTGAATTAGAAACACATATAATACTTCCTCTCCTCATAGAGCTTTAGGGGTGGGATATGTTCAGCTTCTGATTGGTAACAAGCAATGGATGGGTAGCACCATCTTAAATTTGGGCAACAAAATTCAGAAGATGTTTGTTTGTAGCCTATTTTGAACTAGGAGAGAAGAGCTATTTTACTTCAAAGAAATCAGAGAGCAGATTCTGTAGACCAGTTCCTCCTACTGAAAACCCAAAAGAATACCACAAACTTGCAAAAATGTTCCAGTTTCTGTGCAAAGATATTTTTTTCTAGTGCCGGCCTTTTTGAGTCTTATTTTAAAAGCTTAGTACTAGCTTGTTTTTATTAAGTGGTTGAAAACACTTGACTCAACCATTTTAAAAGCAAAAAACCCTAAAATCTTCTTTCTTGAAAAAAGCCACAGCACGGCCACTGAGAATTTCATAAGCATCTGCAGCGATGTAACATACAAAGAGTATATTTTTTAAAAATATTGATAGTTCTAACTCTTCTGGATGTTTGTGAGTACACAGAGGAGAGAAATAGATATCAGATATAACTGAAAATGTCAATGTTCAATGAAAGATCTGGTAAAACTGAAAATTCAGTCTTTTGAATGCTTTCCAGGATAAACATAGCCCATAAGTATTTCCCTGAGTATGGTTTATCATGTATGTATAAACAAAGAAAATGGCAAAGGACCTCCAACCCTTCAGATAAATGCCTGCATATCACGGTACGTGTTGTCTTCCAAACAGAACAGCAGCTTTCATTAGAATTTTGGATCTATCTCAGCTCTTTATTATTCAAAGTTAATCTTAAGAATTTAGTTTTCTGAAACTCTAGCAGGAACGACAAAGCTTAAAACCTTAGCAATAAGTATAGTGCTCTAGTAATAGGTGACCTAAATAAGATACTGTAAATAAGTCACAAGGACTGTCTGTAATGAATACAGTGACATAACGCTTTTTTGAGAAGTGCATGACCTCTAAGAAGCATAGACTTAATCAAAGCAAAGAATAATATGCTATAACAGTACCTTTTCCATCAATATCTTAGCAAACAGGGTAAAGTGATACATACTTAAGTACTAATCTTAAAATACAGTGTCTAGCCTGTAGAATAGTGTAGGTCATGATAGCATATGTAATGAAGTGAAGTAAGGAAAATATTATAAATATGCACAAGCAAATTAGAGAATAAGAAAGCACAACAGAGTTGCTTTCTTTGAAGAAGATCCTTCTTAAGATGGTGTCTGCCTGATGCGATGACTTGTTTAGCAAGCCAAATGGTGTTAACCTCAGCTAGGGTAAATATTAGAAGAGAATAATGCTCTGTGTCACTCCCTCTATTTACCTGTGTTTACAATTGTTCCAAGCATGCTTTCCATGAAGGAGTGTTGGGATTTCTACAAGAAGCTTAAGTCCCCCACTAGGCCTATGGGTTTTCATATAAATGGTTTGGCGGTGGTTAAGCAAGAGACCAAAAATTGCTGTGCTCTACTAGAAGAAATAAAAAACTGATTAGTTAATATTATTTCACGTCCAAAGTCCTAAGTGAAAAGGAGACTGTCTCTGAAAGTATTATCCATCCACCTTCCTGAGCACTTGAGATGCTCAGTTAAGTATAGTGATAGTTGACAGGTGACAATGGAGGGCAAGGTGTACTATTACAGAAAAACCTTATGCAAGGAAATAGCCTGAATCTGAGTCTCATCATTTTGATACAAGTTGCCAAACATATCTGTTCAAACTAGCATTTCTTAATATACCAAGTCATACCAACCCTCCAGGGCAGAAGGAATTAAACTATCAGTTCCTATTCACCACTAAAAAAAACCTTTAAACTTTGTTTCATGTTGAGACACCTCATTAGGGGTGGGTACTTAAATCTACAGACAGCATTATAATAAGTAATGATTAATTAAAAAATTTTAAAAAGACAACAACTGAGAATTTGAACCCTTTAGAAAATTGCATGTGACTATCTGGAGGCAACAATTATTGTTACTATCTCTAGAGAGTACTTGGCCCAGACATGTCTATTAATACCAGACTTATTAGGTCTTGACAGCTTATAGGACATCTGTTTGTTTCATTTCCCTTTAGTCTCGCCAAATGCTAGCAGCTAAAATCACACAGACTTTTCTCCTACTTCTGCATAACTTGAAAGACTTTTTTGCATATATGAATTTTGACAATAAACAAGATCTTCTAGTGTTCTGTATCTGATATATATGTACAGGCATGTGTATTCAAAGAACTGCAAAGGTGGGTAAATTTCTTTAATGTGAGGACATTTATCTAGGAATAAAGGTGCAGTTAGTGGAGCTAACAAACATTCCTCAGAGGCAGGACAGTTTTAATAGATTTGGGTTTTAACTTGAACTAGAAAAGGTTGCAGACACCAAAATATCTCAGCAGAAGTTTTTCACAAGCAACTCCCCCAAGTATTTCGGTATATTACAAAATTCCAAGAAAGCATTACAAAATTTCAGAAAATAATATTGAGGCTTTTGATATAGCTTTCCCCATTTTTCCACTTTTTAACATAAATTGAAGAGAAAAAGTAAGCACACAGATCCTGACCCAAATAAAATTCAGCCTAAGGTATAAAGTAACGGTTCTAAACTAAGCTGGAACCAGTTTTTTAGTCCATCTTGCATTTTGCTAGACCGTTACCGTATTCTAAATCTAAATCCGAAAGGCATTTCTTTCCCATATTGTTCAAAAATCTTGTAAAGCTTCTATTGTTCTTGGCCATCATTTCAAAAGTAATGGTACAGATGAGATTTAAATAGCACCAACTGAAAAAAGAAAGGAGATAGCTACTTGGATATTATAAATCAATCACAGGCAGTTGCTGATGCTTTGATCCAGATATTTTGCTCTGAGTATATGCCAAACAGCTAAACTATTTAATTTACAAGAATCCAGCTTTGCCCACTCGTTTGATCTTCATATGGCTGTATAGATAATTTGTTTAAATTTTAATCATAACTTTAATCAAATAACTTTATCTTTGATTATAAACTTCGTGTGAACAATATGATTTTATATATTTACATTATTTGCAATTATAAAAAAAATTGAGCCTCACTCAAACTTTGAGTGAGTCAGAGTCAATACATAGGTTTATTATTTGAGTTTAAAGCTTGTTTGGATCCAGATTTCTTTAAATATTTTCACTCCTAGAAACCTCATTTCCATTAAGAATATTTCAGATTACAGATTATTTCAGAATCCAAATTTGATTTTCAACTATTTTTCAACACTTACTGAAAATTTACTGATCTAGACTATTATAGCCACTAGTGCAATCATTAAAAAGTCAGGAAGTACTAAAAAAAGTTATGAAAGTGAATCAAAATTCTTAACAAGCAGAACTAGCTTTTGCAGAAAATTGCAGCAACTGTCCAGTTTCCGATATATTTTGAGATACATGTACATGATGGCATGGTTCCCTACAAAGTATATTAATATCAGCCGGAAAGAATTACATCATTTATGATCATTCCCTGATGATACAAATAAATGCAGTTCCATTTCCATCAAGAGATTTACACTCACTTATGCCAGCTGAGAATCTGATCTAAGTGTTGTCAGAGTCCCACAACATATCTTTGATTTCAGTGAGTCTGAAGTAAATAACTTTTGATCATGATATTGATATGTATGTTTTCAGCATCTGTTTCACAACGATATGCATGGGGTTTAGTATATTCATAATACTCTATTATAAATATCTACAGAGCTTTCATCTTGCAAAAGAGAACATTACATTCCCACTGTCTTAAATCTGACCTAGTTGAGGTTTAGCATCGTACCATTTATTATGGATTAGAAAACATGAATTTTACATTCATAAGGAAGTGGAAAGTGTTTTTTCCGGATGTTCTTCCCTAGGAAAGTACAACGCAAATTATAAACTCATTAGTTCAAAGAGTACATAAACTTATATTTGCATGCATTTATTGGTTGTATTTTTAACCTACTTCCCAAATACTTAAGTTGAATAGCATGTTAAATCAATTAAGAGTTGATGAAAGTTTGTGACGAGGATAAGTAGTAGTTAAAAGTTTAAAAACTGAAATATACTGGTTCTTGTTACCTAAAATACATGATTTTATTTAATTACTAACAATAGTTTGCTTTTGACTATATTAATAAGAATTATCACAGAAAGCTAATGTCATTATTTACCCTACTGTGCCCAGGAATTGCATAGGTCTCAAATTTTAAGTTTTTTATCTATACAAACAGAGTAGTATTGTGTTACAGCTTGATACAAAGGACTTGCTGAAGGACTTTCTTCTGTAAGTTATTTATGTTCTTACCACACTGGATTTTAACATGACAAAAATCCAATATTACAAAATGAAAGTCCTTATAAATGTAGTGTATCTCTTGTTAATTTCCATTTCACATTCTGAAAAATCTGAATCTAGTGTGACAAGAATAAAAATAAAATGGAATAATGCACATATAGTATTAATATGCCTCTATATTTTAACAGCATTATTAATTTATCTTTCTATAATTTCACTTTATTTGAGAGTACATAGGTTAATTCACAGTAGCTTGACATGTAGAAATCAGCTCAGTTTCCAGTTATTTTATAAGGCAAATTAAGATTGCTATCACTAGAAAAAGAAATATTTCTGTCCAAAGATAGCAGAACTGAGTTGGATCTTTTGTCTAGGATACTTGGACCAAGACACATAAAATCATTCCATTTTCTTTCCAGTATGCCCTCTCTCTGTCAAGAAGCAGCAAGGGCCAGCTGCTCCCTCAGGGCTGGGGAGCCAGCAGTCAAGGGGGATACCACGGACACACCCACAACAGGGTTATTAAGAAATACCTGGATTATGGTAGTTTTATATGTCATCCAGAAAATGCTGGATTTGGTCTAACAAAGAAGTTTAGTATGATCCTGGATTTCTTTCATGAGATTACTGATATTTCTTTACCGGATGAAGTAAAAAACCCCCACAAAACATGTATTTAGGTACTAACTGCAAGGAACTAACTTGAGGCCTTAGCATAAGGATTTTCATTTGTCTCTTGACATAACAACATTCGTGCTTGGTTTTTCTCATCTGCATAAAAGAGTGTGCAAGTCATTGCAATGGAAGTCCATGTCACAGCAAGGTAATAAAGATAACTTGCTTAATAAAAACTATTGCTACCTTCTTTAATCAGTTCTAAGTATCACAATTTAGGTGCCCATTTGCCTCATACAAAGGCCATGACAACACAGGAGAGCACATCATACCAATCCCATACCCACGAATCCAATCATATCTTAACTCAGCCCCTCTAAACGTGGGATAGAGCCAGCGATACTGTTACAACAAACAAACAGAATACTCTACATGTATAAACATAAAAATAGAAGGATGATTCTTGGATGGCTGGAAGAGTTTTATCACCAAAATCTAAAGAGCTGTCTGCTCTTTCTTTCTCGAGTATTACAAATCTAGATTTTTCTATTTATACTGTCTTTATGCTATCCTAGCTACCTAAACGTGTGCTTTGATTCCCAATAAAGAATGTTTTTCTAGATAGCAGAAAGGAACGGTACAACCTTTTCCAGAAACCTTGATCGTTTGAAGTCTTTATCCTAAAATTGAGTTGCAGAGCATTCCTTACATCTATAAAAACATGCAAAAGTTTGTAGATCTATCACTTAATGACAAGTCTATAAACAGGCCTAAGTGTATCACTTACTGTAAGATAATATGTGGAATAGTATATTAGACATTGAATAATATAAAAACAGGATTTTACTGTATCAAAGTAAATGTACAAGCAGCTTATTTCAACTTAGCTTTAGTTAGGATAACAAAAAATTAGATAACTTGAAAACATTAGAAATCAGTGAGATGAGTCAGGGTTTTCCATGAAAAACAGCTTCATTGCAGAGTAGCCAATAGAAATAATTTTAACCTTATTTAGATTAAGATAAAACAGCATTCTAATATCTCACTATCTTATCTAGATAATTTTATTAGTGATTAAGATAATAAAAGAAGCATCTGGCAGCAGAATAGCATTCCTCTATCACAGAACATGTGTTCTGCACAGGCTCCCATCTGCAAATGCAGATTGAAGCTTACTTTTGTGAACTAAAGTAAATTATGAAAGATTTGCTAATCTAACATGTTCTCTTCCTCTTAGTGTTCTTTAAATCAAATTTTAATTTGTCTTTTGTTCTTCCTTCCATTTTTTTCTTTAGTATGGATATAAACACTCATTGCATAACTTCACTTATTGCACGATTACGTAACAGGCATCTTCTGCGCTATATCTCGATTTCATTGTTCTTTATTTATACATTGTTACTGCATATTTAGGGTTTTATGTAAAAATCTTTCTATCTGTTATCATTAAAGACTGGTCTTTTTGGAGCAGGTTCCTTGGACTCCCTTAGCTCACAGCTAGTTTCATGGTTGCCTGAAACAATGGGGACGAAGAATGAGAACAGCTGAAGATCGCCAAATGCTCTCCACAGTCAACCGCTTTGCTGTCTTGGCCTCAGAAGAGAAGAAAAAAAATTCTTTGTAGAGCTAATGTTTAAAAAATACACTCTTTGCTAAATATTTCAGTAAGCGTCACACATTATTCTTTTGGACAATATCCAACTTGCCACAGAATATTAACTTACAAGTACTCTTTTTAGTGTAGTTCATGCTCAATTCAATACCATATCATTTTCCAATAGAAACAGTGTAACTCAAAGTATTTTGAACATTATAATGCTAAAGCTCAAGTCAAAATACTCTTGACATAATGGAAATTTCATCTGAATCACAGAATCCCGGAACTGCAGAGCCACTGAGGTTGGAAGGGACCTCTGGAGATCATCTAGTCCATCTCCCTGCCTAGAGCAGGGTCACCTAAAGCAGGTTGCTCAGGACTGTGTCCAGTTGGGTTTTAAATATCTCCAAGGATGGAAACTCTTCAACCTCTCTGGGCAGCCTGTTCCACTGTTTGATCACCCTTACAGTGAAAATGCTTTTTCTTATGCTTAAATTGAATTGCTTGTATTTCAGTGTGTGCCCATTGCCTCCTGTCCTGTCACTGAACACCACTGAGAAGAGTCTGCTTCCGTCTTCTTTACTGCCTTCCACTAGGTATTCATACACATTGCTAAGATCCTGCCTGCACCTTCTCTTCTCGAAGCTGAACAATCTCAGCTCTCTCAGCCTTTCCTCATACAACAGATGCTCCAGTCCCTTAATCATCTTTGTAGGCCCTTGCTCGACTTGCTCCAGTATGTCCATGTCTGTCTTGACACAGCATTCCAGATGTGTCTCATCGGTGCTGAGTAGAGGTGCAAGTTCACGTCCGTTGACCTGCTGGCAATATTCTACTTAATGCAGCCGCAGATCCCATTGGCCTCCTTTGCTGTGAGGGCACATTGCTGGCTTATGGGCAACTTGTTGTCCACCAGGAAACCCAGGTCCTTCTCTGACAAGTCCTTTCCATGAGTAGCCTTTTCACGAGTAGCCTCGCAATAACATTGGCCAGCTCCCTCAGCACTCATGGGTGCATCCCCACCAGGTTCTATGGAACAAGAGCTTCAGAATTAGGGTTTCCATCTGTGGAAATGGAGACCAACAACATTACCTCTCCCAGTAAATCTTTCCTGAAATGTTCTCAGTCTATTTCGTTTAACACAGTAGAAAAATGCTGCCTAGAAGAAGCTAAAATACTCAGTAATTGAAGGGAATTAACAATACATGTTACTACTTCGCCAACCTGCACACTAAAGGTGCAGCAAACCCACTTCTTACTAAAACTTTTCTATCATGATTCTCAAAATTTATATATACCCAATCCACAGTTGCTAATATTCCCGTTTGGGGTGCAATAGCTCATGCAGTTGTTCATACATTAATTGTTTGGCACTGTAGTCTATTTTGTCCTTTAAACTTTAATCCTTGATTCCATGACAGCTTCAGGTTTCAACTTCCCGTAATCCAAGAGCAGCAATATTTCACTGGTTCTAATACAAATACATTTCCAATTATTAGAATAAACTAATATAAAAGTACTCTCCCTATAATTGTCTTTGAATTATAAACACATATTGTAAATTGCCAAAAAATTTCTAGCAACATGAAGGAAACAAAAAAGAGAGACAGAAAAGGGGGGAAAGAGAGATGGAGGGAGGAGAGAGGAAGGAGGGTGAGAGGAGCAAGATACTCTTACCAGAAAGAGAATTTATTTGTGCGAAGCATATAAAGACCGTTATAGATATGTCATTACTAGAGACACAGCTTAAATAAAGCAGCTACTGGGAAACAGAAATTTTATGTAACAGAAGCAAATAAATAGTTCAGTGATCACTGGAAATAATGGGCCCTGAATTTCAATGAATTTACATCTTCTGGTAGGTACACTTTTTAACTGTATTATTCTAAAGGTGCTGCGGAAGTGCATCTCTTGTCAAAGAACAGAAAACCTACAGAAGATAGAAACACTGTCTATGGTTTAGATTCTTCTTTTTTTTTTTTTTTTTTTTTTTTTAAGTGAAGTGCAAGTTCTGACTGAACTAGGGTTAGTAAAAGTTGAGAAACCTGCCCACCAAATATTTTCAAACTAGCATGTTTATATGAAAAGTTTTGGATTTGCTGAGTTCCTTTTTATTTCAAAATACAAAGCAAAATTATTCACTTGATCTACATACTGAATTCAAAGTAAAACAGTTACCCAGTATTTTAAGCAAAGTACCTAGGTTCATTTTTCCAAATTATCCAGGTGGCTCCTAACATAATATTTTGTATTGTTTCTTGAGGGAATAAAAATTATATCAGAAATCAAGTGGAAGAAAGCAAAATAATTAGATATTTACATACTTTGCCATGAATAACTCTTTGGATTTTCTGAAAATGCTAGAGATGATAAACACATCAAGTGACTGCTTATGAAAACCCCAATGACAGACAATATCTCGTTTTAATTTTGGTGTTTTGAATCTCAGGAATGGGATTTAGGACTCCGTAAGCTGATGAACATATGTTCCTATCTCATACCAAATCTGAGGAGGTAAGTGGCTTAACAGGTAATACGTTCTCTAAACATTAATTTCAATCAAATAAAATTAACTCCTCCAAACATAACTAAAAATCCTCTTTTATTGCCTCTGAGGTAGTTGTATAAAAGGCACTGTAGCTTTAGTTTCCTTAGGCTAGTAACACTCGCAATAAAGTATTTTTTTCTAATATCTGAAGTCTTCAGGAAAATTAATAGCTTTACAAAATGTTGAGAGTCATCTTGAAGCATGACTCTAGCTGCAAAACCCAGGTATCCTTAAAACTGAAGTAGAATGGGTTATTTTGTAATGAGACTAATATGTTACCCTTACTCTGAATCTTTGAAGTTGTGCAAGACAAGCTAAGTAACTTGTTGAAGACACAAAACAGAAGAGGTCAGATGAAACACTTTCACTGCACTGATTCTGGAAGAGAGAGTCCTCCATCAAGAACTTTTCCATAAAAGAATGCATGCACAGGATAGCAGTCTGACAATGATGGTGAAGGTGTTTCTAATAGCTGAAAATATCTTGGTGTAAAGAACTGTATTTTATCGCTTTTCTTAGTAGCTGAGCTCAACTGCATTTGCAACTGCAGTTTTCAGGTAATTCATACATGACAACTTCCTTTTCCATGTTACTTTCCTGAACACAGTAAAAAAACCCTAGCAGGAACAATTAAATATAACTTTTGAATTTAACTTAGTTTAAGACAAGAATTCAACTCAGTTTTAGACACCTGACAAGATTAGAGACAGAACAAAGGTCCAATTAATAAATAAGCAACAATAATTATACCAAAGAACACATAACTGAGCAATCCAGTAATTTCTAATAATTAATACTACTTATGTGGGTTGGCAATCATAGAAGCATTCACAACGGTAATAAAGAACTCTCTTTTTTCATATTTTGAAATAGATCTTTAACAGCATCAGTAAATTTGATTATTTCATTTAATAGTAAATATAGTTATGCATGGTAGTGTCTGGATACATGGAGTTAACCTTCCAAATTAATGGAATTACGACTTGGACGGAAAAATGTGTGCTTGAATGAGATCAGAAATATAAATTTCATTTTTTTAACACCTCTAGTTGTTTAGACATAAAGGTCAAATTATTCTAGGAAAGGAATAGGGTGTTAAGAATGTTTAGAGAACGTATAAGAGATTTAAGAACTGTATTCGATAAAGCACTCCATAAAGTGCGCGTGATCTTTAAGTACACCCTTTCTAGCTCTTCAATAGTTTTTCCAACAAGTTATCATACAGAAGATTCTTGACAAAGCAAATCATTAATACTATGCATCTATGACCAATCTGTAAAGCGTTTCAAACAACTTTTACTAATATATGGACAATTTAGTGGCTTATCAGCATTTACTCAACTTCAGGGCAACTTGAGATTTTGAATTAAACTTTTCTATCCGATTTGCAAATAGTAGGCTTGTTGTGATTCTCAGCCTGAACACTTACGTTCCTTCAAAGATCTTGTGTTTTGACACATCATTTAACTGAGATGACTTTCTAGAAGAAATAAAGTATTGCTATTCCAGCCAATTCAGATGCTGCTTTTTCCTGTTCAAGGTTTATCAGATGATTTAAAAGAATGTCTACAGAAACATTCTTTTCACTATGCAAAACTCATAAAGTTCAAAACAATTTCTTACATGATTTAGTGCCAGATATTTTAATTCTGCAGGCCACAAGCATCACATTTTCTATTGTCCTTTTCAGTCTGTTCCTATTCTTTTAGGACCATGTATTTTTATATCGTATTTAGGAAGACTGCTTTTTTGTATTCAAATGAAGCCCACATATGTTTAGAAAATTATTTCTGTGGTACAGCCAGACGGAAACTTGCCATGAAATGAGGATCCTGAAATATTTCAACAAGGGACTCAAAATTTCTTGAACTTGCTAGCATGAAGGGATTTTGAAACTGTTTCCACGACAAGCTGCTCCCTCTGATATACTAGTATTTTTTCATCATGAGAGAAGATTACTAGCTATAAGAGAATGTTGCACTTTTTCTGCACAAGTTTTTTTGTACCACGACCTTGACAGAAGACGAGCATTAGGAAACACAGAAATGCCAGAAAATGTTACACATTTATTATCTTTGTAAATGCAATTTTGGTCTTGAAAACGAAAAGGTATTAGCAAGGTGTGTCCTGGACGGACCACAGAAAATGGTGACCACCCAGGAACAGTCACACTTTACTGATCCAGCATTTTTGAAACTCTTACATACCCAGTTTTACTGATTGTCTCGGAAACATATTATAATTCTGGCCAAACCCGGGGAAAATGCGAAGCAAAACCTGTATATTTCATCAAGAGATTTTTTTTTTTCCCTGCTCTGCTCATGGCTCCTAGGTCGTCTGGTTCAATCGGATACACAACCTTTCTGAGAACCTTATATGCTATTAGGAGGCAGCTACATTGGTGGATTCCCAAGGCTGTTGCTTAGATGAGTCCGGGAAAGTAGTTCAGCTCCATTTCAGCGAGGAAACAGTTAAAGAGCTCAGTGCTCCCCTGTGCCCGGGAGGCAGCCTTTGTGTTTAACATTGGCAGGGGCTCAGTTTGGGCTGGAGGTTTGTTTTAATTGGGGGAGGGGGCAGAAAAGAGGGGACGATCTGACTTCTTCAGTCTGTCTCTTTCTTTTACTGATTTAGCGGAGGTGGAGATTTTCAATCCCACCCAGTCAGAGGCAGGCAGGAGGATTTGGTAAGACTATCCCAGGAAAAGCCACTCGGAGGAAATTCTCGGCAGCAGCGGCAGCCGCCACAGCATGAGCGGGAGCCCGGCGGAGGACGCACGCCGGGGGTGAGTGCGCCGTCTCCCGCTGGCGGGGCCGGGCTGGAGCCGCTGCCCCTTCCCGGGGAGAGCCCGGCCGAGAGCCGCGGGACACTTTCAGCACTTCTCGATAACGCTGCAGATGATAATGATTAGGTGGCGATGGTGCAGCTCTGTGAGTGTGTGTGTGTGTGTGTGAGAGAGAGAGAGGGAGAGGGGAAAAGAGAGAGCAAGAGACGGGCACAAGGCAGCTTGGGATAACTATTATTAAATAAAGTTTAACAATATAGAGAGCTTGTCAGATGATCTATATAGGCTGCAGGGGAGGTAGTACTGATTTGCCAAGCGCGTGTTAGAATTGATCTTTCGATAGTGTTACAAGCGGCGAACGTTTTCTTTTGTGTTAGAGGAAGAAATATAAGGCAATTATCCCAGCAGCAAACAGCGCTCACTGTCTGTGCTGGAGCGGGAGACAACCAAGAGAAATTCGTTTTGTCGGCAGCATTCCTTTCAGCGCTTTCGTGCTCTGCTTAAGTTTATTAGCTCCTGTTTACATCTCCGCTGCCTTTTGGGCAGATTAAGCACTGTTAACGTTTTAGCTCGTCTTTAATACTTTGAACAATTTCATTTCCAATACTATGGTCTCTTCTTGTGAATCTCGGCATGGGAATTTCTCTGGCTTGACACCCCAGGCAAGTTAGGAGTTCTGTTCTCTGCATCTGCGGCCACTCCTGCAGTGCTGCATGAGCACAGGCACAGCACATGCATGTGGCCCCCAGATTTACACACACACACCACCACCACCCCCCCCCCCCCCCCAGCTATTCAGATTACACGTGAAGAAGACTAGATTACATTATTACAAAAAGTTATTACGGATGCTAGTATGTTACTTATATGTGGCAGTTTGCATGTTATATTGTGTAACAATATAGATACTTTGAAAATATGCACAGAGGAATGAAGGACTGTCAGGAATCCGTAAGAAAATATCTTTAGAAATTATTATATTAAAATTTTTCTAGTTTTGCTTCTTACAGAAAAGTTTCTTCCGGGAGAGGGAAGAGATGGTAATCGGCAATTTTGTTCCTAGCTTTGCATGCTGGTTGCATGATTGCCATGCAACCACCATGTTCATATGAGAGATATCTCTCTCACTCTCTCCCAAATTTGCACAAGAAAACACCATTAAATAAGGAAGATACTAATATAACTACTAAAGCATAGGGCTGTGGGTTCTGTTCATAGCTGTATCACATTTAGTTGGGCAAGTATGAACTTGGGAAAGTAATTTAAATCATTAGTGATTCCGTTTTTCCATTTGTAAATTGGGGAACCATAGTCATAGTAAAGAATAGAAGTATTAATACTTGCCTGAAAAGAGCAACAGTCAAATATATCTGTTGTTTCTGATATGATTTAGAAACGTAAAATGAAAGCGCTTACATCATGCAAACTGTTGCTAACTGCCCTGACATACCATCGTAACCGGCATTTAATGAAGAAGGATTTGCTATTTAGTACATTAAACTTAAAAATCAAGCACACAGGAATTCACAGTTGGTCAGATCCTCATCTCAGATACAACAAATATAAAAGACTGTGAATGTGGATCACTGGTCTGTGAGGGATAGCGCTCTACATGCCAGACAGCAATACTCAGGTAACAATGCATTTACTGCCATATATAGGTACACACACACTTTTACAGACCACACACAACAGAAGAGGATAATAGTAGTAAATATTTACACTGTGGCTGTGTCCAGAAGTCCTATCAGTAAATTGTCTCCCACATTCTTTCTCTGGTAAATTTCTTGCTATAAACTCTGACTTAATAGTCCCATAGGGAATGAAATTAGGATTCATTTATTTAAAAGGATCCTCCCAAATCCTTCATGTGAGTCCCTAGAAATCAGAAAGTTATAAATACTTGACTTTCTACTGTTCTTTTGGCATCACTGCAGTACTTTGTCTTGTTTTACAGATACGAGCCATGTAAAAAAATCTTTATCCTAAATTAGACTGAGGCTTCAAGGAAATGGACTTTAGAGTGGCCTCCTTGGTTTCACTGGAGGTGTACTATCTACCTCCTGTGGCAGGGAGCCAGCTCTGGTGGTTACACACAGGCAGTCGTACTTACTGGGACAGAATGCTACGATGCTTCCTTTCCTATCCAGAAATGTCATGAGTTACTGCTTAGAATACTAAACCAAGTATTTTTTATCTTTAAAAGAGTTAAAATTTTTATAATTAACTTCGCTGTGGCTATGTACTGAACGTGAGTTGCAGTGAGATTCAGGAACCAAAGACGTATCTTTATTATAATAAATTGACAGTTGAAGTTTGAAGGGCTTTTCCTGGTCAGAGGTTGACCCTGAGACTATAAAAGTCTTCCTCCTAGTATTTAGGGACTTTGGATCTGGTCCAAAATTTGATTTGAAATACATATATTTTCAGTCTTCATTTGAAATCTAAGTAATTATAAAGTCAGAGAAAAAGAATGTAAAAACTCATTGTTGCAATATATCAAAAATACTCAGAAAACTAACAAATTTAGTACCTTTAATTATTAATACAGTGCTGTTACCTTACTTTTTCAAAGAAAAAAGAATAACTTTTTATTTTAGCTAAAATATCATCCAGCAGTCTCCAAGGCCTCCCTTTGCTGGTACACTTTTTAAAACAGAACTTCACCCACCATATTTTCTCCATTCATACACAAATTCTGTCTCAAACTAAAAGGGTTTTGCAGGATCTCATTTGTATAAGCTATCGATTACTTACGGGATTTTTTGTGTTTGCATTTTGTCAGACAGTTAATGTGGGTAATCTAGATTTCAGAGTTGCACAGGGATTATAAACAGGTGTTTATACATAAGTGTTGTAGAAACTGGGCATTCAAATACCCTTTCTAAGTGAGAAACAGGATGTGTTAGTCTACCTGTTGTATTGATTCTGTGTTTCTTTCTTCTTTTTTTTTTCTTCTTGTTTCTCTCTGCAGGTGAAGAAGTGGGAAGTATCTCACTGAAATACTGAAAAAAACCCTGTCTCACTGCATTTGCTCTTTTGGGACTTCAGGATGGAAGCCTTGTGTTTAAGAGCTTCCTTGCTGCTGCTGGTTCCGGGATTTGTCCTCAGTGACAGCTCTGGCAGATACGCTACCAATCAGAGTGACTTGGGAAACTACCTTTCCACTTTCTCAGGGATTGAATCCAGCATACTCCTCACTACCAGACAGCCCCTGGTGTCCAACCAAACTGTCAAATGCTCCCAGCAGACTAAGATTGCCGAAACTTTTAAATACATTAACACGGTGGTATCTTGTGCTATTTTCATCGTTGGAATGGTTGGGAACGCAACTCTGCTGAGGATCATTTACCAGAACAAGTGCATGAGGAATGGCCCGAATGCACTGATAGCCAGTCTGGCACTAGGAGACCTTATCTATATTGTCATTGATATTCCTATCATTGTGTACAAGGTAGGATGCAACAACAATACATTTAACCGCAGTTTCCTTATAAGTATGCTGTCTGTTCTCTATGGTTATTTGTAAGTAGTGCTCTTTTGTCAATGTCTACTTAAGAAAAAATACAACTCCTTTTTGTTCTACAACGAAAACCTTGCTCTCAGGTCTCACCTCCATAAAGAAAAAGGGTATCATCTCCTTTTAAAGATGATGTAGCTCTTAGCTCTTAACCAAAGAGTGGCCTTGGGCATTTCACAGGAACTTTTCATTTATTATAGCTACTATAGCTAGCAAAAGAATTTATGAGGGAAGACTTTTTATAAACTGTTCTTCTCCTTGATGGACATGCAGCATTGGATTAGTTGCTATTTTTGGAATATCCTATCCTTCCTTCATGTTTTTACAGAAAATACTGTCTGTGAGCTGCAGGCTTCATGTTACAGCTTTGCTGAGACAGACTATGTCAGTTAAGTTGAGCGTTAAGGTTTTAATTTAATATTCATTAATAGCAGACTCCTGAAATTATTCCAGGGTTAGTCATAACAATTGTATCACATAACATTTTTGAAATATTAAATTTCATCTGGATTTGTCAAAGTATAAAAAGGATCCTCAGCAATTCTTTCACCTGGTATAAAGTTATCCTGCCCTGGTTTTTTTATTTTCCATTTTAATCGGAAACAAAGCCATAAAGCAGTGCTTTTTCTGATGCAATATGTGTTTACTAACATATATTGCATGATTCCAGGACAGGCTTGAATGAAAAGAACTGAGTCCTTTTTGAATATATGTCACTGATATTAACTTATCTTAGAAAATCATCAAAGAATTTTGTAAGCGTCTCTCTCTATCCTTGTGGATTGTATACAGGTGCATAGCTGATAGGATATTATAATTTTTCTTTCTTTTCTCAGTAAAATTTTAAGGTGTTTGTGTTAGTAAATAACACACTAAGTAATATAATGAAAAAACCATTCCTCAGAATTTTGGCCCTTAAAGATTCTAGAGACTTAACTTATTTACGTGTATTTT
Organism: Phoenicopterus ruber ruber; assembly: GCA_009819775.1. NCBI lineage: Eukaryota > Metazoa > Chordata > Aves > Phoenicopteriformes > Phoenicopteridae > Phoenicopterus > Phoenicopterus ruber. The sequence continues at coordinate 68,423,278 of CM020218.1, read as the reverse complement.
AAACAAAACATTTTAATGCATAACTTTATAATAACTAGTGTCCTGTGGTTTCAAACTGGATTTTAAAATTAAAGAAACAGTGAATTGAAAATACATATTTTGTATCTATTTAACTATTGACATCATAACAATTGACCTGCATAATAACGCAGGTATTGATTGGACAAGATCATAAAAATTTGAATTCATTAATGGATTGAAAATATGTATATGTGCATACATTACATTTGTACAGAGGCATGTTATTTATGGTAAAATGCAGTAGCTGATTCTGGTTACAGTAGTATAAATTACATATAAGTCTTTTACTTTATCTGGTTTTAACATAATATGAATTTGAAACTAGGATAAAGATTGTTAATAATAATGCACGCGATTTAATGGAAATTCTAATTCCTACTTTTCAATATTCCACCTGGAAATTTAAATAATCAATTTGTTGATAAGATAGCAGATATCTGTAGGGTATTTTAGATTAACAAGTTTATAAGAAAGATTAGCCTCTGCCTGATTTGAGATTCACCTGTCTTCCATAGCTGTGTGGATGCCTAATGGGACATAAGATTGAGGCTCTGCATGTTTTCATTATGCTTAGCGAGCTGGACTGGTAACCTGGACTGCATCTCCCATGATGCATTACAGCTTCCTCCCTGGTAAATTATCGCAATGGCTTTATGGATATTTGCTACCGCAGTGTTCTTACTTCTCATGGTATTTCTGATAAGAAATTTTAAGGAAAAATGGCATGTGTTTTTTGCAGAGCCGAGTTTGAAGAACAGGTACTTTTATTACACATTTTTTTTCTAACCTTTCAAGAGCTCTGCTGCTCTTCACAAAGAGGAATGGAAATCTGGAATTAATTTTGCCTTTCAGAATTTCCTTTTGATGGTCTTCTGAAGATTCTTTATTTAAGTTTAGTTAAAAGTAACAATATTTTTTACATTCCCTTTATTATTTTGCAATACATTTTTTCCATTAATTTTCTGACACTTTGGCGTTCTGTAGGTTGACTGGCCTTGCTATATCTTATATGATGAGCTGAACTGTGGTCCTGAATGAAATTACCTTAACCTATACGGAAATTTCTTTCTGGACTGCAGAGAAGTATTTGACAAACAAAGGCTGTGAATGAAACTTCAGCCCCTTGACATCAATGTATGTCAATTCCCACATGTAAGAAGGCAGAATTAAAATCATATTTACAAGCATAATTCTAGTTTTTAGTAGTTTTTTGAGTGCTTGAACCTCCAAAACAAATTACTTAAAAGTTACCACATACAACCATCTTGTTGTATAAGGTTAACTGCATGTATTCTGATACAGGGAAGCATTTGTAGCATTTAAAAGGGAGCTCCAGTACTTCTGCTAAAAATTCTATTATTATTTATAGTACATTTTTCATATAAACCATTCAGTAATATGTCTGCTTACGTTAGGAGTTGATTTTAAAGTTTGTTAAATGGCATTCCTATTTGTATCACTAGGGATCCTAAAATCTGTGACGCCATTTAGCTCCTCTTGTCAAGTGACAATATGAAGGGTGGCCACTGGAACTATCACAATATGAAAGTGGAAGTGATAGTCTTTTAAGGAAAAAAAATTAAAGTGGTTTTATTTTTGTTTTAAAGTTTAAATTTTAAAGTATTTCATACATTTAATTCTGAACTTTATTTTAAAGATTCTTCTAGCTTCAGAGTCAGACTCATGTTGAACCATGTATTAGTATCCCATATAAATAAATGGTGTCAAACACTTAATACCTTATAGGTCAGATCTTCATTTTTAGGAGGACAAAACAGCTCTGAAATCAGAATTGGAGTGAACAAGCATTCATCTGCATATTAAAATAACCAATAGCACAGTATTAAGATGGCCACATCCTATAGAACAAAATGTGTAATACTATATCATTATAATGCAGTATCAGAAATAGGTATAATCACTTTCCTGAAACATAAGATAGCCTTAACTATTTTGAAACTAGTTTCAAAAGAGAAGTAGGTAATGTTACTGATATTCAGGTCCATTTTACAAATCCTTAGAAAGAAGCAGCTATAATATTATAGTAATTGAAAATGTAAGGTCCCGGGAGAATTGAGTCCATCATTCTGTTACGCATTTACACAATCAACAAAGATGTGATGCTGGAAAAAACCAAAATTACATAATTTCATTTCTGTCAGTTAAAGATATGGTCACAGGTGTTTGACATTTTTATTCTTTCTTCACTGTACAGTAGGCTCAAAAATTTCCCCTTACTTTCTCCAATTACTGTAATTATATAGCAGATTCTCCTTAGCAATTTGTTAAATGGATTGAGATGTGAGTAATATTCACTACCCTCCTTTGAAGATATTCTGGATGTATTAAAGCCCCATTATACTTAATTACCTCTAGTATAGCCACTTATAGTATCAAATCAATATTAAAAATTGTAGCAAATTGAGTTTTACAGGAAGGGTGCCCGTTATAAATCCAGCCTTAATAGACTGAACTAAGACAATTTAATTTTCAATCACATGTTTATAGTACCTGGACCCAAAGAGTTCCCTCTTTACCCAAAACATACCCATCTCAGACATTCATGATGCCAAAGCCTAAACCCTCCAAATCAGTAAGAACGACTTCTGTGCGGTGAAAAGAAGATTGGGAAATACAACTTTTATGTTTTATGCCGCTACTGAAGAAGAGACAGGTTTCATACCTCCTTTTCTAGTATCAGGTGGCGTAGCACATAGCTGAAAGCTGCTGCATCATCCACATTAGCCATCACTGCCACATGTATCTGTAGCAGATAAGCTAAGTTTGGACCCAGTGCACAAAAACTTCTTTAGACGACTGCTTTCCATAACGAAACTAGCCAGTTTTCAACGGCTATACATAGGCAGGAGCGGCAGAATATCCATAGCACTATTGCCTTGGCTGCACTAAAGCTCTGGAAAGCCCTTATGGCTGCTGCTGCTGTCACTGGCTAAAGTTTAGCAAGAGCAACAGCAAGAACAACAGGTGCTCTCCACAGAAAAAGCTGTCCATAGTTCTTTCCAGAGCTCATGGAGCTAGAAACACTCAGGCTTTCACCTTTCAAATTGCAAAATTCAGTTTTAACTATGTTATTGAGAAGTACTGAGCTGTCTCTGCTTCCATTTTTATGCAATTTAGAGAAAAATGTTTAAATGAGTTGTATTTATTGAAGACTGACCTACATAGGATTGACATAAATTATATTGCCTTACATCTTAATATTCTTAACTCCTTAAACCATTAGATTATAAAAAAGTAGATGAAGCAAATTAGCCAGCTTTTAACCTGTTTCTTTAAATGTGAATAACAAAGATTTTCCTAATTATTACACAGAATCACAGAATGGCAGGGGTTGGAAAGGGACCTCTGGAGATCATCTAGTCCAACCCCCCTGCCAGAGCAGGGTCACCCAGAGCAGGCTGCACAGGGCTGCGTCCAGGCGGGTTTTGAATATCTCCAGAGAAGGAGACCCCACACCCTCCCTGGGCAGCCTGTGCCAGGGCTCTGTCGCCCTCACAGTGAAGAAGTTTTTCCTCATGTTCAGGCGGAACCTCCTGGGTTCCAGTTTGTGCCTGTTGCCCCTTGTCCTGTTGCTGGGCACCACTGAAAGGAGTCTGGCCCCATCCTCTTGACACCCGCCCTTGAGATACTTACAAGCATTGATGAGGTCCCCTCTCAGTCTTCTCTTCCTCAGGCTAAACAGCCCCAGCTCCCTCAGCCTTTCCCCACAGGAGAGATGCTCCAGGCCCCTCATCATCTTTGTAGCCCTCCGCTGGACTCTCTCCAGTAGTTCCTCGTCTTTCTTGAACTGGGGAGCCCAGAACTGGACACAGTACTCCAGATGGGC